>JAWWEU010000081.1:70054866-70071261 GCA_035583155.1 Acropternis orthonyx | reverse complement strand
TCCTCACTTCTTTTAACTGAAACTCTGTCGCATTGGGAGGTAGTTGGCATTTTGCCAAGAGTCAAACCAAAACAGGAAGGATGTGGCTCTGGGCAAAGGCTGTGTGGAAAGACCTGGGAAAGAAGGCTTGAAGAGGGATGGAAAGCAAAAAGCTAGATCCTTGGCTGTCACTCACCCTATAAAACTAAGGAGAAAACTACAATTTGACAAAAATGGCTCTGATGTGGAAAAGAGAGGCAAGATGACAAGACTGTGTCTTTTCCTCCAGAGATTGCTCCAGCTGTGGACACTAAACATCTCAAAGGTTTCCCCTATTTAGTCAAGTGACAGATGTATGTGTGGCAGATAGAAGGGCTTCCACCCTGCATTCTGAGGCATATACAGATGTATTAGGGAACATGAGGTGCAGTTTCTAGTCTTTGACATTTGGTTTGCTTTTTAAATTTGTGGATATTCTATTAAAAACTCCTCTGTTTAAAGAGTATTTTGATAAAGCAGTCTATTAACATTTCCTAATAGTAATATGTGTGTCCTTTCTAGAACAACCTGTGAGAAAATGGATAAAGAGGTATGTGGAATGTCCTGTATGTTAAATTATGTGTAGGGAGACACTTCTTGAACATTCAAATTAAAATATTTCACAGTTCTGCTTATTCAGTGAAAACAATTTGAGAAAATCTGATGTCATAAGATTAATATGTTGTGTTGGTTTTTTTGTTTTTTTTTTTTTTTTTTCCTGGAAGGAATGGAAATGACAGTCTGTAATTTGGAAATAATATATGCATGATTTCACTCTCACAAGTCACTTTTTTAGGCTCTTTCAATAGTGGATAATGATCTGTGGAGTTCAGCCTGCAAGTTTGGCAGAGTGGGTTTTGTTCGTAGCTAATTGTTTAAGGCTTTGCTCCAGTGACTTTAAAATGGATGTACTTGGCTGTATGAATCCCATACTGTACTTGAAATACTTTTTAATTCTAGGGATCCTGTTTCCTCTTAATTATATTGAATGGTGAAAGGTATATTTCATACTTATTTTAATATTTACGTTTCTAAAAAAGTAAAAATGAAAATGCAAATATAAAATTGCTTCTTGATGCCGCACACGGCCTCTAGAGGGCAGTATTCTTTCAGAGCTACAGAAAATGGAGACGCTTCACTTCTCAGTCAAGGCATGCTCCTCGTAATCATCATAATTATCCATTGGCAGTGCAGAGGGATGCTAGAATTCATTGTGTCATTCCATCAATAAAATGCTGCACTCAAAATTTTCTAGCCAGTTTGTTCTTAAAAGTGTCACACAAGCATTTCTATTTGTGTTTCATTACAGTATAAACTGTATAACTGGACCATATGTTCAGCTAAAGCCAGGCTTTCTTCGGAAATTCTCCCAACTATACTAGAAATAAGCAAAAATAGGATATATCTTTTTGTTTCCTTGAAGATTAAGAGAATTCTTAAGTCTTAGAACTGTAGAAATCTGAGGAAATATTCAGTTTTTCAAAACACTTGATTTATTTTACCTACATTTAGCTCATGAAAGTGTGTGTTATGTATATTTGCCATATAAATGTCATTTTTGTTAATACTCTAGTACTCTTGGCAGCCATCTCTAAGGATATGAAGATAGGAAGACCAGGCAGTCTCCGATCCCAATGTTTAAACTTTTTAGTCTAGTAGAGAATTAGTCCCTTGGATAAAAATCTAGTTTGACTTGATTCACAACCAAAACTTCAGAGTTCTGATTCCAGTAAGATGTGGAAGGAAAAAGAGGGGAAACCCCATTCCAATCCTATCTATACCTTCCCTATTACATGGCTTAGTCATTGACTCTATTACTGATCTTTGGAAGAGAAATTTCAACCACAAACCTTCTCGCCCAGATGACCATTCTAGTCTCTAGGCTACTTTTTCAAGCTCTTTCTTGTACAATCTGTAGCACAAGATATTACAAGTTCTCTTCTGTTTGTTAAAAAACTCGTAAGAAGATGGATTGCATGCCATCCACACGTCTATCCACTAGATAGTATAGCCAGTCTAATGGACCTTGGAAGGAGAATATGTCTTTGCAAGCAGAGAAAGAAATTTATTCCAGGTCCTACTTCTCCCAAATGATGTTCTAATCATGGGCCTTTTATGTAAAATAGCTTTTCTTTTCCCTAGAGTTCTCACTAGCCTGGTTTTGTGGGGGTTTTTTAAAGTGGTGACGGCTACGGGATTACCTGCAAAGACTGATCCATGAGGCATCTTTTGAGAATGAGTCTTCCTTTAGAACACCTAGGAACAGGAATATTAAGTTTCTTGAGTCTGACAAAGGATAAGAGCACAAGATGGGTAACAAATTTTTCCATATATTCAAGGCCAGAGCAATGCTAGTCACAGATGGAAGCATAGATTTAAACACCTGCCTGCAAAACCTGGAACTCAAAATTCAAGACTCCTATGGGGTCTGGATCAAGAAGCCATAATTTGTAGAGAGTGATATCTGAATTCTAATTAGTCCTGACTAAAATTTGTTGGCAGATTGAAAACACACTTTCAAGTTTTTTCTAAGTATACTCCATTAGGAACAGCCAAAAAGAAATACTAGAGACTTGATATGAAGGAGAGCAATTTAAAACATTTCATTTGTGCACAACATGGCATTTGCAGCTGTTTGGGGAAAAAATAACAAATTAATAGCAAAATAGTATGAGAAACAGGCCTAATTTCTTGCAATAATTATCAGTTTAAATTTAAAGAATCTGAAATATTTGGAGCTGGATAAATATTCTTGACTAATGTGCTGTGTTATTGGCAAAAACTTCACTATCATCTTTTTCACATCGTCTGTTTTATTGTTAAAACAAGAACATGTTTGTCTTTCATAACAGCTTGTTTAGAAGCTCCTCAAAGCTCAAGCAGATTTTATGATGATGCACTATTATGAGCTACCCACTGCAATTGCTCTTCCACTTATCAAAATTATCATGTGGCTTCCATTCCTGCTAGAGAAGGCAGACTTACACAGATGTGAGGAGTAACTTCTTTGGATACTTGCCCTATTTATGCATTACCTACCTACTGAGCTGATGAAATCACTTCATGTATTCACATGCTAATACAATTGGTCCTGGAGAACAATGGGATTATCTATCAGTGTTCCTGAGCTCTGTAGTGCTTTTCCAGATCCTGCTGCACAATTCCCAGCTGCCTGTTAACTGGAGTGGATTTATACTGCCATTGCTGACAAGCACAACCTGTGGCCTGGGCTGCAAGGGCAGCAGCAGGAGCCTTGCAATGAGAGAAGCCATACCCTTCTAGCGTGTTTGCCAGAGCATCATGTTTCTGATCTGTAGGATGATGAGTTCACAGACTTTTAAGGCTGGAACCTATTATACCACCAAGAGTTATGTATAAGGAAGGCAAAGATTTTTTCACTCAGCATAAGGTCTTTAAATAGCAGGACCAAAGTTTGTCTGTACCTGTTCACCCCCACATTGATTAACTTGGTGGATGCATGTGGGATTTGCTATTTTTCCTGTAGGTTAATTGGTCCATCGGATGGTAATTCTCTCTCTGCTACTATAAAGCACTACTTTTGAACATGTACCACATGCAGATGCCCCGGTGCTGATGACAGCCCAGAAGGGGCTGCTGGGGCGGCCGGGGTTGCCCCGCCTGGACACAGCCAGTTCCAGCGGCCCCAGCGCAGGGCACAATTGAGCCCCTCAGACTCAGTCATGGGTGAGAGCCCCAGCAAAAGCGTGAGCAAGGGAGGGCAAAATGCTGCCCAGCAGCCAGGGCTGAGTGAGGGAGGAGGGAAGGAGGGAAGGCAGGGATGTCCCTGCACCCTCAGCAGAGACCCTGTAGGACAGGTGGACATGCCCTGAGGGAACTATGGCCAGTAGAGAGCCCATGCTGCGGAAGGTTTATCCTGAAGGTCTATAGTCTGTGGGAAGATCCAAGGCTGAGCATGGGTGCAGCAGGAAGAGGAAAGAGTAGCAGAGAGGGTCTGTTATGGACTGACCATAAACCCCATTCCTTGTCTTCCTGTGCTGCTCAGGGGAGAAGAGGTAGAAGAGTCAGGAGTAAAAAGGAGTGACACTGAGCCTAGGAAAAAAAAAAGTGGGAGGATGGTGGGAAGGTGTTCTATTTATTTTCTTTGTTTCTGACCATGCAAATCTATTTAACTCACAATAAACTAATTTTCCCCAGGTTGAGTCTGTTTTGGTAAAGGATCTCTCAGTCTTTATTTTGATACATGACCTTTTACATCTGATATTCTCTCCATGTCGAGGAAGAGAAGGAGGTGAGCAGCTGGATGGGCACCCAGCAGCCGGCCAAGGGAAACCCACAGCAACACATCTGCATTTGGGCAGCATCAGTGCTGACATTCAGTTTTGTATATTCACTCTTAGTAATCACCGATAATTTTGAGCTTTCAGGCAAGAGCTTATGGCAATTCCAGATAACACTTCTTCACTATGTGACATAATTTAGTACACTGAGTTATGTTAATGGCATGGTAAAATGTATTCACGGTTTCTTTATGTGTTTCATAGTAACATATATTGCCCTTATGATTCCCCTCACTTCCCAAAAAACATGTCACAAGGACAATGTGAAATTTAGTAATCCATTCCAATTTACCCATGGAGTTAGGGTTGCTGTTTGGAAATAGAAATTAACATACATTGATGGTAATTTTATTTTTCCCTATGAAGCTTCCTGTTGTGTTTACACTGTTGTCATCTTTAGAAGCAGGAGTGCTCATGGGGTCTGTGTTACTGTAAGATTGTGAGGCATACACACAGCCATCATCAGATGCAGGAAAACCAACTTGCTGCTTTTTCTACTTCATCTAGTATCTAGAGTAAATATATATATGTATATTATATATATATATATATGTTTTTTGTTTTAGCTTTTCTGTTTGGGTGGGTTTTTTGTTTTGTTTTGTTTTGTTTTTTGCCTAGAAGAATGGCAACAATTATCACTATCTCCAGCAGTGCTATGTGAACAGTTCAAGAGAAAAAAAGAGAGCGAAGCACTACAACTTGATCTACAAACAGAGATGTACTAAAGGGATTGTGATATGTTCCAACAAAATGAAACAGTTTTGCAGGCCCTTAGGAAATTCTAATATGAAAGCAGCCGTACAGAAGCAAAAATCCATAGTTAGTCTGGAGACCTGGGACTGGGCTGAGCCCCCTGAAAGTGCAGCTCGTAGGATTGAAGTTAGCAAAATCTGGGATATTTGCTTCTGTTCTCAATTTGATTTGACACAAATTATTTCTAATGGCTGCATTGAAGTTTTAAAGACTTGCCTGTGAGAGAGTTTAAGGTTTTTTCCCAGTTATTTCTTTCCCCAAAGTCATGCTCAGGCTGAGCCACACTAGCTGGTGTCTGGTCTGGAACTTGTAGCCTGATTATAATGAGAATCAGGCCCAGTCCTATCATGCCAATAACTAGGCAGAGAACAAGCCCAGAGTGTACATTTCTAAAGGTGATGCAGTGGTGTCCAGAAAGTTCAAATGATTTCTTGTTTCAAGACTTCAATTAAATGACCATTATTTAGTAGTTATTTTGTCAATCAATGTAGTTGCACTGTGTGCATACAATACTCCTGCTGAAAATCTGAGCTATTTGTTGTACTAGATACAAGAGTCTATTAGATCAAATAGATACATCTGCAGCAGCATGGGGTTCAACAGCTCTTTATCTAGTTAAAGATATATGCAGTAAATAAAATCCTTTTCTCCTGTCACGTTATTTCTGAATCTGGTTTTTATATCTCCAGTAATATCCCTACAAATTTCTGGGTAGTGCATTAAGAAAAGGAATGGATGGAGTAAAGATCATTCAGTGTAAATGACATTGTTCATCAGCAGGAGCTACAGTAACAGAGAGGAGAAATTTGTGTAAAATTTGTCAGCTCTACCTGTACCGGTTGCAATAATTTCACTTTCTAATGGCATAGAATGTAATTCTTTGGATTGAATGATTATGAGAGACAGAACTGGTGCTTTATTTCTCTAGACTTGTCCAGCTTTCCTTCTTTTATCTGTTTTAAGGAAGAAGAAACAGAAAATTTGAAAGCAAAATGTGAGCATCTTGTCTGCATGTGCCCTTCTGACTGAATGTTTCTGAATGTTTCAGCTGAAGTACAGGTAAAAAATTCTTTATTTTCTTTCATGCAACTCTTCTGAATTTGTCTGTAGAGCAGAATTTATGAGAATAGAAAATAAATAAATAAAAATTGGCTTTATTTGATTTTGAAAAGCAAGATTTTCCTCAACTAAACAATAGCATAGACACAGAGGTTAGTGGAACATTCCCTGTGTGGAGTCCTTTAAGCCTATGAAGAAAGTGAACAGGGAAAGCAATGACTAACCCCATGATGATATTGTTTCTTTCCTTCTACCTCTGTTCAAAGAGTCACTGGCTGTTGAACTGGGAGTGGAGACACATAGGGTGGGTAGGAAAAACCAAGGTGAGTCAGCAGCCTGGAGAACCACCAACACTGACAGAAGTGTTCAACACTAGTCCTGTAAAGGACAGCCCTGATGCTGATGAATTGCTTCCCATGGTCTCTGACACATGCAGGAAGAAGAAGTGTAAGTGAGTGTAAGGGAGGGGTATGTGGGGGCTGACAGACACAGGTATACCTTGAAAGTGTACAAGCTCTGTTGAAGCAAGTCCTGCAGAACTATGTCACCACAAGAGTGCTGGGGAGTAAATCATGACAAACAGGAGCTCACAGCCTTAAGGTAGATTTTCTTGGCTTCTTACAAGCCAATTATCCCCATCAGAGTTCTGTTTGCAGGTCCTGATATATTGTTGGCCTTATCCTCACAGCTTAAATGCCTAATACATTTTTTAATCCTTCCATTAGATATAATTACAGAGCCAAAAATGAAGCACCAAATGAAACCGTAGAAAGCACAAGAGAAGGAATTGATACCCTGTCTGGCTGTCTAATTTCTTTAGTGATGCTTTTTGTACTGTTTCAGAATAAGTTGCTTTCTTCAAAAAATAAATCCAAGCATCAGATTGTGTTAGACTTGCATTCAAGGCACCGCTGGATTTTATCTGCCTGCCTTTGACAAAAAGTGGTGAATACTTGCTTTTTGTATTGTGGGCTGAACTCAGAATTCAGAACTACAATAAGCACTTGTAAATTTCAAAAATAATTGAAAGGGATGCTGCAGATGTTTGACTCAATCCAGTTCACCCAATTCAAGGCATACAAGATGCAGACTTTACTGAAGGAATCTATAACCTTGAGGAAATAAGCACATAAAGAATACAAAAGTTGCTCCGTTATAGATGATACAAGATGAAGATCCAAACAATCAGTGCTGTTAGCCTCAGATACCCCATCTTTTATCTTCCTTGAGCATCATCATTTAATTGGCTGCACAGCATTCAGAAGATGAATGAAGTCAGGTTGGTATCACAAATGATCTTTGTATTGAAAACCGGTGAGATGTGAAAGAAAGAATTTTGGGGGGTAATAGGTAAAAGGTGAAATGGAAGGATAAGGTATGTACTTCTATTTCAGTGGTTTTGGAGGTATTTTTGGGGTTTGGACAATTGCAATAATAACTCAAACAGATCTATATATGCCAGCTTTCAGAAAACATCACCAACTTTTGTTTCTTTTTTTTGGTCTTCTTAATGACTGTTATACAAAAGGCAGCAGATGCAGAATTTTGGAGCTGAATGGATTGCTGTTCCTTGGGAATGGCCACAGTCAGGACTTTACAGAGGGGATTCCATACACAGTTCTAGGAAATCTAGGGAAGTAGAGGAGATTGTCTTTAACTCTGTCTCCTGTTTTATCTTTCATTTTCTTCTGCTATGATAGCTATTCCTGTACAATACGTGACAGGTAGCTACTGATAAGTAACGGCAGTTTCAGCAAACAGGGAAATTGGAAACCAAGCAAGATCACAGAATCATAGAATGTTAAGGGTTGAAAGGGACCTTAAATATCATCTAGCCTCAGTTCTCCCTGCCATGGGCAGAGAAACCTCCCACTGGACCAGTTGCTCAAAATCTTGTCCAATCTGGCCTGGACCGCTGCCAGCAGTGTGTCTTCCACAACCTCTCTGGGCACCCTGTTACAGTGTCTCACCACCCTCACAGTAAAGAATTCCTTCCTAATATCTAACCTAAATTTCCCCTCTTTCACTTTGTACCCACTGCTCCTTGTCCTACGCACTACAGTTCCTGGTGAAGAGTCCCTCTCCAGCTTTCCTTGTAGGCCCCCTTCAGATACTGGAGGGTTGCTATGAGGTCTCCATTCAACCTTCTCTTCTCCAGGCTGAACAGCCTCAACTTTCTCAGCCTGTCTTTGTAGGGGAGGTGCTCCAGTCCTCTTAATCAACTTTTTGGTCTCCTCTGGAGTTGCTAGCAGTTCTACACCCTTCTTATTTTAGGAACACCAGAAGTGAATGCAGCACTCCAGGCAGGCTCTCACAAGAGCAGAGTAGATGGGGAGAATCACCTCCCTCAACCTGCTGGCCACACTCCTTTGGATGCAGCGCAGGATTTGGTTTGGCTTTCTGGCCTATGAGCACACACTGCTGGCTCATGTTGAGTTTTTCATCAACCATGACCCCCAAGTCTTTCTCCACGGGGCTCTCAGTAACTTCTGCACCCAACCTGTAGGTGTGCCTGGGATTGCCCTGACTCAGGTGTAGGACCTTGCGCTTTACTTTGCTGAACTTCATGAGATTTGCATCGGCTCATCTCTCCAGCCTGTCAAGGTCCCTCTGGATGGCATCCCTTCCCTCCAGCATGTTGACTGTACCACACAGCTTGGTGTGGTCATCAAATTTGCTGAAGGTGCACTTGATCCCCCTGTCTGTGTCACCAACAAAGTTGTTGAACAGTATCAGCCCCAGTACTGACCCCTGAGGGTCACCACTCATGACTGGTCTCCATGTGGACAATGAGCTGTTGATCTCAACTCTTTGTGTGCGGCCATCCAGGCCATTCTTTATCTGCACAGTGGTCCATCCATCAAGGCCCTGTCTCTGCAGTATGGAGACAAGGATATCGTGCAGGACAGTGTTAAATGCTCTGCATTCAGTCCAGGTAGATAATGTCCATTGCTCTGCCCCACCCATCAGTGCTGTAGCCCTGTCAGAGAATGTCATCAAATTTGTCAGGTATGATTTTCCCTTTGTAAAGTGAGGTTGGCTGTTACCAATCATCTCTTTGTTTTCCATCTGCCTTAAGCATAGTTTCCAGGAGAATCTGCTCCGTGATCTTACCTAGCACAGAGGTGAGACTGACTGTCTGTAGTTCCCTGGGTCTTCCACTTTTCTCTTTTAAAAATGGGAGTTGTATTTCCCTTTTTCCAATCATCAGGGACTTCATCCGACTGCTGTGATTTTTCAAAAATTATAGATACTGGCCTTGACACTTAGTCTGCCAGCTCCTTTGGGATCTCATTGGGTCCTATGGTCTTGTGCACATTCAGGTTCCCTAGATGGTCTCAAACCTGATCTCTCATACAGTGGGCTTAGGATGTTCATCCTCCCTGTGCCTGCATTTGCCTTTCCCAATTTGGGTGGAGTGGCTAGAGCACTTGTCATTGAAGACTGAGGCATGTAAGTCATTGATAACCTCAGGATCCTCTTTGTCCAGGGTAGCCAGGTCTCCTGTTTCCTTTTGGACAGGGCCCACATTATGCCTAGTCTTTCTTTTGTTTGCTACGTATCTATAGAAGTCCTTCCTGTTATCCTTTATATACCTGGAAAACTCAATTCTAACTTGGCCTTCCTTCCGTAACCTTATCTTCCCATACAATTTCCCTGCATCTCTCACAGGTTTCCTGTCCTCATTTCCATCTTCTAGAAACTTCTTTTTTTTGTTCTGAGTTTGCTCAGCAGCTCCTTATCCATTCATGGAGGCCTCCTGCCATTTTTGCCTGATTTCTTCCTTTTAGGGATGCATCACTTCCCAAGATATCCAAATGAGAAAAAAAAGTGTAGGAGGACATTAAGGGAGAGAGAGTGGCAAGATGGAGAGTAGCCTGAACACACAAGTCAAGCCAAGTAACAGTCATTGCTTTTTCCCAAAGATTTTGGTGCAAGTGTAATTTACTGTGTGACAAAAATTCACTGAGCTTTACCTGTCTTATTGTAACATTCAAGATATTTCTTTCTTCCTTCACTTCTGTCTGCCACAGAATAAAAGAATGTGAAATGTTCTGCTTTTCAGAGTCCACAAAGAAAAAAAAAAAATCCATAGCATTATGTTGTCATGTTCTTTAGGGGAAGATCTAGAAAAGGAATTCATATTAGAATTGCATTTGCTCATTAGATCTTCTTAGATGGGACTGTTTGCCTTTTTGAATATTTTAGTCCAGTTTGTGCACCTATGATACTATAGAAGATTCTTGTCATAAATAATCATCAGAGTTTTGCTATTCTTGACAAAAAGGTTCTACTCTAATCAGAGACAAGTAGCTTTGAAAAGCTTCAGAACTTGATTAGAAAAGTTTCAAAGTGGGCATGTTTGCTTAAAACATACCAGCTCTTTAAACACTGTTGATCTCCTTAGCAGTTATTCCATCTAACTTTATTCTTTCTTTTCCCTTTTTCTTTTTTCTTTTTTTCATTAGACAAATGCCAATTCTGTGAAATTGGAGATTCTACATAAGGCTAAAAGTGAGGAAGGAGCAAAGGGTTCTAATCACAGCTGACCTGCATATTCTGAGGTTTTATTATCCTCCTGAACTAAACAAAAAAGTAACTGGTCTTAGGAAATGAAAGGTCAACAATGTTATAGAATGTACATCCCTAACTCTAGTCCTCTACTAAGTGGTACATAAGTTGAGAGAGTGCAGAGCCTCCCTCTAGAATGAAAATGATACGTTTCTAGTCATCTGACTGCAAATCACTGACAAGTATTTACAATGAAAGGACAAAAATTCTCTTAAACAAAAGGATGGTAAGCTGGTAGTTACACAAAATGAAAGGTCACAGTAATCTAGAAGTAATTCCTTTTTTAATTTCAAAGCCTAGCATAATTGGACACATCTTGCTCTCATTTACACCTGTGCAAATCCTGTCACTTCCAGCAAGGCCTTACAAAGGAGGCAAAACTTATCCCTTGCAAATTAGGAAATGAACACATAATGAGAAAGAAATTGGTTGCCTTCCATTTCCCAAGGTATTAATTTTTCACTGATGAAAATTTTCTGCAAAGTCTTGTACTTTGTGCCTATCCAGGATTAGAATCTGGACCACAGGCTGTGGCTATGCTGTTGCAGCCACCACAGTCCATTTGATTATATTTAGATGTTTGATTTGGTACTAGTTCCTTACTGTCCTGAAAGCTGGGAAACATACTAGTGTCCTCAAAGTGGGTATGTTTGCTTAAAACATACCAGCTCTTTAAACACAGTTGATCCTTTTACCAGTTATCCCATCTAATATTTTTCTTTTTTTTTTTCCCCCCTGTTAGACAATGCCAATTCTGTGAAATTGGAGATTCTACTTAAGACCGAGAGTGTCCAAGGTGATACTTTGGTTCCCATTCTGTGCTGAAATATGAACATACTTGGATGCTGCTGTGTTGTTCCTGGAAGAATTTGGGACAGTATTTGGGACTGGGACCATGAAAATTGAACATGCTAAACAGTTTCAACAAAATGCTGTGAGACTTCTATTATTTTAAAGTACAGCCAGCCATGACCAGCCAAAAAATTAGGTGGGTCTCTTAAGTACACTGCAGCTTTGAATGGACTACTGAACACCTTCCCCAGCTCCAATGAAGGGAATAGAAATTACAGGTGCACAGTATCTTATGGATAAGGCCCTACTGGGCAATTTGTGCACTCACTTATGCCAGTGTGGAATCCCTAAAGGATATTTAATGCTCTGAATTCACATTATGCTGCTTGAAAGGGCTGATTAACAATACACAAAGGACAATGCTTCAGATACCTACTTCAGGGACCAAAAGAATCACATACACACACTAAAAAAAAATTTAAAAATAGTCACCTTAGGTGAGACAGCTGTGATTTTTGGAATCACAAAAATACTTACGTGACTGCGATGTATTTTGAAATTATAATTTCATCTTCACTATCATTACAGCCTTTGAAAATGGATGACAGTCTACCACCTCCAAAAAAAATGTTCTCTCTAAATAGCAATTGCTTATTTGCATTGAAACCTTAACACTTTTTATTGTATAATTGCTGAAACAGACTGAAAAATTTTAGCATATTTGTGAGTAAATATACTATGACTGTCTTTTGAAGAAAAACATATTTCACTAATATTAGTAATTGCATGTTTTTTACAGCTTTGTCTGTCAAGATAAGGAGAAAGATTGTACACAGGCTGGTCTTAAATTACCTAATGGTGAACAACCTTTTTTTTTCTGTCTATCATAATTTTGCCCAGAAGTAGAGTACAATGTACAGTTTCATTCTTCTGCCTATATGTTTTGCTATCTGCTGAAATTTCAAATAATCTGCGGGCAGATTTTTTATTCCTTCAGTTTTTTTTTTTTTTTACTTTTGTGTTTTGTTATTGACTTTTTTAATATATGCTTATAAAAAGACCAAAGCTAATACTTTACTGTGAAGAGTAGGATGGCTCATCCACATGCACCATAAACTGACAGCCTCATTGTAGCCATGTAAACATTGACAAAACGTCAACCTTGAGACAATATTAATAATTTTTTTCTATAAATGTAGAGCTTTAAAAGTAGAATAAATGTACCAGAGTGCTTATTGTCTTTGCTGCATAAATCCAGTGAGAGACTAGCATAACTGAGTCCTGAAGTTTCAGTGCAAATAAAAGTTCTCAGACAGGTTTTCAGTGGTGGTTTAACTGCATTTTGAAGATCTTTCCTTCCATAGCACAATCATCAATTAAACTTTTTTTTCTTTTTATTCATACATTTTAAAATTTCTTTAATGGGAAGTGTGTTATCAGTGGTATTTTAAAACAGATTTCAGTTGTATGAAACCAGGAAGTGATGGTGGTTTCTTCTGTAATTATCTACTTCAGACTTGTTCTCCTGTAAGGTTCAACAGATCTGAAATGCTCTTGTCATCATGAAAACTCTCAGCGTATGGCCTAGACTTCTGGAGCACAGGCCTTCAATTTTTCTGATGCTTTCTAGTACAAAGGGTGTCTGTGGCACTCAAGTACTTGATAAAGTTGAGAAGAAGAGGATTTGCATTGGGAATCTAGCCTCAAAGTCACCTATCATCCATTTCTCTCCAACACATTCTGTCTCTCATAAACTGAATAGTATTCATCCAAAGTATATGAAACCAGTACTCTCTTTATCTTCCCAGAGAGCTTTGTGGAGATTATCAACGAAATATTTTTTTCCTGCAAAAATTTTGGAAAATGAGGTAAACATTTAGACAATAATAACATACTGTTGTATTTTACTAAAACTTAGTATTTCTAATGGTGATAATATAAAGGATGTTAAACTACTCAAAGAAAATCTAAAATCCACCAGAAACTTCACTTTCAAATGGCATCAAAAGCTATAACATAAATTTTCAAGATTAATATGATTAAAATACAGACATGAGGAGATATTTTTTCAATATTTAAAATTTCATGGTTGAGTTAGAGAAAGAATATTTTAAGAACCTTATGTTGTCAAAACTGCTTAAATAATTTTAACGGGCATCTTTAATAGAAGTTTGTAGTTAAAGGTCATTGTTATTCCTTACTGAAGGTTATTTGTCTCCAAGCGTTCAAAACATTTCTGTATGAGCAACATGTATCTCAAATGTTGAGCAATTGCTTTGATTACCAGTTGTGTATTGATAAGCAGTCCCTGAGGTAATTTGATATCCTGGAGAATAAATGCAGAGCAAAACAGGCTAAATCAGATTAGGAAATCATTTGCCTGCCAACAGTTACCACACAGGTGTTTCTGAGGCTGTGGTCTGCAGTTAGCTTGGTGTAAATCAGTTTATTAATTTGTATGAATGTTTAGAGTCTCTTTTACCACTGTTTCTGATGTTTCCTCTAGCAGTGGTGAATTCTAATAAATGCCTCCTTTCCAAATCTTTTGCTGTATTGGTGTAGCTGGGAAAGAATTAGTGGAGGTCAACTAAAGAACCTGCAGCAGATGCTGAAGTATGTGTATACTGAGTGTTGTAGTTACACTTTAAGCTCAGTGTATTGCTTGACCATATGTGCACTGTTTTGCAATACAATACTATTTTTTTTAAGTTTTTGATCCCTTTGCCTAGGGATCTCTGTGGCAGACAAAGAATGTTACCATACTAACTAATTTTTCAGTATCTGATAGACTTGAATGTATTAAACTTTTAAAGGCAAGGAAAAAACTTGGCAAGTATGAAGGCAAAAATACATGTTCCTAAGACATGAGTTTAAAAGGTATCTGGAATTATAGAAAAGTTTGCTTTATATCTTTGGTATGAAACAACTTTGCTGGTTGTTTAATTATATACAAGCATGATTTCTAATCTGTTTGTCTTATAGTTACGACTACGAGTCAATATGATTATTAGTGCCAATTTTCAGTGTAATTATTTTTTTTTCTGTTATTCCTAGATTGTATCTGTCTTTTCTATGAGAGGATTTTATTTAACTTGTGCAAAATGTAGAATTCAAAGACATTCAACAATCCATTAACAAAACACTGTGTGGGAGGTGCAGAAAAACAATTTTTATTCATTTTTAAAATTTGCAGGGCTGTTATGTGTCTCTAAACTTTTCAGCTATTTTTTGCCTTTCTTTGAAATTTTATTTTCATGCAGGTGATGCACTAAAATTGTGCCTTCTAAGGGTAATTTCTTAATTTGCTGATTTTGCAAGTGTCTAATTCTTTGAAGACATGAGACTATGCCACTCTTCTCCTGTTGATCGTGTGAAGTCACAAATTTACAGCAGAGATAACTTTGCATTGCTCACAGGATCCAGAGCCTTTTTTTACAGTGCTGTGACAGTATAATTGATGCACTAAGGGGGGGTCGTGTGTGTGTTCATATTAAACATCAGAATGAAATCAAGGTGTTGCAGTTACCCATGCTTTAGCAAAGGATACAGAACTTATAAATCAGAATATTCATTACAACTGGCATGTAAACCTACTGTCTTTTCTGATGAGCAGATTTTCATGTTTTCTGTTAATCTTCTTTAATTTTAAGAATTTAGATGACCTGTGACTTTATTTTTGATATCTGAAAAATGAGTCCCACATCTTAATTTTATTCATCCCTAAGTATGAAGAATAGAATTCTAAGGGGATCACGTTGTATTTTCCTGCCCACAGAAAAGAGTTTGGATTATGGGGGGTGGGGAGGATGAAATTCAAATATGGTGAAATATCAACTTTTTAAATATATGGATATGGTAGGAAAACAGAACATTAAAAAGCAACTGAGATACATGGTACTTTATAGCAAAATAATTTAAGATTAGGTTGCTAATGCTGTGAACAAGCCATAAAACGAGCATATTTATGCCATGTTAAGAGATTTCAGCAGACTCTGCTTTTCAGGGTTGAACCTGTTTAAAATAATGAGAACTTTAAAGGTCTGAGTTCCCACTGTCCTCACCAAAATAGCATCCACTGTCAGAAATAGCCTTGTCTGCAGAAAATGCATTTTATATGACCAAATACTCATTTAGACATACTATTTTCAGGTAAGGTTTTGTTGTGAGAGTTCAAATAATGATCTAAAGGCTGCTTTTGTTTTGAGATGGAATTATTTCAGCCTGAAAATATAAATCTACTTTGTTTCAGAAATCTTTGGTCTCGAGGTAACAACACTATTTCAGCGGGTTTTGTCATGTTTAGTTGTATTTTGGTATAGATCTGACACTCAATTTCTTCAATTCAGCTTTGAGACCTCTATAGCAGCTTTTTGACCAACAAGGGAGGAGGAGGATTGCCCTTTCTTCTATCATGATCAGTTGGTTTAGATTCTCTATTTTTTTTTAAATGTATTAATTACTTTCATACAAAGTAAATGAATAAATGTAAAGTAGTTCTGTATCCTCACTGGTGGTATTTGAATGAGTTGTCATACTGCAGGAATGAGAACTGGTCAGTGCTCAAATACAGTCATGAAAAGCACATAGAATCTGTCCAATTAATAAAGAAGCAGCAAGCAGAACTGAAAGCAGTATACAACTGTATAAATAATGATGCTTCTCATGCCTTGAACGCAATACAGCATTCTTGATATTCTGTTGGGGATTGCTGGAATATGGACAGCTTTGGCTTTAAGAGGATGCTGCTGCAGGCCTGGGAAAGCAGTGCAAAACATCACCTGTGTCCTTGGGCCAGGCCTGGGAATGCTGAAGAAAGGGAAAAACAACTGTGGAAAACAAGAGTATGTTTTGGGACTTGCCAGCATGAAGAGAGATGGTGACC
>JAWWEU010000081.1:70038136-70054766 GCA_035583155.1 Acropternis orthonyx | reverse complement strand
TAGCAAATGACATGTAGCCTCTGTGTGTGTTTGCAGTAGAAGAATATTATAAAAGGATTAGGATATAATTAATAAATGGCTTCTCTTAATCATCATAATTGTGTGTTGAGTTGTCCAGGGACTCTCATGGGGAACGAGAAACGCAACAATATCTCACCTTGAAAAGCAACTAATAAAATAAAAAAGGCAAGATAAAAGCAGCAGAGATGGTCAGAGGTGTGAGATGAGTTGAATAGACATTTCACCCTGCTTGAAAAAGAAGGAGTATGTTGAAAGCTGATACAGTGTTACATAAGGAACGGTTCTTCACAAATCTTCCTAATATAAATGGTTAGGGGTAACAAAGGAAGCTATCAGGCTTGAAATTATCAGCTTTAAAAAAACCCAATGAAACTGAACTTTAAGTGTAAAGTATGTTGAAAAGTATGAAAGAAGTGAAAATAAAATGATTGTATTAACAGTGAATATAACCATTGGCTGGAATCAAACATAATGGTCTAGTTACAGCCTGGGGCTCCATGGGTCCCTATACTATTGTAGGTTCTGTAGTGACCTTTTTTACACAGTTTACGGAAGATTTTAGTCTTCCTCAATGAGGAAGAAAGAAGTTCTCTTCCTGTAGGTCTTTAGACATTATTGCCTTAGGAATTGCCACCTTGTACCCTTACATAATAACTCATTTATTGTCAGCTCTTATCCTTCAGATTGATAATATGACTGTGATCACAGCCTTCATGACTCTCTGCATTCTTAACCCTAGCTCTGGCAATTGTCATTTGTTTTTTTTTTCATCTGAGATTAGACAGTTGGTGGTTGTTGTGTACCTGTTTCTGTTTCCTCAGACTGACATGCATTTAATTTAGTTCTGGACTTTGTTCAGCTGCTTTGTTTTGCTGAAATGCTCTAGAGGGTGAGACTACAGCCTCAAATCTCTCCAGGTTTGTGTTCAATTTGCAAATCCTATATTTGTAGCAGAAAAAAAAGTGTTCTCTTTTCTCAGTGGGAGTGTTTGTCAGACCATTTTTGGCAACAGCAATAAGTAACTTATGGTCAATTTCATCTAACACTGGCCTACCATAAACAAAGATGTGAAACCTTTTACACTGGTAGGCTAAGGTCAAAGAGGCTTTTTCTTTTTGCACACATCAACACTTACAGATTTCAGACACTAAAGTAAAAGAAGATATTAGTCTCCAGTTCTGGCAATACTGTTAAAAACAACTCTTGGAATCTGAGAAACTGCCTGAGATCTTAATTCAAGTGTCTTTTTCTTTGAAAGTAGGGGTTAACACATGCTTTGAACGGGTTTGTCTAAATGAGATGCTGTTACCGAAGTGAATTTACACTCAAAGGAATATCTTCATTGTGTCTTTATAAATGCTCTTATTAGGAAATGCATGATCAGCACTGGCTTGCAAGTACTGTGTATTCTTGTTGAGTTCTCCCTTCTCCCTGTTATATCACTTCTGTTAGAGGCAAATAATTTGTGTTTTTGTTTGTTTGTTTGTTCTTCTGTTCCTTAGATTTCTTTCTTATTATATTTTGTTCTCATTGTTTTCCACTCTCTTTCCCCTCTGTTTGAGCTACCAAAAAATACTTGTTTGTATTCTGCTATTGCCCTTCCAAATCAGAATCTCATTCAGGTCATATACATTTATACCATCAAAACTAGATTATCTCCAATAAAACTGGTACCAATCTCAAAATAAACTGCAGTATAAGGAACTGAAGTCTCCCAAGCCACTGGGGTACTTTTTAGGTTTGGGGTGTGTTTTGGTTTTGTCTTTTTTTTTTGTTTGTTTGTTTGTTTGGGGTTTTTTGTTATGTAATAGGCCTTTGTAGCATCATCAAGTGATGTGCAATAGTTTTTCAGCCATTTCTCCTAGACTTTCCCATCTCAGTAGCAAGAAGAAAATATCATACTCTTCTCCATTTATTTTAGATGCATATATAAGTTCTTGTCTTATACACTGAAAAGGGAATGAGCCTTAATTGCTCACTCAGAGAGCAAATAGCTTGATTAATTTATCCAGTTTCTCTCAAGAAGGCCAGCGTGGACATCAATAACATCAGTAAATGGTGCTGAATAGTTTGGTAGATATCTGAGTTCTCATTTCTCTTAAAAACATCTTTAGACATGTTTCTCCTTTATTTCTGTCCTCTGTCATTCGATTGATAGAAACTCGTGAAACAAGTTCACAAGTCTACTGTTAACACTATATTTAACATTCACTATGTCAGTGCATATTTTTCTCCCCCATTTGATGTCCAGTGTATTCCTCCTTAAGTTTAATTCTCTATGCTTGACCATTAATCCCTATGAATATTCAGATATAACCTGGCTACTGTGACATTCAAAGCAACATTGTGTCTGCCATAGCTTGTTTTTCAAAGGAATTTCTTGAGAACTCCAGTTTTGATGTCTGTTCCTTGGGTCTTTTCTGAACTGTGTTGGATTGTTTGTGGCATTAGATGACTGGAAAGGTTAGGTTCATCCTCTTACTTTAAGGCAGAATCATTTATATCTATGCCATTCCTGGTGGATGTTTACCTGTTTTGCCCTAAAATGTTTCTCAGTGATGGAGATTCTGTAGCTTCTGCAGACAGCCTCCTGTACTTTACCATTCTTACCTTTACAAAGTCTTCTCTGCAGCCTAATCTGAAACTCCCATGGATCACTTCAACTGTCTCATTTCCACTTCTAATGATCGTGAACATGAAGAACATAGAGTAAAGAAGATTTTAAAATATTTTTACAGGACCATTTAACCACTTTTTCAACTAGTAGACTAAAACTAACTCTAGTTTCTTTAATCTGCCATTAGATTTTTATTTTTACCCATTTGAGTCTCCTTATTCATGTCCTGAACTTTCTAGCTGGTTATATCTTTCATTGACGTATATTCATAGACACAATACTTTGAGACCATTCCAAGGCTGTATAAGACTGGAGGACTGTATTCTGTATCTGACAGGCTGTTTGCCTATTAATGCCTCCCACTGCATGAGATCTTTACACAGTGCCATGATAGCATGACACTGTTGATGGGTAGGAAGTTTGTGACTTTTATAGTTCTATTGCAATAATCTTTTTATAATTGATTTTTACTTGCTTCTTGAATTGCAATCACTTTACCCTCAAAATCAGATGTTTTATTTGCTAGGACCCTTTTGAATTCAGTACTTTCACTGTACACTGTGTCACTCCCAGTCTGGTGCCATGAATGGTGCTTAATAAGCGTATGCTATATTCATTCATCAAGGTATTATTGGCTGTATGGATAGATACTATAGCTAAGGAGGAGTCCTGTAATGATGCCCTCGATTTTAACATTAAGTTGTTGATAACTACTTTGAGAAACATTTTCTAAACACCTGTGCAGCTTTGGTATATTTCTCTAGACCTTTTGGTATTTCCTGAGTTGGCCAACAAAAATGGCATTTGAGGTAAATCCTTACTAAAATTAAGAGGTGTAAAAGACCACTTCATCTCTTCACAAAACCTGTTTTCTTGTCAGATAAAGAAAATAAATTGATGTGATCTAATCTGCTTATGATGTATCCACAGTATGTCAGTCTATTTTCCTCTTCCAGGTGTTTTTAAATGATGTGTAAGTATTTGAATGGAAACTGGAATCAAGACTGAATCACCTTTTTTTCCTTTTTAAAGGATATTTACTGTGTTTCCCTCACCTGGACTTTCTGTACCTTACCCACTCTCCAGAGATGAACAACATTTTCCACAAGTCATCATTTAATTACAAGACAAAGGCAAAAAATCTCCTAGAACAACCTGTTCTAGTACTTACTACTGTCATGGTGGAATAGTTTTTGCTATCTGAACCTTCCAAGTTGCAATTTATGGCTTTTGTCCCTTGTTATGTTTTCTGCCAGTATTAAGTTATTTATTTAGAGAGTGTTTTTTCTACTAAGAAGATTTTTATGGATGGAGTTTCTCCATCTGCCTATGACTGGCTCAGGCTCATACACAGAATTTTTTTCCTTGGCTTTCACTGAAAAACACATTTTAACTGAAAAATACCAATAAACCCCTCCAATATCAAAAGCCATATATTTACCCATTTTATTTTGTCAATAATACCTATAGCAAGTATTACTTGCCCTACAACAGGCATAAGAAATGTGTTTCATAAATTATTGTGTTTTTTAAAAGCTTTTATATTATGAAAGGTGAGTCTGGGTTTATTGAGAACTTACTCATAATTTCAAAGACCAGTTAGTTTTTCTGTGGCAGTTTTTCTCTGTCTTAATTTCTTTTAACCAGGAGATTGATCCCAAGACAACTGAGATTTTATTTAAGTTGATTTGGTATTAATTTAATCTTTCACAGAAGTTCCACAAATACCAAACTGACATTATGTTCCAGTGTTATGTTTCTAAGTTCACCAAGTACAACCACCTGATGCAATGTTACCCAATTATGTGAGAAGAAAAGAGGAAACCAGAAAAATACTTCCTCCCTTAATCACAACCATACTGGTGCTGCCTGATTCGATCCTAGGATTTTAGAGCATTAAATCCCTGATTCAGTGAAGTACTTAAAGTCATGTATAGCTCTAATCATTTAAGTAATTGCAATGATGCTCAACATAAGAGGTGAAATTGAAGTCTTGTCCTGAGAGGTTTCTTCTATTTATACATTACAGTTTGTTGTATTCAAATAGAACTATAGTATCAGCTCAAAGAGAAATCAATGTTCTGCCTGCATTCCAGCTTTCCCACATCATCAAATGGAAAGCAAATGAAAAATTGGATCATAAATTTGAATTTTTTAAGTGCCAAAAGTGGTTTTTAAAATGTGAGATGCCTGGTCTTAAATTAAAGGGTATATTTTTCACAGCTTTATCTATTACAATATAACAAAGTCTTATTTCATGCAACACTAACTTAGAGATGCTTTTCTAAGAACTGTTTACAATATTTGTTTTCCTGTAGATAATGTCATTAGTAAGCAACATATAAAGTTTATTCAGACCTATTAATTTTCTCTTGTTAAGACTCACAGATGGATGCATGTATTCTGGATGATTTGTAAAATTTCATGCTGAAAAAAATAAGCATGTGATATGAAAAATATGAAAAATATAAGAATTGCCTAAACCTTCTCATGAATGCTTTGACTTTTATGAACTAAGTTCATAGATAAACTATAAATTATTATTATTATAGGGCTTAAACAATTTTTACCTTCTCTGGTAATAATTTTAGCACTGATTACAGAAGATTCAGGCTTGAGAAGGCTTTGGGGAAGGAAGGTGATGCAATAGCTGCAGAGAAGCCTGTAGCCCATATATGATAATATTTCTGGAGCTCATGTACCTCGTATGACTGAGCTGATTCTGTTTGCCCGATGCAACAGTGCAAGACAGGGAAGAATTGGGCTTCTTAAGGGCATGATATGGACTTTAAAGGTGGTGTAAGTTCAGGTAATTCTGTCTTCAGATAATCTATATATTTATAACTAATTCCTGATTTTACTGCAAGTGAAAGCAGTAGTATGGAAGGCCCTAGTGAAAAGGTAGACTTCTCTCTCTGAATTTTCAGATCCAGCAATTATGGGAAATATTGAAGGTGTTTTAAAAAATCCTTATCGGTCAGTCATAAACCTCATGTGGCTGAATTGTACTTTTTAATGGTTTGATAGTGGTTATGGAATTGTATACAGGAATACAACTGCTATTTTTTGCTTTCTTTAGTGTCCTGGTACTTGAAATGGCACAGTCAAAACTGGGATAGTTCTGCAAAAAGTGGGACTAACCCAAATTCTCTCTAAAATTCCTTTTTTTTTTTCAGTTACACTGCCCAGAAATGACATTGTCACATCCTAGATACATCAAACAGTGGAATGAGAAACAGTTTACCTGAAACCTGTGGGAAAACAATAAAACAAATTTATCAAAATAAAGCTCTTCTAAAATGTAACTGAAAAGCAAAGGTTTTTCTTCTTTTTGAAAATGAAAACTTTCTGTTGAATTTGCATTTAAAAAAACAACAGTGAAATAGTAGCAGGGTTTGAATATCTCTCAGTTAGAAATGAAAACACAGGTACAGATCCTGGGGCTTCCACATGGAAATACACCGCATTTTGAAAAAAAAGTTTTCCTTTGTTGTTCTTTTGTTGTCATCCTCTGAAGACACCTTGCTATTTCTGTTTCAATTGGAACAGTAGTTCTTATAAGTCTTCAGCAAACATAAGACTTCTGTCAAGGACTAAGTGAGAGAAAGGGAAAAAGACTACAGATGTAGATTTAGATCCAATCTGTCTGCAAAAACTATGATGTAATTTAGATACTTGGTATCTGTGATAAACATTTGATGAAGGAAGGCATGCTAAAGCAATTAGCTCTAATCAGAAGAATTAAAACTGGACACATTCCTACACGGATGAATTAGAGTCTAAAGACAATGGGAATGATTGTCAGCTGCAGCAAATCACATAAGATACTACTGTATCTTATTTCTCTGCAAAACTCCAATTTTATGAAAGCAGTAAGGCACATGTTTAAGTTATTTTCAAAAACTAGGATAGTAGTCAGCAGAAATTAGAGACGACTCAACAAGCTATGCTGTCTAGCTAATTGAACGGCCTACAAATAGAACAAAGTAGGGATGAGTGGTTTCCTCTTCACTAATATAAATGTAGTGCACATACTGTATACATAAAAAGAGTATATTTATATTATATATACACTTTGCATTATATATATATATACCATACGTATATATGTGTATATTTCAAAGCTTTTGTCTAGTCCCAAAGAACTAGAATTTTGACATGTAACCACATATCTGCTGTTTCAAATGTTCCTCATTTTGGAGGGAAAATGATAAACAAATTCTACTGTATGGTAAAATTAATTTTAAAAAATCTTGGAATGAGACTTTCCATCATAATGATAAATACGCATTTTCTCATTAACTTTAATAATAAATATTGGCTTTGAAGAATAGAATTTTATGCACTGGAAAAGATGACTAAGGTCATCAAGTCCAACTGTGAACCCAGCAGTGCCAAATCGACCACCAAATTATGTCCTTAAGTGCCACATTTATATGTCTTAAATACCTCCAGGGATGGTGACTCCATCATTTCTCTGGGCAACCTGTTCCAGTGCTTGACAACCTTTTCTGTGAAGAAACTTGTCCTAATATCCAACCTAAACCTACCCTGCTGCAGCTTGAGACCATTTTCTCTCATCCTGTCACTAGTTGCTTGGGAGAAGAGGCTGACCCAAGTCTGTCAGTGACAGTGGTAGCACCTCTGGGATAATATAGTTAAGAAGGGGCAGCACAATAGCACCTGGGAGAGAGTAGTAAGAATATGTGAGAGAAGCAGCCCTGCAAACACTAAGGTCAATGAAGAAGCAGGTGGAGGAGATGTTCCAGGCACTGGAGCAGAGATTCCTCTGCAGCCTATGGTGCAGACCATGGCGAGGAAGGATGTTGCCCTGCAGCCCATGGAGATGCCCAGGCCAGAGCAGGTGGATGTGCCCAACGGAGTCTGTGACCTGGTGGGAAGCCCACGCTGAAGCAAGCTCCTATCAGGACCTGTGGCCCCATGGAGAAAGGAGCCCACACTGGAGCAAGTTTGCTGGTAGGACTTGTGGCCATGCCAGGGACCAACACTGGAGCAGACTGTCGCTGAAGGACTACACCCTGTGGAAGAGACCTACTCTGGAGCAATTCCTGAAGAACTTCAGCCCATGGGAAGGACTCCTATTGGAGAAGTTCATGGAGGATTGTCTCCTGTGGAAGGCATCCCCTGCTGGAGCAGAGGAAGAGTGTGAGTCGTCCTCCCCTTTTGGAGGAAGCAGCAGCAGAGACAATGTGTGATGAACCAACTGCAATCTCATTCCCTGCCTCCCTGTGCTGCTGGTGGGGAGGAAGAAGAGGAAATTGGGAGTTAAGCTGTACTGAGGAAAGAATGAGGGGTAGCATAAAGGCTTTTTTTAAGACTTGTGTTTTCATTTCTCATTACCCTACGCTGATTTGATTGATAGTAGATTTCCCCTAGCTGACTCTGTTTTGCCCATGAAGCTAATTGGTGAGTGATCTCTACCTATCCTTATCTCAATTCAGGAGCCATCCATTATATTTCCTCTCCTCTGTCCAGCTGTAGAGGGGAGGGATGGAGTGGCATTTTTGTGCACCTGGTGTCCGGCCACATTCAAACCACCACAACTAGTTTTAATATTGTGACATAAATAGTTGCATTGCTCACCAAGACAAAGCATGTAGAAGGTGTGATTTTTATTTATTTTTACCGTCTTTAGTATGCTCACCACTTGTGAGCTTTTCTGGGAGAGAGAAAAGCCCTTTTTATCATTCTTGCAGTTCGTTTTCATTTTTCAAGTTTTACAAATGCTGATATCTAGAGTTAAAAACAAATGTGTTCAAGAATCAAAAAGGTCCATATATACCATTTAGGTTCATTTTTGTTTTTTTTTTCCTGCCTGCTCTATTTATGATGGAAGATGAGACCCTTTTAATAGATGTCATTAACCTAATATATGACAGTCTTACTCTGGGTCTCCAGTTTCTGAAGGACTTGAAATCGTGATCTCACATTCTCTCCTGCATTGATAGCTTTTACTGCTGAAAGGCTTAAAAGATCCTGTGGAAGGAGTGTAAGCAGAGGAGAGGATAGAAATGGGAGGATGTTGACTATGCTCTCTGCTCATGACTCTCTAGCTTTTTGGCTAGAGAAAATAATATATTGAGGTTTCTTTAAAAGTACTGAGTGGCTTTTCACATGTGAAAATAATGATGTGAGCTTAGTCATTTCTGCTAATCATCGATTAGCCAGTATATTCCCATATGAACTGATTAACAGTTCACCTCTTTTAATGCTGGGAATCTTGATTTCACTGCCATGTCATTCTGATTATTTGCATCTTGCTTTACCTTAATTCTAATCAAAGTCCTTTGTTTGAATAAGATGTCTCTGTGGAAGTGATTAATTCTTACTAGATGTTGAAACTTTTCTTCTGTAAATGGGTATGTGTATGTGTTTGTGTATAAAATCTGAACTAATTCCCTGTAAGGGTGAACTTAGTTTTACAACTTTTTTTTCTACTAAGTTCTAGAACAGAAATTAATTTGGAGACCTTTGTAACCTTACCTTCAATGTCTCCCCTTCCTCTGGCCCATACGCATCTAGGCATAGATGGGATCTTTGAAAGACCTTATTCCCTTGTTGTACTTTGCAAAATTATTCTATTTATCTTAATATTCTTATTTAGGGCCTGTTCCTGTCCCTTTGAAATATCTGTGATCTCTAATTTACCAGCCCTGGTGTTCTTCTCTGGGAGCGAGCTGCACAAAACCTTGCACACAGCATATCGCATGGCTGTTGCTGATTTCTTTTGGTTGGCAGGGTTGGAGGGGGAAGGTGGGAAAAGAATAAAAGAGAAGAAAAGTATTTTAAATGCCTATTATCTATTTATATATTTACTCGGGGTTGATGTCTGCGAAGACCTTGGAGAGGCCTTCGCTTGGGATACCTGATATTCCTGGAGGAACTGAAGTTAACAGTAGATTTTTGATGACTTAGCAATTTAAGTGCCATTTTTTGCTGCACTTATCCTTGAGTTGTCTACAGTGATGCTGATGAAATTCATTCTAAGTGCTGAATGTTGGTGTTATTAAACATTTTTATTATGGCCAAAGCTATTATGCACTGGCTTCACAAATTGCCAGCATTAGCCTGTCTTCTGTAGGGGCTGAGGCCAAGAGACTCTGAGACCAAGAATCTTGGAGCAAGCTGTAGCCCAGTAAGCCCATTGCCTTCCCCATCCCTGTCACTACCTCTGCCACAGTGGCAGAAAGCCCAGGCTAATGTCCTCTGTGGGCTTCTCAGTCCAGTCTTGCTTTCTGCTCTGCTAGTAAGTTATATTTCATTAGTAGAGAACCAGCATATTTTCTCCAAGTCTGATTTTCTGAGTACTACTGGCCTTTAAACTTTCAACCAGTTAACCCACTATTGACTGTAATAACTACTTCAGATTTAAAACAATTTATCGTAGCTAATGCTTGTCTTCTGAAAGAATCCCATTTATATAGAGAGTTAAAAAGATGTGGAAAATCCAGGTCATCTTTTGACAGTTTTGATTATGTTTTTTCTTTTTTTTTCCATTTATTTTATTTTATTTCAATTTGGTTTTTAATTCCAGCTCTTGGCTTTGGTTTTACCTTTTCCTGCTAGATCTAATGTTGCTGTGCAACCCATTTTTTCCTCCTATGTAAGATATCCATACACTGTAATCAAACTGCCTTTCAATCTTCTTTCTGGCAAGTTAAAGCAACTACGATTTCAATGTAAGGCACTTTCTTTAAATCAAAACTAAATTCTGTGGCTTCTTTACACAAGTCCTTCAATCTGTCAACAACTTTTAAGAAATAAGAATGCCAGAGCCATTTGAAGCCTTTTTTGTATAGATTTCACAAATATAGTATACAAAGGTGGAATTATTTTCTGGGTCCTACTCACCAACCACCTGTTTTCTAAAAGACCAGCAACTTGGAACTCATTTCTGTAGTTTGTATAATTACACTTTGGATGATCAAATTTTATTTATGTAATATATTGGCTTAGGATGATAAAAACTCCATGAGCTCCCATGAAATTAAGCAGATATATTCATTCAAAATGAGTTAAATGTTTAGGACTTCAACTTTCATTATGAGTAATTTTTAAATAAAAAAAGTTTGGATTTCTTATTGCAAAACTGACCTGAGTTTTAAAATATGGGAAGAAAGGATTTTTAAATTTTTTTCATGTGATCCCTTTTTTTTTTTTTTTTCCCCCCAAAAAACAGTACAAAGCCAAAACAATCAGCAGCTATTCCAGTCCAAATTAAGTATGTGGCAT
This sequence comes from Acropternis orthonyx, assembly GCA_035583155.1. Classification (NCBI taxonomy): domain Eukaryota; kingdom Metazoa; phylum Chordata; class Aves; order Passeriformes; family Rhinocryptidae; genus Acropternis; species Acropternis orthonyx. Next base: position 70,043,875 of record JAWWEU010000081.1, on the reverse strand, counting down.
CTGGATACAATCTGAAACTAAGTTGCATACAGAGACCTACAGAGCCATTGATAGTCTTAATGTTTGATAAAGGACTAAATATAAAAATGGTGCTAAATCTCATTGGAGCACTTGTAAGTGCAACATAGCTAAAATGCAATATTCAGGCAAATACTCCAACTTGCTGCAAGGACTAAAAAGCCAAAATACTTTCAAAACACTTTTAAGTAAAGAATAGAAACATATTCCAGAAACAATCCTACTTTTTAAATTGTAGTTATATATTCCTCTCTCTTATGGAGATGAGAAGTTAAAAAAACAGCAGGTCAAATGACTACTTGCATTGCCTTTAATAGGAGAAGGTTGGACTATATATTCTCACTCCAAGAGGTAGGGAATGCAGTAGCAGCACTGTCATTGCATGCAGTGGAGGGATTAAGATCTTGCATAATGAAGGCTGTATTTCTTTGCTTTGGCAAAATAGGTACAAGCATTAAGCAAGTGATTAGCAGATCAAATAAGCACTTTGAATTTTATTACAGATCTTTATCTGACATTCTATTACATTTTTAATGGAAAATTGTAGGTAAAATGGAGAAAGAGAAAGTCGCCTTCAACGCCTTAACTTCCTTTCCTACCCTCCTCTTTACCACCTCATTTCAGCTTAGAGGGATTTTTCCCTTCTCACTATGTGTCACATAGCATAATGGTTAGCTTTCAGGACTAGGACAGGCTTGCAGGGAAGTAAAATGTTTGTTGTATTAAAAAACATTCACTTAGTTATACAAATGTCTTTTTCCCTACTGCAAATCCTGACACTTGTGAACAGGCCACTTTCTTTACTAACGGAAGCCAAGCTGAGCCCATCCTTCGGAAGGTTCTTTTGCCACCAAGTGACTGCACTGAAGACCGTGCTCCTCTGGACCAATGCAAAGCAGGTAAAAAACAGCCACTGATTTCAGATATCTTAAGATTACTCTTTTCTAATGCAGCTTGTATGTGCCAGCAGACCCATTGTGACATGCAGCTGTGTGACAGCCTACACCATAACACAGTGGACACAGGTGATGTGCTCTTCCTTCTAGCTCTAAAGAAGGAGGCGACTCAGCAGAGTTGAGGAGTCAAGCAAGTCTCACAGGTAATAATGAACTGGTTCAAGGCAAATGAGACTTTCTACTCTTGAGTTTCAATCCCTTTGCTTTGGGGCATAATGTTCACTTGATTTGCTTGACTGTATCTTTGAATTCAGTGGCAAAACCTGTAGGCCCAGGATGCACAGCCTCACACTATTTAATTACTACACAAAAATATTCAGTTTATTGAAGCAGTTCTAAAATCGTTGTGATATGCTGTCCATCTCCTCTATACTCAGTAAAGAATTTCAGAGCATATGAAGAAATATAGTCTCTGACCTTGCCATACAAGCATTCTAGAAGAACCCCCCCAAATGGTGGAACAAAAGCAAGATTATAAGACATGATAAGAAAAGTTCAGCAGTATAGATAAAGGTTATTATTTAAGCTTAACAAGCAAATTCAAAACTATTTTATGTTAACTGATGAGCAGTAATATAATTATGAATTCAGTAAGATGTGTTGTAATATGCTATTTAAAATTAAAATGGTCTAGGTCTATTATAAATTAATTTATCATATTCATAGGAAAACCATTGTAAAATTAATGTTGTGTCGTGCTTTAATATTATCATCAAGGAATATTAGTTTTAATGAACAAAGATAATGAAAGAAAGGGAAGAGAAAATAAAATAATTAAGCCACTGAATTTTGAAATTCATTGCTTTTTAGTGTTCTGTGAATGAATAAATAAGTTGATTACTGCACTGCTGTATGAGAACAACAAAAACTAAGGCTGAATTAAGAAATTCTGCAAACTCTTCCTGAAACTTCAGAGAGGCAGCTGCCAGAAAAGGCAGGTTAGCAGAGCTACCTGCATCTTCCTGGACTACACCCATCATGAACTAACTGGTAGGTGATGTTTGCCAAGAAGGATCTCAACTAAGACAGAGCCTGTGCTGGTAGACACCAGCCTTCACCACAAAAGTGGAGTACTCTAGTTTGTTATCAATATATAGTTGGGTGCAGCCACTCATCTATATAGGCACCAGTACTTAATACACAGACAGTTATACAGCATCATCCTGCAGACAAACTGTTAACTTAAGAGGCAGAAGGACCCACCATAGGCTTTGTCCTTTTGACTTCTAGAGACCCCCTTGAATTTTCTGAGTCTGAGCAATGTACTAAATATCAGGAAGAGGAACCTATGGTAGATCAAAGAATAGAGAAATCCAGCCGTACGGGGAGACTTCAAAGGTAATTAGTTTTTCTTTCTTTCCTCAACTAAGAAAAGCACAAAAAGGAAAGCAGCAAAGCATCTCTATGCAATTCCTATATTAAGGGTAATAAAGTGTTCCTTTCCTCACCCCAGCAGAATTCTCTATTGCTAAGCCTGACATCTGGAGTGCTGTATATTGCCGAAAGGGAACTCAGAGGGAAGACAACGCTTTCATCTCAAATCAAGGTGTGTGGATGTTGTTAGGTCTAATTATAAACACTTTTATCTTGAGCTCCAATCAATTAACAGTTGTTACTTGGTAGCTGTAAATGCCATGAAGCAGTGCAGTTGTCAGCTACACTTGTCTACACTTAGTACACCAAGGGCTGATTTCACTCAAGTGATCCTTTTTGCCCAGAGAGGTTCCCTTTCCTGATGTGCTATGTTATTTCTGTTCTGAAGGAGAGATTCAGATCTTTTACTCGATAAAGCGGTACAGCTTCCCTTAACTTAATGGAGCTATAGTGAATCACATCAGTTGGATACATGTCCAGTAGGAAATTTGTTATTCCAGAGCTCAGTAAAAGAGAAAGATAATCTCAAGAAGAACATTCAGGAAAGGAGTGTTTGAAAAGAATAGTTTTAATAATTTGATTTTATAATTTGCTTTGTGATACCAATCATCACACTATTTAAAAAAGCAAAGGTCTCTCTCAAGTAAATCTCTTCCTTTTCTCCTCTAATGTTATCTCTGCCTGATCAAATGTGTCTTAGGTCCCTCTGTGAACAGAAGTTGCACTCTTTGAAACTCACTTCTTAATGCAAATCAGCTTGCTTGTTTTCAGCTTCATAATCTTTTCCACGGCAACAGCCTATCCGGATGTCATAGACAGAAAATGATGACTTTTGATGAGTAATAAGCAGCAGGGGCAAATGAATCCTTCAGGAAGGAGAGTGAAAAAAAAATTCTCTTTATATTAGATCCGACAAAAAGAACTGAATTCACCAAGCATGTAATTTAAACCCACTGATGATATTTGCAAAGTTTATTTGGTCTTAAACTCCATTTAAGCACTCTCTGTGCATGATGCAGCATAACTTGCTGGTCTGCTGGGTCCCCATCAGCACAGAAGCCGACAGAGTGCTGGAATTTGTCCCAAAAGAACATGAAAGTCTGGCAAAACATTCTTGATGAATGAAACCAATAAAACAAAAGAGAAACATTTTCACTGGGGGAATTAGGTGGAGTTTAATGTCTGTGCACCATGCTGAAGAATTTTACTTGGCAATGCCTATGTATAGAAAGCTTTTGTCTCTTCTGTCAGAACTGTCTGCAACCTACTGCTTATTCAGAGGGTGTTTTCATAGTTAATAGCAGCATAACTAACAACTACAGGATATTTCTGGCTGCAGGGATTTTGCATCGCTGGGAGAATATTCGGGAGACTTAGAGATTTGTTTTGCTCTTGGTTAGGGCTTATATATTTTTAAAAGACTTAATACAGAAATATTGGGGAACTAGAGTCTGCAGTCCTCCCTGAGGCAATGAGTGTTAGTGATTAGGATGGACTCCCTCTAGCCAGAGACACTTCAGTGATTTTTAAAATTAATACATTGCAACTGTTAAAATCTGAATATTCATTTGCCTTAGGGATGTGCAGAATGTTGCATACTCCCAGAGAGGGAAAGATGTATGTGTTTTTAGCAGAATCCATGCTGGTTTTAGGTCTTCAAAGAACTTTGCATACTTGACTATGTCATTAGTCACAGCAGCCCATAAGAGGCACTAAATAAGCATGCAGCTTCAGAAGGGAGCAGGGAAAACATAGAACTTAAATTCAGCCTTCCCCTCTTGCACTCCTTTATTATTTCTCTGTAGCAAGAAACACCCTGTGTTTTTTAAGGAGTTCAGTGAAACCTCATACAGACTGCAGCTGAGCAAACCCTTCGGGTTGAAGAAGTGTGATTCTTCTTTTTTCCCCTCACTATTTCAGCTTTTCATGTTGGCTTTCCCACAACTCTCTTAGCCTCTTTTATTTTCTCTGACTACCTAAAGCAGCCATGTTGGTCACAGTCACCAAAGTGTACTTTTGACTTCAGGAATCATTCTTAGCTCTCTTGGCAGCTGAAAGTTTACTCTTCTGTATGTGTTTAGGCACCTAGAGGTGTACAGCATGTTACTTCAGATATCATTTAAAAGTCTTGTTCCTTTAATAGCTGCAAATGGAGCAGGTCCACAGGTGACTGAGGTCTGGTAGGGGAGGAAGGGACAAAATCCTGTATTTGAACATCAGCATGTAGTTTTTGGCATATCTTGGCAGAGGATAGAGTGTCTGTGCCTTTCAAAGCAGAAATCCAGCTTGACTTCATTCTGGCATCTTTGCTCGAGTAAGCATGCCATGCTGGACTGCCTGCCGTTTTGACATACTTCACTGTTCACACTTTTTATAACAGTTTTACCTCATGGAGTTGGGAGAGGGACATTATCCATTTATAAACTGTTGATTTAAGCAGAGTCAGTGGAATGCGGTGATACTGGATGGAAAAACTGATGCAGTTATGAAACAATGCTTTTAAAGAGCGAGTTGCTTGAATTACAATGTATTGTTAAAACAGCATGAAATTATGTGTTTTAGTCACCATGGCATTGAATAAGGAATGTTTCAGTAGAAATTAATCAAAAATCCGACATGACTGTATGCAGTACTGTAAAAATAAGTAATGCACAAATAATAACAATCTCTCCCTGGCTTGCACTACTCCCTAGGATTACCTTTCCAAATAGCTGCATCACCAAAAGAAAATGTTGCCCATAGAGCCACATCCAGCTCCTGTGTCCCTTCTTTGTCTTAGTCCTGTGAGACATCTGTGAGACATTAGCAGCACTGCTCATGTACCAGCTGAGCTGAAGCACTCACCTTTGGGTTAAAATTCTGGGCTACTAAAAACATGTTTGGATTGTTGGTCATGCCTTTTGTCTACTTTATATTAGTTAACCTTTGCAGGATTGTCAGAGGGAGCTGACAGTCTGCCATGAGTATTGTGGCATGAGAGACAGATGTGCAAGCTCTTTAGCAAGCACAAGTGAAGACTGGAGAATCAGTTTGTCCATGGCCTCCACACAAGTGAGAGAAAGGCAACTTCTATGCTCATGAAGCTCATGAACCTGAAAGGAAAACCTGGAGAAGGAACTGCTGTTTAGTGTGCAATAAACACATTCCTGTCCTCCTTAGCATGTAGAATAAAATTAATAAATCCTGTCTCTGTGGTTTTTTTAAGTAAATTACGAGATTTAATACAACCTCAAGTCAGAGAGTTCATTTTTCTCTCCTCATTTCTGTGTTCTCCAATCTTTTAATCTGCAGTTTATGCCAAAATTATGCCAGTTTCTAGTAGGTGAAGGTTCAACTATGAAGTCGATAAAGGAAACAATCTCAGCACAGCACCACCCCCCCCTCCCCCCCC
>JAWWEU010000081.1:70008407-70038036 GCA_035583155.1 Acropternis orthonyx | reverse complement strand
CAAGAGTCTGTAACATGTTTTGACTTTCCCAAAGAATGCTTTCCATTATGTCCTTGTTCAGGTGAAACTGAATAGCTACATGCAGAGGCCTCTGGAGTGCCAATTCAGATTCATATAAATGTAATGGGAGATTCACCTTAACCTCGTGTGGACACCGGATAAAACCAATGAGGGCACATGTTAAGTCAGCAGCATTGCCTGTGGAAGTGGGCAGGTAAAATGCAGAATGACTCCTCAGAAATTAGCCAGGGTTCTACAATGGGTATAAAGATAAACATAAATAAACATGCCTAGTTCACTATATTATGTTCTTTTTTACCCATTTTTAGATTTTAATGATATATCTGTCCTAGTAAATTTCATATTATATTTGAGTGAGAATGCAAGCTCATTCATTGTATTCTGTAGGATTTTTCTAGTCAGTTACAAAAACAATTGACCTTAATATGTGAAAAAAAAAAAAAATGGCAAGCTATGTTTTAGTACACAATTTTAGGAACCGGTTCCGATATATTCACTCCAAATGTCAATTTTAACAGAGGGAGGTGATACTCAGTTTAAAATACCATTAGCGTGTATAATAGCCTCTGACATATTGGTTCTAATGTATTTCTATCAATTTCAAAGATCAGGATTTGATTTCAACTTGAAACAATTTATCTACAAAAATAGTAGGATTTAGGCTTGAGGGAAAATTTGAAAAATCTTGGGGATTACCTCTTTATTCTGTTATGCTGCAGTTAGTTTAGACACAAATATTTGATTTTATTTCTAGCTGCCTAATAATGTACATCATAAGCTCCTGTAATGTAATGAATCAGTTTATACTGTTCCTTTAATTGTTATTTAACTGTAATTGAAAACTTTCCTTTAAATCAGTCCAGAAGTGCCCTGGATCCTCAGTATTTCTCGAACTGAGGCAGAGTTAGTAATATATTCTCAGACTTTGAAGAAGATGTAGCAAATTTCTCCTTTTGCTAATTGGTACACAGCAAGATGAATCATGCATCAGTGCTAGCAAAATTGTTAATATGCAGTGTGCTATTCTCTTTGTTTATCCAAATAAACAGAAATAGGTAAACAAATTGCCTTTAATTTTTTTGTTGTTTTTTTGGGGGTGGGTTTTGGTTGTTATTTTGAAACTAGTAAAATATCATCCTTGTTGACAACTTTGGAAAGCTGAAATACATATTTAATGAAAATGTGACAATATAAGAACATCCAGAAGTACAAGTAGATGATATGGTTTATACAGCTACCTGTTTCAACTAAATTGCATACTTCAATTGTTTTTAAACTCTGAACTGTATAAAGGTCTGTTTAAGGCAGAGCAACTGTTGGAAAGAATACATTTTCTTTAAATAGGTACTTGGTAAATGTTAATGAAAACAGTGAAACTTGAAATGAGGATGACACAGGCTAGAGTTAATGCATAGAACTGTATTTTTTGATAAATTTTGTTTAAATGATGCAGGGTTTGATTCCTTTCTGTTTATTCTAAGATTCAAACCAAGTGAAACTCCAGGGAATTATTAGAGAGACAAATTAAAACAACAGATGGACTTGCAGTTGTGTGCATAAGGACATCTTTTCAAAAAGCCTCCTGACAATTTCAGATATTCCAAGTTATTCTATTTAATTTCAAATGAAGAATGTTTCTTTTTTCTTCAGAGCTGTCAATCTTAGCAAGCCCATAAGAAGATGATTTAAAAACATCATGAAATATATTTTTCCACTTGTCTTTTTTGAAGTACATTGGCAATCTGCTTATAAAGTAGGTAGAAAAATGCATTCCATTTTTTAATGGATGCAAAACATGAGCACTCAGATCTTTCAAACCCAGCAGACTGCAAGGCTTGCACAAAAACGATTTTTTTGCAGTCAAGTACATTGACATGGTCTTTGAAGACAAAATATCAAATTTTCCAGTGGTCTGTCTACTCTCAGAACTAGAAAAAGTTTTTTGGAGTGGGTGTTAATCAGATCAAACCTACCCGAATATATGTAACCCAGGCAGCTGGTATAGTATTGGATTTGCAAACTGATTGCAGTGTTGAAAGATAATGAAATTATTTGTGAATTGCAGGGCAACAGAACTGTTATTGCTATGCCCTTTGATTGTTTGGCCTTCTGCCACTTGCTTTCAGCTGTCACTATTAATCATGAGAGAAGAACAGAGAGGGGAACAGAATCCTTACCAGCTCATCCTCAGTAACATGACTTAAAGGGATGTACATGCAAGTTTTGAAGGTCTGAGACAGAGCTGTTTAAATACCACTCAGCTTGTACGAAATAGACAAATTAAAACCACAAGTGTCACAGAATACCTGTCTATAGCAGGGGAGTATGTTTGGCCACCTCAGTGATGGGCATGGTACAAGGATCTAGACAAATAGGGAAGCAGAACTAACAAGTCCATGACACTGGCAAAGGGCACGTCAGAGCAGGCACAGATTTTTCCATGTGAATCAGCTGTATGGGAGCTAGTCAGTGTCTAGAAAACATACAGTTGCAAGAGTCACTGTCCCTGCTAAATGTCTCTCTTTGTTTACAAGGCTGTGTCCCAGCTAGACCAAATCTGGCTTGTGATGCACTGTTATGGATCATGAAGTAGTACTTTCAGATTTGTCTGTGTGTCTTCTTGCAACTCTTCCTACAGGTAACACTAATACTGCACCCTGAGCGTTTCCTTAATTAGCCCTTTGAACAGGATTGAAAGTCACAGGAACTATATTCATTTTTTCAGGTAGGTCTCCCATTTATATATGGCTAACTATACATATGCTGACCTTGGTGTTCATGAGCAAATACCACCAAAAAAAAAAAAAAAAACAGGCTGGCTTTCCTGGGTTTTAGTAAACTTCTCAGGTGGAAGTTTACAACTTTGTAAATGGTACTACAACAACGGGATTTCACATATATTGGTTCTTTATCTTTACTGGTTTTTCTCTGAGCCTACGCAGAACCTCACTGAGAAGCTTGTTCTGGTTCATTAAGAAGTACCACTACCACTTCCTAAGGTTTTCTACAAAGGCAGAAGGTTCCAGAACTGCAAAATCAATGAGGGCATGGGAATGCGGGAAGGAAACAATTTTGGGGGGTTTTTTGTTTCATTTTATTTTGCACTAATGTGTTGCACTCAAATGTGAAGAATTAACTTGAAAAAGTGATTTATTAATCAAAATTGTCCTATTAGAATTTATGTAGATCTACATTTGCTTTATAATCAACCCATTTAAAGTGCAGTATTTGGTTACTGAAATTGTATCTGCTACTCCCCAAGTTTGCTTTCTTTTTCAAAACAAATAACTTTTTGAGAAACACAATGAAAAATTAAGTTAAAAAATGCAAATAGATTGTGAACAAAGCTGTATTTTATTACTAATAGATATTCCCTCAAAACATATTTTAAATGTTTTCTCATGAGGTATTAGTACTCTGTAACAAGAAAACATGCCAATGTCCTTTGAGAATTAAGTCTTAAACAAGGCTTCAAAAATCAGATGACATATCCAAAAGTGGATTCAATTTGCAACAACTGTTAATATTTATAGTTATTTTTAATCTAATGGGCTGAGTTGTTTTATTTTTGTTGTAGATTTTCACAGCCTTATGGTAGCACAGCTAATTGAGCTTGCAGAGCTAATGCACTGACCCATTCACAAAACGCTTTTCTGGGATTTACAGCAATCACAATGCAGGAAAAATAATTGCTGATTTACTTAAGAAATCTATTGTTGGAGGACAGAGCTACCAGCAGTGGAAGCACAGCTTCAGCAACAAAGATCTGTGACTGCCTGACCCCTGGATGCTGCACTCTACATCTATATGGACTACTGTTATGCCAAAGGACTGTTTACAGTTTAAGAATTTTACCCTGTTTGAGGATTTTACAATGTTATATGTTTTTCCTTTGTTCTCCTGCGTGTCCTGATGGAATTTTCCATCCCTCATGGCTTCTAACTCACCCCTGATTGGCTCCTGCTTGCAGCAGGGTAACATCTCCCTATATGTCTTACCCCTGCCCCTGTCTTCCCAGTTTTGGGAGTTTTTGCCTTGTTTGGTAGGACCTTCCCTGACCCTTCACTAAACTATTCTCAGGTCATATCCCATTCCAGAACCTTCCCCCCTATTCTTATATAAGCTGGGCACAAAGTTTGAATAATTCGAATAAAGCACTCTTTTTTTGCACCTTTCCTGCCTCAATCCTGGGAGTCATTCATTCTGTCCCTCGTGATCCTTCAGGACCACAATCTATAGCACAAGAAAATTTGAAATAAGTTGAAGAGGTGCCTATTACTGCTGTCTTTACTTATTTCTTCTCAGCTCTGAAGTAAATAACTGACCAACTTACACGTGTCCAGTTGACTTTTACTTGGGAAAGCTTAGGAAACCTTACTGTGCAAGTGATACTCTTTTACTCAGCACTTGTTATAATAACAAACATATAAAATATTTTGAGTCTTCTTAAATTCCAACAAATCAAGTGAAACCAGCCTTTTAAATTTCAGTATTGCGTAAGGAAATTACTTATGTTTTTAATGCTCTGGTTCTATCTCTATAATCCTATGTCTTTTTCCCCCTAGACTGATAGCAATATCATCATAATTTTTATTTGGATTATGATTATATTGACAGTGGAAGATTTGGGCTATGTTTAGTCTTGTTCATATTTTATGTCGTTACATTATTCTTCTATAATTTCATGAAGTTTTTCCTAAGTTAAGACTAGAGCTTGTAATGAATTCACATTAAATTGTGGTCTTTAAAAATTATGCAATTTAAAGGCTCCTACAGACTTCAGTAGGTGTTTGCATTGGTCCCTTTGTATCAATATGCTTTCAGAATTAGTCTTTGAATTAAATTTGTTTTGAAGTTGATTGCTTACCCATTCCAGCAATGCTGAAAAAAAACCCCAAATCTCACTCTCTCATTAAGCTTCTGGAAGTTTTGCTATTAATGGGATCATGATTTGATGGTTTGAATGCGAAGAAATTTTTGCAAGCTTTGATTAGAAGAACTGTACTGTTTGTGCCTTTTGAGTCATGTTGAGAGCCTTTCAAGATTTTTTAATTTCTTTAAGTGTGCCAAATAGCAGATCTTTCTTGTCTAGTCTCTCCTGTTTGAGAGAAGAACTTAAGATTTTTGTTCCTGTGAAATTTTCTGTTATACTGGATTAAACTTCTCTTGAGAAGTGATTGATCATCTCCAGTTCCAAGTCTCCTCTGATGCAAATAGCTGGTCAGATCTGTAGGTCAGAGAATGAGAGTCCTATCCCATGCTTTTACCAAAATAATCAGTAGGTTAGCAGGATGGACTGTATAAAGATAACAAGGAAAATTACTAAAGCTGGAAAACAGGTTATGTTTCAGAATACAGAGGACTGTGCTTTGGGAATGAGGAGTTTTGAGCCTTCCTTTTCAAGGATGGAAAAATAGTAAGCAGTGAATTCAAGGGCACTCTAGAAAACCTTTTTCTTTGTGCTGAGAGAAACCAAGGAGAGAGATGAAAGTCTAGGACCCTGATGACAGGAGCTGAAAAGCTGTCTGTAAACTTTGTTTTAATCGTTGGGCAGAACTACCTCAATAAGAAAGACTAATATTTGAACAGAAAGTCATAGGCATATCAGGAAGGTATAGCAGGAAATTCTTGAAGGAAAAGCAGCAAGCAGGACTCATAACCATTCATCAGCCAGAGTCTGAGACCAGAATTGTTGAAATTAGAGAACTTCATCTGTGAGGCACCATCAAAAAACACTGGTGAGAACATCAAGGGTGGATATAATTTTGGACTTTGCCTTGGGATGACAGCAAAATTAGGTAGTTTAATAAGAGTGTAATTCACAATATAGGGAAGAAAAAAAGATAAAGTTTCCAGAGCTCTAAGCTATGTTCTTCTTTGCAATGTTGCATCATGATAGACAGTGGGATGCAGGCTCAAAGTTTAGTTTTATATAAAGCAAGGACAATGCATAGCAATCCCATTAAAGTCAGTGATCACAAACACATATTACACAGTACCTCTTCTCCAATTGTGTCTCCTCTCTATAATATTTCAACTATTTTCTAATGTGTAAAGATCTGCAGAATGCATTACTGATATATTTTTAAGACCCTAAAGCAGAGTCAACAAAGTGCAAAACTAACTTCATTCAAGCACAGACAGTGATAGCTTAAAAAGATTGGTTTTGTAGTCCGCATAGAATGCTGCAATTGCTTCTAAAAAGGATGTGATGAAAATATTTCTAAATAGCTTGAGAACGTTTGGGCTCAGTAGACATTTGATTCTATGAAAAATAAAAGTCTGTCAACAAATGCACAGCAACAGAACAGTCTGTATGTGTTGGAATTTTTTTAAAGCATCTTTTGTGTAAAGTTTCTATTGTAAAATATGATGGGTCTTTCTCTGCAGGATGATTGTGCCATCAAGATAATAGCTAGAGGTTTTACCTCCTTTTTCTCTCTGCAAGTTCCAAACCACTCCAGAGTCTTACATATCAAGAGAGTATCACCTTTGTGAGGCCTGAGTGTGAACTAAGTCTCATTATTTTGCCTAGATATACACCATACTGCTGAAAAGTATAAAATAACTTAGGAAACCATTATGAGGAAGTTTATGGTAGTCATAGACTTGGACATTTCTAGGTCAGTGTAAGATTTCTGCTGTCAGGAGCTCCCAAGCCTCTAGATGATGCTGTAAAGAAAGATTCACTCACTGTACTTGAACAGAAAGTGAGAGAGTATTTTAGCCTATTTCTTTCCTAGTTTGGTTCCTTATCTGTTTTCTGAAAGCTGCTGGAAAGCAACAGAGATTTAGCTGCCAGGTCTAAACTGCAGGGGAGGAATTGGCAGTAGTAAAAGCAGAAAGATTCAGCAAATAAAAGATAATATAGATCGTCTCCTGTTGTGCCTGTTTTCAAATTACTGTGTTTAAATGAACTTCTTGTTCTGCAAGCTGTCTTTAGTCTCTCGCTTGCTGGCCTCCAATGACCTCTCTCTGATTTTCTTTTCCCTTTACAGTCTCATGGCATTCAAACTTTTATCTGCCTTTCTGGTACTTTAAATATGGATAAATTTAGTGTATACTTTTAATCCTATGGGAAGTCTGATCTGAATTTCTAGCTGTTTAGGCAAAGAAATACAGTGTGAGATACTGCCTTGTGTAGTAGATGACTCTATGGTTATTTGACTCATGAATATAAATATTTGTACACTAAAATTCTTGGTCTGCCTCTTCTTCCTCTTCCTGCATAAAAGTTAGTGGCAATAAAAATCCAAATTTTTTGTGTTAGAGGATGGGACCAATGTTAAGATCATGTCTCTCATCTCATTCAGTAAGTGAAGGATTGTGAAAAATGCCTGGTCAGGTTTAACAGGAAAAACATGAGTGATTTTATTTTTCATCTTTTTTTTGTAAATAAACTTGTCCTAACATAAAGGGACCAGTTCTAAATTTTAATGGTCTTCCTTGGAATACTTGTCCTAGACCTCTTTGTTAACAGACATTATTAAAGAGAAAAAAATGTGATAGTAATCCAGGAGTAATGTGTGACTGAAGAGAAATGTTGTAGAGCTTTGACTTTCTTTCTTTTCTGCATTTTGGGTTTGTTTTGCGTTCCTTCATGAGTTTCAGGGTAGCCTCTGAATCCTTTTCTGAGGGCTGTGGAAGTTGTTCAGGATTTGTCAGAGACATCTGTTTGAGACTCATGTTCATCTTAAATTTGCTAGGTTAAAATAAAGGATGGGGAAGACAGAGCTATCCTTCGTGTTCTTTCCATTGCATTTCCCTGCTCAAACAGTTTCAGTGGATTGAGTAGCATTACCCACAAGAACAAAAGGTGTATCCAAATCTTCTTCGCTATTAGCTCTTCAGTGACCAGGGACTGCACAGTGGAGCAGGAACATTGCTTCAGAATGGAAGCTGTACTGTCAGGAGAGAAGGCTACAATTGGAGCATGGTGATCTTGAAACTGTTGCATTGACTACAGGTAACACCAACAGAAGGATGTCAGTCTTGAGGAATGGTAGTTAGCAGTGACAGTGTGAGCCTGGTGATCTAAATAAACCCAGGCTCATCATTGCTTTGACACGAGATTAAATGAAGGTCAGAAGTCAAGCGCAAGTAACTATTGAAAGGTTGCCTTATGTAGAGCAAAGGACCATAGGTCAAAAGCCTTGCATTAGCTTCTTTGTCACCATGATATTAATGAGGATTGCTAGAAAGTACCTATAGTTAAAGTCCCTTTAACTGAGCCTAGAGTCCTAGGTCTGTAGCAGTATCTAAGGAATTTGTCAACACTTAACACAAGTGTTTTGAATATGGGTTCAGCTTCTCTTCTGTTTTTTTTTACTAGAGTGAGATGGACCTAATTAAACTGCCCTGTTCATCTGATCATGAACAACTGTGAGAACCACAGTTTGTGAAGCAACTGCAATGCCACAAGTGAAAGGCACATTTTTAATGTTAATGCAATTATTTTATTAGAAATGTATACTTCTACTAGCAGAGAACTTTTTGCAAAGTTGAAAGAGAAAGTAAAACTAAGTATGAAAACTTAGGAATGTGTTCCTTCTCATTTTTAGTACAAATAGTCTTGTATGTTTGAGTAGTTCTGAAATCCACTCTTGTTTTTCATCTTTATTTCTAACAACATTCTTTCCTTCAGGGACATATATATTATTCCTTTCACCTCCTTTTCCTTAGTGCTAGTGGGTCTCACAATGCTTTTTATTCATTTCTTTTCTGTCCCAGTGTGAACTGTGCATGGAGGTGAAGAGAAGCATGCTTCTTATGAACTGAGACTTAAACAAAGCCACTCTTAAAAACTAGAAGCAACACAAATCCTGAAATGTCCCGGGAAAGAACTATAATGGAAGGAATCTCAGTCCTCTGAGTCCATTATTGCTGGTCTGTGGCATCATTGTTATTCAGAAGACAGAAAATAAAAAGATAATATCTAAAAAATTGCATGGGCAATAGTATTATTCAGGCAAAATTAATGCTAAGACTGTTTTCTTTTGATATGTAAGTTTCCCATTAACTATTTATTTTATTTGTGCCCATTTTTTTTATTCTCTCATGTAATCATGCAATTCTCTTAAGTAATAAGGAACAATTGCAAGTTCTTCCACTCCTTCCAGCAGTAATGAAAGTGACTGATGCCACTTCTGAAATCTGTTAAGTTGGGTCAGGTACTAAGTTCATCAGGTAGCCATTGAAAAAACTGAAAAATCATAGAATCATAGAATTATTTAGGTTGGAAAGGATCTCTAAGTTCATTTGGTCCAACCATTAACCCAACACCACTGTATTCACCACTAAACCATGTTCCATCCTTGTGGTGTGTCCCAACCACATCTACACATCTTTTAAATATCTCCAGGGCTGGTGAAACTTATCATACATGGAGAGGTACTTGCCAGAGTGAGAGGTGCTGTTGTCCAGCTTTTAAGAGGTGTTACGTTCTTTTGGAGCCAAGACCTTCTGAAAGCTCCTGTCAGCAAACAACTAGTTATACTTCCTGTTGTCTGGAAGACCTCTGTGGCTACAGATAACCCAAGAAAGAACAAACAGTATAGCAGAGGGATACAGAGGTAGACTACTTACTGTTAATTTGCTATAACAGAAAAAATATTACAAGTCTCATTAAGGGTTCATAGTTATTATTTCATGCAATCATACTGTACATAAAGACTTGTGAAAAATATGATTTCAAAGGACCAAATACCTGAGGACAACATACATTTGGGACAACATAGCCAAGCAACACAGAACTGGTGGTGTGTTTTGTTGTTCTTGTTGTGTTTTAATATTGAACCAATCTTGTAAATGTTGAAGAAAAAAACTGTTTCTGCCCAACCTCAGGAAATGCAGACTTCATGGGTAAGGTTTCAACCCCAGCCATGAATGGTCTGCCCTCTGTAGGTGAAAATTCAGTCTTTATTCTATGACAGTGAGCTCACTTGCAAGTAACTAATTTCCTTCCCTGCTCCTAACCCCACCTCCCCTCCTTCCTTCTCCTCTGTTTTTCCCAGCAACTGGATAAGGATGTTGTAGGGAAGCTTTTGTCAGGGCACTGTATTCTGGCATTTAGTGTTTATGTTAAGGAAATCCTTGCTCACCAAATGTATCCTGACTCTTTTGTCTCTTGGGTAGTGTGTGCTTTGTTTAATCCAGATATATACAGAATCCTGGATGCAATTTGAATTCTTCAAATTCAGCTGGTGCAGCTAAGAAAATATGCAAGTATACAACAGTATTTGTGACAGTCTTAAGTAAGAAAACTGTGGGATGTTTTCTATATTTATGTGTCTCTAAAGTGTTTCTTTGCTAATTTATACCACCCACTGGACAGCTTGTCTCTCTGCCATCTTTCCTGATACCCCACACAACTATGTAAGATTGGATGGTGGAACCTAACAATTTAGTGTTTTCAAGTGTTCCAAACTGTTTCAAGGAAATTATATACATTTGAGCTATTTTTCTGTGCTTTACCACATGTACAACATAGAAGTGTGACTGGCAGGTTTTCCGTATTTCATAACATGACTCCATATTTCTTGGTCATTTTTTATGATTATTAAAAGGAGTGGCCCTGGCCGAACCTGACACTCTGCACGTGCCTATGAGTAGCTATGACAAGAGACAGCTTAGCAGAGATACTAAGGTTCACATCAATGAAATCAATAGGCTGTAATTATTCCTTTGCCCATCCTCAACACAACCACAGATGAAACATCTTCAGTGCTCAGTCCTGTCAGTTGCCAAGAAACCTGGCTCCAGTCCACCAAGACACTTAAGCATGTACTCATCTTGAAACAGTCACCTTGAACTGTGTCTTCAAAGAAAGACTGTGCATATATAAGACCTTTGTTGATTCAGTACCTAAAGCATACAGCATCTTTCAAGAAGTCCTCTGTGCTCCTATTTTATCTTCTGTCCTTTGTCCTGTCCTCTTAGAGTGCCAGTGCTTGAGGCAGCAATCATTTCTCATTCCCTCTGAGTGTGTGTGTAACATTTAGCGATGGAGATTTTTATCTGAACTGAAGCCTTTAATTGTCTTCAATAGCTGTGACTAGAGTTCTGTGAGGAGAAAAGAGAGGGACTCTTCATTTCTTTTTAATAGTGCTCGTTATTATTCTTGACTCTTTCTCTTGCTTAAGCATTCAAGTTTCATCAGGCTTTCATATATCAGGCTGCAACTCAGAAATTCCCACGTTGTATATTACTATACATATTTTTTAATTGTTGTTTTGGTTTTTTCTTTTAATTTCAGTTTCAGTAAAGAAATGTTGCCAAATGGAGAAAGGGCATTTCTCCAAGGCACTGAACTACTAGGAGCATGAGTAACAGCAATGTCAGGAAAGTATGTATCAATGGACCACCTTACAGCAAGCAAGGTAAGAGCCTGATCAGTCTCATTGGATTTTGTCTATCTATTAAGTTCAAAACTTAAAAGTGAATGGGGAAAATTTTCTAAAGTATCCAGGATAAATGAGATGTTTGTTTCCTCTTCAAGACCTTGAAATAAGTCAGTACTTTTACACTACAGCAAAGTATTTTACTTGGATTCAATCCTTCCCTCATTGCCTTCTATACCATTGTTTAAATTTACTATGTGAGATACACCTTGTCCTTTTTCTACATTTTTGTAGTATCTGCTCTTTTAGGCATATACTCTGTATTTTGGGCTCTTTATACATTCTTTGTTCTGTTCTGTCTTTGGAATACCTTGTATTCCTATTAGTTTTCCTAAAGCAATCTGCAAACCTCAGAGTGCTAACATTTTAGCTGAGGTTGTTAACAAGCAATGAAGTCAAAGTTATGCAAACTGAGCTTTATGTTGGTTTTGTTGACATGGTTCGATCACTTGATTGAGATTCTTGGGCTTTCTTCTCATTATGTCAGTTCTTACTTTCCTGTAGAGACAACAGTTCCTTGGACAGGATTTGCTTTTGACCAGAGAATGTACATAAGTATAACCGGGTGGGACTACAACTGTTCATTTAGTTGCCATCACATATCCTCATTTTATCTGTGTGTACTCATCCTTCTTCTCCTTCCAAACTCCAGAGACTGCCCATTTCTTCCTGACATTTGGCTTCCTCACATCTTAGCAATGTTTCTTGTTTCCTCTATTCTTTCAGCATGAATCATCTTCACTCCCCTCATTTTCATCAGCTTCAGAAGAGCCTTTCAGTGTTTGTCTTGATTATAGTCAGACTGAGTTTGCATAAGACAATTGTTATCTAATCAATGTTCAGCAGTTCTGTTAGTCTGAATTATCTTGTTTTTCCTTATCAGTCATATATAAATAGTTATTCTTTAGAGAAATTTAAGAAGCAAACATGTGTCTTTCACTTTTTAAGAATACTCACTTATTGTAGAGGTTGTAAAATGAGCTAAAACTCATGTCCTCTTCTCTGAAGTAGTAACTGATTGTCCTTTCTTTTCTGCTTTTTCTGCTCTGTCTGCATAGAGCAGGTCAGTCTGACTCCATGGTGGCAGTCCCTTGTAGCTTGTTTCCTGCATGTATACTGGGTGCTTACATTTACCAAAATGCAGTCTGTCTACTCACTTAAGGCAAGAAAAAATCAGAACTTTCTGCAGACAGAAACAAATCTCAGACTAGAGAATCTGTCTGGGAGAAGTAATGCCCCTTGGTACTAAGCTAGAGATATGTGCTGTGTCCAGAAGTGCAGTGTACTGGGGATGGGTGCAATAGTCCTATCGAGTAATAGTATATTCATATAATTTGGTTAATTCTCTGCAATAAATGGGCATCTTTTTTATGAAAGTGCTAGCTAGGACAGGTAAGCATCTCTCACTCTTAAGGCCATTAGATGTGAAACATTCAAAGGTGGCTATGCTGCCTATATAATAAAGCACAATGGGATAATGAGGCTAGCTCACAATGAATAAAACCTCTCTTTCCGCTTTATTAAAATGAATGGTTTTATATGTGATAAACATGTTGATTACCCACACAGAGCTTGATGGATAATTGACAAATCATGTCACCATTCAAGAGAAGGTCCTCTCTTAAACTCGTGTGTTTCAGCTATTTTAACTCCAGCTCTGCTGTCATTTAAATACTTTGATATTCTCAGCTTTGGCAGCTAAATTTGTCTCTTTTAATAATCTTTTTCCTCACAGTGCATCACCGAGATGCAATCCCATATGTGACTTCTCATACAGTGACTTCTTCATGATTGAAGTTCAACTGAAGTAAAGAGAGAGAGTAACAAACGTAATGCAAAAGAAGCATTTGGAACAGCAATATCAGCTCAGCATTAAAAATATTTAGAGTATTTTGGGGGTTTGTTTCCACTTTAAATGACTGTGGGATTTATGCTGAGAGCATGCCAAAGCCTCATATATTGTCTTTTGTCTTTATCTCTAAATTAATCTTAATTATTTAACTCTCACATAAAAATAAATGCAGACAAAGATTTCTCTCATTTGAATTGGAGAAATTGCCAATTTTTGTGGTCATTGAGGACTAATTTCCCAGATTACAGAGAACAAGTACTCTTTATAGCCTAGTGTTCTTTTTTCCTTAAATTATTCTTTTTTTTAGTCAATACTGACAACAATGTTAGAGAAAATATTATTAGAAAAGTCCCAAGTGAGTGAGAGTTGACTGTAAGAATTAGCTTTACAGCATAATAATTAAAACCAGGTCTGTAACTAAAAGGGAAAAGATGTCTTTTTACTGTAGATGTTTTCTTTACAAAAAAAAAAAAAAAAAAGAAAGAAAGAAAGAAAGAAACGTAATTGTAGCCTTGATTCTGAATGAATTTAGCTTTTGACCCTTTGATTTAAAAATAAAATTATCCAAGACACTATTCCTAAACCTGGAGGTAAGACAGTGAATAGAAATGTGAACTACCACATGTAGTTTGGAAGACAGCCTCCCCTGGTGTACATCCCTCCTTGTTTTAAAATTGGAGGACAAGATACCTGATTGCTGAAAAAAAAGTAACATATAAAATTATACACTTTTCTTATTACTTTTTTTAATGCTACCTCCTTAACTTTTTTGTTGAACTGTTCTATTGCTGGGACTAAAAGCTGAAATTTAGAAAGAAGTAAGTCTTGTTCCAGGGAAAAATTATTTTCATTTGTTAGAATTTTGAAATATTGAGAGCAGACTGTCCTAGCATTGATGAAGGCCCAGTTGTCTACACTGTAACATGTCTTTAGTTTCCTTGAAGTAGCCTTTAGTGTATTCTTTGAGGAAAACCAGCCGTGGTTATGTATGTAATTAGCTGTGTTGTTCTGCTTCCTGTGTAATGTAAGAAGATAAGGAAATCAAATTAAGTCAAACTCTGTTATCTCTTTCTGAACAGTGCTACTTTTACAGACTGGTGGCATCTTAGGGCAAGGAAGTGTTTCCAAAAAGGACCATGAAAAGCTATCCAATATATTTAAAGCTATGCAATTCTGAAAGTCTCATTTGCCTCTTCATTAAGACTAGAGTCATTAAGAGAGGTAGATACTCACTTTACTCAAGAGCAAAACAACAAACCTCTCCATTTCCTTTATCTGCTGGATGACTCTGAACTAACCAGGATCACTTACAAAATAATTTAGGAAATGGGAGATTCATTTGAAAACATGTCCTGGTTTCTGTGCTTCTTCCAAGGGGCATGGACAAGAGGCAGAGAAAAGAGGCAGAGCACTAGAACTCCTTCATGGTCTTTCTGTAAGCTCTAATGTTAAGGATTATCTGTTTTAAATACATAAGGTGTGGGAAAGAAATGCTGTGGTAGCTCTCAGGCAGTCATAGGCCATTATTTTTTTGCTGAAGACGAGTGCAAACTAAGGCACAAGGAAACAGATTTTCTTGCCTGGCATGTTGTCATATGTTTGTGGCAGAACTTTCTGAGTAAAAGTATTCTGCTTTACATTTTTAGTAATAAAACTCTACCTATTTTCACAAAACTTCCTTGTACTCTCTGACAAGGACACTTAAATCCCTGATTCTATTATCAGTAAAATAAAATGTGAAATCTCATTATCTACCATAATGCAGTGGTGCATGAAAATTACTTTTAGTCTGTCTCTTTTTAAAATATACAGTTTTTGCAGTAAATTTTCTTACAAACTGAAATAATAGAAGATTGGTGGAGTAACTGGCATACCCTGTATAACTACAGAAAGAATACAGCTTTGCTTGCACTGGATCGCACTTGCTTTGATGCGTCATGCTGGACTGAAGACAGTTCTGCACAGTCACCTCAGGGGTTACCCTGAACCCAGGGCACAGCTTATTTGCAACTGGATTGACCTCTTTGTGTATCACTGAAGTTGTCTTTAGGCCTGCAGTAGCATTGAACAGAAGGAGCAAAAGAAGAGAAAGGAAAATCATGTCTTGTAAAAAGATGTGAGATATGTCTCTATGGCTCTGACCTCTTCTAGGAAAGGTATGCAAATACAGAAATTCTGGCTAAGGAGATAACAGACCTTCTTGGAGGCAAGACTGGCCAAAGCAGTCCAATAGTGATTGCTATCATTAGCTCTGGGGAGCAGTTTCCTAGCCTCTGGTTTTCAATCACTTGCAAATTCTCTGAAATTTGTATGCTTTTGACTGAAACTTCATTCTTCAGCTCTGCCTGAACATAAATACTTTGCTTCCAGTGTCTGAGCAGAAAACACTCATTTCTTTGCCAGGAGAAATCTGGGAAAGAATATGTACTTTGCAATTAAAAAAAGAGTGTTTTAAATGAAATTACTAAATTTTGGAACCAGACATTTCTTACAGAAATCACGTTTACGGAAGGGAATAGGAAGGAGGTTGATTTAATTTTACCAAGACTAGCAGTTAAAATTTTATTTTTGAGAAGGTACAGTAGATTCCTCTTCTCTCTCCCATTCTCTCACCAAGTGCACAAACCAGCAAGGCTGATCTACAAGTATATGCGAGTACCACAAGCACTAAATTTGCCACTTAACTACCCAGGCAACGGGGCTATAGCTGAAACAGGGGTTCCTTCATTCTTGAAGAAACAGGGAGAAATGAATTTGCTTTGAGAACTCATGCACGGTTTGATAAGAAGCTGTTATTGTCCATGAAGAAGGATGGGCAGCTGTTCATGTCTTCTCTTATATGATCTATGAGATCTTTTTATTTCTTACATACAGAAAGAAGTACATGTGATTGCCTGAGAGAAGATAGTAACCTAATAATTGCACCCAAGTGAATGGATAAAGGGCTGTTAGAAATTTTACTTATCAAGTCCTTTCTTTTGCATATTCTAAGATTAACCTTTTGAGCTCTCACTGAACTTTCTCTTTTTGTTCAGAACAGACACAGGATTTCAATACAACTTTTTCTAACTTGGAAAAACTGCACTTCTGTCACTTTAAGTTACACGACAAACATTGACATTGTTTGTCAACCACCTGATGTTGCATTGCTTCAAGAGCATACAAATATTCTCCTTAAGAATACAAGAACAGCTTGTAATTGAACA
Source organism: Acropternis orthonyx (assembly GCA_035583155.1). Classification (NCBI taxonomy): domain Eukaryota; kingdom Metazoa; phylum Chordata; class Aves; order Passeriformes; family Rhinocryptidae; genus Acropternis; species Acropternis orthonyx. The sequence goes on along the minus strand of JAWWEU010000081.1, from coordinate 70,021,558 downwards.
ACCCATGGCCAGTTCCCTTGGGTACAGATGTGATTCCAAGCTCACTCTTATTCCAAGCTGTGTACATGTGGAGAAAAGGAGAGTCTCCTCTCATCATTTGAGTCCTCCACTGTGTACTACTCATATTTGATTACAGCCCATTTATTTTTGCATAATTTCTGTTATTATTTTAGATACATCTCGATTTAACCTAAATTTTGAACTATAGTTCCAGTATTAGGTCAGTTTTCAGTCTGCTGCCAAGCCCAAGCCAGACCTGCCTGATTTCTCACCCTTTTTATTTGACTAATAAAGACTTCCTGCAATGTTCTTCCTTCTGGTCATGGAATCTGATTAGTGGCTGTCTGATTTTACCACATGTGCTTCAGTGAAGTAAACTTCTATCAGCTGATAAGAATTTTACCTCTGATCATAATCTTAGCTGAAGTCTGATCAAGTTAACGTTATCGTTAGTCTGTTTTATAGTCTTTCTGGAGACATTACAGAGCCTTGTCCCAGTACAGCATCCATTCAGGTGGAGTATGGTGGGGAGGAGGTGGGATTTACACCATGACACCTTTATCATCCATCAGAGAAGTCTAGTCAAACTGGATTCTCCTTGAATATGTACTGAGTCATGCTATCTATAACATAACTGTTTTCAATTTCATTACTAGACTTCTTGAAGAAATAAAGCTGTAATGGTAACTGCTTTTTTCTCTAAGGATTCTGAGATTCTCTGGTTTCATTTAAATTGGGAGATAATTTTACCTTCAGCCTTGTGGTGCTGGTGGCCTAACAGTTAGCTATCACCCAAACCAGGTTTAATAGACACTTCAAATCACTGTACAAAATCAATCTAACTTGAAACCTTCTACTGAGACATTCCTGCTGTACTTTTGCTTTGCTGTCTTTGTTCAAATAATCTTTGAGACTATTAGTGTCTGAGCTCAGCATGTGTTTTCTCTCCAACTCAAGAAGGAAGGGAGGATTTCTGAAGATAATAAGAGAATGTAAAGTACATAGCTAGAAAGATAGTTTTCCTACTGTCTTATTCCCATCTCTGAACAGTTTATTTCTGCAGATAATACTTAAGCCTTGCAGCATAGTTTGAGTGGAACATCCGCTGGTATGTGGTTGGGATTAAAATTCACATGATCTTTATCTTGCAGTGTTCCAGTATTTTAAGCTTTTATGCTTTTTTTAAGCTGTTAAATTCTGACTGGATTTGATCAAGCTGATGGAAAATCAGCTTAGAATGTATTTGGATACAATATATGAATTTGGATACAGATTGCTTAGTTTTTTCAAAATTCAGCTAATAATTCTAGAAAAAAACTTCTTCAGTGATATCCAGAAGTTACTTTTGAAAATTGTATCCATGTAGCCTTAGCACATCTCTCCATGTGGTTAGTTCTATCTGTTTGCCAGCGTAAGAGCCACAAAAGCTCTACATTTGCAAGTCTATCAAGATGCATGAATCAGCCCAGTAGCACCCCTCTAAAAAGGTCATGGCTAAAAACAACAAAAATGTAGCTTTTACAAAATAGCTACACCAGAAGTGGAAATGCCATAATTAAAACAGTGTTACTGCTACCGACTTCATTATTTAGAATTGATCAGACTTTTCTGAGACCATGCTTTAGGTGAACCTTCCATGTCTCAATCTAAGTTATTCTGTTGGTCAGTGGATCAAGGCTGGAATATTTCACACCCTGTCTCAGAAAACCTTGACCATTTTCCTGTAGTGCACAGAGCTTTCAGATACAGCAGCTGAGCACAGCATGCCACATCCATAACAGGGTGTGCTTTGTGACTCACAGTGTCTTGTGAGATCTGAATCTCCATGATTTTCCAGGAGGGTTAGAGAAGGCCTTAAAAAAGCAAAGGAAGTCTGCAGCCCCAGTCGCTCTTCCTTGCCCAGCACTGTATCTGTGATGGTGTGGTTTGTTTTCTCTAGGGCAATAAGATATATAACTTTCTTCAATGCTTCCTCTTGATATTCTGACCCTTTCTTTGTAAAAGATGGTGTGACAAAATCTCGTGCTTTATCATGGTGCCTCTCAGGGTGATAATCTACAACTCTGCTCTGTTCTGAGCTCTACCCGCCCACAGCTGACTTTGCACCACATTAGTCTATAGTTAGAAATGCAACACTCAGAGTGAATTATATAACTGATAGCAGCAGTGCCTTCCCTGGAGGATATTACACATCTTACAGCACTTGTAGGGAAGACTAAGTACTAACCATGCTGCTGAGACCAAGGTTGCTGCTTTAAACAAGTGGCTTGTTAATATTGAGAATTCTGCATGCTCTGCCAATGAGTTTGTGCAGGGCATGGTTTCAGGAGGTGGAGTGGTGAAATGAGGTCAGGGACATGGAAGAAGGGGACTGTTCATGAGCTGTCTCACCTGTGTGTGTATATATATACATATACATATACATACACACACACACACATATATATATATATATATATATGTGCATCTAGCTACACTGACACAGGAAACTATATTCATTCCACACCTGAGTTTAAATGCACGGTCTTTATTTGTGCTGTTACCTCAATCCCAACCTGTATGGAGGGTGAAAGGCTGAGCAGAAGTGCTTGCTGTCATCTGTAATTGCTACATAACTGCACCACTGCCATTTTCTTGTACTTTTCAGAGTACCTCAAATATTTTGTATTGTGGAGTGAAATCTCAACATGTTTTCATCTCTTTCTCCAGTCTTTGACTCTGTATTCTCTTGTCAGCATTAAAACCCTGGTACCCTGTGCTGGGGTTTGGGGGTTTTTGGTTGTTTGGTTTTGTTCCTTGTTGTTTTTTGGGGTGTTTTTAAGAGTTTTGTGTCTGTGTGAACAGCTGAATCTGCCTTTTTACTATGTACCCACCAAGATCACATTCCTAAAGGAGGCTTGTGAAACATCAAGACATAGCACTGTGTTTATTTTAGCTGATATTGTAATAAAAGTGTACTGTTAGCTGCTTACTGCACTAAAGTGTTGGTGAGGGGGGTATTGGGAAATGGATGAGAAAGTTGGAAGTTTGTCTTGAGTTTTTTTGAGGATCCTGAAAAGGGTAGCATCTGCTTCCTTGGTCCAGGAGCAGAGCAGAGACTGTTCAGCACAGTGTTCCTGTGCTGCCAAGGAGAATGGCATGGGCAGAGGTCCTGCCTGTTCGTAACCAACCTGATTGCTTTCCTCCATGACGGAAGTAATTAATTTGAAAAAATGAACCAAAAGAAAGTAAAACACGGCCACAACTATAAAAATCCCTCTGTACAAAATCTTGTGGTAACTTGAAAAGGTATAGCTGATTTTAGTTAAGAAAAGGTGTCTGGGGAGAATGCATCTTTTGATGCAAATTTCTGCAGGAAACTCTGGATGGGACTTTGCATTCATTTTTTAAATGTAACTATCCATAATGGATATGTAGGGTGTGGGTTTTTTATTTACAAAGTATTTATTCTTTGGAACAAAAACATACCTGAAACCTCCATGCAGGATTGTGTATCTACAATAATGACTAGGTAGATCCCTCATTTCGAAGGGCTCTTGACCCTACCAGATTACCCAATAATGTTGTAGCATTCTCAGAGTGACCTTTTCCTGTGAAATCGTCACCATCCAGGTTTGACAGATGTCAGTAATTGACAAGACCATCGTCACTCTGAAGAAGGGAAGCTGATCACCTAATGAGTGCACTCTCACCATCTTCTGACAGGAACAGCCTTCTCTTTGAGGGATGTGATTTCTTCTGGCTGCCAAGAAGTTGTAGTAATTCTTAAAAAAAAAGAATAAAAGGGGGCAGGGAAGAAACATAAGAATGTATGTACTTTTTCTTTTAAATCTCTCACTAATGAGGCAAAAAGAAATCTTTACTGAGATGTAATACAGCCTGCAATTAGGGTATTGATTTTACATGTACCTGAATATACCATTAAGTGGAGCTGGGTGGTTAAAAAGAATGGTGCTGCTTCTTGAGCTTTTTGAGACACTGTTTGCTTGATCTGCTACTGATCCGTAGCCCTGCCTCCTGCTGTCCCTCTCCTGTGGATACCAGTACCTTTCTCTCCCTCTTCCTCCCTCACCCACCCCTTTCTCTGTTTGAGCTCTTGCCTCTTCCAGAAAGAAGAGAGCTAACCTAAAAACAGCATAGGGGACAGTGTGAATAACCACTACAAGAATCATTTAAACACATGGATTTTTAAAACTTGATTGTTCTAAGCCTGTCCAAGCCAGAACTACAATTTGAATTAAACATAAGGTGACTCTTTTCACTGAATAAATAAGTGCAAATAACATAGCTCGCAACCATGTTTTATTTCCCAGACAAAAATGGTTCTTAACAGCTTTCTGAAGGCTATGCTTCAGCCACCTGCTGCTAAAGTTGTTTGCATTTTCCTAGAAAATTTGATAATCTACAGCATTAAAACAGACAAGTATGCAGTCAGCATACTTGTTCATACTTGGGGCTAGATGTTTGAGAGTCATATTTTTTAATGAACACTATAACTTTCTACAAACTTTATTTTAGCAAGTATAAATGACAGGGATGGAGAGTGCAGAGATGGAACTGTGGGAATTTTTCTCTCAGCCTCACCCAACTTTAGCCGTGTTTTGGAGACAAAGGCAATCCTCACTGTTTTTGACAAATACCAGTTTGCTCTTTTGCCATGAACCTCTTATTAGAATTTCTAATACTAGCTTTCACTGCAAGATCCTGTTCTCTTGATATTCTTCTCTGGTGTGTATGCTCTGATATTTGGGTTGCTGCAGGGACCTTGGAGCATGTATTTTGCAGTACTTGTTTCTATTTTGCAACTACACTGAAGCATACTGTAATACTAGTTGATTTTTTCCTCTGGCATATGAATGTATTGTATTACCAACAGGAGAGTGATTGAAATGCAGACACTGAGAACAGCTGTTTACAGTGAAATCCCATTTCCCAGTTGGTTTGTTCTGAGCACAGAGGAGTTTCCTAGAACAGCCAATAACCTCTGCTTTTACTTTTCTTTACACTATTCTCCTTCCTGGAGGTATAGATGTTGGACAAAAGTTCCACATTTGCTTTTTTTCACAGCATTCTGTTAGCAAAAGCTAACAACAATGAAAAATTCTTCCTCTAGGAGCTTTTATCTTTCCTGCTATTGCTCTTTTCCTCTCCAGGGCACCACGTAGTGTGATACTTCACACCTTCCCCTTGGTGTCCTACATCAGCAAAATTGTTGGGTACAGGCAGTGAGAAGTGATAACCTCCAGCATTAGAGATCATTAGAATTTTATGGGATTTACTTTCTGTTCCAATACTCCCATATATTACAGATCTCTACCACTTTCCAGTCTGTTTCTCTGCACACTTAATCGATACTTAAATAGCTAACAGATAATTGAGGGAGGAGTGGAATTTCAGATCCTTTATTTTTAAATCCTTTCTGAGCCTAAATGCAGGATGAGGAAGAGAAATTTTGTATGAATCAGTAGACTCTTTGTGTGCTAATTTACAATAGATGAGGACTTTGGGTGCTGCATAATTTCTGATTTTTAAGTTTGTATCTTAGAGAAACTCTGCAGCTGTACATTAAAACTGGTGTATGTACAGCAGGCAAATTGCATTTATTAGCATGTTGTTGTTGTTAAATCTAAACAGCTTTCTTTTTCTATAGAAGTGCTTAAGGGGAAAGAAAGCATCCAAAACCCAGTCCAAATTGAGTCTTCATGACACAACAAAAATGAAAAATAAAAGTCAGATAAACTGAACATGTTTTTTATTGTTATGAAAAAGAATATGGATCTGGACTGACAGCTTGTAAACTAAGATGCAACTTGATCTGTTTTCAAATTGCCAAAATGCTGTACTATCCTCAAAACAACCCATGGAAATCATGTTTTGTTAAATGATTCAATACTCAGGAATTTGATGTCTTCTTATGTCCTGGTTCTTTCTATGGTGGGGCTTATTTTTGCAGTAGCCAGAAGGGGCATAGCTAGAACCTGGATGTTATTCTGTACTGTCTCACATCATTGCCAGCTGCAGTGGAAACGGAGTCTCTTCCAAGGAGTAGGAGTCCCTTCCAGGGTTGGTGTAACTTGACAGAGTGGTCAGGTATTGTTTCTATGTGAATTGTTTGCCTCTTTCCCATTGTCATTAGTATTATTGTTGTTACTCTTCATATCTCATTGTTGTTACTGGTAAATTGTTCTTATCTCAACCTGTGATCTTTACCTTTTGTTCCTCCAAGTCTCCTCTCCAGCCCACCAGGAGGAAAGAGGTGGGGGGAAATTAAGCAAACAGTGCATGATTTCGGTGGGAGAACTAAATTTGAGAGTACCATTGCTAAACCACGACATGATAGTAAACAGAAATTCCTCAGAAGAAAGTTTTCTGCTTTCAGGCAGTTACCCTTTGAATTAACTATTAAAGCCAAGAGAAAACAAGCTGTATCTCAGCAACCATGCACAGACACGTGCTTAGGTGATCTAACCTTACTTTTCCCCTGACCCTCACCACTCTTTGCTCCTTTCTAACCTGATTACCTAGTCACACCAACCTTCCCCCCATTTGTTCTTCTGCTCCGTCTCTCTTTTTCTACAATGCTTGATGTGGTTAATTGAAGCCTTACTTCAGTATTTTGGAAGAGTTTTTCAAAAGTGCAACTGAATTTTTTTTAAAAGCCAGCTTTTTCACAAATATTACTTTCACCCTAGCTACCAGTGGTTTAGTAACAAGGACAATAAAACCCCTCTTTATTTACACTAGGTTAATGCTATAATAAGACAGACTTTGGCAGGTGGAACTTTGCAGATAATTTGTAAAATCCCAATGGATATTTATTACTTCCCTACCGTTAATTATCTGTGTTTGGAAAACGTGTGTTAATAGAGGTGGACATATGGTTGCAAAACTGAAGAAAGAATACATAAACCAAAACTCACAGAATGATTCAATAGGGAAAGAATAACCAAAGAAAAGAGGACTGATTATTTATATGTAAAAAAAATTAAAAAATGTCACATCAATGCAATATTTGAGTTGCCTTGGCAGTGAAGTTCAGCCAGGAGCTGCTATTACTTCTCAGCAAATGATACAGGCATCTCTGCTGGTTCCCAAGCCACAGTTCCGTATATAGCAATTAGACAAGAGGCATTTCAGTAACAGCTACTACCAAGTAAATTAATAACTATAAAGAACAACCAAGTGCTTAACTTCTGAGAGGGAACCAACATCTCCTGAAACAGCATGTCTGTCATTCCACAAGATATAAACACTATATTGCATAAATACTCTACTTTCACTCCTGAAATGATGTTTTGCAAGTATTCTTTAGCAGCCCCTAAACCAAATTGTTTATAAATGTGGCAGTGGAAAAGCTGTATCCATTAACTTTATCTGAAAAATAAAAAGGAACCCTGCTGTTACGGAAGTAAAAAATAGCTGACAGTCATTTCTTGTTTCTTGGTTGTTTCAGTGAGCTGTGAGCTGTGATAGAGGGGACTATGTACCCACAACACTGCAGGAAGTTAAAAATAACTCCATAAATAGGAAATATAAAATTAGCAATGTTCAACCAGATGAACATGCATGCATTTAGCTACAGCTTACATGTAACATTGATTCGCTGACAGAACACCTGTGGGTGAAATTCACAGTCCTGTGTGCCAAAGGTAGATGTTCAGTTAACAGTAACCCAGTTCATTACCTTGGTGCTTGTTCCCTCAAGAAATGTCAATGTCTTTTAGCTAGGTACAAATGTAATAGATGTCACAAACCTGAATGTAAAACTGTTGGGGGAAAATTACAGTTTTCAATGTGATGCTGGTCCAATCTTAATTCATGCATGCACACGAACTTCTGAAAACGACAATATTTTAATCTGTGATTTGTTTGTAGTGACCTCTCCCTTCTCTTTGTCCTCCTCATTCTTTAAGGATTTTGATGTGTTTCTAACTGCTTTGCTTGGGGAATTTGCAGTACTATTTCAACACAATTCTTAGGCTTCACCCCAAGGCTTCAGCTGACATTCTTCCCATGCACACCAATGTACCTCTCTTAGATGGGAATAGGAAGATGAGAAAGGACAGAAGGAATGGAAAGTTGAATGAAATGGCTGGAGAGGATGAAACAGATGTTACGGTAGAAAGTAAGAATGGGGTCAAAACCAATACCTAGTATATGAACACCTAGAACTGAAATTCAAGCTGGGAGACAAATGATTCCTCTGTATTTGCTGGGATGAAGGGGGCAAAGGGGATGAAGCCACTATGCTGTGATTCACATATATAATTCTATGTTTATAAATGTATCAAAGATATACAATGCAAGACATTGTTACCCTTTTAGAAAATTTGAAGATGAATTGAACACAACGTTTAGTAGATAATCATAACATAGGTCATGGTAATCAATTTAATTTTTTTCTGAATTAATATTTTAATAATTTTGAAGCTAAGAATGATGAGTAGTGCAGAAAAGAGACATGAAAATTTCTTACTTTTATATCTAATCTTAAGTTAGAATTGCTTGGCATTTTTTGTGTGAAACTTCATTATTTCTTCAAAACTTCCATAGATACCAAAGAAGTCCTTCTGAAACAGAGTACATAGCCCTAAGTGACACAGGTTTGGGACTGATTTTAAAATTGCTTCGACTTTGCAATCCTAAGTCACACTTTAAACAACAAAACAAATGATGGGTGCCTGGAGCTGCATTCTGTTGTAGGTGGTGGTACAGATTTAACTTGTCTCCTGGAAGAGAGGAGTGTGTGTGAAAGATAGTTCCTTTTTGGGGCTCTGCTGTCAAACCCTCAGGTAATGTGCTGCCTGGTCTTTAGCAACAATAGATAACCTGCTCTCAGCAGTTGTGTGAATTCAGTGAGATGAATCTCCAGTACTTGTGCTCAAAACTGTGTTTAGAGCTTGTTATTCAAAGGAAGAGTTAAGACAAAACTAGGACAAAGAGGAGAGCCACTCACTGGAACATCTGTGGGCAGTGTGACCAAAGGACACTTTCTGGAAGATACAAGACTGAAAACCAGATCTTCAGCATCAATGAGAGATATTATTTTTAAATTCTTTCAGGATGAAGGATTTCTAACATAAAAGATCAGAGCAATCAAAGATCAGGAAGACAGCTGAATTGCATTCTATCCCCTTCCACCACCAAGAAGGAAAAAGGGACAGAATGCAGAATGACACTAATTGTGAACTGATCTTGCCTGGAAAAGGTTAAATAACTTGTCAGAAGTCCTCCCTTTGTCTTTTTTTCTATTGAATAGTGTTTCAGACTGTTTCATACACAAGAGTGTCTGAGTGATTTTGCCAAAATGAGAGAAATGTGAAATTATTAAAATAGAATCATAGAATCACTTTGGTTGGAAAAGGCCTCTAAGATCATTGAATCCACCATTAACTCAGCACTGCCACCCATCAGGACACATCTCTGGGGTTGAGTGCAGGCAGTTGTTAGTTTTGTTCACTCTGACCTTAAGTTAAACAGCTTTCCAGACCTGTGGTGGCTCTTACGTGACACCCCCTGTGCTCCTCTGGTGGACATACCTTCCAGTTGGAATGATAGATGTCAAAAACATGAAACAAACTGAACTTCATCAGAGCATGTGGGAATAGCAAGTAGACACTCTCCCTAAAGCACATAAATCACGGAAAGGCACTTCATGCCATACTCCAGTTAGGTGGGATACTCTTACATAAGGAAACAAGACAAGATTTCAAACGACTTGTGCCTGTTGCTCAGTTTTCCTTGCTTTCCTGTCTTGTCCTTTTTGTTCTTCTAAACCCCCTCTTTCCTAAGAGCATGAAAGTCCCAGTGCAGCTTCACTGGTTTCTCTTGGCTTTCCAGGAGACCTTCTTGTCTTGGTTATATAGATGAGGCAGTCAAGGAGTTAAAAGACCACCACAGGGTTTTAATGACTGACAGAGTCACTTCGGTAATGAGGAGCCCCAAATCCTCAGGTACATAAGCTGATAAAAAACTCCATGACTGAAATGTGTTCTCACCAAGGATCTGTAGGGCACTATTTGAGTGACAGATCAGTTCATGCGTATCACATCATCTTCCTGTGGGCTATCCACAGTCAGGAGAAGGGGCTAAATTTAAGGAATAGTTTGCAGTAACTAATTTTCTCTACTGTAGAATCATTTCTTCTACATCCATTTTTCTCCTAGTTTCTGCTAAGCACTTCTGGGCAGACTGTTTTCCCAGGGAACTCTGCTGGTTGCCATAGGCTGCTGTTGAGGAATAAAGTTCAGTCACACTCTCCAGTGTAATGTCGAAAGAGAAAGCATTAATTAAAAGAAGAAGGAATCTAATACTTATGCCCTGTGAACAGACCCCAGGCAGCACAGAACTGATTCTTCTGTTTCCTTTTCCCTTCATACTTGGGCATTTATGCTGAGTCAGATAGATGAAACTATGCCTAGAGCAACACTTTATAACTGGGGTTTTTTTTGTTTTGTTTTGGGAGGGTTTTTTATGTGCTGAACACCTGTCCCCTATCTCTCCCACTGCATTTAAAAGAGTAGAAGTCTCATAGTACCATTTCTGTCTCTTTTTCTGAAAAAATGGATTGAAATCTACTGATAGTTAACAACAGCTCTTTGGTGAGATATTATAATTGGCTAAAGAGAGATGCCTTTATGGTGTTTGATGGCTTTAAAGTTGTACATTTCAATCCTATTCTGTCTACTTTTTAAAATAGCAAGGCATTAAACCAGCAGAACATGTTCAGGCCCAGTACAGTGATCCTCATCATTCATATAACAAGAAAGTGGACAACAGGGAGACGCAAGAAACAGAGTCATGGACAACTTAGGAAAAACTTGTTCCATGGGAAATTCTCTTCCAACATTGAACATTTTAGTTGTTTGGTTACATCCTGTGGTATAGATGCTTGTATCTCCTTAATAGAGATGCTAATAAAATTGCAAAATGGTATCACTATCTATAGACTCTTGTGCAGCTTAAAGGAAGTCCCAGACAGTACTTTGCCTCAATGATTTTTTTCCAGCAATGAATTTTTCACTTAAGAGATCAAATTACTGCATTATTTTCAGTTTCACTGCCAGGTTATTTTGTCTAAGAATAGAAGGTTTACCTGATTTAATTTTCGGAAGCCATTAGTCATCGCATATTACTTTGTTACCTTTTCCTGTTAAATATGTCATCTGTTTTCCCCTCCTCCAATAGCTTTTTTGAGCTGTTGGTAACCATGTTCCCATTTCTGAAGCACTTTTTAATCAACTTTTCTTGATGTAGGGGGTCACCACTGTGCAGAGAACAGCAGGGTTTCTGTTTATCCTTCATTTTTTGTGACAGATATCTGGATCATCTTCCAGATTTACCACCATTTATTTAGAAGTCAACAATGTACCCAAGTAGGTCAAATGCTTTGTTACAATTTGTATTACATTGAGTTTTATGTGTTGTGCTCTCAGTTCACTCAGCTTTATGGCATGTCGCTGAAGTGCCATACAGCCTCTAGTCCTAATTATCCTGGGTAATTCCGTGGCATATGCAGGTTTTTTTCCACCTTGCAACTCATCTTTAGATATCTCATGGATAATGTGATCAAACCTGCCTCACTGCAGGCTTTGTGCAACCAGTGACAACTTTTGACACATTTTAATTTGACCATCATTCGTCCTGTTTAATTTCTATTTCATAGCCAGTTTCTATCCAGTGATGGGACTTTAGCTCTAGCTTTTTGTTTTCCACTGTACCTGTAAGGCATAGAGAGGTATTAATTCCTTTAACACCTCCTTGTCTGCCACTTAATTTTCTCTTCATATTGTCTGTGAATACCAGGCCACCTGCTGCTGTTCCTGACTCCTGCCAGGTGCTAGGCATGACTTCTTTCCCAGGGCAAATCCTTCCCCCAAATTCCAAGTTTCCTCTAGAAAGATCATAAGCTACACAAAGTCATATAAAACAGTAACAAGAAACTGTCCTTCCCAGTAAGGGAGGAAAACTCGCCTCCAGAGCAACCCAAAATCCACTGAACACAGTGTTATTCAAGACAGTCTCAAATCACTTAAGAGAGTGCAGTAACATTGCAGCAATATCACCACACAAATAGAGATGCCTCACAATCCAAATTCTTCCATTCATAATTCAGTGCTGGCCAGTCTAGCAGTACTGGTCATTATGATGAAGCAGTGTGGGGAAAAACAGAATCATAGACAGATGTAGTGACTAGGTAAATATTAACAAGTTAGTATCACAGAGGGCATAAATCATCTTAAACACCTCTATAATCTCTAAAACACTGTCTGTGCCTGCCCTTGGGTGTAGCAGCACAGGTAACTGCATGATTCTGAAAGCCTGCTTCTAATTCATGCTGGCAAGGATGATGGAAAGCACTCACCAGAGAGCAGAGTTCTTGAGCTGTCATTACTTAACATAAACATAATTAGAAGCACTTAGAAGCACCCACTGCTCAGGAGATCTCTGAATCAAGTCACAGAATTCTTCTGCTTTGTAGGAGCTATTTTGACCAGTTTTGTTTTCACACAGCATCTCTATCTGAACACTGAGGCTGGAGGGCAGAAAACAAGATCTCTAAGACCTCTAACTGGAAATATTTCTTCCCTTCCCCACTGGAATTAAAAATAAATTAAAAAGAAAAGTGACATTGATTTCCACTTATGTAAGTATTTGGAAATATGTATATTTGTAAAACTTTAATTTTAGGCCTAAGTTAACCTGACATGTCTTTTTAAGGAGCTTGCCCAAGGCCACATAGTGGCTCTGTGTCAGCCAGGATTAGACCTCAGGAATTATTGCCTTTCACTCCACTAGACCATGCTGCATCTTTCACTGCTGTTGGAGCTCTCCAGGCCAGATCAGATTAGTCTGATTGCTTTCTATGTGGGGTTGGTCTTTAAAAACATGTGTATCCTGAGAAACCAGGGCAGTCCCGTGGCATAAAGGAGAGCACTCTGGACTCTGAATCCCAAATGTCCGAGTTCGAGTCCTCAGTAGAGACCGTCCCCTGGGCAGTTAAATGCCTCCCTGCCATCCGATCCTGTCAGATCTAGGATGCTCCAGCAGGGGCAGCCCCGGTTAGTACCGGGCGCTGTAGACACTCCCGAGGATTTCACTGTCACTGTCCGAGCTCGCTCGGCCGTGGCAAATGGACCTTAGGACTTAAA
>JAWWEU010000081.1:69947137-70008307 GCA_035583155.1 Acropternis orthonyx | reverse complement strand
TTTTGTTGTTTTTTTTTTTTTTTTTTTTTTTAGTGATGAAATTAAATCATAACTGTTTCATACACTTTGCAAAAAAACCCTTCTGAGTCACTTAAAGCTCCAGGGCTGCTGGTCCACTGCATGTTCTTATCACTTCATCTTTAGGTTTTAACAGGATTGCAAGAAATACACACAAACCCATAATAAAAGACTGTGAACTCAATTAAAGCTTTAACATTGGTTGTTTTCTGTTTTTGTTTTTTTTTTTTTTTATCATTTCAGGTATCCCTGAACCACAAAGCTTATTATAGAGAGATTTTATTCTGTCTTTTCTCCTTGTCTCAAGAGCTGTGCAAGCCAGATGGTGCCTTTGATCCTGGCTGCATCATGCTCCTTAAGGAGTTTCCAGGCTAGGTCTCGGTCCAGAATTTGACTCCTTTCTCTTCCTTCCCCATTTAGTGCAGTTTGTCCTATGCCCCAGGACAGGACACATTGCTTATAACTTGTCAGTCTGGTGTAGGACTCATTGACTTTCTGCCTGGTGTGTTGGATGCAGGCTGCAAGAGAGGGTTTTGCAGCTGTGCTGTAACAGACAGCACACCATCCCCCAAAGCCCTGTACCGGCAGGAATACTGATGCCATTGCTAACTATTGCCATTCTGGGACTGTGCATCCATCCCAATTCAAGCACAGGCTTCCCTTGTTGTGACATCCAAGGGATGAGGTTTGGGGGTTACACCACACGGAAAGACTTGAGATGCTAATACCATCACAAACAGCAAGATTAGAGATTTTTTTCACAGTAGTTGTGAAGTATTTGGAGCATGAGAAGAGGATACTTAGTAGAACAGAGGTTTTGAAAGCACTAGCTGAAGGTCTGACACTAAGGCAATTAACAGATCAAGATAAATTATGTAAATTTCTCTGGATCTACTGGAAACTGCTGCTTATCACAGTTCTTCAAGGCCCTTTAAAATCCTGACTGTACAGAGCAAGACTAAATAGAAGACCATTGCAGTTCCTTTTGTGATGTTACAGGAAATTTACAAGCCTTCAAGATTTTTATGATATACTCACAGTAGCTGTAGGGGAACTTCTTACCCTCTGCAGGTAATAAGAGTGATGCCTTGCACTGTTACCATGCTTTTCATCTGTGGATGTCTAAAGACTTTCTAAACATTACCAGTGAAGTGGCACCACTCCAGTGAGAGGTACACTTCCAACTTGTGTTGTTTAAGTGGCTTTTATTAATCTAAGAGCTCTGGTAAGGTTGTCAGCCTCTTTGTGCTTACAAGGCAAAGATAAAGATAGACAAGATGTGTTGGGTTTGGAGCCTGCACACTAGGACAGTTCAGGGACATGGATTATTTTAACTACTGCCATTATACATTTTGACTGCATTCTTAAAAATTCTCTACTGCCCTAAAATCTGAGTAGCTCTGTAAAAGGAGATAAATACACATCTAGGGATAGCTGAAAGCAATGTTTTTTGTAGGGGAAATAGTATAAAAAGTCTTGATGTTAACTCAAGGTAAAACCTAACCAAACTACTCCCAAAACCCTTTGGTAGTCTGTGGTAGTGTTCCAGCAAACCCCTGAAAGTTGAGATTACTTTTGGAATTTTTATCATCCTTTTAATAGATTTACTTCTTACTGAAAAAGGGAAAAAACTTTGCTGGCAAAAATATTCTATTCTTAGATATTTGTTGGTTTTGTGGGGCTTTTTTTTGGTTGGTTGGTTGGTTGGTTGGGGTTTTTTAACAGTTCTATCTGAGAAACTTAGTGATATTACTTTGGCCAGTTTAAAGGGAATCACTGGGAATATGAGTTTGGGTGCTGCTTGTAGTCAGGCAGTTGAGTTGTATCCCTCCTGTCTCTCAGAGCTGAGGTGACAAACCCTCTCTCATTACAATTCAGCCTTTTCTGAAGCCAGGCTTTTCTAGAGAAGGAAGCAAAGAAATCACCTCCCAGGAGACACTAGGCATCTGGCAGAGACCAGCCCAGATAACTCTGAAGTGTCTAATCTGTTCAACTGGGACTGCAACCAGGGCTTACACTCCTGTGACACAGATTTTCCTTTGCTGTGATCTGATGAATTCTTTAGGCAAAGCCCACGAGGCTCCATCATCAGTAGTGTGGTACTAACTTGCTTGGGTGGGTATTTGAAATTCTTTGATGCCCTTGTTTTCCAGTGAGCTCTAAAGAGACAAGATCCCAAAGAGAAAATGTACTCAACTCCTAGACCAAGCAAGATCAAACTCAGAATGGGATTGCAGCTGCCCTTTGTCTCTTTTATGCTGCTGCCTATCACACAGTAATGGAGGTACTGCCCGATTCTGTACTGAAATTTCTAAGGCCAGGACCTTTACAGAGGCAGCCCAGAGGAGGCAGCCAGACAGGCTAATCATCTATTCAAGTGTAACTGTCTGTCAAACTCCTTGGCATTCGTTGGTCAGAGTTGTTTTTTAAGAAAACACACAGACATGTTTTAGGATGCTCTCATTATATTATCATGTTCAGGACACAGAGGAAGACCTAGAGGGAAAGAAGTGTGAATATGCATAGAGAGAAGAGTTAGAATTCAGTCACATTTAACAGTGAAATATCCTTATATAAAACCAGGTCACATTAATTTGAATCAATCCTGTACTTTTAAGCATGCAAAGAATGGAATTGACTTCAGTGGGACAGTTTGAATCCTTAATGTTAAGGATGTGTTAGAATCCACGGGAGAAGGGAGACCATCTCACTTTCCCCATACCAACCTACTTTAATGTTAAACGAAAACAGTTGATATGACCTGGGGTCTGTGTGTCCCTAAGGGAGAGGAGCTACAAATCCCATCTTTAAAAAAGAAGTGGAAAAAATAATCTACTGTACATTTATTTTGTTAAGCCATCCTGAGAACACCTTTAACATCATAATAAACACCACAGCCAAAGTGAATATACATCTTAGGAGAAGTGAGTATATAATTAACAGTTCAATGTTTAATTGCCATTGTACCCCAAGGATTCATATAATTTCACAGAAGACACAGGTTGGCAGTAAGGTAAAGGCACAATAAAATGCTTCTGTGTTGTCATTTTCTCCCATAAACTTTAAAATCAGTTTTAGATGTGTTTTCAGTGAGTACTGCATGGATCTTCTTCCATTAAAATACTCTCCACAGAACTGGTAGGTGTTTCTAACTGATCGTGCTGGGGCTGGAAACTCTCGTGTGCTCTCTGACTGTTGTTCACCTCACAGCTGCAGATCTTAGCACTGACCCACAAACCCTGCTTGAGCCCCCATGCTAACTGAGGACATTTCAACAAGGGCAGGCTTATGCAGAGTCCCACTGGTGTTTCTAAGGAGCAAGGAAAAGGCTTTAAGGAGGGCTCTTACCCTCTTGCTGCACTCAGCTGGAGTTGTGCCAAGCTGCTCATCATTACTTTGAAAAGCACAGAGCAGAGGGTGGCCTTCAATCTCAGAAGATCAGAGCCAGGCAGTCCCCCTCAGCTGCTGGTGCTAGCTTCAGAAGAATTCTTACATTTCTCTTGAACGGTTCTTCTTGTCTTCTTTCCTCATCTTTTTCTTTTCTTTCTTTAATTAACTACAGTCCTCAGTATCTTACTGATAATAAGATGGATGTAAGGGAAAGAAATGTTTTACATAGGTAGTTTGTATTCTAATTATTGTTTGTGCATTCAGGTACCTTTAACACACATACAGTGGATGTACAGTTCTTGCTGTAACTGCAACATAGCTCACTATTCATGAAAAATTATAGAGTCTTTCAATATTGAAAGACAATCCCAAGAACAACTTTCAATATACCAAAAACATCACTCTCTTGAAGGAGAAGCGATAGTCACAACGAATTCCTTTAGTGCTATATTATGCTTCATCCCAAGTTTTGGTTAGCTTTTATGTTTTAATTTAGAAATGAAAGGAAATGCATATCATTCATGTATCATCTGATAAACTAGTGTACTCTAGGGCAAGTCCTATTTCAACACTATAAACAGGCATTTATGCCCTTGAAGAATTACCGATGTTGGTGGTTGCTGAATATTCAGCTTACCTATTTTCTTCTCTGTGAATTTATTTTGGAACCAAAGGGAAGCCGTAATGAGACTGGATGAAACATTTCTCTACTCAAAATCTTTCTGCAGTTGTCTTCTCCCACTCTGGATGCACAAAAAGTTTGGGAAAGGATTCTGAATTTTGTTTTTTCCAAGAACAAGCCTCAAGTGTTGTGATGTTCCTCAGCATCACCTGTTGCTTAGCTTGTGTGCAGTGCTGAGACCATTGGTCCAGCAAGCACTTGCAGGCAGGCAGTGCTTGCCTCGTGGAGGATGCTGCTGTGACAGGGTGTGGGCAGCTGAGCATTAGTCCAGGTAGGAAGCACCTCAGGGCTGTAGGGGGGTCTTGCTTGGCAAAGACTGAAGAGGCTGGGAGGATAGGCAGTGCAGATGGATTGCTTCCTCTGCATGAGTGTGGAGGGCTGGGCAAAACAGTGAGGTCTTAAGTTGTGTGCAGTGTGTCCCAAAGCTGCATGAGATGTTCGTTGAACTTAGTGCACTAGATACAGTGGGTGGTTTGAAGGCCGTGTGGATGTCTGTCAAGAAATTCATTGCTGCTGTTTGAGGGTGGGAAGTTCAAAAATGTACTTTCAGAGGCAGTAGATTTGAGGTCAAATAATTACATGACAATGACCTTCCTGGAAATTGTAACCTTTCCACAGTGGTATCTAACTGAACTATTCTTCCTATATAATAATAATGAAATAAAAAACAAAACAAACAAATAAACAAAAAAACCACTAAACCCTCCCCCCCAAAAAATATCCCAAAGAGCAAACCCAAAATGTGAAATAAAAACTCTGCCACATACATACTCACAAGCCATGATTTTACTAAATGAGAGCACTGTTTACAGTAGAAATTCACTCTCAGCTACCCTTCCAATTATTAGCCATTATTTAGTGCAAATGGTTTCATAACAGCTTGGAACAAGAATGATTTCAAGTCAGAGATGTGTCATTCAGAGCAAATCCAGAGAGAAGTCAAGTGACTGTGATATGTGAATCACATTGAATTCAGCTGACTACAGGATATAATTACCTCCATTTATTGTGTTTATGAACACTTCTTTGTGTGAAAAGTTTTTTTTTCCAGTTTTTAAAATACTTTGGTGGACACAGATTGAGATAAATTCCAACAGCAAGAAAAATGCATCCTTGCACCTGTTTCTCTATCGTTAATTGCATTAAGTAGCTCAGAACTATTATGCTTTGTATTCCTACAGTTTGTGTTTAAAGCAAATGCCAAAGACAAGATAAAGGGATGTCATTAACACAAATAATTACATGGAACACCTTTCTCTGAGTGGTTTCAGCATTACATTTTCTGCCTGTGACATGTCTAATTGTTAAACAAGGAGCACAGTTTTAGGTTAGTGACTGAATGGCCTTCTCCAGTTAAGGTTTGCCTTATAAAAGAGAGGAAAAAGTAAGTCTGTCTTCTCACTGCCTTATTGCCTGGCAGACCTTCTGCCTTCTCATCTTTGATGCCTAAAGGATGTGTTTCTAGATGGAAAAAAACATTTAGTATTCCTCACTTTTTATCAGTGATGGTATTTCCAAGGTTCGAGGAAGTCAGATGATTTGCATAAAAGAACACTTGAAGTAACGAAGAAAAGCTACTCACTCCCTTCTCCCAGACCCTCTTGCTGTAGAAAAATTTGAGAACTTCCTACATGTTCTTCTGGCAGTGTAGAACACTGCTGTGAGAAGAGGGAAACACTCGGTCTGTGGCAGACAAACATTGAGAAAATAAAGCATATAAGCATCTGGCTATTTCATACAGTGTGTTTCAGGAAACTCTTTAATCAGTCCTACAGTCTGCAGCTATACAGCCCTTGGATACATACTTAACATTTTAAAACTAGAAATGTTTCCCTTTTTCAAAAGGCAGGTGTGTCGACATGGTTTGGAACTACCCCAGAAGCTCCACATCTACAAGACAAGCTTTTATTTCTGTGAATACAAAGATGAGCTGACATGAGGTGTAGCAGTCAGGGACTTTTGTTCTCCTGACAGGAGGTCTCAGGTTAGGACACAGTGCTAGGTGCACCAAACCTGACTGTGAGGGTCTGCAGCTGCACTGTTCAGAAGTTTTAAGTAAAACACCTCTTTCCAATGACCTTTGCTCTAGATCCAGCACAGTAGTTGTTGGACTTCATGCTTGTTCAATTGCACAGACAGTCACTAACCTTTTAAATATCTTTGTTAACCAGGACCAGCCAGGAAACCCTGACTGCCTGTGGGCAGCAGAGAAGCAAGCATATTGGTGATTGCCACGTTTCTGGATGCATTTCTCTCACTTTCCAGCTGAGAAAACATGCCCAGAAATCTCTTCTGCAAAAAGAAGCGTGGCTCTGTTCAGAATATGTCTCTCTTCACACACAGAGATGACAAATGATCCAGTGCTGTGAGACCTGGTATTTCAGTAAATGAGGGTGAAGAGAGGTGTTGGCATGCTGTGGCATCCATAGGCTCCGGTTTCCTGGTTCACATTTCTACCAGCTGGTGTGAAGGATATCATCCAGCTCCTGGGGTCTTCATTAATGCTTTCTGCTCTGGGCAGCAGGAGGCAGTGAGAAAGTGAAAGACCTAAATGCTGGCTTGTACATTTCTCCTGCAGAAGGTGCAGTTTCTTAGACTGGCACCAGCTGCTCGTAGATGAATGCAGACAGCACATAGATACAGCCATCTTATTTCCTCCCCCTCACCTTCCTTAGTGCACTATGTCTGCCTAGATGTATTCTGCAGACACACTAGCAGTTCTTCATGAGAAAACAAAACAGCACCGTGTTACAGACCCTGAAGGTCTGGCTTCACAGATTCATGGCAGAGAAAGAGTGTAGGATCAAGGAAAAGGGAGGAGATGCAAAAGACAACAGTCTGAAAAGATTTGGCTGGGTTGATCTTGTGCTAGCTCCCACGAGTTCAGCTGCTGAAGCACTTGTAACCACACGAGCCCTCCTTTTCAGTCAGATGTGGTCAGGGACAAGGCAGCACAGGCATGTCCTTACTCCTGGCAGTTCTCCGAGTGCCCTCATGCTGTGCCCAGATATCTACTTGTCATGAACCAAGAAGCAGAGGCATTTGAAATGCAAGCCTGACTTCAGGCCCATGTGATCTAATACAGCTGAAGGATGCCCCTTCCCTACTGCAGTCTGGTGCAGTGCTCCAGCTCATTCTGAACTGCCTCCACTTCCTTGCCAAGTAGGGAAGAGCCTACAAGTGCACACCAAACTTTGAAGATGAACTGAGTTCACACAGAGCTTGTAGTCAAGATTTCTGCATTCAATTAGCTCTTGAGCAATGTGATTATTACTTGGAACTTTTCTGATAAATGGCATTAACTCCCAGGAATACGCTAAATAAATAATTTGCATTTTTTCCCTGATGTTGGATAAAGAGGCCTGAACCATAGCTATCACAGCCTGAACACAGACACATCTAACATGCTTGTTTTATGAAATACTTCTCAGGAGAAATGGAAGCAGGCCACACAGGGCTGCAGCAGAGTCCAGCAGGCTATCCTGCCCATGAAAGTTTCTCCAGTCTTCTGTAAAAAAATGCAATGCTTAACCTTTCTCTTCTCACTCACATATTCTCTGCTATCCATTTTGTTAAGCTTTTGCATTTATTTTCCTAATTATTTTAACAAGTGAATTGTGCCATTTAATTCAGCACATCATATCTCTTTGTGGTGCACACTCTTCAGTAATAGAGTGCCATTATAAATTATTCTATTTTTCAAGCTCTGAGTCTAAAACAAATAATATATGATATCTCTGAAGACATTTTTATTGCTGTTATTAAAACATATGAATATGATAGTTTTCACACAATGGAAACCAATCCCACTTATTTGTTTTGCTTTGCTCTAATTTGATAGCAAGTATACATATAATTATATTTCTCCCTTTTGTCTGTCATTTTTCCTGAAACCCAAATGGAGAATGCTTATACATAAAGCAGGCAATGAAAAGAATGTCACCCCTTGAAAGAGATTTTCCTGTTTCCAAACTGAAATATTTTAAGGCAGATTGACTCTTCTGAATATGCTGGAAGCAGACTTTCATAACCTCAATTACAATACATTGATAACAACATTTGTGAGATTAGAAATGAAATTAGATAGACTGAGAAGTATTAGAAAATAAACAGAAAACATACAAATCATTCTGGAAGTGCAAATTCAAAAGCTGTTCTATTCATTAAAAACCTGCTTGTTGATGTATGATTTATTGTGTGTTGTGTAAATAAATCACATTGATATGAGAGGAGGAAGGGAGGGCTGTGTCTAACATCTGCAGCCAACTCAATGCTCTTGCAAAGGAGTCTTTCACAACTTTCATTGCGTACAGTGTAATAACACAAAATATAGATGATTTGAAATCTAATTTTTCAAGAGGCCATCTGTCTTAGGGTTTTCAGTTATAACAGTAAAGAGGGAAAAGCAGTATATGCAACTTTACATAGGATAGTAGCAGCATCTTATGCAAACTATATGTGGAAGGTGCTGTTCAGGTTTTGTTCATCTCTAGCCTGCAGGATGCAGTTAGGAGAGTTTAATTTCCCTGATCTATACTGGGTACTGGCACTTAACAAAAAGTTTGTTTCTACCACCAAAGGATTTAAATGTAGCCATTAAGTGAGCTTCTGTGAATTACAGCTGGATTCATTGATGGTAGCTGCAGGTACAGGTAGCCTGTAACTATGCTGCAGTTGGAAACTTGTAAAATGAGCACAATTGCAATGCATCAGATGGGAACAGAAATTCTAGCTCAAACATTTGGGATCTGTCTCTGGTCCAAATTGGGACTGGGTGGAAGAAAACACTGCTACACTGACATCAGGATTTTCAACTGTGTGCCCGGCTGCTTTGCTTATTGGAAAAGCCTACAGCAACTAGGACAAGCTTGTGAATACAGCCCATTATCTTTAAGTATTTTACTTTGCTTAACACTTTCGCTTTGGGGCTTGGTTCGTTCCTTCTTCTTTTGTTTTTGTTTGTTTGTTTGTTTTTGTTTGTTTATTTTGGAGGGGTGGGGGGAAGAGGGGCAGGGAGAGGTTTGGCTTGGTTTGGATTTTGTTTTGTTTTTGTTTCTTAAATGGTGAATAAATCCTATTTGGCTTGGCAGTTTTCATGGCATGTTTTGGCTTTGTAGAATTTGGCATAGACATGAGTGACTGTGAACATTTGTTAGTTAGTTTGTTTGTTTGTTTGCTTGCTTCTAATGATAAATACAGCATGGCAGAGCTAGTAGTTTTTTGTGACTTCATTCTGATCAACAAAACAACTGAATTTCTGAATGGGCTGTCTTTCAGCTTTAAATGGTGTTTCCTCATTGGCAATATTAGGAATGGACATGAAATAAATAAAAAGTTACATTAGATTGTTATTCCCATCAGATTTACCTCTGGTGTCTAAGCATTGATTTTACAGCAAAGAGTAAACCTCAATGCCATCAGCTGATTAATGTTCTGTTCCCACTTTGCATGCGTGGATAGTACCTACCCAAAGGTCATAACAGAGGAGTGAGGTGTGTGATGTAAGTACCTCTTCCTCAACCCTGGGTTTGACAGCAAAGAGAAAGAGATGGAGAAAGAAAGAGTGCAAAGATTCATGCCCAGGGGAAGGGATCAAAAAGGTAATTTTCAGCTTCATAATGTATACATTTCTTTTAGTCAGTCATGATTATAATCAAACCTACATAGCAGCAAAAATAAAGGCTTGTCAGCATTTACCAAAGTTAGCTCATCTCAAAAGACTGGGTTTTGATTTGTGATAGGGCTTTCTGGTGCTGTTTTTTTCTGGTGCTGTTTTCTTGTGCAGTTGTTTTCTGAGGCAAAGAAGGCATGCATAATACAGAAAGGGCAACCATGGGGTGTGATTGCCAAGAAGAAAGTTGTGGGATAAGTAGGAAAGGAAGATGGCACCTTAAGAGTCTGATACTTCCAGCTACTTATTAGTGAAGGAAGTAATTGTTTAGTTGAAACTTAGTTTAGTATAATCACATAAGTCCATTTTTTTTGAAATTATGAATGCAGAGAGGGCTATCAGTTTTTCTTTAAAAGTTTGACTTTAAAAGAATGAACCATGGAGCAGATGCTACAGTAACTAGCTGCTTCTGAAAAATAAAAATCATCAAGAGGCTCCAGGGATGCGACTTCTTCACTCCCAGTGTGGAGGACAGTCATTTCCACAGTGCAGTGGGTCCCTCTTGCTGTGCAAGGTTTCACATGCTGCATGTTAGCTCACTTTCTCAGTGATGCTGCTTGGACTCAGCAAAGGAATGTGAAGGCCCAGTATCAGACATCCTGCCTCTGCACCAGTACCTTCAGACCACCTGAGAAATGGGCACCATATGTGAGCAGCAACCCACTTCCAAAGGGAAGCTTATACCTGAATGTAATCAATTATTACCTTGTATTGCTTGATTTTAGCTAGTGTTTTAAGTAATTGAAAGCTGAGGTCTGTGTTCTGCAAGAACTGGCATGTGGTGGGAATCACACGATCAGATCATGGGGTCAAGTTCTCTGTGGTTTTTAAAATGTCTGAGCAGCATGTGACTTTTTAGAGGATTTGTAGGTAAGAACTGTGGAGAAAAGAGAGTCTTATACAGTGTTTAAACTAACGGGAGGTCTGCCTAAAGGCTGAGTATTGAGCTTCTGGGTAACAGAGTATTAAGAATGCTTCAGAGATCACCTACCTGTGTCCTGTAAAATAAAACTGGAAAACTGTTGTTTGTCCTCTAATGCTGTACAGGATTTTCCCATCTTTCAAAACACTAACCCAGTCCATCTGCAGATGGAAATGCTGTGTATTTTGGCTGTGTTTCAGTCTGGGATCAATTGAATACTCCAATATAGGTGGTGTTGCCCCTGCCCTGCCATTTCCTGAGCAGGCTGAACTCAAAAGCAGATGGGGATGGTCGTACTGGGATTCCCACTGCAGCAGGGAGACCACAGTGGGGCACACACAGGTGTGGAAGAAGCACAATCCTCCAAAAATGTCAGGTACTGCCTCCACATCACTCCTCAAGCAGTGGCTGGCATGGCAGACCCAGCTTTTCAGCTACCTGGACATCCCAGATGCAGCCCTGTGCCCACTTCTCTCCCATTTAGCAGGGGAAGTCTATTTTCAGTCTGGCACCATCTCCATTTCATCCTTTTGGCAGCAAAACTGCAGTTGCTTACATTTCTGAGGAGCTTTGAGCCAGCCCTATCTCATATATGTTTGTTTTGCATATTTACAGTATCTTGTTACATTCCTTATGAGTAGTGACATCTCCAGATGTAATGTACAGGGGATCAATAAATGCCATTAAAATCTTCATGCATAAGAGATTGGGAGTGTTTGAACACGTCTCAAGTTTAGTAAGCATATAAAGGTGACAAGCATTCATTTTAAACCATGGATGTGAAGGTCAGATCTCAAAGATGGTTTAGTTACTAATTCATCTGAAACACCTGCATCTTTACTCTATGGCTTTTGATTTATTAAAATTCAAAATAGAATTTTTTTCAAAACATAAGGCATATTCAATTTTTTTAGTCTTTAGACTACTAAAAATTAACCCTTTTATGTTTGCTTAAATATCTTGAGGGTGTTTTTAATCACTTTTTTTATAATCAGTAAAGTTGTTAAAGTTATTCTCACTTCATTTTATTTTGTTTTCTGCTTACAAAACAAATTTCAGCTTTTGATAAGTAGTATTTCAATGCCCATTCATATAATGTGAAATTAAAAGCTAAGCTCAAGAAATTTTATATGTGATTGTGACAGTATTTAAATCTAATACTTCATTTTGGGGGCAAAAAGCAATTGCTTCCAGAAAATTCCAAAACTGTGTGGGAGGAAAATGTGGAGTAGAATGCTAAATAACCATTTTGTGCATGTGTGTGAAAGCAGCTGATATCCTTGATAGGCAAACAAGGTTGGGAGATTTCTAGCTGACCTTGGTCTGTTTTCCTTTTACCTGCTTCAGCTGTATGTTACGTCTTCCTTCAGCATGTGTTGTCATTGCTTTTCAATCCAAATATACGCTAATCTGCAGTACTGTTATTTTTTCCACTACAGAAACTAGCCAACTCATGCATAGAAAAGGTCTCCTTCCAGACTTTGCAAATAGTGTATATTTTGTGACATTTTCCCTGTACATCCCCATCTCTCTGCATCTACCCAGTCGGCTAGGAATGCGGCAAGCTTTTTTGTGGGTTTTTTTTTGCTGCAGTGAGTACCACTCTCTTTTACCCACCACCAATCCTGGAACACGTTGGTGTTTGTTCCCAGTCCAGATATGCCTCAGGATGTGGGACACTCACTCGTCGTTCTCACAGATCTTCTCTTTTCTGTCCTTGAATATCTAATGGAAGAAACTGGTAAGCTCCACCTTGTCCAAGGAGTCCAACATGATGCTGCACAAAAGTTAGCAACTGATTATTCTCAAATTATGGGGTAGGGGAAACAGTGAAAATGAGAAGCAGATTTCAGTAGAAATGCATATTAGTAAAGTCTCAAACATATTCTTCCATCTCAGCTTCATAGATCTTCATCTCAACTCTCTCCCTCCAGCTTGACATCCATACCACCTGCATACAATCTCATCTGCCTCCAGCACATGTTGCTAAAAAGGATTCTATTCAATTTTGTTAAAGACTCAGCCCACTGTATGATTCATTAATTTATCATTGTAGCAAGTTCTTGAAGCCACATCAGCTTTATAGCCACAATAAAGGGTCCCATGTAACACAGAATGGTAGCACCTTGCAGTACCTGTCTAACACCAAAGTGATCATTGCACCATTGCACCATTTTATGAGGCAGTAACCCAGTTCCTGACCAGACAAACTACTAGGATGAAAGCTGAGCAGTTTATCTTGTTGGGGAAATTGTATTATTATCAAATAAAATAGCATGATGGTACTATTGCCACTTTTCTATGCTTTGACTGGGGTTTTGGGTTTTTTTCTGTTTACGCTGTGGTTTGTGGGTTTTTTTGAAGTCTTTAAATGTGCCTTTATCCAGTTTACAAAACTGAACTAAAACCTCTGTGGATTTGAGTTTAATATCATTGTGTGTTTAAAATATCTCCCAAGGAAAACATATTTGTGGTCAATACAAGCAATGGAAATGTGTTTGAATTTGGTGTGTAGGTAGGCAGCATTAAAGAATATGGCCTACAAAGCACTACACTGCTGGACTCAACTCCTAGGGCTTTGTTTTTGGTTTGCCTAACTATGGGTTTATGCCACCTTCTGACTTCAATATTGAACACGTGAAACGGTAACAGCTAAGTTTTAGGGTGAGGTCACCTACACACAGACCAGAGGGGTTGCTCACCACTGTCAGCAAGGTGTGCTAAGGAGTCAGGGCTGCTGCAGCTCACGGTTATCTGTGTACCAACACATGGAGGTAATACTGACTGTGCTTGTTTGGAAATGGGTATCTGTAATTTCTGCCAGTCCTGAGGCCTGGGTAAAGCCCCCACAGGCTTCCTAGCTACCTGGCACATCACAGGGGTAAATTTCAGTCCCCCAGGTGATTCTCACTCCCTCCACAGAAGCACACACATGTGCACAGGGGTGTTTATGTGCATATTTCTCTCAAAGGCAATAACCTTGCGTGGTTTTTCGTTTCATCAGTTGTGTAACTAAGGGGTTCTTGATGTCTTGGCCATCTTTCTGAAGCTGCTGGTTTTGTGATATGAAACTTCCATGCTGAGCTGTACAAAATCAATAAATAACAACAGGGGGATATTTCATCTGCCTTTCCTGCAAGGCTCAGTTCCTCTTGACATATGTAGGGAATGTTGAAAGGCAAAATTTTTCAAAATCAAATTATGAACAGTGTCCTTTGATTCAGTTTTGCTTATATAGAAGATTCCAAAGAGAAAACAAAAATGTGTCTCTTTCTTCCTCATAACTTCTTTGCTCTGGCTTAATAGAAAAAAGATAAAATGAGAACCATTACAATGGCATTTGACAATTTGCAGGCAGAATATATTGCAGGTGAGCAGGCATTCACCTTCAGAGATGAAACTGAGTCAGAGAGAAAGAGTCCACGTTGCCCTTAGAAGTAATGATCGTTCAGATCACCCCGGATGTTTGTTATATCAGCCATTTGTCAGTCAAATAGCAGACGTCTTTTTGCTGCACTCCGGTCCCACAGTGCAAAGAGAATAATGTCATAATAGATGAGGCTGTCCAGGTCATGAGAGTTATTAAATGTCTTTCCTTTGCACCTAAACCTTTCTTGTCTCCACACAAGATAAATGATACTGTTGCTGTAATATTTATTAAAAAAAAAAAATAGTTGCTATTGTATGTTACTGAGATGAAGATAGGAAAGTATTAGAAGAGGATGACCTCAAAGTAAGGGTCACTCTGTGACAAGGTGTGCAAGGTGATAGAGACTAAAATGCAAGATCCTCCTCCTATTCCTGTGTTACCTGTGGAAATGCTAGATGGCAGCCTGAGGAGAGCAACCTCTATTGGTTCCCCATGTCTCCTGCCCTCCCAAAGAGCTGGGCAAGGCTGGATATGTGTCTGTGTCTGCTTTATGGTCAGCTCTGGCAGCAGTGCAGGCATATGCTGCCCCTTGTTGCAGCATTGTTGCAAGATCTGCAGTCAGACTGAGGTCTATATTTTTCTGTGTACCTAAACTCTCAGAAATTACATCAGAATACCCAGCTTGACATAAGCTAGAAGGGTTGGCTCTCAGAAGATGCTGAACACACCTTTCCTTTTGCCCTCTTTCCTTGCCTCCCCTTGAACACAGCCCTTTGAAGGCTCTGAAGTAAGGGACCTCCAATTGTTAATTCATTTTAAAGACTATGATTTTTCTACAGGTATTTCTGAAACACCTTATCTCAGTCTCCAGCTGGAAATGTAATGCAGCACATAATTGCACAAGTGTCTCAGTAATGGTGCAAATTCAAATTAAATCATGAGATATTTCACATTGTGCATGTAACTCCTGATGTCTGTTTTACAGGCTGCCCAATTTAGCAGCATGCTTTTTAAGATGTAGCACTACAATAGACATTAAATGCAAGAAAAACAAATGTATGGACTTTGCAAGAGTAGGAGACTTTTTTCCTTCCAGGGATGACAACAAGGTAAACCAAAATAATCTATTTAATTCAATTTAATTCTACCTGGCAATAATTTCCAAAAAATTAGTACAAGGAAGCCAACCAAAGAAGCCTTTGGCCAAGCTAAGTTATGATGCCTTAAAGACTGAGGAGAAAAAAAAACTCCAGGCAAATTTAGTAGGAGATAAGATAAGGAGAGCAGAAGCTTTAATGAACCCCAGGCTCCAGGAATACATATCCACAGGATCCCCCCAAAGTTCCCAGGTTCCACGATTTTATAATAATGTCCGTGCAATCTCATTCTGTTATTCCTCCCGGTCCTGCCCCATCCCACCCCCAGCACGCCCTGTCAGGAATTGAGTCTGGGGATACAGGACCCCTCTTTCATCGCCCTCGTCTTCCTCACAGCGCGTCAGGTCCTTGGAGGCCTTCCAGAGTTCCAGATTTGGTGTCCTTCTGTCCATGCCTTTGTCTTCTGGTGCAGGCCTCATGGAGCTCCTCTGCAATTCTACCTTGGAATGGAGACTAAACAACTACTGAAGTTTTGAGGGATTGACATAGGATGGGGTTGGTATGTGTAAACATTAAGCTACTGAAGTTAGTTTACTGTTACATTAAAATTACCCTAACTCCTAAAATCTATAAAATTAAAAATCAAAAGCTCTGAGGCATCAGTTAGATTTGGATTTTTAGAATAAATATTTACTTTCTTGGACTGACATAGAAGAAGTCCCCTGAGTCTTCTCCCCTACTGGTCCGTCACAGTGTATATTCTCATTATTTCTGTGTGTCACACTGAAAAAATGCTTTTTTCACGGGTCCACTAGCATCTCCTGTTTTAATTCTGCCCCTCAGCACTGATGCAGTGTTCTGCAGTGTGTGCACCATGAATACCGTGTTGCCTGTATTGTAGACCCATTGGGAACCAATGACCCAAAACCAGACCATGACCAGACAGCTCCTGGTATCTACCCACGTGATCACCTTTGCTCTTAGCGGCCTCTCACAGCTGTGGATCAGAATACATTCATGTAGCCAAAGAAGTAAAAATAACAAGCAAAAAAGCCAGTGCTTATCCTCTGTTCTCTTTTGCTTTGTCTTTTTTCTAGTTTTCCAGCAGGGTCATGACAGAATGAATCGCTGTCGTACCATCTTACCCTACAAAACTGCTTTGACTCAGAGGTAGAATTGCTCTTGATAGAGCCCAAGCAGATTTGGGCAATGACAGGTTTGTGTTTCAGAGCACAGGAATATTCATTCATCAGCAGACTGGTTATTTGTTTAAGTTTATTTTTGCTTATAACATAATCTCCTTCCAAATAATGCCTGTCATCATCTTCGACGATGCTGTTCCTACACATGCTGTTCACAGTAGCACTTTCAGCCCTAACATCTCAATGCTAAGAGAAGCTAAAGGTAGGGAGTTCACTACCGAAGCTCCCTTCAGGCTTTTGGCAAGATGTAGTGAGATGCCAGTCTTTCCAAGTCATTTTCTGTGAACTAGAATGTACTGGTGCATTCCACCAAGTATATTCAACATTATTTCCTCATGGTACATACACAATATTTTGTACAAGGGTGATGAAAAGAGTTCAACTGATAATCCAATCTCTCATGAGTTTTCTTCCGAGCAACTTCTAAAACAGCAGTTATTCCAAATGCAAGAAACTTTTGAAGGTTGCCTGCTCAATGTGGTAGCAAGTCAATCAAGGACTGTCTCAAGCTGACCACTAGGTACCTACCCTAGGTACATAGCCACTGTCACTCAAACCAAATAAACTGACAGTAATTTCAATATGACTGCACATGCTGCAGTAGCACCTAATAGCTACTTATTCAAAGGAAAGAGGACAGCTGGTACTTGCATAGTATAATTTAAGACACTCAGCTCAAGTAGTGGAGATCATTTAGTCACCCAGTTGAGTCTAACGTCCCTAGGCCCCTTACGTAGCCTATGGGGAGAAGTTCCACTTGTATGGTGCTTCTAGGCAGGAAGATCTCAAAGCCATGAGGCTGGAGCTGCAACAGATACGCAGCATTCTGCCACGCTGAGGCAATATAGAATCATAGAATCGATTGGGTTGGAAAATACCTCTGAGATCACCAAGTCCAACTCTTGGTCCAACTCCAGTCCGTTTAGTAGGTCATGGCACTCAGTGCCACATCCAATCTCAGTTTATAAACCTTCAGGGAGGGTGAATCCACCACCTCCCTGGGCAGGCCATTCCAATGCCTGATTACTCTCTCTGTAAAGAATTTTTTTCTAATATCCACCTTAAATTTCCCCTGGCTGAGCTTAAACCCGTGCCCCCTTGTCCTATTGCTGACTGCCTGGGAGAAAAGACCAGCCACCACTTGGTTGTAACTTCCCTTTGGGTGTGATGAGGTCACCTCTAAGCCTCCTCTTCTCCAGACTAAACAACCCCAGCTCCCCCAGCCTCTCCCCACAGGACTTGTGCTCCAGTCCCTTCACCAGCCTTGTTGAGTACCCTCTAGAGGCAATGGGCTTCACAAAGGGAAGGTGTATCCTTTTTCTGAATCAGGAGCATCACTGGAGGCCAGCTGGGCACTCTAAGCACTCCTCTGGCACATCAGACATGCAGAAGGCGATTAATGACCTCCAAAATACAAACTCGGTAGAAACATGAATCCTTCTACTGTTCCCCAGTTTGCCATTACTGTTCCTGCCCTAAAGAAGCCAGTTTGTTTACCAGAAGGGTTTTTCTGTCAAGACGTCCTTTTTCTGTTTTACACAAATATGTTGCAGATCTGTAAATACACTGCTCAGAGGACTGATTTGGTTTTGTGAGTCCTCTTTTTTTTTTGTTTTCCCTGGAAACTGCATCATTTGTTCTCTTCTGGTGGTGTTTTTATTTTATCATGCTCTGATGGGTGTTGAGATTGCAGCTTTTTACATATTAGTTAGGATGTTTCAGAGGGAACATCTAGCTTGCCTTCTTTCTGCCAGTGCCACATTTGACGGGAGCTGCATTAAAGACTTTCCATTTCAGTGGCCCATGGGTATGCATGAAATCTGAATCATGGGTGGGTGGTGCTTTAAGCTAGGTGAAGGAAGAAAATAACACCTGCAGCATTTGTCCTGCTTCCTCTCCATTAATGAGCACAAAACTCATTCTCTGGGTTCTGTAAACCTCATTTAGGTGTGTCAGCAAGAGCCAGAACTATATTAAAGGTCTGAAACTGGGAAAAAATAATTAAGGAGGTGCAATGCCAATTACTTTTCATCTTCAAACTGCTGCTTATGGTTTATTCCTACAAATACTGAAAGGTCATCAGCATTTTTTTTTTTTCCCTAATGAACAGGTTCTTTAGATTTCTTCTTCGTTCTCAGATCTCTGTGGTGTGGTACAGAAGAAAATAAAACACTACAAGCCAAAGAGCTCATCTCTCATACTAAATGGAAGTCGGACAACAATAGTCAGTTTTTCTTTTTAGTCATAGGCAGTATACATAGCACTTCCTCTATTTTCTGTTTTCTTTCTTATTATCGTGGATAATGCAATGGAAATATAATCATTTCTAATCAGGTTTAATTATATACTTTATTCTCATGCTTTTTCTCTCCCACTTGCTAAAAAGGTAAGTATCTGCTTCATTCTGCTTCCTTAGTTGGAGCACCTGCACAGACACAGGTGCCCACACTAGAAGCCTGTCCTGACTTTGGAATCCTCTGGTGGACTCCTCTTGCCATAAGGTTTAATGTAAGGCATGTCTTGAACCACAGTAAGTCGATGCATTCTTGTGTGTCAGCATGACCTTGGAGTGACACCACATCACAAATTCTGAAGCATCTCACACTTAAAATAGCTCTGCCTTGTACCCATCGTATTCATCTCAGGGGTCTGGTGCTTCAAAGAAGATGCCAGGTTAATTCTCATAAATATTCCTCAGTTTATTAATGCTGAAAGGTGTCCCTCTCATCTTTTGCAATTTAAAGTACTGTTCTGAAGAAAAAGAGTTATAGTCCTGGATTTTAAAAAATCATATTTAAAAAAAACACTGTTATTTATGTTACTCTGAAAGCTTTAAAAGGTTTAGATAATTATACGAAACATTTAAAATTAATTTCTGGTTTTTCATGTTTACTTATTTTTCTTTGCATTATGCTGGACAATCAAAGTTGATGAATTTAGTATATACTATTCCCCATCATTGCTATCTCCAGGTTTTGTATCCTAGCAGGGTCTGAATTTTGAGTGCTACAGGCATAGGTGAAGCATATTTGTTTATTCACTTTAATCACCACTGAAATAATAATAAAAAATCCTGAAGTGAGATATTTATATTTCATCAAGTTTTTTGTTAAAGTTACAAAACCATAGTGAATACTTGGAAGGGGGTAGGAGGGCTTTGTCCCCATTCTTGTTAAGCTGTCCTGCCTGGGCATTCCTCAGACAAGGTTCAAGGATTTACAGTGTAGATCAAGTCTCAGATATGGTCCCCACTCCCTTTTACATCCTTTCCTTAATGCTGCTGTGCAGTGCATCACACGGCTTCCTTCCCTCTTTTTGTAAACCTTTCCTTTTCTTCTTCAGCTTTCTCAGAAGCAAGCCACAGGCCAAAAAAAACAGGGGAGGATGAAAATGGAAAGAGAATTGGCACTCACAGTTTCATCCAGCCCATTTTTTTCTCTTCATAGCAGAAATCTTTATAACCTTGTCCAAAATGTCGACATATTTTTAAACAAATGTTGACAGGGGTGGGCAAACTCCAGCAAGGGTGTTTACTCTAGAGCTCTTTTTCCTAGTCGCTAAGACATCTATGGCTATGATATGTGCTAAGAAGGCATTTTCTGGGTTGCGGTAAGATAGTCCGGTAACTCGATCATCATTCTCCTAGTCAAATGTGGGTTTGCTCCTAAGGTTGGTTTCTAATAATCCAATAGAGACTAGCTGTGGGCAAGGTCATTTAACAGCCGAATGACTATCACTGCTTTATGACAGAGCAAAGCTGTAATAGACAGGGTGGAAGGAGTCACAGATATCGAAGCATAAAGTAAAATAAGAGCTTTTAGACAGCTGTAGCACCAACTGAGGGAAAAAAAAAAACATATATCTTGAACTGCTGTAGCACAGATCTAATGGACCTGCTACTCATGGACAGAAGTTCCCCAGCACGATATGCCAGGTTACCTTCATAAAGAGTGGAGAAATCTAATGAATGTAGGGGAAGAGGAGATTGTTTGTCAATGACAGAGATGCTCTTGCTTCAGAGTGGGAGGTTCAACAATATGGGGATGGCAAAAACCAGAGGTAAAACCTTAGCTCTGTTCAAGATTTGAAGGATGTGGGATTTTTGTCTTTGACTAAAATGAAGCCAGGATTTCATGCCAGAAAACTAGTGCATTTAATGCTGTAAAATATATCAGCTGCAGAGCCAAAGAATAAGGTTAGCTGATGCAGAATTTGTCATATAGCAATGCTCTAGAATCTGTCACAGTGCCTGAAGATGAGAAAGTACTAGGAACAACAATAGAAATTGAATCTGTGTTCTTTTCATTACAAATGCCACCTGAGTTAGCTATATGTGTGATTTTGACTGAAAATCTGAAACTGGAAATGGATAATGAAATTGTTTATTCTTTGGCACTTGCTCAAAAGTGCAGAGGTAACTGCTGTACATTAAATCAACTGTTGATATTGTTTATATGATTAACAAGGATTTTAAGGTTCATAAGGAATGGCTCAGGCTGTTATACCTGCATGACACTATAAAAAGGATTTTATTTTTAATCCTGTGAAGGGCATTGTGAATTGCTTTGGTGGCTTTGACAAAATAACAGCTGTGGTGACTGATGGTTCTCCAGCTGTGTGGGGGGAGTCAACAATTTTATTGGTTTACTTAAAAAGAAATATGGAGTGAACTTCTTACCTTTTCAGTGAACGAGGTACCCAAAAAGCCTCTTGCAGGAAGGTACTAACACTGGCAAATGTCATGGAAGTTGTTAAAGTGATAGACCTTGTTAGAGCGAGGAATGGAGCTTTCAATGGCTATCAGTCGGTCTCTGCCACAAAAGTTGCTGAGAACAGAGTTTGAGGATTGGTTTCTTCAAGTTAAAGTGTAAGAGGAGATATTTTGAGAAATGAAAAATATTTTTTTCTTCTGAGAACTAAATGCTAATTTTCATGATGAAGCCTTCTGGAGCCAATAAAGTATCACCAGATTTTATCAGCACAAATTGTGCAGTATTTTTGGTGTGTGTGACTTGACATTTGCTTATATAGTAATTCTTACCTCAGGTTTCATTTTAATAGAAATATGAAAGTTAGTAGAAAATACAATGGGCAGAAAAGATTGTCTTCTTCCCAGTTATCTCTTATACTTCTGCTAGAACAGCAGATGAAAAATGAATTATCCATAAAAATTGTTAATGTAATTTGACTTTTTGCTGCAGTTGGGGCAAAATACTAGTTGCCACAGTTTTTCATACCCACACTAATTGACACATACAAGTCTGAAACAGGAATACTGGAGACCTTACACAGACAAAATTCTTACTAGACTCAGCAATTCTTGCAGTCAGTCCTGACAGAATAAAACATGGTGTGATACACAACAACATATATGTTTCCACAGTCTGACTTACACTATGAAGTTTGAATAGACAGCCTCCGTAGGGTATGGAGCTGCATGCCTCAGCCTGGAGATAAGTCACCTCTTTTAGCTGTGGGGATGGAGTAACACTGCAATATGTTGCATAATCAACTTCATATAGTCTACCCTCCCTACTCCTTCAAATTAGTTACATCCTGAAGGTAGAAGAAAAATGGCAGCAAACTCAATTAATGGGAACTGATCACAAAACCACAGAATCAGTCAGTTTGGAAGAGACCACATTAGGTCACGTGGCCCAACATCTTTGTTCAAGCAGAGTCATGTTAGTGTACATTGCACAGGATGATTCTTGAATATCTCCAATGAGGGAGACTCCACAAGCCCTCTGGACAACCTGTTCCACTGCATGGTCACCCACAGTAAGGAAGTTCTGCCTCATATTCAGGTGGAACTTCCTGTGCATAAGTTTCTGCCTGTTGTCTCTTGTTCTATTGCTTGGCACCACTGAGAAGAGCCTGGATCCATCTCCTTGACATGCTTCAGATACTCATGGACATTGATGAGGTTCCCTCTCAGTCATCTATTGGCAAGGCTGAACAGGCCCAGCTCTCTCAGCCTTCCCTTGTAAGTGAGGTGCTCTAGTCCTCTAATTATCTTCATAGACCTCTGCTGGAACCGCTTCAAGAGCCCCATGTCCCTCTTTTACTGCATAGCCCAGACCTGGACACATCACTCCAGATGCAGCCTAACTGGAACTGAGCAAAGGGACAGTATCACCTACCCAAATGTGCTTGCAAGTGCTCTTCCTAATGCATCCCAGAATACCATTAGCCTTCTTGGCCACAAGGATACACTACTGGCTCATGGACACCTTGTGGTCCACCAGGACCCCCAGGTCCTTCTGTGCAGTCCTGTTTCCAGCAGGTAATTCCCCAGTCTGACCTAGTACAAGGGGTTATTCTTCCCCAGGTACAGGACTTTGCATTTGCCTTTGTTGAATTTCAGACCTTTCCCAAAAAAT
The DNA here is from genome assembly GCA_035583155.1 of Acropternis orthonyx. Classification (NCBI taxonomy): domain Eukaryota; kingdom Metazoa; phylum Chordata; class Aves; order Passeriformes; family Rhinocryptidae; genus Acropternis; species Acropternis orthonyx. The sequence continues at coordinate 69,985,572 of JAWWEU010000081.1, read as the reverse complement.
TATAGGAGTTTGCATCAAAAAACCCTTGCTCATTTTCAATAAAACCAATAGGTGGAAGAACTTCTTGTGAATTTTAAATTCCATAAAGTGAAGTATAAAGGCAAAAATAGACTGACTGTATCCTCTTACTTCCTAGGTCGCCAGCCACAACTGTCAGTGCAGATGTAGATAACATAATAAAGCAGAAAACTACTGAAATAACCTTGTTACTGGAGTCCTTCTTACCATGTTGGAAATTAATGTTTCTGATTTTTATTTGATGGATGTTTTTTTTCCTGTTAGCATTTCAGAATGCTAACCATCCTTTTAAATGATTATAACAGGCCATTGTGGGAAGAAATGAGGAAATGTAACTAAGCCTATTTTTTTTATGTTAATCCAATTTTATGTCATCTTAAGAGTCTTATTTTGGTTGCAGGCTATCGCAGTATTACAAAAAGATCATTTGTCTTTTCAGTGCTGGTAATTTCTGTTCTAAAGGAATTCCCTCACCTGGAGAAAATGTTGGCATAAATAAGACCAAACAAGTGATTGTGCCTTTCTTGAGAATTATTGGTGCTATAAATTTTAGCTAATCTCAGACCTAAGGAATCAGCACTCTAAAGCTCCAGGTCTTTAAGCACATGAATAGCTCTATTGAAAGCAGTGGCACTTTGTCTGTGCTTAAAGAAAAGTACCTGCATAAGTCTTTACAAAGTCAGAATCTAAGGCAGGAATGTATTACCCTGGTAGCTCAAACACCTAATTTTAGATTTATAATGCTGGTATTGTTTGACCCTGTTGTTACACTTGAGTTGTCCTATGTGTTCTCTATAAGACCCCCAAGAAGCACAACACAACTTTCACGTCTTGCCTCTTGACACTATGGAAGAGGGCATGTGTACTATATTTAAGTCAGTCCTTGTTTTCTGCACATAAAAGGAACACCATATTCATCTCCTTATCCTCAAAACAGGTAGACTTGTGTTTATCAATGCAAACCACACACCGGAGTGTTATGGTTGTGCCTTTAGTTACAGAAAGCTGGTGTTTTGCCATGCCTCTCTGCTATGGGCAGCTGTTTACAATCACAATTGAACCATTCACCTGCTTCTACGCTGCATCATTCCTGATGCAGTAAGTGCTAAACAAGACTGACAGGTATGGTAGGTCTGCTGTGAGTGTCAAGGAGCAGTAGCACTTTTTGGGAAAACAACAAAACCTAACAGTCTGGGATTCTTTATGTTTGTGGTAAGTGGTTCAAGTGGATTTGCCTTTTGCTTATTTTTTTCGTAACTGATCATCTCTTTCTTATGTAGTTGTATATTCTGCTCAATGAGATAGCACTCTGGACCTTTTTAATGAGGAATGTGTCCTGTCTTTTAACTAAAACTATCTGTGGAAAACCTTGTAAAGGAGAAAAAGTGCAGGTAAAAAGGACTTAGACTGCTAAAGTCTTCTGTCTGGAAGAAGAGCTTAGAGGGCAGAAAGAACACTTTCCTCAGAATAGGGTGTTTGTAACACTGACTCTGCATGTTTCATAGATGGATACTAATTTCAGTGGCTGGTTTGGGTGTCTGGAGAAAGCCCACCTAATTCTGTTGTTTGAAAGAGAGCTAGTATGTGCCTGCTAAGTCTGGGACATTCTTTGTGTCAGTGGTTCATCCACCAAATCCTCTGGTATTTCCTTATGAATGAAAGACAGGTAGAGGCATTTTTGATATCTGCAGTACACAGATACATTAAATTTGCTCCAAGTAAAATGCCCTGCAGTTCCTAGCAAAGTGCTGAGTGTAGAACAGCCTGAATGAGCTACTAAAGCCTGACAGCTGAAGATTATAACCTGTTCTGTTTCATGTGTTTGGAGAATGAACTGGAGAAAAGCTGGTTGTCTGTTAAGTGACATGTGCAAACTCTCCTTTTTGTTTTTATGACTAAAATATTTGATTCAATAAAATTATGATTCATATAATATAAATAATGTGGTGCTGTAGTATTACTGTATGTGGTGGTGTTGCCTCCCTTGAAATTACCAGGACGTTTATTTCTACCTCAGAATGCTATGTTTATAAAGACATTCACAGGTCATCTCCAAGACCTTGGTAGTAGCATCTTCATTTTTCCAATGACTGTGAGATTGACACTCAGGACTCTCTAATCCTTTCCAAATCCTCCAGTGTAGGAGCAAGCAGCTAAAAAAAATGGTGTGAAGTCTGCATACCAACTGCTGTGTCTGAGGCTGAATGGATTTGATGGGTGGGCTGTTTGGTGGAGGAGGCATTGTTTAGATGGTCACCTCCAGAGAGCAGTGGTCAATGGCTCAAGGTCCACATGGAGGTCACTGATAAGTAGTGTTTCTCAGGGGTTTGTATTGGGGCCAGCACCATTTAATATCTTCATCACAGTGGGATCACATAATGGGATCAAGCTCACCCTAAGCAAATTTCCAGATGACACCAAGTTGTGGTGCAGCTGACATGCCCAATGGCCGGGATGCTGTCCAGAGGGATCTGGACAAGGTGGAAAAGTGTGCTCACTTCATGAGGTTCAACATGGCCGAGTGCAAGGTGCTACACCTGGGTGGAGAAAAACCCCAGTATCAATACAGGCTGGGGTATGAATGGACCAAGAGCAGCCCTGCAGAGGACTGAGGGCTGCTGGTGAATGAGTCTGGATGTGAGCTGGAAATGAACAGCCCAGAAAGCCAACCATGTCCTGGGCTGCAGCAAAAGCAGCATGGCCTACAGATTGAGGGAGGTGATTCTGCCCTGGTGAGACTCCACAGGGAGTACTCCGTCTATCTCTGGAGCCCTTAGCACAGAAAAGACATGGATCTGCAGGACCAGGTCCAGAGGAGGGCCACAAAATTATCAGGGGATGTAGCACCTCTCGTATTAAGGACAGACTAAGAGAGTTGGGGTTGTTTATCCTGGAGAAGGCTCTGGGGAGAACTTATTGCATTAATTCAGTACTTAAAAGGCTTATAAGATAGATGGGGACAGACTATTTTACAGGACTTGTTGTGATAGGGCAAGGGGTAATGGTTTTAAGCTAAAAGAGTGTAGATTCAGACTAGATAGAAGGAAGACATATTTTATGATGTGGGTGGTGAGACATTGTAGCAGGTTGCTCAGAGAAGCAGTTGATATCCACGGCCTCGAAACATTCAAGGTCAGGTTGAACAGGGCTCTGAGCAACGTGATCTAATTGAAGATAGCCCTGCTCATTGCAGTAGGGTTGGACTGAATGACATATAAAGGTCCCCTCCAATCCAAACTATTGTATGATTCTATGACTTGAAGGTGGAAAGCCTTTCTGCAAAGATGAACACAATTATTTTAGGTCTGAGGAGGGACCAAAGGTGGCAGGCAGGTGGCATTTGGGTAGCAGGATTTCTTGGAAGTAGTGTCTTGGCATAGGGGAGCCTAAGGATAAGTAATAGGCAGTTCAAGAACCAGTTATAACCTCAGTTGATGGTTTGGCTTAACTAGACTCAGGAGGCTGTGTCAGAGCCATGCTGACTGCAGCAACTTGGCAGAAATACTCCAAATATTACAAAATCATTAGTGACATTAGTTGCTTCACAATATCTAGCCTGAGTCTTGTAAGTGGGTTCAATCTTCCACAAGTCCTGAGCATTCAGGGACTGAAAGCTGAGATCCAGTTCCTAGTGCATCAATTTGGCTCTTCAGTTTGTGGGATGGGTGCTTCACCTTATTTAAAAAACAAAAAAAACAAAAAAAAACCAACAACAAACAACAACAACAAAAGACCCCACGCTTTTCAAACCTTAGCCTTTAATCTTAGTAACTTCTGAACCATCCTCTATGTGAAGAGAGGAGATAAATTATTATGAACTCATTTGAAGATTTATAGCACTTTAACTGCTGACCCACAGCATTTGCCTTGAAACACAGGGGTGGATGCAGAGCTTTGTCACAGAGCATGTGTCACGTTCCTGTCTGGACTGAGCAAACTGTGTGTGGAGGGGAGATATGTTTTCTTGTGCATTAGAATATCTGGGTTTATGAGTGCTGATGCCTTTAATCTTTTGCATTTTGTGAAACACTTGAATTACTTTATTTGCTAGTAGTGGTGTACATAAGAAGTGAAACTCAGAAGTGGAAGTTTTCTTTAAGGTGGCATAAATCAGTATATAACAAATAATATGTGGCTTTGCCTGTTACTTGTTATATGTGGTTTTTTTCCTTAAATTTCATCCTGTCCTTTCTTTCCTTCCCTTCATCCAGTGCCTCCCTGTGCTCACTCAGACTAAAAGCTCTGTTCAATGACTGTATTTTAATGTTTCTCTCTTCTCTGGCAAAAAAAAAAATCAATGATGGGGAAAAGTAAAACAGCAGGGAGCTGACCTGGCTGTACTTCAAACCAGTGATGTCCGTGATAAGAAACTTTTGAGTTTTGCTTCAATCTAGCTTAAGAACATAAGTGCAAAAATGATAGATTTGTTTCATTATAGTGTGTCCCACTAGACTCAGTCTTATCCAGAGTGTCTAGGCAGGATTAAAGCACTTTATGAAGAATGTACGCTACAATATCCAAGTTCATCAATCTTCATATTAATCACTTCCATATGGTAGTGGCAACATAGACATGCAAATATTTGGTTAGAATTTTAAACTGTTGCAGTAAAACTAGTTTCTGTGACCAGAATTTCTGAAATCTTAAAGCATGTAAAATAGGGATGATGGACACAAAGAAGTGCTTGTACTAGAATAGCTGTTAGTGTATGGGTCGTGTTAATCATTTGGGATGTCTGAATCCATCTGTTGTCACTGTCCTACCACTCAGATGGATGTGGAACTACTTAACTGCTGCACTTATCTTTCTACAAGTTTCTATATAAGCAACTGAGATGCTGCTGCTAAAGCAGGGAGTAAGTTTGTGGAGAGGGGAAATTAGGTTCAGGCCCTTGGAATCTGGTAAGATGTCAAGCTGGTTGTTTTGCCTCTATGGCTTTGCTGTAAAAATCCACCTGCAGAGTGAGGAACCTTTTTGATCTCCTCATGGTACCTTCTGTGGTGAGGTCCTCCTTGTTGGAAGTCTGACTCAACAGAAAGGTCTTCTTCATCCTTGTCCTTCCTCAGTAAATTGTTATTTTCTAATGATGAAAGAATTCAGGTGCCATCAAGCAGTTCTTTTGTGCTGAATCAAAAGAAGCCACTTTAAAATAGATGCTTAAGGTAAACTCTAGCCTGACATGGCATAACTTGGCATAACCAAGAAGGCCAATGTCATCCTGGCCTGTATCAGGAATAGTGTGGCCAGCAGGACCAGGAAAGTGGTTCTTCCCCTGTACTCAGCACTAGTTAGGATGTACCTTGAGTACTGTGACCAATTCTGGGCCCCTCAGTTTAGGAGGGGTACTGAGGTGCTGGAGTGTGTCCAAAGAAGGGCAATGAGGCTGGTGAAGGGACTGGAGCACAAGCCTTGTGAGGAGCAACTGAGGAAGCTGGGGTTGTTTAGTCTGGAGGAGGCTCAGATGAGACCACCCTCTACAACTACCTGAAAGGAGATTGTAGCCAGGTGAGGGTCAGCTTCTGCTCCTGGGCAATCAGCAGTACAAGAGGTCACAGTCTTATGCTGTGCCAGAGGAGGTTTAGGTTAGACATTAGGAAGAAATTCTTTACAGAGAGAATGATCAGATATTGCTGTGGGTTGCCCAGAGAGGTTATAGATTTCCCATCCCTGGAGGTATTTAAGAAGAGACTGGATGTGGCACTCAGTGCCATGGTCTAGCTGACAAGGTGGTGTTGGGTCATAGGTTGGACTGCATCATCTCAGAGGTCTTTTCCAACCTAGCTGAATCTGTAATCCTATAAGACACAGATTTCAATGACCTGAATCTTCTGCCTTCATTTATCCAGAAATACAGGGGTTGTCGTAGTACATAAGGCTGTTCAAAGATGTAAATTCATGTTATTTTTTGGGGTGTCCTACTGTCAGAAGCCATAGAGGAAGGCACAAGAGTTTTCCCATGCATACTTAGAACTTGCAAACAAATCATATATGATTCTCACAGGTACAATGAGGCTCAAGGGATATGGTGCAATGTTCTGCTTCCCATGTCTCCAAACAGAGGTGCCAAATCTCTAGAAATCTTAAATTTGATAGGTGTGAAGACAGATACAAATTTGATGGCTAGTCTATGTGGTCAAAGTAAAGTTGTTGCCTTCAGAAATCCTGTTGCCTTTGTGATGGAAATCTCCATGTTACACTCTGTGGAGGATATTTGGCTTCTCCTTCTGGAAAGGAGCCACATGCTTTTTCACTGGATCTTTGGTAGGCAAAGCTAAACCCTGAAGCTCTGACTTGGCCTAACTCTTTCAGCTGACAGATAGGAATGCTGCACTGTCAAGTTTATAGTTGTAAATGACACTTGAGTATTGAGGGAGGCAAAATTTATATTTTGCCTCAACTATTTTCTACTGTGTCCTCATGAATGACATCAACATGATCTTCTGAAGATGGAAAAGTTTTTAACGGTTACCACAATGAAGTAGGGCTTGTCTGCTTTCTGCACACTCTGCATCACATCCCTGTTTCACTTTGGGTAGCAGGATTTTTTTCTTTTCCTAGGTAGGTTAATTCAAATTTTGGGGATTCTGATTCTGTGGATTCTAGTCACATTCTGCATTAGGAACAAAACAAAAAAGAAAAAAAATCAATCTTCACACAGAAGCACTTGTTACTGGATGGTCTCTTTGCTTCACCCACTTTCTAGCTGTGTGAAAGGAATTGATGAAGCACAGACCAAAAGCTGATGTTTATAGTTGTTCAAGGGCTTTTTTCCTTTGCTTAACTCAATGAAATAAGGACCATTACAACTCTGGTAATGTCTTGATATTAAAACTGCACTTAAAAGTATTTTCTTATTAGAAGTATTTTCTTATTAATCAGCAACAAACCATAAAATGCAATATTTTGACCATGACTATGGTCAAAATGGCCATGAAACTTGTCAGTTTTGTCTCAAGCATATACAGTGTTGTAATAAAGGATATCTTCCTACAATACTTCTGTTTTCAATTTAATTTGCATGCATGAATTATTGCACCGATTTTGGTTATCAGTAAATTACTGAGTGTTTTATGGGGATGATGCACACAGAAGCTGAGGCTCTGTGTATTCCGTGACCTAAAAGTCATTCTGTCAGAGTTGCATAACTGTTTTCCAGCTGCCTCATTTTTACATGTGAGTGACCTTTAAAAAGGTGCTGAAATGACAGGGCTGAAGAATGGAACCCTATTAATCTTTTGAGGTGACTTTATCATAGGCAAGAAATAGCAAAGGTGCAGCAAGCTTCCATGCACTGTGATGGCAGAATGTGCAAATGTATCACTGGCAGAATGTGCAAAAGGCACATATCATCTGGGCAGGAGTAGGATCAGTTGTGGGTTTAGCCAAAACTGATGTTTTATGTGAAGTCAAAATGCATAATGCATTTTCCAGACTACTAGCACACAGACCTAACTGGACGTGAAAGAGTTTGAGTGCTGTTCTCAAGGCTCTGATGTGCCTGATCCTTAAACGTTTCCTCTTTTTGAGCTTCTGAAATGGTCTTAGTTCACTGGTTTTAAGGTAAAAAATCAGATCCACCCCATACCAGTTTGAGTTTTTGGCGGCTGGAGAATTGCATATCCCTTTCTGGCTTGGATAGTGTCAACACACCAGAAACATGGCTGTTCTGAAGAGACCATGCTAGCTGGTATCTTCAATTTGAGGTCTGTGTCACTCAGAGAGAAAATGCACAGTGTGGGCATCATCAGCCCAGGCTTTGAAGTAACCGGTGAGAAACTGAAACTGCTAAAGGAAATTGCCTTTTACCATAAAGATCTCTGATCACTGAAAAGCACAGATGTCAGCAAAGAAGTTCACAGTGCTGGGCACCTTGTTCTGTCATCCTGCCTCTTCTTGGTATTTAAATGTTGGTTGAATTGAAGTGTACTAAACTCAGGTGCTTCACAGGTTTTTTTCTACCCTTGAGTCAGCTTTCTAGACTTAGAGGAACTGTAAAAAGCTGCCTGTTTTCTGACTGAGCAATGCAGGTTTAGATGATCAACCTTGACATGCAAATGTTCATATTTGATACCTGACATAAGAAAAACAATACAAAAAGGGTGTGGAAAATAAGTGCTGGAATAAAACAAAAATAAAAAAGTTTCAACAGTATAGACTTACAAAGGAAATGTTGACTGAAATAAAAATTTGAGAAGAAATATTTTTCTTCTTCCCTCTAGTTCTTGCATCTATCATGACCCAGGAAGTAACAAAGTCATTTAGTGATAACAATTTTAGTTTAAAACCTGTAACTAAAGAAATTGTATGGATTTGGGGTAACTGAAGGGCTCACTAGGGGAAGTGGACTCTGTCTGCTGTCACTGACTTTTACCCAGGCAGCTTTAGCCAGCACTTATATTACGTAGGACCTGGGTGTCTTTGAAGTGCTCTTCTAAGAGTCCCTTGCTGCTGGCACTTTATAAATGAATGTATATTTATTTTTACACAGATATCTATTTAGTTCAGCTACTACACAGTCTTGAGAAGATCATGTAGTCTTTTGTACCTACATGCAACACATTTTAAAATGACAATTATAATGCTATTGAAATGTTACTTATATAGTGCTTTTTGCACTCCTCAGAAGGAATTTTGATACATTTTGTCTGCTTCCAACTATTTTTCTGGTATTAGCATTGTTGACTATTAGCATTTTTGACTACCTCTGTTTCATGGGACAAAAGACCAGCTTTAATTCTTAAAAGGCAATGCCTTCTAGTTTCTTATGTGAGTGCACACAGTTGGATATGCAGTGGAGAAATCTGATGTATGAGGAAGCTTGGGCCATTTGGTAATGTTGAAATTGCTCAAGGAGCTCTCGTGCTTATTCTTGTGCTCCCTCCTTCTGTCTTCATTTTCTTGTTTGAATATTCCACTTCTAGTTGAAACAGCAGGATAGGAAGTAACTTGAGGGAGAAAGAAAGGTATTGCTTTGTTTTATGGTTCATTGTTCTGCAGGGGGAACTTGAGTATACAAAGTAGTACACAACCCATGAACTGAAAGCTGTGTTAAATTTTTGTTGCTTAGTTTTATCTAGAAGGGGAAGCTGAAAATTATTCATTAAACAGAAAACAGAGGAGAACTATGAAAAATGTATGATGTCTTAAGTACTCTCAGAAATAGATTTGGCATTTTCTGCTGAAGAAGATGATACGTTATTGAACAAGACTAATAAATTTGTCTTAAGCTTTTTTTGACAGTCTTTAGCTCTCTGACAGTATATATGCAATGTTTACCCTGCAAAAGTCATATGTACTAATGTGTTGCTTGTTCCTTAAGAATTAAAGGACGAGAACTTGAGCAAGTCTAGGCCAAAAGACATTTTGATGCATCACCTGTAGCAAGGTGCCCATCTCCTAAGAAAAAAAATAGAAGATACTGGTGATTAATGCTTGGAACAGATCCATGGCTGACATGCTTCCCAAATGCAGTGCATTAAAAGTAATGCAGGACCTCCATCACTTATAATAGAACATTTCTGTATGGTAGGTACTTTTACTAGAGTTCTGACAGTTTTTCTTCTTCCACTCCTTTGTCTTCTTTACATAGGCACTGCAGCATTTCTAATACAGGTTGAAATGTGCCAAAAAATATTCTTCCTTTTTTTGCATACTTCTGAGCAAAAATCCATCATTATGAAACTTCCACTGGAAAGCTAAATATCCAGTCTTCCACATTTCCCAGGGGAAAAATACATTTATCCAGAAAAAATATATTTTTCACATAGATGTTTAATATATTAAACAAATTGAAGATGTACAAACTCAGACTAGTCCAAAAAAGCATCCTAGCAAACAGCAGTTTTAATAGCCCAGTTATTTCTAAATTTTCTTTGCCCATGAAGTAAAATGTCTGCTTTATTTCCTTGAGCACTGAGATTAAACAACAAGTGTTGAATTGAGCTGTAGACTATGCTTGAAGCAATGTCTCTGTCCTGGGAAACTCTTTCAGGATTTTCAGAAGTGTTTCCTTAAGCTCCGCACGGAGAGAGGAGGAATGTTGCTTGCCTCTTCTCCTCCTTATCTTTGCCCTCAGCTACACCAACAGCAAGCTAATCAAAGCACCTACTTGGAGTGCAGGGAACAAGCCATTTAAACCAAGCAGGCCATCAGGATTTTGCTGGGAAACCATCTCTTTTGCCAGCCTCTCCCAAACCCTTTTTTCTTTTCATCTCTCTCTCTCAGGTAGCTCTGCCATTCAAGACAAAAAAACCTTGCTTGTTGTGTCTTACTAGAAACAGTGTGGCTAGTTGGACTATGGAAGTGATTCTCCCCCTGTACTCAGCACTGGTGAGGCCACACCTTGAGTGCTGTGTCCAGTTCTGGGTCTCTCACTCCAAGAAGGCCATAGAGGTGCTGGAGCACATCCAGAGAAGGGCAAAGAAGCTGGTGAAGGGTCTGGAGCACAAGTTTTATGAGGAGGAGCTGAAGGAGTTGAGGTTGTTGAGCCTGGAGAAAAGGAGGCTTAAGGCTGACCTCATCAGTCTCTACAACTACCTGAAAGGAGGTTGTATGCAGGTGAGAGTCAGCCTCTACTCCGAGGCAACTAGCAACAGGATGAGAGGACACAGTCTTAAGCTGCACTGGAGGAGGTTTAGCTTGGACATTAGGAAAAATGTCACAGAAAGGGTGATTAGACATTGGACTGGACTGCCCAGGGAAGTGGTGGAGTCACTGTCCTGGAGGTATTTAAGGAAAGACTGGACATGGCACTTAGTGCCAACACATGTTGGTGTGAGGTCATAGATTGGACCTGATGATCTCAGAGGTCTTTTCCAATCTAATTGATTCTGTGATTCTTATCAACAGAACCATAGAACATCTGGAGTTGGAAAGGACCCATAAAGATCATCAAGTCCATCTCCCTGTGTGAGACACATTATTGTGTTAGAACCAACTCATGTATGTGGGGGAGAAGGGGCCAGGCTGAAGCTCACATGGCAGGGCTGGAACTCACGTGACAGCCATGGAGCCAGCATGGGGCAGCTGTCAATCAAAAGGGTCACCTGGAAGCCTGCACACACCATGCTCCCTGGGACCTCTGACCCAGTCTCGACTGGCTACACCACCTGTCACTCTAGCCAGGAGCTACAGAGTGCTCCGTGAGCCGGAGGTCCTGCCTAAGGGGTAGGTGGGGTCATGCTGGCCACATCATATAAATACAGGAGCAGATGGCTCTCCTTCCTCTTTCTTCTCTAGACCTGCAGCCACTACACAAAGGACTCTTGCCAGCAACCTGTTTTTCTCTTATTCAAATCTTTTTATTCCTTCTCTCTTCTCTCTTTCTTTACTCCTGTTTCTTGTCTTAACCTCTTTATTTATTGTTTTATTAAGCTCTTCTGGGTAATAAAACTGATGGGTTGTATTTTTGTGTGGATTAGTGCATGCTGGGTACTTTGGTGAAATGCAATGGTTGTCTTGGTTGTATGTTACCCCTTCAACTTTTGAGAAAATGCCCGTTTTTCTCACTAAATTAAAAGAAATCTCTTGGGAAATGTGTGCAGCATTTTATCTTTATGCAATCTCAAGGTATTAAAGAACCAAAAGACTTTGAAAAATTCGGTGGGCAAAATCTTAGGGCCTTAAACACAAGTAAAATATGTGGGCAAGCACATGGCTTGAACCTGGGATCTTACATTCTGCTCCTCATAGGACTACCTGAAAAAAAACCATATGACTAAGAGCATTGTCCAGATGCTCCTTGAACTCTGACAGTCTTGGTGCTGTGACCACTTCCCTGGGGAGCCTGTTACAGTGACCAACCACACTCTCTGTGAAGAAACTCTTCCTAATGTCCAATCTGAACTTTCCCTGACACAGCTTCATTCCATTTGCTCTTGTCCTATTGCTGGTCACCAGCCAGAGGATAGCAGCATCAGCTTCTCTGCTGCCCTGCTTGAGGAAGTTGTAGACTGTGATGAGGTCACCCTTCAGCTTTCTCTTCTCCACACTGAACAAGACAAGTGGCCTCAGACACTCCTTGTAAGTCTTGCCCTTGACAGCCTTCACTGTCTTGGTCATCCTCTGACAATGTGATATCCTTTTCACATTGAGGCATTCAAAACTGCACACTGTATCAAGGAAGGACTTCACCAGCACAGAATAGAGTGGGACAGTCATCTCCCTTGGCCAGCTACTGATGCACCCCAATTTGCAGTTGCCCGTTTTGGTTACAAGACCCCACTGCTGACTCCTATTAAACTTGCCACTGACCAGGACCCCCAGATCTCTTTCCACAGAGCTGTACTCCAGCCTCGTCCCGGAGTTTGTATATATAACCAGGATTACCCCATTGCAGGTGGAGAACCCAGCACTTGCTCTTGTTAATTTCCATGCTGTTGGTGATTGCCCAGTTCTCCAGTCTATCCAGATCTCTCTGTAGGCCTTATACCCTCAAGGGAGTCCACAGCTCCTCCTAGTTTACCATCATTGACAAACTTCCTTAACCTTCATTCAATTCCTGTGTACAGATCATTTATAAAAAAACATTAAAGAGCACTGGTCCTAAAATTGGTCCCTGGAGTTCCCCATGGGTGACTGGCCACCTGTCTGATGTAACTCCCTTTGACCCAATCCATCAGCCATTTGCTCACCCACTGCACGATGTATTTATCAAGCTGTATGCTGGACATTTTGTCCAGAAGGATACTGTGAGGGAAAGTATCAAAAGTTTTGCTTAAAAAAAAAAATAATCTACTGGCTTCCCTTGGTCAACTAGATGGGTGACCTTGTCATAAAAGGAAATTAAGTTACTTAAGCAGGATTTTCCTTTCATGAATCCATGCTGGCTATGACCAGTGAAGCTCAATTCTTTCATATATAAGGAACTTGGTGTTTCGTTGAATAGGTTCTGCTTGAGGGTTTTAGGCTTGATGCTTTGACTTGAGCTTTGCAGGATAGAGAGCAAGGTCACATAAAATGTACCTTCAGGGTGCTGAGAAAGGTCCTTATCAGGAAGTCTCAACTTTTTTGTTCCTACTCAGATGATTAGGCACTTGATGAACAGCTTGGAAGAAATATTTCATCCTAATTTATTGGTAGGTGCAAGGAATTAATATCTGGCAAGGATGTTGATCACTTCTGTGGAATTTCTGAAACTGGGGGCTGAGCATGTTTTGTCCAGCTGAGTAATGTAGATGCTATGGTGCAGTAAACAACAAACAAACTTTCCCAAGAGCAGAATGCTTACACATGGGATATTAGTCTGTTTCTTTATAATGTTCGTTTATCAGTGGAGTCTTAGCTAACTTAAATTTTCATTTTTCTCCAGGTGAGTGCATATATACTTATCTTTTCCATCTTCTAGAAAGTCTCTGCACACTAGAAATAAAACTCTTCGAAGTAATGGTTATTGTGAAATGAGTTAACAAATCCCTTCTCTGTAGGCTCACCCTAGAGTATACTGAGATTTTGTGGATCAAAATGGCCTGAGGTATGATTATGACCAAACCAGAAAGTTATGGTTTACTTTAAGACCTTTGTTACTGGGGGCAGTGATTGAATTTGTACAAAATTAGTCTTTCCCACAATATTTTCTCCCAAACTGTTCAGCTCTTTGGATTGGTACATACATTAAAAATATAACAATTGCCATCACTTTCACAAAATATTCCATAAAGGCACATCAACAACTCTATTTCTGTGGCTTGGTTTTAGGTTTTTACTTTCCGTGTGTGTGCGCTGAAATGAAATAGACTAAAATAAAACACTTTGGGGTTTTTTTTAACAGTGCCTTGGTTAAAATAGGCAACAAACTGGAAACTTTCCAGACAGTAATCAATCAGTGACCTACTAAAATTTATTTAAAGGGAGCGAGGCTCGGACAACATTGTTAATACATCATATTATAGTGGCATGAAGATCACCTGCCTGACTTCTCAAGCATTTCTTGCAAAGGAGTCCTAAACAAATCATCTCTTTTATTTTTCATTGAGCAAATCTGTCAGATCCTGTTAATGTACTGATCATAGAGTCATAGAATCATAGAACGGATTCCAAAGGGCCTTACAGATCATTTAGTTTCAGCATCCCTACCATGGTCAGGGACATCTTTCACTAGGCCAGGTTGTTCAGAGCCCCATCCAATCTGGCCTGAACACTTCCAGGGATGGGGCATCCACAGCTTCTCTGGGCAACCTGTGCTAGTGCCTCATTGCTCTCACAGTAAAGATTTTTTTTCCCCTAATATCTGATCTAAACCTATTCTTTTTCAATTTGAAGCCATTCCCGCTTGCCCTGTCGCTTGACCCCTAGCTCTATTCTCATGTTGCGCATTAACATTTTTGCCCTCCATGCTTCATATTCATTTGAAGGGAAGAGGGAGAAAAACAGCATTAAAAAAACCCAACAACAAAATAAAATAACTGAAATCATCTTTCTATCAGGGTCGCTTAATAAGCCCCCTTAGGCTGTTACTTCAACAGTAAAAGAACTATCTGTTCATTCTACAGTCCTTCAGCTACAGGATAAGACCTGAGATTTGCCTGAGCACCTGTAGCACCAAGTTCAGACTTATATGGGTTTTTTTATTCCAAAACAGAGAATTCTACTTCTTTCTAATGAGAAAACACACACTATTTTTCACTTTCAAACAAAGCATTCCTGTGCCCTTGCTTTCTCCTGTGTTTTATTACTGAAGAGTTGCTCTGATTCCTAATTGCAGAGTGCCTGGGTAAACAAAGCTTTTTAGGGATGCAAACTTTTTAAGGAGTATACCACTGTTCATTTGCAAGTTGCAAAGATAATGTAATATCCAGAAGTATTAAATTGTCTAATATATAAGCTCCACAAAAATGGAGCATGTCCATTCAGTCTTTAATGTTAGTGATACAAAGCCAGTTCTTGATATAACAAAATAAATGTAACTTAGTCATGCTTTTAACCCAGGCACTCATCCTGCTGAGTGAGAGAGGCTTTAGCAGAAAAAGAGCTGGTATGTTCAGTGTTCAGCTGGGTCATTTAATGCATGTTCTCAAAAGTTTGTCAGTACTGATTTACTTGTATTAAAAACCCCACATAAACATTGCTGGATGCAAAATATTAGCTGGATTTAAAAAAAAAAAAAAAAGAAGCAGCAATTTGCATCTTGCAATTTAATTTAGTCAGGTACAATAGTGATTCTAGATAGTTTTATCCCATGCATAATAATACACTTCATAAAAGTTTCTATCCTAAATAGAGTCACCATTTTGAAATTACCTTGGATTAGGAAGAGGCTGCGAGGAGTCATATGCTTTGGGCCACTCTTGGCAGCAGATACAAAATATGAAGATCTGTAGAAGTCAAAACCACTTTCCTAATCCTCCAACTCTTCTTTTCTCCTTCTTCTTCTGCAAAACACAAGAATTGCAAAGCTCTCTACACATACTCTTTCTGTGACCTAAGGGAGGGGCCCATTTTACACAGATACCAGTCACTTTTCAAGAGATATCATTTTATAAGCACTAACTCACAGAAAATCAAAGTTGCAGAAGGTGACTTTCACAGGAAGATGGGCAAAAGTCGCTCTCCTCATCTCGAACTACAGATCTTGCACTCTGAGCTCATACAAGATGGTATCATGGGGCATCTTGTTCACTGTCCTCGGACCCAGACCCACATGCACTCTAACACAGGAGGAAACATAACTAAAGTCATCTCAATGATACAGTTGAAATCAAAACATCCACCACCCAGTTTCTCACTTTACAAACACAGCTGATTCTGCTGGTGAGGCATCTGACAACTCTAGGATAGAGATAAACCTCTTGATTACCAACAAATCTCAAAGTTTTTAGGTGCTATTATGCACCTATCATTGCAAACAAAGTGATGCTCTTTAAAAATTTCTCTTATGTATTTCCATAAATAACATTAGTGTTCATGTTTTTACAAACAGTCAGATTCTTGTTTGATATGCTGTATTTTCTGTCTGTATGAGCATGTATGAAAATGGGGGAGCCTGGATTTTCAGGTGAATTACACTGTTTTCCCTTGTATAGAAGTACAACTTAGTGAATCTTTTATTTCCACAAGAGAAACTGAAAATAGGTCATCCAAATTCTCCGTTACTACACTGTACGTGTCCCTTGGATATTGGAAAAATTGAGACATGTCAGTTAAATACAGCAGACAAAATAATATGCACATCAATCAGTGACTGGAAACAGTGTCCAAAATGTTATTTATTGCAAGTTTTCATCAAATATGCATTATTCTAATGATCGACACATTACAAAGACAGACACTTTGGAGAAAAATTATATGGAAGAAGACTAAAAAAGATTGCAGTTGACTTGCTGGGGAAATGTGATTTAATTTAAAAATCATATAATTATTATGAAAAGAGCCATATAAATCAAACTTGTCAATGTTGACAAGGTTTTTATCAGGATTTCTAGTTCTCTATAGTCTCCCAAATATCACCCAATGAGTATGTATTATAAAGTCAATTTCCAAGCTGTTGCACTAAGAATAATGATATAAGTTTTCCTTTCTCTTTTATTATCAGAAAAGTTTTATCTGATTTATATGGATGACTGTGGTGTGAAAATGGAAAAGTGCATAAAATAGGAAGAAACAGTCCACTGTACCTATAAACTTATATACAGTACATTGCCCATGGCACATCCACAGTTTGTACAAAATTCATACAAAAATTCAGTTCAGATCCCTTTACTCTCTAGTTCAATGAATAAACTAAGTGGAAGAGTCTCTGATTTGGGTGGATTTTTTTTTTTTTTTTTTTTTTTTTTTTTTTTTTTTTTTTTTGTGCCTAGTTCTGTCATGAACAGGTAACAAAGAGCTTTAATGGAAAATAGCTACAGGTACTAGAGCAAAAAAACCTCTCAGCATCCCTTCCCATCCCCAACTCCCTGTCCCTTACAGGTGCACACAAACACATATGCACACATTACCCATTGATCCTATTTTTCACCCCTATTTTACAATGAGTTCTGTGTGTTAAGTAATAATTATGCTTGTGGCTTGCTGTCATGTTCATTTTTTCATAAATTAAGCTGTTCTTGTAAAATTGTCACAAACTGATGAGGTTTTGGGAGGAGGAGACTGTATTCTAGTGTCTCTACAGACCAGTTAAAGACTGGTCTCTGTGAGCCTTGAAAAGGTAGACAGCAGCATAAGGAAAACTCAGGTCCTGCCTAAAGACTGAATTAACTGAAGAGAAAGAAAGTCTGAAGGTTTTATTGTTATCATCAACAGCTTCTAGTAACAGTATAACTTCATATTATAGAGCAATATTCCAATCACACTCACAAAACAAAGTAGCAATACTGGGGAGAGGATAGAGAAGTAAGAAGATAAATTTGTGGCAAACAGGGCTTACATCAGTGTAACAACCAACTCTTCTTGGAGTTTAACTTTTAAATAGAGGGCTTGTGTGCCAGTTCCCTAAAAATTAAAAATGGATGCAGAGGAAATGACTTACCAGAGAACAAGCCAGCCACTTTGGACAGACTGTACACAAGCCATCCACACAGCTGCCTGTGGCTCCAGCCAATTGCTGGTCTGCATGCTGCTAGGGGAGTCCTGTATCTTCCACATAGCAGAGAGCATATGGGCCTTTCCATAGCTGACTCAAACATAAGAAAAAGGAAAACATGGCAGCAAAACACTGGGGTTTGCTTGGTTTAATTATGGTGGAGAGGAGAACTTTAAATGCCAAGTAAACATGTTAAAGATGTGTATGCGAAAAAGGCAAGAGGAGATTTTTACTGGAAGGTTGATGATCCTTCTCAGCCCTGTAGCATGGGAACTTATTTTGCACAAGGCTGTCTGATCTTATTGAAGGAACATTTCAGAAGGGCTTCTATTCCTATCCTCTGAGTAAACTCTAAACCGCATAAGCAAGCTGCAGCAATTTGTGCAGGGCCAGCAAGAAAATGTAGCATTCATTTTTCTTCTACTCCTACCTTTCCTGAAACTGTTCAGAACTGGAAAAACAAAACCACAGCAATACTTTCATTACTGGTCCAAAATAGTTTATTGTCATGGACAGAGAAGGAAGAAGAGCTTTACAAGCCTGGCACAGAGCCTATACTGTGCAACATTTTCTGGCAGAGCTTCTCACCATAAACGAACCTAATACCGGTTCAAATCAGTGTGAGATTTTTCCTTTCTCTCCTATGGTCTGGAAAAAAAGAGTACTATAACATGTGGTCCAGAAACCTATGATTTATACTGCTGTACATGCAGAAAAAGGAGGAACTACATAAATAGCAAGTGTGTTTGAGTTACTCACCCTTCTTCCAAAGGAAACATTTTGAATGGATGGCCTAATTCCAAAAGGCTGCATTATGCATGTATTTTGAGGTATCCATTGCAACTTGATGAAAACTATGTTGGAAACCTATGTTGTTTCCTTTGAAAAAAAAAAAAAAGTGGATGTTTCTATAATAACAAAAACTAGTTCCAGGGGAAGCTAAAACCCATTTAAAAGCTAAACAATAATAAAAGAAATTGAAATAATAAGATTTCTTTGAAAATATGCAGTCTCTACTGATTACTAAAACATAAGAAAGCATGTTGTGATGCCAAACAACACAGGTGACTTGCATAATGTTGTCTAAATATGACAAAGGCAGTAAGCAAATTTTCAGCAGTTTATATTATGCTTAGATCACATAAAAACCTGAACGTTCAGGCCAGTTCTTTTCATTTTGAACAATGCAATGAAGTCCCACCATCTGGTTACAGAATATAGATATTGAGAGGGTTTTGGGCAATTGGTAGATTGGCTGGTTTTTCTGGTTTTTTGGAGTTTTTCTACTAAACCTGTTCCTAATCTTTCTTGTTTTAGAAATTGCATCTGTATGGAGAGAATACTGGAGGATGTTTTTCCCTCTTTTGTCAGCAAACGGCAAACTGTTCTCGTATAGCCTAAATCTTTGGCAGACATAGACCTACTCCATACTGCTAGACATGGATGCACAGGAGAGTTGGTAAGTTAATACAGGTGAAATCTTCAGATGTTAGATGCACAAATATGATTGCAATATTGCAATCTTTTATGTGTATTTCTATAATATGGGACTTTTGCATTAGAACATGACAACTACAGATTTCTTTAAAAGGCCTCATCTCTCCCCTCAAAGCAGAGAAATCAGAAAGTTGTTCATAATAATCTGGAGTTAGAATATGAGCTTTTTACTTAAGCAAGCTTTTAATCTTTAAAGTGAAATTAGAGTATGTCCACATAGAGGATTTTACTCAATGTAAATGAATTATATGTGATTCTATATGTCTATGACTAATGAGTTAAGATTTGTTTGTAATCTAGAAATGAGGTTTGACGTAAGAATCTGTTCTTATTGTACACATGTTTCTCCCTTATCTCTGCACAATAATCCCACATATCTGACACCAGCCTTCTCTCTAGCCTTCTTGGTGTGGTTTTTTAAAAATAGAGAGCCATTGCAACAGCCAGTATTTTCCACCAGTGAGCATCTTCCTGCTGGCCCCGTAAGCATGGTATTATCCATGTTTTTCCCTGGGCATGGTGCACAGAAGAAGGCTGTGTTGTAAAAGGCTTTGAGACAGTGTTGGGATGCACATAGAGGATGGAAGCTTTTGAGGCTGTTGTGCCCCATTTTTCCAGCCCAGCACACGGAGGGGGTTGAACGAGAAGTCTGAGGAACAACTGCAAGGTAGCAAAGTGGAATGAAGCCAAGCACTTGAATTTTACATCTATAAGAGCTGTTAGAGCTGATGGCAAAGTCAGGCTGAGGCTTTGTCTTTAGTGACAGAAAAAGAAGAGGAACAAATAATGTGATTTTTCCCAAGTTAACAAGTTTGTGTTCACTGTCTGGATGTAAAATCTTATGCAAACAAGATCTCCATAGTTGCTTCCACAAATTCAAAGCAAAATTATATACCGTTTCCTTATAGGTTCATCTTACTTAAGTTATGACACAAGAAAATAAACTGCCACTATGTTACTTTGTCTGGGACTTTAACTGTCAGATGTGGCTTATGTACACCAAAAACCTGTATTGTTGGGAGGGGGCGGGGGGAAGCGGTTGGTTTTCCTTTGTTTGTTTTTTATTCCTCTTGAAGGAAGAATATGGTCTCACCACCACTGAAAAAAAAAGTACCCTACCTCTTTTTGGGCTTCCAGTGTAACAATAAGATCAGTTAAATGGGCACCTTTATCCTGTTTTACTATGCTGTTTTCTGTTCTTCTTCTTTCTACTATTTCTCCCACCTAGCTGCTAGCAAAATCCTCCTGAATTTCTTCCAACTGAATGAGTAATGAAATGTCTTCATTATTCCTTCGTGGCTTATTTTTCAGTCCTCCCCTTTCTCCAAAACATCAGTGAATACTGACCTGTCCAGCAAAAAGTGTCTGTCTTCTTTCGGGGAAAAAATATGTGGGATGCGCTGTTGCCTGGTGTATTGGTAAAACAAATATTCATGCACAAGCATTATAACTGTAGATGAAAAAGACTATAAAATTGTATGTATACACTGCAGCCTTCCTTGGTACAATGAAATATGGTGCCTGTAGGACCTTTTCTAAAACTTCACCTATTATGATTTTTTACTTTCTCAAGCCATGGACTTTGCACACTCTGGGAAATAACTTCTATCTTAATGGATCCTGCTCCCTTTCCTACTTAAACATAGCCATTTTGACTGCATCTCAATGCTATTAATTTCTGTTCTCTTCCATCTTAATCTTTTCCATTTGTTACATATTATTGCAATCCTGAAAATACAGAGGTTAATAAGCTCTGAGCACGTTGCAGCATCTTAGCTAATTTGAATTTGCCCAGCTTTCAAAATCTTATCTTCTAAATACTTGTGGAAGGCTTTAGAAGCAGAAGTTCTCATTTTCTGGAGTCACTGGCACAGGATGGGCTAGGTCTAGGAAGTCTAAAACCTTTATAAAGTCATGTTGTAAGCTTCAGTGAAGTGTCCTAAATCCAAACCCACATTAGAAAATTTGGGTCAGAACTACTCTAAGCAGAGTTTATTAATGTTGAGAGATAGATATTAAAATCCTCTGTATTATCATGGCTGATTTCTACAAAGACCTTGAATTCAAAATGTTATTATGGGTGTGTGTGCCAATTCTGTCCTTAATTAACCCATTAAGCCTTGTCCTTCCATCAGTGGATTATATAAATATAACCAACAGCACGCCTACTCTTCTGACAAGAGGAAGACTTGCTTCTCTTACTACACTCATGTTCTGGTTTGCTGTTCCCACAGCCATTGTTCTCCTCTGGAAGACAGTGGGCACTTCCTAGGTTTGTGACTGTCATAAAGTCTGCTGATTTCAGTTGAGATATAGACCTGATTTATAGGCAGCCCTGATCTATAGGATATTGGTCTTTTTCACTGTGAAATTTGGTCACAAGTGTATGAGTTGAAAAACAGTATTTACAATTCTGTGAAAGCAAGACTTGAAATAAAACTGCATCTTCCCAATATCTTACAAAGAGCAGTATAATTCCAAATAAATGCCTCTGAAAAACTAAAAAAAAAATCTCTTTAAGGTTGCAAATGTCTTTTAATTGTGCTTTCTGTTCCTCTGGGAGAATTCCAGCAGAACAAGAGCCTTGTGAGAAAGCTCAAGCAACTGATCACTTTAACCACATTGCAACTAAATTAAGCATCTGAAGATCTCGTTTTGTCACATTGCTCACCCTACAAATGCTTGTGTTTAAGATGTCAAAGCTGTGCCTAGACTATAAAGGGAGAGAGGGTTCTGAGATAAACAAGCATTTGGGGAAAGAAAAACAAAAGAGTCATTTATCTCTCAGGCTGGGACAATTTGCCATGCTCCTGCTGCTGTGAGAAACATTCTTCACACCAGGTCTTCTCAGGAGATTATCCACAGGGAGAAGAAAATGCTTCCCACGGTGCCAAAAAGTAAAAAAAACATCCAATGAGCATCAAAGCAACCCTCTCTGAAGCCTGTTGGGATGAATTTTTTGGGGAATCCCATGATGGTGAGAATGAGATTTAGAAGATAAGTCACTTTTTAAATTGACAATCCCCTTTCTTTGAAGCATATATATATATAGGATGCAATATGTCACTCTTGCTGATGCATACCTTTTCACTAACAAAAGAAGCCTGCTGCTTGCAACCAGGAATTTTCAAATATAAACATTATAGGCAAGCTGCTGAACAGCACTGTGTGAACAGCCTGCTGCCAGGGCTGCTGCTGCTGGAACTGCTGCTCAGAGACCTCTTTAATGTGTGCCACCATCATTCTGTGCTACCCCATGCACCCGCTCTTTTTTGTGATGGCCAGATAACTTGAGTATCGCAAGTCTGCTTGTGGGTGCATAACCTGTGATAACTTTGTCTACGATTCATTACCTTGGAAATATTTAACTTCTGAAAATCATTATAAGCATTATTTCAGCAGGCAGGGGGAAGTCCAGCAACTTATGAGACATTTGGCCTACCTCACCAGTTTCCTACTTGGGCGGCTCCTGTAAAGAGGCTGTTGGTAGGGTTATATTTGCTATTAAGTACCCACAACTGTACTGAAATTTTTACGGTCATGCAAATGAATGAAGATTGAAATCCATTCATTTGATTACTCCCTCTGTGAGCTCACAAGAGCTGAAATATCTTGCTTACTTGCCATAATCTTAAAGCTCATGAAAAAAAACTCACAGTCTGCATAAATTACATGTACTATATAGAAAGGGCTAATAAGGCCTAAGGGCTTGCTGCTCAGCTTGGAGTTCAGCCATCTGAGCTTTCTGACACTGAGCTTAAGATACAAGCTCTATATCCTGTATTGCAGTGTGACTGCTTGAGTATCTCTCACTTTCTGTCTCCTGAAAACTGCTCCTTTCTGCAAACGTGCTCTGAAAGCTGGGAACATTTAAGCTTTATTTACCAAGTAACAGACCTCACTATTTTGATTTGCGTGTATCATTTCTGGATCACCACTGCTCTGCTTCCCACTAAGATTCCTTAAACCAAGCCTTCAGCTGTAGCTGATGCCAGATGACTTAACTCCAGCATGAAGTTTATTTGAGTCCCATCCCTTGAGGAGCTGGCCCCAGCTGCTCTTTGCCAGAGGAGGCTATGGTTATGACTATAAGGCCTTGATGAGAGCAAAGAGCTGCAATTCTTTCTTACTTCCAAATTATGCTTCCATGTTGCAATAAAAGGCATATGTCCAAGATCATGGTTTTTATTCATGAAGGCTCCACAGATCAGTTATCTGTACATTAAGGAAAAAATAAACATGATTTCTGCAAACAGTGCAGCAATAACTGTTGTCTCTGTGGAGTTAAAGAACACATTACTAATGTCAGGAGGCACCAGTGATCTATTTTAAATGTGCCTATGAACATGAGGTTTCTCTCCTTTGTATTATACACTCAAGAAACAGAAATGGGATTGCCCAAAAGGAATTCAGTGCTGCTCCTTTCTCACCTTGCAACGTCCTTGAAATGATTGGTTTTCCAAAGACTTTTAAAATCTGAGTGCTTCGCTACAATTTGTTTTGCAATACTGCACATTACCACTCTGCTCTATAACTTATTAAACTTACTACCTTATTTCACTTACTACTATAGTATATATATGTGTATATATATATATATATATATAAAACACACACATGTATGTATATATTAGATTACACACACACACATATATATATATACATATATAAAGACAATTGCAATGCTGTGTTGGCCCTGGGAATCTTGCCTGAGTCCTGAGAGAGCAAATGAACATTGTCATATGCTGTTAATATTCATGCAGATGCTGACTTGGTCTCAGGCAGTGCAGAGAGGTGCCCACCACCTGCTTTGTGGAATGATGTTTGCTTATTGATGCTGACTCTTGTCTGGGAGACTCAGCTGTTTTGTGGTGCCAGCTATAAAGCTGATGCTTACACTGTTCTTCTGTTTAAAGAAATGATCATTAACAATGCTTAAGATTCATAGTACTCTGTTGTAAATGTTGATAGGTCTAGAGGCAATTTTCACTTCCTATTAATGTCAGGCATAAACCTGATGAGTTCATTAACTGCATCTATGCAGTTTGTTGTTGACAACAAGAAAAATATTAAAGTTTTAGTTAACACTTTTTTTTATGGGTACAGTAAAGGCTGAGCTTTTGATTTGTTTATTTGAACTTCAAGTCACTGCATGTATATATATATATATATATATAAAAAGTTTGCCTTTGTGTGGATTATGTGCTCTTGATGAATATTAACAACATTTATCTGTGTATATTTTGACTGACTTCGACTGTGAAGACAAAGAAGGCCTTGTACCACGTTTTGGCCGTAGATTTCAGAGGCTTGTTAGAAGAATCACAGGAAGCTTCATGTCCCAATTGTGGTACCTCAAGGTATGCAAAGCTCTAACAGCCAAGTGCCACACACAGGGCAGAAGGATCCCCAGTAATACAGGTTGGCAATTAAGGGCATCCTGGGTAGTCCCAGCAACAACACCGCCTGCAGGTGCAGCAAAGGATTCTTTCTCTTTACAAGGCACTTGTGAGGCCACAGTTAGAGCACTCTGCCCCGTTTTGGCCCCCTAGATGGACTTTTTTACCTTTACAGTGAAAACCACTGGAGAATTTAATTTCTGTCTTGTACTAATGAATGAGACATCATAGAGAATACCGAGCCATACTTCCCTCAGAGGGACACAGCAAAAGGGCAAGAAGCACTTCCAAAACTACAGTATTGGAAGATCCAACTGGATAAAACAGGGCTAAAGCTGGTCAACATTAGACCAGTGTCCAGAAAGTCATGGGATCTCCATATTTGGAGATCTTCATAACCCAGTTGTCAAAGGCCATGGAGAACTTGATTTAGTTTTGAAATTAGCCCTTCTTTGAGCAGAGTGCTGGACTAGAGACTTCCAGGTGTTCCCTTAAACCTCAATTTTTCTGTAATTATGTGAGTGCACATTTTTTAAGCTATTTTTTAGCATTTTTAAGTCTTCTTTTTCTGGACATGCAGAGAATAATGTACATGGCTCTGGGATAAGACCCCTGGGCAATGTTAGTAATTCATCTCTCACTAGCATCAGTCGTCTTGCACCAGCAACACCAAACTGGAGATCATAAGAGCAATCTCTGCCTTGCATAGTCAAGTATTCATTAAAAAATGATCTTGTCTGTCAGCTACAGGTTTTCTACATCTCCCAATGCTGTGTTCTCTGAGCCTGACTTTGAACTTTCAATTTGTTAAGGCAATTAACCAGGCCTCTGAGCTGTCCTCATTGTGTACGCCCAGTGTGGAAAGATAAAGGATAATAGCTTGAACTGAAATTTACTGGTTTATATTAGCTTGAGGTTTTTTCCTCTGCAAACCTAATGCTGTTAGCAGGGCAAGGAGACAATGACCAGCAGTTGAAACTAAAGGCAGTTTTATGTGGCCTAATCAGAGGAACATATTGGGAGAACACGCGTTGGGAATGAAAATAAAAAAGCAGTTGAAGAATTTTGTCCCTGGAAAATTCCAAGCCTTCCATCTGAAACAATGCATTTTTTCATATGTGATTTCCAGTATCATGAACGTGGTGAATTGAGGCTTGCTCAAAATTAATCAGTATGAAAAGTGCCAAGACTATCACTAGTTTATTAATAAAAAAAAATCAATAAAAAAGCTATAGAGTATTATTTTATTTGAAGGAACCTACAATTCATTTGAATTTGGGGGCAGGTAAGAAATAGTCAGTAAATTATTTCTAACCCATTTTGGAAAAGGAAAGATTTTAATATTATTTTAATTTTAAAAAATTAACCAAAAAAGTTCTGGCATTTGGTTTTTCCCAAAACATTTTTTAAACCAAATTTTCAATCACATACTATCTGCAAACTCTCTTAAGAATACAAATCTTATGCCATTTGATAAAGCACTAATACAGCAACTTATTGAAATAAAATGTTTATTAACCTATAGCATCTGACAAGCGAATTCACTTGGGTAAAATTTCACTGTGATTTATCCCCTGAGCTCCAGTAAATATTGCTGCAACTGCATGCTTTAGGCCATTGAACAGCAAAGAAAAGAGAGACATTAATTTTATCTCTTAACTTGGCCAAGACATACATTTACTAGATTACAGCAATCAAATAGTGTGCATGTCCTTTTTTAAAAAATAAAAAAAAGAAAAAACCACAAGTCTGTCTACCAAAAAAATGCTTGTGTAGGGGATTGTGAACCATATATTTCCCTTCTCAAAGACCTGACATCCTTTATGCCAGTTGTCACACTGTCAGTTCTAAGTTTGATTAATGTGCAAGAAAATAGAAGACAAAATAAATAGCAGAAAGAAATTCTGCACCCAAGTAGGGGCTCTGGGATGGGGGAAGGGAGCAAGTTGGCCACAATACAGTGAGTGAGGATTTCAGAATGAGATGAATACTGATATGACTATGCATGCTTATTTTTGTCCAGAATGTGTTAAAGCAGGACTGATCAGACCTGTTTTTCAGGAGCTAGCTGACTCAAACCAGTGGAGTTGATATAGCCGTGTCTTTGGCCATTCCTATAGCCATTTAATTTGGGAGGGTCATATGCCAAAATATTTCTACCTCTTTGAGCTGACTTTGCCTGCTTCTAAGTCTACCCTTTAGTCATGTCCAGGTAAGCCAGTAGTGGCTGGAAGCTGTTCAAAGAGTTTAAATCACTTGGAACATTGATCAGCATTCATCATCTTTAAATATACAGGCACTGCATATTCTAATAACCTTTTGGCTTTGCTGTAGTACAGTCCCAGTTTTTATCATTTCCTAAGCTTTTTCCCTCATTTTGCTTATATGTCACTTACTAGAGCAAAGTAATCTGACTAATTATCTTTGCTTCTTTCTTCCCTTTCAATTCAAAGGAAAATCATGAGGGAAAAGAAAAAAAGGTAGTTGTTTTCTGGTATTTGTGTTTAAAGAAAATAGTTTCTGGATCCTTGTCTGATGGTTAAATCTTCACCAGAGAAGGAATGGCTTGACTGATGGGACTTTGTAGATATGCATCATGCAGTGCAATCTTCTGGAGGAATGGAGTTAGGGAGATCAAACACTTTTGATAGCATGCTTTCTAGAAATTATTATAACAATGGGACTTTTGTAACATGTTCTTGCAAGGTTATAAAGTAAAAACTTTATAAGCTTGATTATGCTGTCATTTATGGCACTGCATCACTGCTGACAATTTGGGGGAAAAAACAGATGAACATTGACATGACTAAGAATAAAATCCAGTTCCATGTCTGTTTCTGAAGTTCTTCCCATTGTATATCTTAAAACTTTCCCAGTGAACTAATCCTCGTGTTGGCTTCTCCCTCTGTAATGCAATAAGGAACTCACCTGAGCTGGAAACTCCAAACACAAAGTTGGTATTCAACTCTCCTAACTTTTGCAGTCTACTAGAAGACAAGTCACTGAGACTTTTAGAGCTCTAAACTAGATTTAAAGGTGGAAAAAAGATAAAATCAGGTTTATTAAAGATAAGCCTGGGGGAGCACACCGATGTTTAAGGGACGGTGTGCTGGTGAGGTCCTTCAGTCTGCCATGTGGAGGTCAGGAAAGAAGATCCATGCAGCAGCAAAAACACAAGGGTTATCAGTGTGTTGGAAACCACAAGAGTGCCTTAGAATAATCACATAGGAATTAAGGCTTCTCCTGCCAAAGAGGTGGTGGGATCAATAGCTCAAATGAAATGCCTCTACACCAATACATGCAGCATGGACAACAAACAGGAAGCTGGAAGTCACAGTGGTTTACAACTAGATGAACATGAGCTGAAAGTTGTATCAGAAATAGCATGATCACCAGGACAAGGGCAGTGACTCCCCCTCTGTACTTGACATTGGTGAAGCTGCAGCTTGAAACTTGTGTCCAATTTTGGGGTCTTCACTTCAAGGACAATGAGATGCTGGAACATATCCAGAGAATGGCAACAAAGACAGTAAAGGGTCTGGAGAATAAGTTTCGTGAGGAGCAACTGAAGTAGTTGAGGTTGTTTAGCCTGGAGAAAAGGAGGCTCAGGGGGCACCTTATTGCTCTCTATGACTACTGGAAAGTAGGTTGGGGTCAGCCTCTTCTCCCAGGTGACAAGCAATAGGAGGAGAGGAAATGGCCTCAAGTTGTACCAAGGAAGGTTTAGATTGGATTTTAGAAAAAAAATTCTTCATGGAAAGGATGGTCAAGCATTGAAACAAGCTGCCCAGGGAAATGGTGGAGTCACCATCCCTGGAAGTATTTAAAAGGCATGTCAATATGGTATTTAGGGACATGTTTTAGTGATGGACTTGGCAGTGCTGTGTTAACAGTTCGACTAGATGATCTTAGTGGTTCTATGAAAAGAATTGAGTGGTTTCCATACAAAGAACTACTGAATAGCTTAGAATTCTTCAGCCTGGAATATAGAACAGCTGGTTCAGCCTGAGACAGCTGATTAGTATGAGAGTAAATATCTACAAAATTGGAGACTGGGTACATATGGTGATTGCTCAGTATCTTCCAACACATGACCTAGGGGGCATGAAATAAAAACACCAAGTTCAAAATCGACAGAAGAACGTGGTTCTCAGCATGTCAGGTTAGCTGGGCAATTCTTTGCCGCAGCAGTTGTGGCAACTGAATGTTAGCTTGGGTTCAAGAAGAGAAAAAGTTTACAGAAGGGAAATTTTACAAGTGTAAAAGACTATACATGTTTTCACATAATCTGTATCTGTAAATTGTTGAAGGCTGAAACAGTATTTCAAAGAGTAATGCATGTAGTTTCCTTAATTTTCATCTGAGTGGTTTCATTTGGCCACTGTGGCAAATATGCTGGGCCCGGGTGCACCATTGTTGTGAGGTGTGCCTGTGCTTACATTCTAGTCAGGATTGTGGCCTGTTGTATTTGCTACCAGTCAGATGGACATGTTATAGTAATTTTCTTATGAAGACACTGAATTGGAACTATCATACCCTTTTTCTTATCAGGTAAAGTAGATGCTATGTGAGCAAATACACAACTGTGTTTTGCTCTCCAGTCCTACTCTAAGATATTTAACCTATCTACTTATTTTTAAAAAAAAAAAAAAGGCTTTATTCCTCCTTTATATACATGCCTATGTTGTATAGTATAGAACAGAAATATATTTCCAAGGACTTGATGATGTCTGATGATAGGGAGTTGATATAAGTGAAGTTCACATCACAAAAGGGGTATATTTTGGTTGGGGGTTTTTTTGATTTTTTTTTTTTTTGGGAGGGGGGGATAATAACTAAACTATGAAATTACCAACTTTTTAACACCTTGAATCATTAATTAAGTAAATTTTAAATGGAGGTTGGACATTTTTGAAAAAGATGCAGTGCTACTCAACTGGAAGTTCAATATTTGATGTTGGATTTTTAATGCAGACTTCCTATATGTTAGCAGACTTCTATCAGACCATTTTTGGCTTTAAAAATCAATGAAAGAAGTAAGAGGTAAAATTAGTTTCAGCTCTCAGAAAGGAAACAGAGGCACAAGAAGATCAAGTGATGAATCCAAGTTTGGTTTGAGATAGACACTACCTTCCTGCCAATAACTTTGTGCTTTGATGTCTAGATGAAGTATCCTCTTGTGAAGAGCTTTAGTTCTGTAAGAAGCTCTACAGTAAAGGTTTGACTAGACAACTTAGCTTCTGTGAGACACTGAATTATTATATTAATTATTGTCTCAGAGCAACTCTCAGGGGCAGGGGGAGGTGGGGGAAGGGACAGGTCAAATTCACAGGGGTGAGGTAGTGCCTTGTCCCACACACAAGCCCCTGTAAATCTCCTGGGACAACGCCAGGGCAGGTGTCAGTCACTGGACAACAGGAGCACTGACTTGTAGAAAAACCCTTTTGGTGAGCTTGTAGCCTAAGACTTGGGGTCTTACAGCTTCTCAGAGAGTGCAAGTACAGCATCCTCAGTGTGGACACACAGATTTACACCAACCAAAGAGCTGTTCTACAAAATCTGTCAAGGACAGTGTGGTAAAAAGGCATCATTCTAAAATCGTAATTGTTCTCCATGTTAATTTGTAATAAACGAATGCACACAAGTAATCCAGCACCGAGTTGAGACAGCATTATCTCAGAATCTGTGAGATGATCTCCCATCTGTAAAATATGCTTTGTTTGGATTATCTACAGGGTGCACATTTCTCAGTGAATTTGTTTGAGTAATGGGAATATATTCAAGGAAATTAATTTGCAAACAGATACAGTTGCTGCTGGATGAATGGGTTCTCTCTTTGCACTTGAGGTGTAGGGCTGTCACTGTCTGGACTGCTGGCATGTATGGGAGCCTTTGGATTGCTTACCAGAAATCTTCCTATAATATTCTTGGGAAACGTATGTGACAGCTCTGTAGTCTGAGGAGTAGATACAAAACCCCTGCCTGCCCCCTTGGAGTTTATATTAGTTTGAGTTAGAGGAGAGTGGAGAAATATCACATAGTAGCATGTTTCTTTTAATGCACCTGCATGCTGCAGCAGATACATATGACTGCCAGCAATGATTTGTTGCCATCATGCTCTTTTCATTTCAAGTCTTTCCATGGCCCTGCTGTGGAAATTCACAGCAGAGCTGGTTATGACCCAATTGTTTTGTTGGGTTTTTTTCCACAGCATTGGCTCCGCTATGGTTGGTTTCATGATTATACTCTAGGCAAACTGGAAATTATGCATCTCTCACAGTCTGGGGCGGAACACAAATAGTGACCGGATATTTTGCTGCCTGATGGAAGACATAAAAAGCTACCTCATTATCCCAGAGAATCACATGGCTGTGACTTGTCTACAACAACAAAAGAAAAATCGTAAGTGAAATGTAAAGGAAGAAAAAGGGATAGTCCATTCAGTTATAGAAAGCAGGGAAGTAATACAAAGAATCAGGTTAAACACCACCTTTGAAAAACAAAGGATTGTATACATCTATAAGGAGAAAATGAATCTTTAAAAACACAACTTCCTGAAGGTCCTATATCTTGTTCTATCAAGCTCTATCTGTTCTTTTTACTGACCTTTTTGGTTATGGCTTTACTGATTGAGATGAAGAATTGGGAAGTCCATTCCTGTTTCCAGCTCTGTAGAAGTAGTATTCTTGATGCAAAACAAACAGCTCTGACTTCTATCAGAAGTCTCTTGTTCTTGATTAGGGCTCAGCTTTTAATGGCGATAGAACTGAGAAAAGTTTGTTTCAAAGTAAAGGCCTGGTGGAAAACTTAAGGACAGGATTCCCCTTGGCTTGCTGAGGTGCCTTAAAAAATGCATCTAGTATAAGCTGGTTATCCAAGCTCCCTCTGTGGTTGCTTCAGAGAGAAAGGCATCTCTAAAAGGCATTTCTTTCACCTTAAGATAAATGTCTCAGTTAGCAAGATGACTAATTTCCAGAAAATGCCTGTATCTGTCCTCTGGCAAAAACTAGAGGCCTGACAACTAGATTAAGCTAAATGTGTAGTTACTAGACAACTAAGGTTAGGTGAGACAAATCCCATCATTACCAGAAGCGTAAAGCATAACTCAATTTATAGCTGCCTGGATATTTTTTTTCCTGCAGTGTAGACAGCAGTGAAAAGGCTGTTATGAAAAACTGAAGACTTCTGAAATGCACATATTAATTAATTTAATTAGTCCCTTTATTTTTTTTCAGTATCTTTTGTACAAGACAAAATTAAAGATCTTGGAGTCTATTTCTCAGCTAGATCAGATGCTGAGGTGATGGACACCATGGAGAAGTCCTGGGTGGTGTTCACATGGAGATGCAGAGACACCAGGAAGAGCTGTCAAGTGAGACATGTTCCACTGTGCTAGGGAGCACAAGACTGAAGTGGATAGGCCAGCTGCATACACTATGAGAATCTGAAAAGACCCTTATTAAAGTAGATTTCTCAGAGTCCAAATATGACAAATCCTCTCTACTATGAACTAACAAGAGCCAGGATATAGCCTAAGCTGAATCGTTTGTGTCTGTGTTTATTTATATATACACACATATAAATGGTTGTATCTGTAGTTGTGTCTGAATGTAAAGAGCAAACATTAATTTCAACGCTTTAAAAAAATTATTTTACCAAGAAGAATTTTATTCTGTTTGGTTGGATAAAATGACCTTCCCATCTAGGCTGGGGTCAATTTTTCAATTTGTATAAATCAGCGTACTTCTATGAAACTAATTCTTGTGCCTTCTTCCTTCATTTTTCAAAATTCTTTATTCTTGTACCAGTACTGAAAAAGATAAAATGACATCTCATGTCCTTGAGAGACTTAAGGTCTTGCATTTAGCTATATCTAAAGAAAAAATTTGTTCCAGAGGACCCAATTACAGTATCTTTATCCCTGCAATACAATTAAAGCATGACTCCATTTCTGTGGTGTAGAAGGGACCTAAATTCTCCCTTCAACCATGCTAAAGCCTCTTTATTCAAGGTTATAGAATGGTTGGAATATGATTGAGGCTTTTTATACAGTAGAAAGGATTGTCCTTTAACTGTATTCAGGTCGTGTTTGAAGCTGCCCACACAACAGAGCCTATGACCTTCATGGGAGCACAGTGGTAGGGTAGAGATACCCTTTGATATACGGTATTGTAATGTCATGTTTAATTGCAAGGGTTATTTTGTTTGCCAACAAATTTGAAGACCAGTGAAGGTCCAGTAATTTTGTACTGTATGTGAAGTGACAATGAGTATAGCTCCTTGAACTGAGTCTGTTATAAAGGTCTTGTAAGCATAATGAGAGACAATCAAAAAGTTTGTAAATTTATATCTGATTAACTAGAAGTCAAAAAAGAAAAGTTTGCAGTGGAAAGGGATGTGAGTTATGCAGTCAGGAGAGAACTGAAATCTTCGACCTAGTAAAAGGCAGACCTGTGCAGTTTTAGGGCAAAACGACACAGAGTTTGTGATGTTAAAGACTGTCATGAAACTATATCTGTTGGGGTTTATCTAATTGTTCAATAGGGTGAAGAATACTTTAAAAGTATGGCAGAAAATGAAGGAACGTTTTGTTCTGACACTTTCTGAGTAAACAGTATCATATTTATAAAGCTTTTTTCATATTTTCCTTCAGTTCCATTAGAAAACTTCCAAGTGTGTTTTAAGTGGATTAATATAAAACACTGAATGTATTTCCCCAAAATTAAAACTTTCAATTTATCTCAATACTGTTGAACTCTGCTATTTGCTCAAAAAAAAATTTAAATTGTAAAATTCCTACTCCATGTTTAAGCAAACTATTTAAATTAAAGAAACACTATTTCAATAAACCAAAAATGCATTTACTACAATTAATTACAGTAGGCAATAACTACAGCCCTCACTTGAAGTACTCCTAGCCATGTTGACCAATCTGTCAGATTGCGTGCTTAATGCTGTAGGAGGCGCTTCATCCCTTTCTGTTTCTGAAGTAGTCCCTACAGAAGAAATTACTTTCTTGTAACACAAGTGTCACAAAATATTGATCATTTTACTTGAAACTGTGGTTCCCCTAGCTTGCTAGCAGATTTCTTAAGACTTTCCTAGCACAAGAAGACAAAAATTCAGGAGAATCAGGAGGTCCTCTCTGGATCCTCTCAGACTTTCCACCCTGATGCTGGCATATCTGTTCATGCACATTTATTCATGCACATTTGTACATCCTAGGTACACATGTAAAAAAAAAAATATCATTTAATTGAACAAAGAAGAAAAGGCTTATGCTCTTCCCTTGCACAACTTCACATCCTGTTTCAACTGCATTCTTAAGCAAAGAACAAACAAAACTAAAAGTACAATGCTACATCACTAAGATGAACTTAATGATATTTGACAACCTGTCAAAAGGCAAGGAAGAGGGACAGGAAAACAGACTGTAAAACTGCACAATAGCTACTGCTGATCTGCCAAAAAATTCAGCTCTTCTGGGAAAAGGTTTGGCTTAGCACAAAAGTGATGCTGTTGTGCTTTCGATGAGTTGTCTCCAGAGAGTTGGTGGGATTTGCATGTGATGAGAAATAGCCTCAGATTATCCTGCCAGAGAAGGAAAAAGGGATAGAAGGCTTGGCTGGAGCACTGAAAATTAATCAGGTCTCTTGTAAAAATTCATCAGTCCTGACTCTTCATCCTGTCCCCAAACATGAGGAATAAAGTATGTCTTACTGAACTGCAGTACTGAAAACACAGGAGGCTGAAGAGAGCTGAGTAGTATTTAACTGCATATGTCAGTCACCAAACATCATGATCAAGAAACCTTGTCACAATGGGGAAGAGTTTTAGTAGAGTAACTTCATGAATTTTATAGTAAATGTTTATGCCAGTACAAGCAGTATTGGTTTGAACAGGAACGCAGAATGCCAGGCTGAGCAAAGATGAGGGTCCACTGAACAGAGAAGCGCTCATCCTTGTTAGTTTCACCCGTGTGAAGCCAGTAGCCCCTGGCTATGTTGGTCACACCAGCCCACTGCTCTGCCTTGCCTCCTCTCCATGTGTTGCACTCACTGCCAGCAGCCAAGAAAACCCATGAGGCTGCCCTGCTGGTTACAGAGATCTCTCATTTCCTATGCTAAAACATGAAGCAGGTAAAAGGAGACTTGTGTAGTGGCACAACTTTCATCACAGGGAATGCATATACTCCTGTTCCCAAGAAGGAGAATGTTGAGTGGGGCTGGTTCATGTCAGTGAACACACAACATTTCTACAAAACATTTTTTGCAGTATCTCTGTCCCTCAAGAAACATACAGTGACTTTCACGTGCTGACCGCTAAACTAACTCTTTAAACAAATGAGCAAAAGCAAACAGCACCACCATCACCCCCAACAAACAAAACCAAAACTATTCAAGCTATTTATTTCTTCTCTAGGATGAGACAGGAGTGCGAAGAGGGGGAAGCGGCTAAGGGTTGTAGGTATTTTTTGTTTTTCCTTTGTTTTAAAGCACAGCAAGGAATAGAGCTATTTACAATCTGAAATAAATGTGCAGCTGCGTATAGCAGTAACTGGTAATAGACAAGAGACTATAAAGGGTGATGGGCTGGGGAAGGTGATAGGGGAAGAGAGCTGGGCCTGTTGAGTGGAGAGGGATGTTTTGGGAGCCCTGATGGAAGCAGTGGAATAAAGAAGAGGAACTGTAGTGAAAAGGAGAGACAGAAAGATAATGAGAATTTGGGAATCAGAAAGGTGATTAAACCTATTCAAGATAGCAAGAAGTAGAATGGAAAGTGAGAAGAACAAATGAGATTAAAAAGCTCTCACTGATGCATGTCAGAGAGAGAATGTAAGAAACTAAGAGAATGAAAATGAGGAAAACAAAATTATTGCATGTATTTCTGATACAGCTTAATGACAAATATAAATAACTTTGCTTATACATGCATGTATGTGCATGCATGTGTGTTATATGAAATAATGTGTCTTTGAAATATTTCCTTCAGGGTCAGGACCCCCTTTTAGAGCTAGATATTGTGATAAGGAAACTATATAGAATAGACACTTCATGGCTGACTCCATCCCTTCATGTCTCCCTGCAACATCTTTCATTTTGAATGAGAGTTTTGGCAGATTTGCACAACCATTTGAGCTTCTGGATTTTTCATGTGAATGCCAGTGCTAACCACTTCGTGCTACATAGGGACAACTGGCTCTGACAACTTGCAGGAAGGGTTTCTTCTCTCTCCATATCCTCAGTATTAGATCCCTGCTAGATGTCTATCGATGATGTGACATTGCGTTAGATTACTTATAAAGAAAGAGTTCCTGCTTGGAACTATCCTCCCTTTACAGAACATAGCAAATTCAGAGAAGAAAAAAGGTATCGAAATTCAGGTCACCTTTCATTTGGGTTCTACCAAGGAAAAAATCAAACGGACAAGAAAATTGTACTGACAAAACCAGTCCTGCTTTGCTCAATCTGTATTTATTGGGTTCTGAAAATAGACAGAGCATTCAGAGCTCTCCCATGAGGGCAAAGTTCATTCATATCAGATCTCTCCCTCCTCTTCTCCCCTTTGGGCAGTATAGTGTAAAAGCCATGTAAATAGAAATAAAGCTTTTAAAAGCTTACAAAAATTCTCAGCAATATTTTAACAACCTCCATATACCTCTCAAATCTGAAATTTTCTTTCTAAGCAGTAAGTGGATGTTTCTGAGTGCTATGACCAATTTGCAATACAAACGAAAACTTATGTTTGGTACACAGAGTCAGAATATTCATAGAAGTCAATAATTTGAGCTATATGATCAACTCTGTTTTCCAGAGTTCAAACATGAGATGTATACTATCATTACATCAGAAATCTAGTTGAGATAACCCCACTCCAGTAACTTTGCATCATTAGCTGGCTACTCCAGTGAGTGTTCAGAGAATAGCCCAACTTGAAAACCTGTTTTCCCTTACCTTACTCTAGGGTTGCTTTGTGGGTTTTTTATTATGTTTTGTTTTGTTTTGGGGCTTTTTTTGTTTGGTTGGTTGGTTTTGGTGGGTTTTGGTGGGTTCTTTTGTTTATTTTAACATATAGGCTTGTATATTTATATTTTATACACTTTGTTTAGAAACTTTGTCTACAGCTTATTCATAAGCAATCATATCTTCTTATCAGAATAAATCTGAACTTTCATGCCAGGTGCTTCTGACACAGTTGCACCCCCTTACAAATTACTATACAGGTATAAAATAATGCTAAAGGACTGATAGTGTTTCAAACTTATTACCCTCAACTTTACTTAGTTTTGTGAATTAACTGCTATGTGTAAGAATATCCTTTCACATTATTACCAAGGAGAGTTTTCATGCTCCACTTGCATATACATTGTGGTGTGTCCTGGAAATGAGTTGGAATTCCATAGTGAAACTGCATCTTTCCTTCCACCATCCTTGCTTGTTCATTGTGGGAACTCAGAGGTGTGAGCTGAATGACATGGGGGGCAAAGAAAGATGAGCTAGTCTTGTGATTAAGGAAGCTGGAAGGCACCTATAAATTTTAATATAGTCCCACTTCTATCCAGTCTCAGCATGATATTTTGACAAGAAATGTTTGTCTGTCTTGGCATGCTTGTAATTTTTTTTTTGCTTTAAATTTTGTTCCTGGAATCTTATCAGTAGAAAAGCTGCTATCTCACTAAGTAGGAGTTAACCTGCACAGAACTGCATGTTTCTTACTTTGATCTCATTGAAGCTCATCTTTCCACTTAGGAAATACTACTCTGTACTCACAGAAATGTTGATAATTATTTATGAAACACTAAAAACAAACAAAAAACCCCAAACAAAACAAAAAACCCCCACACCTATAGCGAAGCTGACATAGAAAAAGGCCTAAATAATTCATTGTTCAATTACACTTCGGGTCTTGTTAAGTATGAGTTGCTCATTCATGATTTTCAAAGCAGAAGTGCCAATATCTGCAGAATCACTGTTCTCTATGAGAAAATATCCATTACTTCAGCATCTTTCAATTGTTTCACAGGGAAAATCTAAACAATATATCCATTCAGCTTTAAACTGCATAATGCGGAATGCTGTATTAAAGGAATTGTATTTTGGAGCTTCATTCACTCTTATACTAATAAATGAAGAAGCTGCCAGGAATGTTCCCAGACACTAAAATGTTATTGTCCATGTCATAAAATTATAAAAATATTTATTGGCATGAATTTGGCCTCAATTAGCACTTTTCCCAAAAAAATTGTATAGGCCAGGGACCACTCCTAGTGGGCAGCCAGTGTTTGGCTATCCTGTTTTGAAGTATACAAGAGTTTAGCACAATGCTTGCATGCCATTCTGTGTCTGGTGCTCTCAGTAACAGATAGTCACCTTGGCCCAGTTAATTTAGAAGTATAAACATAGCCATGAGAACCAGGGTCCCAGGCCAGATTATCTATCCAAACATATTGGTCATTTTTCCTGATAAATAAGCATTAGGAGATCCAATGGAATATGGGTATACAGAGTACACCATGGAAAACAGCATTTTTACAAGCGGCATGGAAATTTAATTACTCTCATGACACAGGAAACTACTGCAAGGTAATCAGTTTTAATGTAGGTAATTTTTTTTTCAAAGGGGTAAAGAAAAAGGGAAGCGAGACCAATTTTTATAAACAGTGTGATTTGGACTCCAAAAAGACTTTCCAACACACTTTTGTCTCATTTTATATTTGCAAGGTAAACATTGCCCAAGAGTGGGAAAGGGGGGTGCAACTACCTGTGCACACAACAAAAACCAGTGATGTTCAAGGGCATGGGAATGTTCTCCTACATGCAACCCTTGGATCAGTGCATGTAAAATAAATGTTACCCATTGAGGGAAATGCTGGGTTGGTAAAATCTAGCATGAGGGTGTGCTGGTTTAAGGTAAACCGTCAGGAGGAAAGAACCCAACTCACAAAAAGACTGCAAGTCAGAACTACAATTTAATAAAAAGATCACAATAAGTACAAGGTTACA
>JAWWEU010000081.1:69917939-69947037 GCA_035583155.1 Acropternis orthonyx | reverse complement strand
ACCCCCTCAGGCTGGGTGTGAAGGTGCTAATGGCTCCCCAGAAAGGTGTTATCACACCTGAGTCACTGGTGTGAAGAGAGAAAACCTTTCTTATCTCACAGAAGTTCCCAAACACCCAGCTTGTCGCCTGAGGGGTCAGCTGTGCCCTGGGCATTGTTAGCAGTTCATGAGAAATTACGTAGAGGGTGTAGAATACACAGTCTTAGCCACACCCACACGGTGACAAACTGGTCCTGGTCACTACAACCAGGACAGAGGGCTCATGGTGAAAGGAGATGTCATTGCAGTTTACAACTTCCTCATGAAGGGCAGAGGAAGGGCAGGCACTGATCTCTTCTCTGTGGTGATCAGTGACAGGACCCAAGGGAATGGCCTGAAGTTGTGTCAGGGGAGGTTTAGTTTGGATATTAGAAGAAGGTTCTTCCCCCAGAGGGTGGTTGGGCACCAGAACAGGCTCCCCAGGGAAGTGGTCACAACACCAACCCAGAGGAGTTCAAGAAGGGTTTGGACAATACTCTCAGGCACATGGTGTGACTCTTAGAGATGGTCCTGTGCAGGGCTAAGGGTTGTGGGTTCTTGTGGGTCCTTTCCAACTCAGTGTTTTCTGTGATTCTGTGAAACCACAGCAGAAAGGGAAAGTTTGCAGCGTCATTTCCCTTCAAAACAAAACACCAGAGACGCTTATGCACTAGTGCAAACTAATGCCCCAGGCTGGCAAGGGAAGAACACAGGCAGTGTTCCTAGCTCCCACACAAAGAAATGGTCATTACTCTCACCAGCTGTGATGTCCATGACAACGAACACAGCAATAAGCTTTCATCTTCTTCCTTCTTATGAAGTCCAAAGGACTTTCTTAAAGGTCTCTTTCAACCTAAATGAATCTGTGAT
This sequence comes from Acropternis orthonyx, assembly GCA_035583155.1. Lineage (NCBI taxonomy): Eukaryota > Metazoa > Chordata > Aves > Passeriformes > Rhinocryptidae > Acropternis > Acropternis orthonyx. The sequence continues at coordinate 69,946,149 of JAWWEU010000081.1, read as the reverse complement.
TCTATGAATTCATCTGATAGACAAAGAGGGAGAAAGCCACATGTGCCTCTTAGGAAGGTCTGGTCAGTAACTGTAAGACATTTATTTGAAAATCTTGCCTTATCTTCACCATTTCTGTGTACTTGAATATTTCCATCCCTTGATAAGGGATGAGTCATTCTCAGCCTTGTTTTATCTACTTTCTTGTGGCCTCACATTCTTTCTTAGTTTGCCCTCCAAGGGGAAATTTTGCCTTGAAACAACCCTTCAAGTTAACTACTATTGTTGATGTCCACCATAACAGCCATCCTCTTCCTCTCTTTTCTTCCTCAGTATGGTTCCCAGCAGCTGTCCTTTCAAGATTGTCTTCCCTTCACTTGAGAAGAAATTTTTCACAGTTGCCACCTGCTCTTCAGGCTCACAATCCCCTTCATCTTCCCCTTTGTGCTGGTCCTTCATGTTCTCAGTGCTGTGGCTGTCCTTGTCAGTTGTCCTTCCTCCTGTCTTCCTCATCATTTATGCCTTAGAGTCTCCATTATGTCTGTAGTTCCCCATGTTTCCCTCCTCAACTGACAAGTTCATGTTCCTCAGTAGACCTTTCCCTGAAAACCAATGCAGTTTTAGAACAAGCTCATCAAGCTCACTTGCCCTTTCTGGTGCGTGATACCATAACAATGAGATGATTCCAGGTGCAGCTGGACACAAGCAGCTGCTATCAAAGCACTGTGGGGTCATCTGCCATGACAAAATATGTAATGGAAAGAAATTGTTCCTTACTGGGCAGCCATCAGCAGCCTCTTTCCTGGTTCTGTATTTCACCTGGTGCAAGTGACAGAAGGACAAATTGAGTGAGACCATTATTAGATGCCCTTTTCTGTCTTTGTTTTTCAGATGTTGTGGACAGAATCAAAATAGATTATAAGGTATGACTCAGGCTTTCTTTACTTTAGGCTGTCCAGACAAGACTTAGAAGTTTGCAAGTGCCTTATAATCTTTCCTACTTTCTTTTTCCTTCCTTGTCCAACTAAGGGACAGACTGTGTGGGCACTGAGACACTTGCAGGAGCCATTCATGAATTATTTTTATTCTCAGTCATGCCTTCTATAGGAGACATACCACAGGCATATGTAGAAGTGAGAATCTCTGCCAAAAGAATTTCATTCTTGTGAGAAAGATACATCTTCCCTCCTGTGTGAATAGGCCTATAAATTTTTCAATTACTGTTTCCAAGCACAAAAAATTGAGATTTTTTTTTTAATATCTATTAATATTAGAGTTTATCCTGCCGTTATGAACAAAAAACCTGTAAATACCACCCAGTTGTCTGAAAGCCATGCAGGTCTCTGGCACCTTGTGCTCACTTCTCTGGTTTGGTTGGTACCTCAGCCATTGCAGTGCAGCATCAGAGCCTACCCCCAGCAACAAACCCCAGTGTGCCCATTGTAAAAGGTCAGTCCAACTTTGTAGGATCCATTATCCAGCTGAGTTTGGCATATGTGGCCACACTGCAGAAGGGAGATCTCAGCTGAGGAAGGTTGCCACTGAGGGAGGCCTTATGCTCAAAGAATCCTGCACTGAAGTCAAGGTATCCAACTGCAGACAGCTGCTGTCCTGCCAAGTAATTGGACTTGCCAGGCATGTCCCTGGCACACTGTACAGTTTCACAGGTAGAGTATGAAGAACTTCAGAGGTCTGAAGTTAACAAACTCCAGACTGGAGACTACAAGGTGCTACTATCTCAGGGGAGAACTACAAAATAAATTTCTTCAATTAGCATCAGAGAGAGACTCTGCTCAGCAGTTTCCCTTTTTCACTGCGTGATGCAAGTGGCATGGGTTCAAAATCACAGTTGGGATGTCTCCATCAGTAATTTACTATAGAACGTTATTTTTCATTAAATGATCCCTTTTGTCCACAGACAAATAAAAGATATCTTCCCCCAGAGTTCCTCAGTTGGTAACTAAGGGATTTCATTCCTTTGCTAAGGCCAGCCTGAGATTTTCTCAAAGCACTGAGCCACAGCTGGAAGTTGCCTGGTCTACATGGTAAAAGTTCTTCATTTTGGGACAAAGGACAGTTCAGCACCTTAGCAGAACAGCTGACACAGTCTCTGGTATTTATTTATGCTAAAGAAAAGTAGCAGTCTTATTAATATGCATAGGATTACAGGTATCAGCAACTTATGCTATTTTGTGAATATTAGAGCGTTACTAGCTTGTGCTGCAATTTTTTAGTCTCTATCCTGGGGCTTTCACGAGTTAGACTGTGAAAAGAAAAGACACCTTCCTATTATCCAAACTGGTATGCTTAGACAGGTTTTCAGGTATCAAAGCTTTCTGGTGTTGTTCTCTTTTCATCTTCATAAAATGAAGTACACAAGAAGAAAACCAGTGTGTTAAAAAGCCACCAGCCACCACCAAAACTGAGGTCACTTGGCCATAAACTCAAATTGAAAAGTTCCACAATGAAGAAATTTTGCTTGTGCTCCCTTATTTCAGCTCAGCTGCAAGCAGGGACTTTGAGATGCCCTCTTATCACAGCATCACCTGTTGTTTTTCCTGCAGTACACTGTTCATTCAAATCAGACAAGGAAAATCCCCCCTAGACCAATTTATTTCAGGATACTTAAGCTGTTTTCAGCATTTCACACTTCCACTTGCATTATTTTGATGTAGCTCTCTCGGACATTAGGGGGATTCCCCATCTTTTCTTTCATAGTGCTGTCACTCCAGGATTGAGGAACACCAAGGTACCCACCCCCAGAAAGGTCTTCAAAATGTAACCTTAAGTTTAATATACTGTTTCTGTCCAAGATCTGGAAAATTGCACCTTGACTGCAGTCACACCTCAGTGGGAATGCCAGATTCAATCCATTTCAGAGAGGACTTTGGAAACCTTTCCCAGCCCCAAAACTGCTTTGTGAGCTGTTTCCTTTCTGCTAGAAAACCGCAACTATCTCACACCTGTGTCTTGGTCTCTCAGAATCCTCCAGTGCTCTCGACAGGGGGGCTGGACAACTTTGTTCTGATAATTTGGTCACTTATGTAGATCTGGTGCTGCTCATGAGGGTTTTGACTGCCTTCTCAGTCCTGTTTTTGCCTAGGTGTTTGTTCATTTGAGAGGGTCATCACTGTAGTTATTTAAACTCTTTGGAGTAAGCATCTATTTTTCAGCCCCATGCTGTTTAATAGCTTTAAATATGCTGCTTTTGGGGTCTTGTTTTCTTTCTCATGTCAGTGATGTGTAGATGCAGCTCAGTTATTCTGCCTCATACCAACACTGGAACCTCAGTGACAGACTGTGGCCTGGGATCTCTCAGCAGAGACCTCGCAGAGGTCAGACATGAATTACAGCTGAGCGTCAACAAAGGACAGATTGCCAATCTGAGTCCCCGTAAATACTCACTGTGATCATATATTATCACCCACTCTATCCTTCCAAAGGATGTGAATGTATTTTCAAGCATTTATCAATTAAGCCTCAAAATATCTCATTGAGGTACTGCAAATTAGGTGATAATGCGATTAATTTACCTAACACTGATATGCACCTACTTCAGAAATTAAATAGCACATCACAGCTATTCAACAATGCACATTTAAATCCCTGAATGATGGACTACAGCCAAAAATGAGGAAACTAACTCCTGCACTGCAACACTGTCTGGTTCATTTAGCAATAGCCTCAGCCAAGACTTTTTGTAAGTGAACTCTCTAGGAGAGAAAGAACCCCACTGAATAGGATTGTGAAATATGTGGGAGAAATAGCCTTATCTCTGACAGTCTTATCTCTGGTGGATGACTAGACCCCAAATCTGCCCATCAAATGGTTATCTAAAGTCTCCTCTACAAGGATTGCCCTCCTCTGTCAATATTAAGACCACAGTGATGAAAAAAATTGTGCTACCTTAGAGGGCATTGTTCCGTCTTTGATTACTTCCTCTAAATCCAGCAGTATGAAAACGTCTACCAAAAGATAGAAGTACATACAAGATCCTGGGAGGTATATGTGTATTGTGTAGCGAAGTTTATAGAAATATCCATACTTATATATGATAAAAATATAGACACATATGTATGTACATATATATTTTATGCATATATTTATTATATGTATATATATAAAAATTATTTCAGACATATATTTGCTCCACAAGGGAGGTAAATTTAGGTAATGTACACTGAGTGAAGTGCTTGAGTGCTTGAATTTGGCATTATTGATCAATTTTCTTGAGGTTTCCAGATACCAAAGTAAAATGTGGCAAAGCAAATTGTTTTGTTTATGGAGCTAGACATAAGAACTTGCTGGTTTTAAACTTTAAGATGTCTTCGGGGGAGGGAGCAGAAAGTACTCTTCAGAAAATTTAAGAGGCTGGGAGCCAGAGCTACAATGGGATGTTTTCTTTTGCTGCAGTAACAAGATGTTCTAGGATTCAAGTTTCTCACCATTACCAGAAAAAAATAAACCAACACACCTTGTAGAGAAGCTGTGAACTTCAATAAAAGCTAGAGGTGTCTTCTCAGGACTTTCAAGCTCTGCACTGAAAGTACAACGACCATACATTTATTATGCTTTCTGCACAGACAAGGGCCATTCTACATTTGTAAACTCAAGAAACGCAGGCCTCCCTAGCAACTATTTAGATGAAAATGAGGCAGACAGCTTTCTGTCAGAAATTCTTTATATGGTTTGCTGGTAGCTTGTTAAATGGCATTTCTGAGAGATATTTTTGTTTCAAAGAATTGACACCTTCTGGTGCAAGCATGTCTCATTGGAAAATTTCCAACTGCTTTTCCATTTTTTTCTTGAAAATTATGCTAATATGAAAATTTCTTCTTTTAGAACCCTGATCATCTTTTCACTAGGGTAAATCAGGAGTAATATTGGAAACTTTGGTTTTAAGTTGGCAGAAAGTTGTTATGGGGAAACTGGGGCTCTACTCTCAGTTTAATGAGATCTCTCCTGGATGAATGCCTATGAGGTATTCTTTCTATTATTTGGAAATATTGGTATATATGGACTTTCAAAAAGGATAATTTAGAGATATTTCATGTTTGGTGACCTCGGAGTCAAATTACAACAATCCTTGCTTGATTCTCTGCTAATTTATCAGCGGGTTCTTGTTTATACACAATGCAACTGAGATTTTTGGTTCAGTCTTGGCTAGCATACTGCTTTGTAGCTGCATCTTGGTGACACTGCTGCTTCAATTGTGTATGTGGCCAGCAACCTTCCTAAGCATCTTCCCAACTTCACTGCATTTGTCCCAATACCCTGAATACCAGGAAAATAAGCTCTATTCTTTCTGTTTCTCAGATGGGAGAAGAAAATTATGCTCTTTCTTAGCTGATCGATCACTCCCTGATGCTGCTTGCAATCAGGTTATTGGCTACTGAGCACTGAAGAGCTCTTGCTTGGCACTGTAAAGGCCTCTTCGTTTTTGTCAAAAGGCTCAGTGAAGCAGAGACTGGCTTCTCAGCCCAGCATTTATGCTGTGCACATGGGGTGTAGAAAGCCAAGGCATTAGGCTTCTGTGCAGTAGAAAGCGGGGTAGCTCTCCCATGAAATTTCAGATGCAGGCTCCTAGAGCAGAGAACTAGAGAATCACAACCCAATGACTCAAGAATTCATCTTGGAGGTTAGATGAAACCTCTGGCCAGAACCAGAAAGAGTAATTGTTTATTCTGGCTCTTAGGCACCAAGCTACTGGCTGAGTTTTGACAAAACAAAAGATTATATCCATTGTAGACTGGAAGTTCTCCATTCAGTCTCAAAATTCAGTCCTCTTAACACTTTTAGAAAATCAATAATTTTTTTAGAGTTTTTTTTAATTTTATTTTTTTTTTTAAATTTTAAAAAGAAAAAAATTAAGTTTTCTTTTTCCTTTCAATCAGAACCTTCCCAGCTGTTTCTGCTCCACTCAAAACACACACATTTGGGAAGGATAAGGTCTGAACAATCTTCTCCCAACCCCAAAGGTGGAATCATAGAATAATCCAGGTTGGAGAAGACCTTTCAGGTCATCAAATGCATTTCTCAGGCTCTATTATATTTTCTTATGGGGTAGAAGTTATGGGTTAAGTTTTTAAACTAGTCATGAGTCTCAGATGGATAGCCCTATAACAGTCTGGCCACTGTGCAGAATATCATGGTGGAAAACCTAATGCAATAAATTCTCCCAGAGATTTTGAAACAAATCTATTTGAAAGTCCCATAGTTATCTTTCAAAGTTTAGGCCCAATACAGTGCATTATAGAAGAGCATGGTAGAAGAAATAGGTTGTTTTTATCTTGTGTGAAAAACCTACACAGAATGGATATGGGTAATAAGTCCACTAAAAATTTATTCACTGTTTGGTCTTAATATTCCAACTTAAGATTTCTTATTGACTAATGCCAAATTCTGGAGAGAAGATTTCATCTTTCCTTTCATTTTTCACTGTGAATAGCTGATAATCTGATGCTGGACAGAAGTCTGTCTGGGTCCATAACCTTGGGCGCTTTTGTGCTCCACTGTCAGTTCCTCTGAGCATTATACCTGCTATGCATGAATGATGTAATTTTACAGCATGACCTGCAGACAGGAACAGAGGGAACTGGAACATACTGGACCATGACCTTTATCTTCTGAGGACTTGCAGCGTCTGTTGAAGTTGTGCATGTTGGCAATTTCTGAAAATGAGAACCCCTCCCCAACTTTTTTACAAGAAATGTTGACAAAAGCCTCTGGGGTTGAAGTATTGTTTCAAGAAGGCTGATAGTTAATAAACTTTGTCAACTCTGCCTCATTTACAGTGTGTTTTTGTTTAGTTTTTAATCTCATCTACTCTCTCCTCTCTCTCTCTCTGCCTGTATTTTTAGCTTTATGACTGAAAGCCCTTGATTGGAAATACGTACACATGTATCACTTGCAAAAAAAAAAAAAAAAAAAAAAGGTGAAATCTGTTTCTACCACTATTTTTTTTTTAGTTTTCAGTCCATATTGCTTTTTTTTTCCTGGAAAATTTTACTGTAAAGCATTACCCTGTCTTCACAAGTGGAAACCAAACCTTATTTGTTATAGATACAAAAATGTTTTGAAAAGCAGATTGTTTCTTTTAATAAAGAACAGGTGCACTGAATTTTGTCTAACTGCTGCACTTAAGAATGCAGCCAGTATGAGTCCTGACAAGTTGGAGGACTGCATTCTGTGTTTTAGAAAGTCCACTAGCAGAAATCAATACAGCTGCAATCAATGCAGTGATGTTAATTACCATTAGACGTAAATCAGGAGTCCATGTTCTCAATCTTGTTCTTTAGACTCTGGGAAATTTTACTATATTGATCAAGTTAATGATGTAGGAAAGTAACCTGTGTGTCTTTACATGCATACTTCAGTTGAGATCAGTTTCAACTGGGTTTTATTACTAAATGCCATAAATACAACACTTGTAAATAACAGGAGCCTGCACTTACAGGCAGCAATGTACATGTTGCAGAAATAGAATCTGTAATTTAAAAATACAATAGAGAAATACATGTAAATAACTGAATTAATAGAACGTAGTAAGATCAGTGAAAGTTAGATTTTGTATTGCATTTATGACTGCATCAGATTACTGTGAGTGCTTGAGCTCCAGGACAACTCAGTGGAGTTCTTCATGATGCCTACAATAAAAGTGTGTTTCTTTATCTGCAGCTGCAGCAGATTTTCTTTCTACCCTTTGGTCAGCCTGAGGCAAGCCAACCAAAATAACAACTACTGCAAATGTCCGCATCATTGACGTTGGTTTTGGACATCTAAAATCAAGCCCATGTTTTTAGGCCGAATAACAAATGAGTTTACCAGTTTAATATAGATGCTGCTCATCTGTACGCTGCTGGGCTGTTTGGTCCTGCCTGAGTGAGTCTAGTGAGTGTTCACAGCCATTGTGCTTTGTGACAAAACGAGTTTTCCTTGCTGCCCTTATTTGAGTCACCATGCAGCTGGAATAAAAAGGTCATGCTAAAGTGAAAGGGTCAGGCTAAATGTTCATATAAATTACATTTTCTCTGAACAACAGGCTTAAGCCAATAAGAAGTTTCCCTAGACGTGTGTGCTTTCGTGCCACTGAAAATCAAGCTATTAATCTGTCTCTGAACAAACAGCTGTTGATCTTCTACTCAGCTGAATAACTAGTTCATACAGATGTTGAGATGTGAAAGACAAAATTCTGAGTGGCAAAGTCAGCACAACTTGGGTGGAAAATACAGGGAGAACTGGGGGCAATTGTGGGAAAGTTGCAGAGTGGTTTGTTAGAGCATGAAGCAAAAAAAATGGTTTATCTTTTTATGTTCACTGTTGAATGTGCACAGAGACAGTAAAAGGTCTGATGCCTGCAATCTGCTCTAACCTTTTATCTTTGAGGAGTGATCTAATAACTCACTCTTGGCTGTAGCAGTTATGAGTTATCACTTTGCTCGCTTGTGAAGATGAATGTAAACTCTCCACAGCCCTCAGTTGTCATGCATTGTGTAATCCTCTCTGTGTGTGAATAAGTAAACTATATTGTTAAATTTATAACAAAATTTGTCTTCACTAAACTTACAGCAGGGGATGTAGTTTTCTTTTTCTCTCTTTATTACTAAATGAGAACTTGTAGCTGCATGAGTGTTAATCACAAGCCACTAAGTGCCTACCCACATCCTCTCTGTATGCTGATGCAAATGAGCTCATACGAAAAGGTCTATTTTAGATTATAATTTTTTTTTGAGAAATTAAAAGTTTATATTTCATACAGGAAAGCAAACTCAATCTCAATAGCACTTCTGTAGCAAGTAGACAGGAGAAACTTTTTCCAGTAAAAAATAAAGCTGTTAAACCATAAAACATGTACTTTAAGATGGTACAAGTAAACTCAAAAAAAGTGGTCATTACAGTAATTAATGACTAATTTGATGTAACATTAAGACATTAGCACACTCAGAGTTTACTTGGGATCATTAAATAACTGTGTTATTAGATGTTGATAATAAACAGTCTTACATGAATTATTTGATAATATATACCTTCTGTGTATCTCATATGCAGCTAATCATAAAGGCAAGATTAAGTGAAAACCAGATCATCAAATTCTATCCATTTTCCACACTTCACAAATTGAATTTCAATGCTGTAGTGGTTCTGGTGAACACTGCAATTAGGAAGCATGATCAGTCTTTCTATATTTAAAACATATCTCTGTTCCTGGAGTTTGAAATGAAGCATTATATTACAAATAAATTGCTGGTGAAGAAGTATTCCTTTTCCCCACACCAGCACACTCCCACTGTCACCTTCACTCCAAAATACTTCCCTAAAGAAGCAAAAATGTAACTCTTTTAACTATTAGCCGAAAGGTCCCCTTCTCTCAGAGAAAACATTTTTCTTCATGAGGCATGTTCTTCTTGCACAGAAATTAATTCATCTGCAAGTCCTGCTCTCAGTCAAAGAGGTAATACGTGGTAACATGATTAAGCACCTCTTTGTAGCACAGGCACAGGGAGGGCTTGGGTCAGCAAAAGTCTGGCTGTAGCTGTGGAAAGATCTTTGTCGTTCAGGTAACTTCTGTAACTGCTCCTCACAGCTGAGGTCTGACCAGCTCCTCTCTTCAGCTTCATCCTCCAGCTGCTTCTGTATGGGAGACACAAGTCCCTCTTGCCATAAGGGATGACTTTTCTGTACTGTCGTGGTTTAACCCCAACCAGTAACTAAGTACCACACAGCCACTTTCTCACTACACCCAGTAGGACTAGGGGAAGAGAATTGGAAGAGTAAAAGTTAGAAAACTCAAGGGTTGAGATAAGAAAAATGCAGTAGTTTATATTAAAATAATATTAATAATAAATTGTAATGAAAAAGAAAATAACAGAGGAAAATAAAACCCAGGAAGGACAAGTGGCAAAAATGAGAACTATTGCTCACAACTGACCAACCAGCACCTAGCTAGTCTCTGAGAAGCCATCCCCCCGGCCAAACTTCCCCCTAGTTTTACTGCTGGGCATGATGTGATGTGATATTCAACCCATTAGTCAGTTGGGGTCAGCTTTTCCAGCTGTGTCCTCTCCCAGCTGCTTGTGCACACACAGACACCTCGCTGAAGGGGTGTGGTGAGGGGCAAGAAATGCCTTTACTGTGTAAGCACTGCTAAGCAATAACTAAAACATCGTGTTTAATCAATATTGTGTTCAGCAAAAATCCCAAATACAGCCCCATACCAGCTACTGTGAAGCAAATTAACTACCCCAGCCAAAACCAGTACTGTGTGCACACCTGGGAAAGCAGAGAAAAAGGGGTGGCTCCTTTTGTGGGACCTTGTTTAATCCCTGCCTTCTTGAGGAGGAGGCTCTGTTTTGCAAACTGCTTACACTGGATGAAGCCCGGCTGGTTCATATCTTCATTTTTTCCCCAAGGCCACGTTACTGCACAGTTCTCCCACAGGGTTTAGTTGCATAGCTTGCTCCACTTTCAGAGAGGTGACTGATTCTGCTGGAGGTACTGATGCATAAAATTGGAGTGCCAGGAGGACCAGTAACATCTCTAGGCTGAGAAGGGACTTTTAAAGTGTAATCAGAGTGATTCCTTCACTTAGCAGACAACTTTCTTCTATATCTCTACTCAACTTTTTCAAAAATATCAGGGAATGAACCTTGAAACAAAGACTTTAAATAATAGTTTCAGCTGCTTAAGCCTTAATATTACAACAGGTATAATAAACAAACTTAAATGTCCACAGAGCTTATGTATTTATAGTCTAAAGCTGTGAAACAGAACCTTTCTTAAATGCATACGCTTTTAAGCTGTCCCTATTCAATGCAGTGGCAAAGCTTTCTTAGATGGCAGTGTTACAGGATCAGATCCTATGTCTTCATACAGCAGCAGCAGCTAGCATGATTTTAGGATTGTTAAAACTGGCATGAAAGAGATTTAAAATAGCTTGTCAAGAGAAGAGAGCTCTTGGCATTTCCAGTGTGCTGTACTCCTCCCACTGAAACTGGATTGTCTCTGTTGCACTGCATCTTGTGTTGCATCAAGGATTTTCAGATGTGGGGAAGATGAGTTTTGCTGTTGTGATGTGTCGGAGAAACCAGGGAGGAAGTTGGGGTTAGGATACAACTTCCATGAGAAGTGAGCATGTGAAAATGGCAATGGTTTGGAGAGCTGGAACAGGAGCGAGACCTGTTGATCCCACCATGGGTAAGGGAAGAATGGGTTCCTGTGAGGAACTGTCCCATGCCCACTAACACCATTGAGTGTCATAGCAGGACAAGCCTATTTTCTAATGCAGCAATGACCACCTTTACAAGGGTATTTTGCTGTTCTGGGCAATCGCCTGCTCAGCCCACTTCACAAGCTGACCCCATATCAGTATGGTTTCTGTCAAGACTGCCTTCTTTCCTTTACAATTGTCTCCCAGTAGCCAAATGTATTTAAAGCTTTAGGAATTTGGTTGTCATTTTTCTTCCAAAAGCTCTTTGATGCACAGCTGCAGTTACAGTGCTCAATGTGTGGACTTCCCCAAGATGCAGGGAGAGGTTAAACAAAGAGCAGCCCCATGGAAGAAATGCATCCCTTAATAAGAAACTCAGTGAACAAAGTGGAGTCTAATTTCCCATGGTGTCAGATCTCATGGTCAGGTTCCTCAGCATCTAATAAGGTATGGGGGCCACTTGAAGATGTCTCTTCAGTGGAAGGAGCCTTTATTTCAATCAAATGTTTCTGCCTTGTTGAATTCCTGAGATGAACAAAAGGTGAAGTTATCTTCCAACTTTCTCCTCTGTGGGGATGCTAATAGGATCCTTCTTCTCCCAGCCACCTGTTTTCATGTGACTTGTGGGAACTTAACATCTTTGACGGCAGTTTTGACTTGATTTGACAGATCAGTGGTTTCAGAAAGTAAGGTGGAGCACACATTTAGGTGAATGCATAACCTCTCCTCCCATGGGGAACCATATAAAGCAGCAGTCTTACAATAACAAGACTACTGTTTACCAAAACAAAAGTATAAGCTCCTGTAAAGTAGAATGAAACAATCATGCAGAACACCATGCAACACCAACAAAACAAATCCTTTCTCCTCTTCTTACAGAAGTGCTCAGAATTGTCCCAGCACTGCACTTTTTTAATCCATTGAAAGTTTTCAGGCTGATGCAATAGTTTCAATTGACATGTTTTAGTTCCTTTTCTAATATGCATCTTTATGATATGTCTATTTTCTTATTTGTCATTTTTTAAGGGAAAAGTGAAGACTGTGTTAACAACATGTTAACCAGTTCAAACTGGGTTTTGAGACTCCCTAAACACTGAGAATTTTTCAGAAATCAAAATCTGGAGAGGAGAAAAATTTTAGTTTGAGGAATTTTTAAAATTATTATTTTTAGTTGAAAAGCAACATATTTGATAGAAAATGAGAGCATTTTCACAAGTATGTAAAATAACTCTCTGTCAGTTTTAACTTTAATATTGATTAAAATGACTGAGAAACTAAACTTGAGAGGGTTTTTAGATGGCCTTAAGTGCAATTCAGGATTTTCTGGAGGAATGGCTGCATCAATGAATCTGATATGCAGAGCATAGTAAGATGTTGCTCACAGATCAGAGTTTGCAGGACTGTAATGGGAGACATCCTGAGTGGGGGACATGAAAGAAGCCAAGGCTGAGTTTCATGGTGTGCCAATCCAATTTGATAACACGAAACAGTTTTGCATGCCTTGTTGTGTACTCAGCACCAAGTCTCCAGCGCAACAGGGGCTGCAGTTTTGGTAGTGGGCCATGCTGTTCTGCCATTGCTTCAAATGCATAAACTACTGTTAACTGTGTGACCAGACTGGAAGTTGCATAGTTAATGGATGAAATGCTTAGCTGTGCTCTCCTCTTTGACCAGCTACTGTGTTTTATCTTTAATGCACTGTGCTGTGTTAGCAACAGCATTTCTATTAAGTTAATTTGGCTGTGAGTGGTTTTCACTCATACTTGTGCAGTTTGGCTAATACCTCCATGAGCTGGTCTCTGATTAATCTTGTCAAATATATTCTGCCATCAGTGCATACTAAGTTCTCATAAAGTACTGACATATATTTGTCAGCAGATTTGAGTATTTTCTGTGCACATAGGCAAAATTTGGATCTCCTTGAGGTCCTATTCACATTTCACAATAGGACTGTAAAAAAGCCTGTAAAGATGAAAACTGCAATTACATACCTCTTATAAGAAAAAAAAAATAGCTAAAATATATTCTGACCTTCAGTATCTAGACTGCAGATTAAGTAAATTTCTCAGCATATGAATGAAATCATCTCTACAAATAACAATGCACTTCTCCAAAATGTAAACTCCACTGCTGGTCTGCAGAGGCAGAGCATAAAACAAGGGAGAGAAAGTAATTATGAGAATAGAATCAGAGAATCATTAAGGATGGAAAAACTTCCAAGATAATAGTGTCCAGCTCTTGCCTGAAGACCACATCAACTAAACCATATCACTAAGTGCCACATTCAGTCTAATAGTTCCCTTTTTTTATGAAAAATGTCACCCTTAACTAGAATACAGTAGAAGTTCCCACACAACTTGTGGTCAACATTAGTTATTTCTGGACAAGGCCCAAGTCCAACATCGGTGAACATGGTGAACTTGCAGATAGAGCAGAGCTGGCTGCACATCATTCAGCCCATCTGACTCATTTTCACTCAAAGCCAGATGATACCAGTAATAGGTTGGGTCAGCCTTTACTTTGTCTAGCTAAGCCTTGCAGACCTTCAGAAGCAGAAATTCAACAACCCTTCCTGCTATCCTGTTTCTCTCCTTCAATACTTTCCTAGTGAAAAAACCTTTTCCTTAAATTATCCTGATTTAACCCTCACAACCACAATCTGTCTGCCACCTGTTGTTATACCATCTGCTGACTGAGAGAAGTTTGGGTCAGACATCTTTGCACCTTCTCTTCAAGTACACGTGGGCTCCCACTATATTGCTTCTTACCCTCTTCACCAGACTTTGCACTGGTTCCTTCCACCTCTCCTTGCAGTGCATGTGTCCATGGCTCATGCCCATCAAGGTCGGTCTCTGCAGGACCAGGTCTAGTTTCTCCCCATCCCATTCAAGCTAGGAGGCCCAGGACTGGATGGAGCATGAAAGGGCAACCTCACCAATGCTGAAGAGAGGAAAATGAGAGCTTTCCTCAGCCTGCTGGCCACTCTTCTCCTAAAGCAGCCCAGTGCCTGGTTTGCAGTGATAGTACTTCATTGGCTTATCCTCCACTGGACATCACTGTAACCTTGGAGTTATCTTTGTCCTAGTTCTCTGCTACTAACTTCTTTCTTGCTCTTTTTCAAGTCATTAATTCTTTTTTAATGGGCCTCTCATCCCTGCTGCTCAGAGTCTCTGTAAATTTGAAGTGAGAGCTCTGTGTAATCTCCAAGAGATGGTCTCACATAATATATTGGCACAGCACTCAGTACAGAAGGGTCCCATAAGCTGGCTTATATTTATACTTAGTTATAAATTGGAAAAGTTTTACCATCTATCAATATTTCATATAAACATCAAATAAATTGTAAGTCATCTCAGAAAAAATAAGAACCTACTGTGAAGGAAGAGAATAGTAAGAGCATGAAGAACATAACAGATTCTTGTCCCATTTTGAATAGACTTAAATCTGTGTAAATGTCCAAACATTCAGTAATGGTGGAGTCTGCTTCATTGACTTGGAAGACAATTAATCACAGTCTAAGTTTACACTGTTAAAATACAACCTAGGGTGTTTTCTTAGCAGTAAAAAGCAATGATGTCTACTCTTAAATTGTTAGGACACTGCCTTACATACTTTTGCCCCATATCCAGTCCCCCCATACAATTCCCAGCCAGATTTTGGGAATTGGAATTTACCAAAAGCTATTCCTAACAGGTAATTTGTGGTCACTACATCCCAGAGGGTAAGAAAATTTAGTAGCATAAATCCTTGAAGTGACATGACATTCAGTGCCTAGGCGCAATTCTGGGCACATTTAATTTACTAGTAGACACAGCCGTACATGCCTACGTTGTGTGATTGCGTGGAACGCCAGTTCTGTGTTCACACAACTGCACTAATTGAGAAATAAATAATTTTTCTTTCATGACTGAAAAAAAATAAGGTCTGTGTTACTTGCAATGAAGCACTGATCAATAATTATGCCAAGAAAAATAAACCCCTGTTAAGCTGCAGCAGCAATCATACCACTTGCCATAATGCTCTTTATTCCTATCTCCATAATAGTAAAAAGGGACTCCTGTGATTTCGAAAAATGGAAATGTGCTGCTCTTTGCAAAATGTGTTTTTATGTCAGCTTATTTCTTTCATCAGTCCTTCCTAAAAAAAAAAAAAAAAAAAAATAAAAGAAAAAAAAAAAAAAAAACAACCAAAAAAAAACTGTCTGGAAAATTTTGAGCTATTTATTGCCTTTGAGCTCTGGATATCTTTCCATCTGACTCCCTCCGTGGTTCTCTCCATCCCGCTTCCTGCTTCACCACACCATGTTCATACCTCTGCTGCCCAGGGCAGACAGCCTTTGAGTTCTCCCTTCTGTTTCCTTCTCTGTGCTGACTGTGGCTCCCTCACTGTTTCCACAGTGGCATATTTTGAGGGACTGTGAAGGGAGCTGCTCCATCCTCTCTGAAGTCTGATCATCTGAATTGTAAACGGACCAACTGTGCATTAAGTGTCACTGTAACAATGCTCGGGTTGTACAGCTCAGCCTCCTGCTGCTAACAGTGACAGCAACGAGATTTCTAGGCTCCATTATAGATTTCTGTGAGCATATACAGACAGCCTCTCAAACTAGTTCACCTCGCTGGGTTTTCACCTCTCTTTTTCTTCTACTACATTTTTTTTCACTCTTTTTTTCTTTCAAAGTATTCTTACAAAAAAAGAGATAATAATGTGGATGACATATTGACATTTTTAAAGAGTTTATGACTCAGGCAAAACCTCTACAGTCACTGTTTCTTGTCTTGACAAGCCATAAGAAGCAGCTTGGTTCCTGAAAGGTGAAGAGGCATGGTGGTGTTAGCATTCAAAAGAGAGTCACCTGTAGATGGGGACATGTGGTGGTGTGGGCGGAGGGGAATTGAACGTGAAGAGCAGAAGAAGCAAAAGAGCCACAGTGAGACATCATCACAGAGGAAGGTGCACAGATGGAGGAAAATACCATCCTGAACACAGTGTAGTGACAGCATTCCAAGAAAAAAGATCTATGGAATTTATTCTGGCTGTGGTGTGACATAAGAGTAGGTCAGAACTGCCTCATGCAGAGTGATTTCCCCCATGCTAGTGAACAGGGATCTGAATGGTTTT
This sequence comes from Acropternis orthonyx, assembly GCA_035583155.1. Taxonomy (NCBI): domain Eukaryota; kingdom Metazoa; phylum Chordata; class Aves; order Passeriformes; family Rhinocryptidae; genus Acropternis; species Acropternis orthonyx. Next base: position 69,929,843 of record JAWWEU010000081.1, on the reverse strand, counting down.
TGCAGATCAAAGACATTAAATCTCAGTTACCTGATTTCACCATAGACTTAAGCCAAATTAATACATTCCGTGGAAATTCAGTTAATCTCTGTACTGAAGAGCTACAATTCCCTCTGCTCCTTTCTGTTTCCCACTGTAATGAGTCAGTGTAACCCCTGACTGAAATGCAGCGCAGGAGATGTAGTCAAGCCAGAGACCAATACATCTAAGCAAATAGGACTGTGTGATTTAAAGTTACAATTTGCACAAACCTGTCACAACTCAGAGCACTGTTAAGTTGTCACTCCATGCAAAAACCACGTTCCTAGACGTATTTAAACAAAGGAAAACTTGCAGAGTTCCTCATGTCCACTTTTAGTCTTTATTTTGACCTTTTATTTGCAATGTGGTATCCAAGTATTAGAATGGCCTGCAGGAAGAATTCATATGTGAGCCTCCCTATTGCCTGGTGTCATCCTACCTGTTGCTTGGGCAATGAGTAACCCCCGAGTCCTGATAACCAAGTCACTTAAGGGATTCTCTAAAAGTGATAATTCAGTGATTCCAGTCAAAAGCTTTGTTCTACTTTATATTTACTCTCAAAGAAGTTCTAAGAGAGGATTAATGATGAATTCTTCATATGCATTATCTTTAGTAAAGGCATGTGTCATGTATTAGTAGTACTATTCAGGACCATTGTCACATTCCAACTTGCTTCAGTAGGTGTTGTCAGAGCCGTACAAACATCAACAGACAGCTTGACAAGACAAGAATTTACTTCTAAATTTATTTTTTCATTATTTGTGGTTTATCATTTTTGAAAGAGCAGTATTTGCTCTTCCATCATACAGAGTTCCTTTTTGCAGTTTTTTTTTAGTTTCAGGAAGCTTCTTACTGTATTTTGACGAGATCAAACTTTCTGCAGAGTTCTTAAATTGGTTGTCAAGGTAGTGGCTTATTCAATAATATGCAAAGGCTCAAATTCAGTCTTGATTTCTGTGTGTGTTTATAAAATTCTTTTTTTCAAGGACTTCTCTCATAATCTAGACACACCAGTCAGCATAGTTTATCTGAAAAACTAATTAAGTAACCTATCTAGTACACTTCAAGTATTAAAAGCTAAGTAACAATTAATCAAAGATTCTTAGAGGCAGTTACTTCATTCATTTTAGTCCAGAGCAAACCAATCCTATCTATGTCAAGAAATAAAATGTTTACTATTGTGTTTCAAACAAAAACAAGTTATGTTTTTGCTTGGTTTTTTTTTGTTTTCAATAAAGCCACATAAACACTGTTGCAAGCCACCAGCTTCCAGTACAGGACCCAGAATGATACTGATGAAGTTAATGGGTTTTCAATAGACCCTCAGAGATTACCCTCTGGAGTTCACTAGATGAATTACTCAAATTGCATGACATTTTTGAGCTGCAAATGACATGTATTTAGATAAAGTGTAATAGTTCTAAATAGTGCATTATGTATCAGTACAGTACCAAAATGGAAACAGGAGAAAAAAAACACTAGCGATAATGCTTTTATATTTGGGTTAGGCTGACATCAAGTTTGGCTTTTTGAGGATACTATGATGTCTTTATTTATGAAGGTTCTCTCTGACAGTAGTCTGCATTTGGCCATAGATGTGGATAATGATGTTATAGCTGGTTTTGAAGTCATGGTGATGATCACCTGACATAAAGTTTGGCAGTGTTTTGTCCTCTGGAAATTGTCTTTGGAGGTTCATGAGAAAGATACCAATGGGAAAGCCTTAAGTATATAAAGGAAATATCAAAAATACAGTGCAATTGGTGTGATATAGGAGATAAGACATAGAAAAGAAGCACAATAAGAAACACTGGTTATGTTTCATCCAGCATTGTTAGAAGTTACAGGAACTGAAAGGCACAAATTAATTAAGTATTAAGTTCTTCCAGTTTCTGTTAAGAAAAACATCGATTTTTGCTGTGTTCCTTACTGACAGTAACTTTATAGAGAAGATAACAAAGATTGCATTTCCCTTCTTTCTGCTCCTCCTCTCAAAAGTGGGTTTAACCAAATAAATCTGGGATATATTTGCCTCACATCAAAGTCAAGGCTTTGGTGATTGAACACCTCGGAGTGAGGTGGAGTGGGAACCTCACACTCTTTGGGCAAGTAGAGACGGGAAGAGGCAGACATTGAAGTGCAGCTAAGCATCAGTGACAGAGCTTGCTGGAGGGGAAAATTAAGCACTGGTCTGGGAACAAGCTATAATTTTAAGCGCCTGTTCTATTGAGTCTAACTTGCTGCCTCTAGCATAGATCTGCACACAGCAGGCACAACACTCATTCTGTACTTTTACTAGGATGGATGTGCAGTTTTGAAATTAAGATATGAAAATCTTGCATTGTGTCTTCAGTGAATAGGGAAAGCTGCTTTTGCACTGAACTAACTATCCCACAAAAAGTCTCATGAAGGACAAAGCAAAAGTGTGGAGATAGAAGTTCATATTTCATCACTGTTATTTACATGCTATGAGGAGAAAATTATTTACTGTTGGGTTATCGCTTATCTCCCTGGTAAAACGTGGAGCAAATTACATAAAAAAGAGGGAAAAAGCTGTAGAGGAATTCACGTAATAGATGTTGTTCTGGAGATTAAATTATATCTGAACTTCCTGATATTTGCAAAAGTAAAGTTTACTCTAACTTTCTAAAAACATAGAGGAATGAAGTTTGAATCTAGATCTGTTGTAAAGATTTTGTTTCCATCTATCAAAATCTGCCATTCCACTTGTATGCAGCACATTGAGTTGCATCATTTGTTTATTTTTCTTGAGATCTAAATTCTTCAGGATAAACTAATATTGTATAAAATATGTAACTTGTGCTAGACTAGATTCGAATGCTCTACTTCATGTCAGTAAGAGTTTATATGCATTTAGTTCACCAAAACCCACAAAAGTAAAACTATAAAATAATAGGAGATTAGAATCCAGCCCAAGGTGAACCCCTGATCCTTCCTCACATAAAAGCCACCAACACTTGCAGTATATTCCAACAAAACTCAAATGAAACATAATTCTCAAGTCTAGTTCATTACCTAGCTAATTAAGAGACTGAAAACAGAGTTTCTATAGATCTGAGGACACCAGAGACAGCTCAGTTCCCAATATTTTTCTCAACAGGTTTTGATATGTGGGCTTTAGTAACTGAATCAATGTGTTGCAGTAAGGACATCAAGATGTTAAAATATTGCTGTATCTACTTAATTTGTAATACTTTTTCTTTTCTGTCAGCACAGCTGAGATTACATTGTGCGGTGATTTAGTCAAGAAGAAATTGTTTTCAGGCCTCTCCCCATGGGTTTTTTATGTAAGGAATAATAAAAGTTCACTCATTTTATATATAAATATGACTAATTCCTATTGCATAGAAAGATGTGTAAAGGCTCTGGTTCTTGGATTTCTTCTATTTTTACAAAAGAAAACATATCTATAATTAAGCTTATACCATAAAGGATTTTCTTATTGAATTTTCCTTTTGACGTGATTGATTTCTGTATTGACTCTAGGAAATGGAAACCAGTAAGTAGAGTCTGACGTAAAAGAAATATTTGGGCTCTGCAATAATGTCCTTTACTACAGTAAGAGCTAAACTATAATGTGAATTGCCACCAGCCTCTTCTGCATATGCAAATGCATTTTTTTCCTCTGGGTCATAGTTGCGTCCTGTCTTAGGAAGGTAAATAAACGCAACCACTGATTCATCTGTTGCTGCAATGGGGGTGGATGGGAGGGAATTCATAAATAATTAGGATACTTGGTACAGAATTTTGGCCTGGAAAACATTAGCATGTAATGTGTCTGAAAACTGAAGCCTTCCTCTGCTCTTTCATGTGGAATAAACATGAGAATAACCTGCAGGTGAGTGGATTTATGTGCCAACCTGGAATAAGCACTGGCTCTCCTTCTGTTGCTGTTATTCACTGCTCCAGATGACCAGTGATACTGATGTTGTTGTTCATCTGTGTTGAGCAGCAGTACTAGTGTGTGTCGGATGTGCTATAGGTCATAAAATTGCAAAGCGATGGTGGTGATGTTCCAAGTGAATTTTTACCTACTGTATAATTTCATAAAACAATAAACACAAATCTCCTGCATTCATCCTGTAGCATAATTAATTTGCAGATTGTCAGGTGAAAAAATCACTGCAAGTTGCTCACCTAATAATAATAACGGTCAGCCAGAATTGCAATAAATCAGGCTTAGACACTCTGAGACAGTCTATCTAGATTATTTATTTTTTCATTACAGGGCTTGATTTTGCAATTTATTATTCCTTTTGTTATTCACTTTCTAGTGATGCACGCGTTTTGCTCTGGTATGGCCCAAACTAGGCAGAAGACTCGCATCTCTGCCCCAGGGATGCCACACCAGACTGTCACAACCAAATCCATGCTTTGTTCAGTGGTAAATCATGGGGTTTACCACCAGGGATGGCAGCTCCAGCCATCTTCTCCCTCCTCAATCATGCAAGCGAATGGCACGGGGACCACACACAGCAATAGAAGTCTGGAGGAGCTGGGACAAATGTTGCACTGCACCTGGGGGCAGCAAGGCTGCCAGTGGTGGGGCAGGAGTGTGGTCCCCAAAGACAACTTCCCTGATAGACATATCATGGGAGCGTGGCGGTAGCTGGGTTTGAATAAGGCATTTTTCAGCTGAGAAAATCATGGCAAGATATGGAGCGAAATGCCAGTCATTTCTGTATCTCTGAATTTATAATGTGCAGAATAAACGTTAACATGTAACATTTCACTGTTGAAAAAGATGAAAAGAGGCTGTTTTCAAATTCCCCAAATGACACGAGTTCTGCAATTAGAAGTAAAGGAACTTCAAAGTCTCCCAAAAATGCTACAATAAGTGTTGTAATGCCTCCAGGGGAGAAAAGCAATAAAGCTGTCATGAGACACGGATCTTGCTTTGCCTTCCATTTTGTTTCAGGGCTGAGCAGGCGTCTGTACAGCAAATACGTGCACATACATTTACAGCTTGCCTCAGTCTTGGGTGTCACAGAGACCTTTCCTCTCTCCATCTATCACTGTTGGAAATAAAATTGGCATTGCTGCGTTAATTAACAGCATGAGGTCTAGAAAGAAAGCTGGGACAGACTGTGGAGGGCACAATCTATGAAATGTCTTTGGACACTCACTCACCCAACCCTTATCTGACAGTACTCAAAATCGCTATTTTCCAAATGCACCTAAGCTCTTATTTTTCTGGGCTTTCTGTGCAGATAGAGTAAATGGAAATAATTGAGTTGTGAGGAAAGGCTTTCATTTTGGTGCACCAAGAGACTTGTAATAAGAACATTAGCACACTTATTAAAATGTCTTGTTTGTTCATGCCCCGAGTTTTAGACAGGGGTATTGCATTTTTTTTTTTTTTTAAAGAAATCTAAATAAAAAGCTAATAGTCAATTTCTGAGCATGGCTGACTAGATGGGAAATGTGCTAACATTAATATATTCTCATTAGAGAAATTCTATCGTGTTGTAGTCAACAAAGACATTTTTCCATATACAACAGTCAGTTTCCCACTGCACTGCCAGAAGTTTCTGCTGAGAAACCTGCCTTTGCCAGTCCTGGGTAAACCACTGGAGTCAAGAGGCAGCATATGAGCTACTATGTCCTGCTCGCTTTCCTACTGATGTTGGGGACATGACAAGTGGTCCCCCAGCTAGTTGTTGTGGCCTTCACCAGACCCATCTGGAGCCTGCTCTGAACCTGTTCCCAGACAGAGGGAAGACTCAAGGACTCTCAGATGGTTTTCTTCTCATCTTCATGTCAACACAGCTGTGAGCAGTGGGGTCCCATCTTAGGATGCCACCCACGGGCAGATATATCAGTGAACAACATATTGCGGTGTTCTCATTTGGAGCTTGCAGCCCAATCACTTTCTCCAGACTTTGTGGATTAATTGTGTGACTGGAATGTCTCCACAGCCAGTGCGTGAGAAAAAAACAAGTTAAAACCCAGTGCCAGCCTGGCTTGTAGCTAAGCAGAGGGCCCTAATGCTTATTAATGGGTTTCCATGAGGACTCAGCATCTAATGCTGAGCTCCAGGGGACCAAGGCACTGCGACCTAGATGACACATTGCAGTTTTGAGTCAGGCAGGAGCCAATAACTGGATGCACCCTCCCTGTGAGTGAGACAGCTGCAAAGATCCACACCTAGAAGTTATAGCAGCTTTTCCACAGTTAACAGAGATTATGTAAACCCTGAGCCAAAGCCCCCAACATCTCTTTTATTTTGAACAGAAGGCTGAAATCCAAATGGTGACAAGTTCCAGATTCAGCAACCATAAATACAGGAATGGCATGAACAGTAAAATTAATTGCAAAATCTGATTCAAGTGCTGCTCCCCTGTAAAATAACAACAGAAAAAACTCCTCACATATGCATACATATTTCTAATTAAACCACCTAGAACAGAGAGAAGAACAGTATTCTTGAGCCATTGAAAGACATTTTGGCACTTGAACCTCCTCCTTCCACGTGGGCTGCTGATGGGGGCTTTGAGATGCTCTCCTTGGTGGAGAGAAGAGGGCTGTTGGCCTCAGTGCTCGGGACATGTGTGCCATGTCTGGGGCACCCATTCTCCAGTTCTCCTGTACCATGGTCCATGCAGTGATCCCTCTGCCTGCCTGTGCCATGGCCCAGTCCAAGGGAAAGGACACTGCTAGTCAAGTTTCGGTTCAAAGTTAAGCTTGCAAATCGTTTCTACATAAACTGGAAACTCACAGCTTTATGTACAAGTAAATACACAATAGCTTTATGCTTTGCATGGCCTCTAAGCACTTCCATAATTAACATAAATCCGTTGATGTATTTACTGTAAATGTTGAAAATCTGCAAAGTAAAAATAAAATAACAGTGAACTTAATGTACTTCATAAATTTGGAAATATGTCCCTTCATGTCAAAGTATAAATAAAAGCATCTATGTAAAGTGCAAATACTATTGGAAATTCTAAGCAATGATGTTCAGATATAGCTGAACAGCAGTTTAAATTATATTATTTACAGAAAGTGTTTCCCCTAGCATCAAGAAAAGAAATTTAAACCCATCAGGGAAACCATAAATATTTTGGGGTTGCATCTAGTAAATCATGATAGAGATGAAATATTGTAACAGTTTCTCACAATGCATGATTTACTTTCTTGGAAATAAAATAATTTTTGCCAAGTTGTTTATGCTAGGCAGCTGTTTTGGAAAGTTGCTGAGAGAGCAAAGGTTATGTTATCTTTTACTTACTTTACAGTTTGAGAAGGAATTTGTTCCAAATACTCCTGTTTAATGTGTCTATATTCAGTATTGGAGTATAAAAGCAAAAAAGAAAGCGGGAAAACTTGAGAGAAGTTCTGCAAACTGCAAGGGGAAGAATTTCTCCAAGATAATCACAGATATCTGCAGAAAACCCTTTCAGATGTTTATTACCCTTTTGTACAGGGATTGCAATTTCTCTGTACATTTCCATGTAACATTTCATTTGCTATGTCTAAAGTGCTTCAGCTGCCATTACTTGGCAGGCTTCATTTACCTCAGTGGAGTTAAGCCAGTCTAGATCATACTAGGATCTGGCACATGGTGCTCAGAGTTGTTTAGCAAATGCATAGCCCTTTTCTGTGGGGTTAGTAGAAGCACAAAAATTCCCTAAGGATGGAACATTATGTACTTCTGTTGGCAAACCATCACATAAGCAGTTATACAGGCACAGACATGAACACAGATTCAAAAAAACCCCTGAAATATAAAGTATAGAAAACTTGGGCAAACAGAAACATAGATGAAACCACCATCCTCCAAACTGACAGAGAAGAATGATTTTATTCTGTGATACCAGAAGTATGATGGACATTGGGCTGTAAACAGAAAATGCTCCATGTGTATGGAACTTGTGCCCTTCCCTCTCCTATCTTTTGCTTTGAGGGAACTAACCTCTGACATTTGATACATGGAGTTTTATAGTAGCTCTTTATCTTTTTACTATTGCAAGGTTGTGAAAGCTAGCAAGGGGTGGGGGGGAAGTGCTGGTGTTGATGATGATAACTTATTAAAAAAAGGGAAACATATTAACATTTCAAACACATTAAATGAAGGGAAAACAAAGGCACAAAGACCTCTGGGTAAATCCACAGCTGGTGTTAAGCAGCAGAGTGTCAGTGAGGTGCATGATGTCTTCTTCTACTTCAAAGAGAAATTAATTCAGTGAGGCTCTGTAGTTTTATGTCATGTAGGTCAGACTGGATGAGCACTGTGGTATCCTGTGGTTTTATACACAGACTGCAGAAAGTGGCCAAGCTTATACCCTTTGTCTAAGTAACATAATGCATTTCCACTGCTGAAACAGAATCCTGGGCTGAACGGACCATTGATCTGACCCAGTAAGATATTCCTTATATTTCTATAATCTTATTTATAAATCTTCACCAACTGATACAGGAAAAGTTCTAGCTTCTGCTTATGTTATGAAATATTTATCAAAACATCTACCTAGACTGCATCCTTCCTCTTGTATTCCACTTCTTCCTTTGCCTATACTTATTTGTTCTGTTCTTCGGTTAAGTTATAGGTTCCCTAAGGAAGGCTGTATCTTCCACGTGCTTCCTGCAGTGTGACTAATACACTGTTGAGAGATAAAAAAGGGTAATAAAGATATTCCTTTTTCCAGGGCCACCTATTTTACTTCCCATATTGCAGAATTGCCTAATTCTGAGTCAAGGAAACCATTTGGGAAAAGTATGTGTCAGAAGAAGTAAACGCAGACAGCATAACTGTAACAGTTGTGCTAGGGGGTGATTTGACAGATTGTTGCCTGTAGCTCCAACAGGTCAGGGCCTAAAATTCTCTTTTCTCTCTAAAAGGCAAATTCAGAAGGTGCCTGTCTCTAGCTGATGGAAAACATGATAACCAACAGGTTTTTGCCTGTATTAAAGTCAATATGGCTTTGAAATGATCCAAGTGTACTTGGCAGACAGTCTATGTGTGACAGCCAGCTGGAGAAAACTCCAACCTAGACCACTGACACTGCATCTCTATCAATGGCTTTACTAGCACTCATATGCTGTTAACAGAGGCTTAAAGATGGATGAAATAGAGAAGGAATGGAGCCGTTAACTAACAAGGCAGACTTACATTCACTGACCTGTGTAAGCCTTAGATTTTCTGAACTAGAAAAAACAATGAAAATTGATAAAAAGATAGGAACACTCTTATAGAGCTTGTCTTGATTATATAGACAACACTCAGCAGCAGTGTATTGCTGTTATGACTTGCACTGCTGGAGCATGGCTGAGCTGGTGTTGCCCCTGAGAACCACCCCAGCAGGGCACTGCACAACCACAAAGTGCCAACTCACAGAGGCAGCAACTTGCACATGTGGGACATACAAGTGTGCCTGACAATGTGGGCTGTCAAAATGGAGCTGGAAGAACGAATGCTGGACGTTGGGTGAGCTATGGATGGCATTTCACTGCTGTTCCTATTCCAGTCTTGCTATCTCTGGAACACAGCACATTCATAATAAGCACAGTCATTCCCTGCACATCTGTGCCATGTAGGCAATACAATAGCCACAACTCACCAGTCTTTGGCTTAGACATGACTTACAAATTCTAGCAAATATCTCAAATCAGGGTTTGAGGATGGGATCTTCCTTGTCAAGCATGCTGAGTTACAGAAGCTGAAGAAGTCCTACAGACAAGCTCCTCAGGGATAATGTGGGATGTGCCTCCCCCCTCCTCGTTTCCCACCTGCCTTCCACAGCATGTTACAAGGATAGTGGAATAAAAGGCAAAGGCTGCCCATCATAGTCTAGTATAACAGCTCAGATGACCAAGTTTTTGTTAATGAGGTTTGGGCTGAGAAGTCATTAAGTGGAGGGGTGCAGCTGGCACACCAGTACACATCTGATGCATCAGGAGAGCAGGAGCCTCTGGTAGAAAGAGTCTAGGTAATAACCCTTCAAACCACTACAGCTTGGTTTGCAGGAGTTCACCTGTCAGAATCCAAAACACCATCTGCTTTCTGCAGTGCCTAATATTTGCTGAACCAAGTCAAGTATGTGCAATAGAGTTCTGCAAGCCACAATTTCCCCTGAGGTTTTAAAAATTGATAATCCAATATTAGATAGGATAGCATTAAATTAGGGAAATACAATCTCATGCCTCAGGGCATGGGCAAACTTAGAGCCAGAACAGGTAGGTAGGAAGTAGCTGAGCTGTGAGCATGTTAAGCCAAAAACATCATATACCTTTCTCCTAAAACACCTCATACTGGGTGTTGTCTGAGACAGAAGGCTGGATGAGAGAGATTAATTCTGGTCTGATAGCTGTTTTTCTCGTTGTTTTCACACCAGTCATGATGTTAGACTAGATTTTTTTGCTGTTTTCTAACTTCTTATAGGTTATGTAGAATTATGTAAACAATTGCAGTATACTCTGATAAAAATGCAACATAAGAAATAATCATGTAAGCGCTTTCAAGAAAGAGCCTTTTAGTGATGTGCTGGCAAAGTACTGTGTTATCTGAATGCTCCCACAGCAAATACAACATTTGGCACTTGCAGCTATTGCAATGCTAATCCGTGTCCCTTGGTAATTAGAATATGCCCAAAAAGTTGGTGTACAAACTCATTTTGATCTTCATTCATCCTGAATGCCAAAATAGCTTTGTGAGTGAAAGCAGCATGAAGAAAAATGAACAAAGTATGAATGTGGATCTTTTCATGTCCAGTTTCCTAGTTAGTTGGAAGGGCCTTGTTGTATAATACAGAACTGAATTTCTCCTACAGTTCCTGCTGTAATAATACGCATGAGCTGTGTACATCTACATATGTATATCATTCAGGAAACATTCTTTGAATGTAATGTGGGTTTTACCCCTTGGTGATACAACACATAGGAAAGAGCTCCACAATTCAAAAACAGCTTAAAGGCTGATATTCAGCACATATTACCTGTCTTCATTTCTATGTAACATTCATTTCTGAAAAAATTAAGGGAATCAATCTATTTTACCCTGGAGTATCTTCTAAAATTATAGGAGTTTTTTGCAATCTGTACTTTCTCCCCACAACTCTTGCTGTTCAGCTGTTGAGGTGAACACAAAAACAAAACTTAAATGGATCTCAGCTATGCTGATTTTCTACAAACATCACAGTAAAGAAGCTAGTTACCTGAGCAAGTGTCCAAAAACTTTGATGTTACCCATTTACTGCAGAAATAGTTTTTTTCAAAAGCATTTAAAAACCTACACCATATTTTCACAGACACTTAAGAGCTAGCATAAATACACAGCTTTACTCCAAGTTAGTTCAAGTCTCGTGTAACTATGTTAACAAGACACTGCACCTAGATTTGATCACTAAGGTTGAACTCAATGAATGGATATGTGACTTGCCTATAGAAATAGCCCCCTTCTGCCATGCCTGGAACAAACTCACAGTTTTTCTGCACCTCTATAAATTTACTCTCTGTCTGAACATCTACAAATTTAATGCTCTAAGATCACTTGTGACGGTAAGAGTACTGATGTTAATTTTGCCTTGTAAGTGCATCAAGTCACATACTTGGAATGAATTGCCAATAGTCAAGCTGTAACTAAAGTGCGAGTTCCTACTCCAGCATCAGCACGTGTGTTTTAGGAAGGTCCTGCTGTCTCCCTTCTTATTATTCCTTTCATCTCATTTATTCTGTTGTGCTAAACACCTAATACAGTCATTCTCTCAAGGACAGAGTAATGTGCACAGGGACTGCAAGAAAGAACATTAAGCCTTTAATAAAAACCTGTAGTAAACCAAGTGCAAGCTCCTAAATTCAAGTTAAGTTTGCAGTGGGTACTGGAATTAAAAAAGTACTGAAGTGCTTTTTTACCCCAAAGTGTTA
>JAWWEU010000081.1:69902287-69917555 GCA_035583155.1 Acropternis orthonyx | reverse complement strand
GAAAGAAAGAAAGAAAGAAAGAAAGAAAGAAAGAAAGAAAGAAAGAAAGAAAGAAAGAAAGAAAGAAAGAAAAGAAAGAAAAGACACATAAAAAAAAAGTTCTCCAAACTCTTTTTTCCTTTTTTTTCCCCATATAAAGGGAAACAAGCTTATCCCAAAGAGAGTAAGCCAAATTTCTGCTAAACTTCGTAGCTTTAATAAGCAATCTACCTTTAAATTCAATACAGAACCTATGTAGTGATATGAGTTTAGTATTACAGTATAATATAATAGCTGAAATACTACCATTCACAGCCTTCCTTGACACCAAAGGTCACATTTATGAAAGGTTTTACTCCCACTCCCCTTTTACCTGATCTACATTTCTCAGTTCTGCTTTGTGAGACTTGGAGAAAATGCATTACAAGGAACAATTAAAATCTTGGTGCAGATAAGCTGGTTTTTGTCTCCAAATAAAAAATGTTAGCTAATAAAAAGTGCTTTCATATCCTTCAAGAACTGTCTTCCATTATTCATTTGGAAAAGAAAAAGTATTGAATGACTTCATGTCCACATGAAATAGAAACCCACTTTGTCCAGTGGCAGAATGACTGTCTCCTGATGATTGAACTCCATGAAACAGTTTTTCTACACTGAGGAAATATTTCCTCTGTTGCATTACTACAAAATGTCAAAAAGTGACAACATCCATAACTAAAAAGTCCAATAACATTTTCAAATCAAATTATATATTTTTTAATGTTGTGAAATGTTTAGGTTGGTTTTGACCTTTTGAAGTAGCATCTATGTTTGGCTGCCTTTTAACATAAATTATCTTCCATTTCAAATTGAGGTAATTTTGAACAAAATAGTATAATATATCATTAAGACAGTGTTGAAACAGATATAACATTAAATGGCCAATTCATTCATCCACTCACTCACTCACTTGCTTTGGCTCTGAAAAACCAAAACTGAGTTGGCAAATTTTAACTGTGTGAGTCTCATTAAAATATTCAAAACGGAGTTTACCAAATTTCATCCTGGTTTATTTCTATCAAAGTCCATACTCCTTCTGATTGACAATCCAGTAATATATGAGAACACTGTTCATTTCTGTGTCTATGACACTTTTAGCAGTCTTCAGGATGTATGATCTTATTCTTGTAGTAATCCTTTCCCCATTCAACCACTCATTTCTGTTGTTTCTTTTGCTCCTTCCACATATATAGGACCTGATTCACAAAAAACCTTTTGGTAGTTGATTTTCAGAGTAATATTTAACCTGTTGATTTGAGCTGAGGATTTTGGTCTTTATTGCCCCAGATATGGAAGACAATTATTATGCAGTTGGGACTGGCTACTGTTCAGGACAGAAAGGGTTTTTTTGTTCTTCAACATACTAGGGCATTTCTGAATACTTTGAAACATGTTATTCCTTGCACTTAAGTTACACTATTAGCAATATTAATTAGTTAATTAGTTAATAATAATTTAGTTACAATAGTAACAATAGTTAAAAATTTGAAGTGTATGTGTGAAATTAATAGTGTCAAAAACAGGGAAAGATATGGTTGAATTCTTTTTCCTATGGAAATCAAAGCTTTAATATTTCATTTCTTAAAGAAGATGCCAGACCAAAGGAATGCTGTCTGCTTGTTACCTGGATAGTCAGGAGACATGAATAATATTATTGATGTGCAAACACAAAGGGCTGGAGGCTTGTAACTCTGTTTCTCTGTGAATAAAAACAGCAGGAGGTACATGGTGGCAATAGGCACCTCCTGTTTATGATAAATGGGAGTAGAAATGACAACTGACCTTTCCCTGCAACATGAGACTGCAACAACTTTGGGGTTCAACTTCCTTGCAACTTCCTGTTTTGTCTTCCCACCCCACAATTCCATCCTTTTAAATGCTTTGTTTCATGTTACTGTGCCAAAGTCAGAGTGTATATTTTAATCACTGAAAATTTTAGCCTCCCATGAGAAACTTTTTGTTTCTACCAACAATCCTTCTGATAAAGATTATGTGTTTCCTCTATTCCTGCCTTTCCTTTCCCTCAGATATCAGTATTATGCAAGTAAACAGGCTTAGTCCTACTATTCCTCCCTCTGCTCCCAAGGTTTCCTGAATTTCAAAAGAGCCTGGAAGTGAAACTTGGAAGCTTTGGATATCTGCATTTTCAGCACAGCCACCAAAGTAGCCCTGATGGCATCTAGAAAAGCCTGGGTATGAATCACTCAGATGGCTCCTGAGCAGATAGCAACAACCTGTTGTAGCCTGGGACCATCCCAAATATCAGTAGATCTTCAATCACAAGTGATCACTAAAAGTTGCCACCAGAATGACAGAATGAGAAAAATTCCAAACAAATTATTTGGCCACAAATTACCACATACAAATATACTGTACACTTTCTGACCTTAAAGAAAGTAGACTAGCATTTGTGTTCGCTGCAGAAAATAATCAGCAAGTAATAATTTTATTAGACAGAGTTGCTGTGACAGGACACAAAACTAATGTCTTTATTTTCCCTCGACAAGGTTTTCATTTGTCCTTGCTCCTTTTGCTCTTCACAAAATGGTAATAGTAATGCTCATTGGTAAAGTATTTCAAGGATTAATGGTGCTGAGTATTGCCCTCATTTAAAAAGGGGGCAGACCAGGATATGTCAGCTATGATACAGCACAGTAATTGTGCCACAGACACCTTTAAACTCCCCTGTCTTTAGTCTGCATTTTGTTCCTAACCTCCGAAATGTAGTGCAATGGCTGGAGTCATCCAATCTCTATTTCATATAATTTCATTGCTCAATGCATAAACAACTGTATCAAACCAGAAGCCCTGGTATAGTTGAGCTACTGTAGTAATTTAACCTTTCTCTTACACAAATATTTCAAAGTGACAGTAAAACTACCCTCATTCCTATGCCCTTAACCATCTCTTTTTTAACCGCTTTTGATTTTTTTTCTGTGGTAAGGTTGACATCAAAAACCTTTCACTTATGAACTGCAATCTGAAGTGCTCCATAGGTTATCTTGATAAAGATGCTGGGTCACTGTTTTGGTCATTTCACTTGTTCCAAGAAACAAAAGCCTCGTAAATCTTTGGTGATATACTCACCATCTTGCACCATGTGATGGCCACAGGTTGTACCCCACTTAATTGCCTGTGCACTTCACCATTGGTCATTGTGGAGGAAGATAATGGATTTGGTTTGCAAAATAAAGTAAAAATTTCCAAATTGAAACTTCTATATTCCATTTCTGCTGGACTGCAAAGGCAACATTCCCTGAGATGAATAGTAGAAGATAGTGTAACAAATTAATACAAATGAAGTCATTCCTGAGTGACTCCATCTGCTTTGGAAATGAGGCTCGGACTTTCCAAAATGTGGCCATGATCCAGATAATTAGGCTTAACTCCAAATGAAGCCACACAGGTAACTTATAGCTTCATTAACTCTCTTCAGGAAGGCAGGCATCCAAAAGCTAACCTTAATAGAGCAGCATATGATCCATTGACAATCTGTTTGATATTAAAATATGAACTTTGTTTTTACTATTTTACTTGAGTATTAGGCCAATAACATATGCAGAACAAAATGTTAGGCATTGGACATGTTCTCATACCTTGCATTACATGCCAGTCACTACATCCAGAGAACTAGGATCATAATTTTTGTTTACAAAGTTTAATCAAAATACATTAATAATCTACAAAACCTAAGCAAGGCATATAAGGTGTCTGCAAGTGTCTTTCCTCTGTAATCAACAGGAGGATTATTAGGTAATAACAAATGTTATTCATCTTCATAATGGCTAAATGACAGCCTGCTTAAAAATAACAGATGACTACTCTTCATCAACTATTACAGGGTGAATATGACCTTCACGTACTTTAAGCAAACAAGTCATCTTTTCAAAGACTTCCCTAGTTCTTTAATTGATAATGATGAGATGCTTTATCTGTGCTGAGAAGAAAAAAAAGAGCTTAAGTTATACGATTTATTTTAGGCTTGGAGTCATTTTATATAGCCCTCTGTCAGAAAAGATGCTGAGATATAATACCAATTTCTTCATCAATAATAAATTAATGCATAATTAAAGTGGTTAGTGAGGTGCATAATGAACTCCTGTGAGATGTTTTCCCTTAGTGTTTATGAGTCTTCTCTGTGATTATTTTTTTTTCTGTTTACATGATGCTGCTTAAATGCAACAGAACTGGAAACAACTGGGCTGAAAGAAGTCTCAAGAAGTTCTCTCATACATCTGTTTCATACCTGGCAGAAGTCTGACTTAGTGCTCCTTGTAAACTTTGAAAACCTTGTTGACAATTCCTCCCCTAGGAAAATCAGTTCCAACCCTTGTTGCTAGAAGCACTTTCATAACATATAATCTGAATCTGCCTTATTGCTATGTAAGCCCAAGTGTGTTGCAGAATTGGCCCTGGAGTTTCCAAACTGAAGCTCTTCTACAGATTTAATCTTACCTTCTAATGAAGGTTCTTTGAGCCTGAAAAGAGTAAAGCATATGCAACAGCCTACATGTGTCAGTTGTCAGACTGATGAGGATGGAAGGCTAAACAAGTCAATAATAAAAAGTCATTCTGCCCAGCAGAATCTTTGTACAAATACATTTTTTTGGCATTTAGGTAGTTTTGCCAATTTAGGTTGCTCTGATCCCTGCTAATGATGGTTTACAAGAGTTCTGTCCCTTTACAACTCTTGATACCATAAATATATCTCTGTCTCTTGCTAAAGTAATGCACAGTGGTTATACCTTCCACTAAGGTAAATTTGCTCTTTTGTGAACACTATTTATAGACAAGGCAAAAAACCCCAGTAACTACCATGCTTACTTCTGTAGCTTGAAAAATGCTGCCTTTGCCAAGTCACAGCCATATTTGACTCATTTGCCATACAATTTACACCCACAGGAATCGAATTGAGGTGGAATTAACAGCTTTCTCCTACCTCTTGTTTCTCTCACAGTACGATGGGTGTTGCAAACAAAATGTGATTTGCCAGAAATGCTCAAAGCAGAGGAAAAAGTGATACTACATTGATGGAGATCATTTTAGCAGTCTTAGACTTATTTGCAGTGAAGAGTGCTATGCATTAGAAGGAACATTTTAATCGTGATCCATAAAAAGCAATCCAATACTGAAACAAGTGCAGTATTGGTTTTGCTTAGTCTCATACTCATTATAGCAGTGCATAATGCTCTGTGTTAAAATTTTTGTTGTTCATTTTAAAGGAAAACAGTGATTCAGGTCATTCCAAATCGGTCTGGGATGCTCCAGCATCTTGCTTTTTCTGTAAATCAGTGTGTAATTATTTATCACTGACTTTGCTTTATTCAGACACAAAATGCAGGCAGTAAGTTTTATTTTTTAACGTGCTTATTTAATTATCTCCATAAATCATCTAATAATTGAATAAAAACTGTCACAACCAAAAGTAAATTGTGTCTTTTTATTTTCCTGGGCTACAACTATGCCAAAATGCATACCTATGTATGTGCACACACACATGAATAGCATGTTTCTTATATACATTAGAAAAGAAACTTATTCTGATCTTCCTTTTTGACAAAAGGAATATGTGACAAAAATTAACTGAAGACCATTCATTAAATGTTATTGATAATTTTCTGATTATCTGATTCAAGCTAACTAGGCATGGCAAAGGCAGGCAAATGGTTTGATGTTCTCAGACAACACATGGTCAAATTCTAACTACTATTTGCTGTATAAGGAACATACCAATTGTGCCTTCAGCCTTAAAAAGATGATTTATTGAAGCTATCAGGATCACATCCTAGAATATCAGTGCTTTTCTATTTGTGCCATATTTGAGAAAATCTGGAGGTTGAGGAAGAGCAAGGTGAATGAGAGCATCATCCGAGAAGATTTTCCCTTTGCGCTTTCTTCTTCCAACTCACTCCCCTTTTCAAGAATATTTGCCGTTTGATGTTTTCTATATTTCCTGCCTGTGGTATGATTTCGTGCCCATTACTATTCTATGTGAAATTATAGAATTATCAGTGTGATTACTCTGCCTTGCCTGTTACAAGTGTGATTACAGAGTGGCAGGTAATATTGAACAGGAGCCTGTTTTCCTAATCTTTCTCCAAGGCCAGTCATTTGTTAAATAAACTGAAAACACTATAAATTTAATGCCATTCAGCTCTCCACATATTATTTATTGGATGCAAGACGACCATAGGACAAAGATGGTAACAGGGTCACAAGCTGAGGTCTGGCATTCCAGACTTCATTTACTGGTTTGTGCAGAGGGTTCCATATTTTGAAGAGCTGTAACAGAGCCAGGGATTTGTGTTCCTGGTGACCAGCCAGAGTCTGGAGAGACTGCAACACCATGAATGGCCAATATTTGATGAGTTCCTGGTCTGCATAAGCGGACACAGGAGAGGTAGTTTCCTTGGGGCTCTTTCCCTCAGGGTGCAGAGGGTTACGGGATGCTGTATGACCTTGTCGTGGCTGCAGGCTGAGCAGTGATGCACCCAGTGTGCCTGGATGGGGAATTGAAGGGGCAAGACAACTTCAGGAAGCAGGAGAGTCTCAGCTTCACCCCCCAGCTCCCCAGAGATGAGATGCACAGTGCTAGGAGAGGAATGAGTGGCACATAATGCAGAAACACAAGTAGGATCCAAGAACACTGTCTTTCTGTGACTCAAATTTACTCCCATTTGTTTCTGTTTTGCATAGGGCTGGTGACAGAGCTATCACAGAGAAATAATTCTGCTCAATGACAGTTTCCTGCCCTGATATTTTTTCCTGGTGCTCTGTAGCCAGCTAACGGGGGGACCAGTTTTCCCTCCAGAAAGAGTTGCATTTTTGGAAAAGGAATATATTGTGTGTTGTAATTGGAAATCAATGATGCACTAGGAAGTGAGGAAATGGCACTACATAAATCAGTCAGATATCAATATTATGCTTGTTGCTTAATACCATAATTTTAAAACAAAGTTGTCTGCAGACATTTACCTTTAATGTCTAGGCAATTGTTTAAAACTGAAGGTTGTAAGAGGGCTTGAACTTTTCAAGATCAGTTGAGTAGTCCTTGGCAATTTTTGTAAGGCTTACAGAGGCAAGCAGAGAAGTATTTGTTCCTTTATTTCGGGAGCTGGGATTAGTTCAAGGTTTCTTATTAGAGAACAGTGTCTTTCCAGATTGTAAGGCAGAGGGTTCAAATGATTTCTGTGGCTAGATGGCAAATCATGTTTGGATCTAGCAAGAAAGACAACATAGGTCCAAGTCCAACCAAGTCACAAGAATTTGATCAAAGTTTGATGGCTACCTTCCATATGAAAAGCCATATGTAGATATTATAATGCAAGTATTATAATTAATTGCAGTTCTTAACAAAAGTACTTAAATGAGCACAATAAGATGCTGAAAAGATTCCTAGTCTCATTGAACTAAAGCTTGATTATAGGTATTATTGATTCAGTCCACTGGAAGCATTTCCAAAATTGGCCCTACATAAATACGCCTGTGTATTGCTTACCTTCAGTCAAAAAAGCTAGAGAAGCTGTAGATTTTGTCCCCAGACATACCTGACATTTTAAGGAAGGAAGAATACACAAATCCTTACTTACAGTGCATGTAATATAAACTGCAAGAGTCAGGATTTAGTTGACTAGCAGCCTTCCTAGAGCTAATTAGCCCAAGACAACTATAGCACTTAGAATTAATTTTTAAAAAAGATCTATTAAAAATATTTTTTAAATGAGTGAAAAAATATTACATTTTCAATATACCTTCCTTATGACTTATGGACCTGTATTATCCCAGCACAGTAAAGTGTGCAATAAAGTGCTTTTAAATGTCTGCATTTCAATGGCTATTTTGTCAACACAGTTGTTTGCACCATTCTTCTACAAATTAGAAAACTGTTATCCTTATTTATGTCTACCATTTAAGGACAATTCAGAAAATGAGACCCATCTGCAAGTTTTCTCTATGTTTACATGCCTTACAGTCTTTCCTATGTCTTTCCATAGACATGGGACCAGTGCAAGGAGCTAAAATCTAATGATCTATGATAAAGTCATTAATCATAGGATGATTTGGGTTGGAGGGGACACCTTAAAGATCATCTAGTTCCAACACCCCTGCTGTGGGAAGGGACATCTTTCACTAGACTGAGTTTCTCAGGGCTCCACCCAACCTGGCCTTGAACACTTCCAAATCAACCTCAAGATGTAAGCGGAAATGCAGAGATTATGGTTATATCAGGCCATGATGACTGGCAGTACAAAATGTACCACAGATTTTTCAAAACCTTCCAGACAGGTGGATTTGAGGGTGTTGTATAAAAATTAAAAAAAAAAAAAAGAGGTCTTTTGGTCTGTCCATTCCTTATGAATTGTCTAAGGAAGTGTTATTCACACTGCAGATAGTCCATGCTCCCCTAGTCTATGCAGGCTAGCTCTGGAAGCAGTATTAGGCAGACCAAAAGGCTTAATCTGCTTAAGTCACTGATAGTCTAAAGATCTCTATCCTCAATGGCAGTGTCACTGTCCTTTCTTTTTTCTCTTGTTACTTCACTGTATACCTCTGAAACCTTACTTCCTCAAAAAGTGTCCAGAGTTTTGCTTTTTCCAAGAGAACACACTCCCATTTTTCTTCCCATGTTAGCTTGAATAGTGAGGAGTTACCTCAGATAGCTTCACATGCCACAGAAAAACCACACAACGCTGGACATCATTTGGGCAAATCACAGAATGTTTCTTTAGGCCAAAGACAAAACATTCCATTGTAACTCCTGTATGAAACAACTTGACTTTTTATTCTGGAAAATAAACCCGATGACATTGAAATAACAGCTAAAGGTTTTTCACTTCAATCTCACAACAGAACAATAACTGTGTAAGATCAAGTAGTACACAATTGACTTTGTGCTTCTCTTGCAAGGAAACAGAACCCTTGATGCCATTCTCCCCTCCTTCCCCCCCAACAACTATAAATAGTATTCGCTGACTGTGTGACCAGAATGTGGCATTCCTCTATGATCTTCCTCCATCAAGTCTTGGATTTCTGCCCAACACTGGGCACCAGAAATAGCAAGCACTAGAAATACTGTACCAGTTCTGGTGGTACCCAGCCTGTTCACCCACATGAACTATGGAAGAGCACCCAGAGCTTTCTTAGGGCTCAGGGCAAGAACCAGGTGACCAAATGTCCCCTTATGTATATCCCACAACTAGGTGTACATCCCTTACCTGTCAAAACGTGATTTGGACAAATAGCTTAATCTGATTTCTTACTTTAAAACAGTGCTGATGAACCTAGAGCTATGTATGGTTTAGAACTACATTTGTTCAACCTGCTTGTAAGATGTCATCTTTTCTTCTGGAGAGTGACCCAGATGACCCTAACTAAGATGCTCTAGCCAGATACACAGTCAGTGGAAGTTGTCCTCAGCTCAAGTGAAGCAATGACCTTTGATTCTTACAATCAAAGCTCGGGGGGTTTTTTGATGGTTGTGTAGTCCTTTCTATCCAGGAACAAGCAGACTCCTAGTAGAATAGGTCAGATGTAAGAGAACGTAAGGAGGATGCCTATGACTATGTAAAATTCCAGGGAAGCCAAGGGACAGCAGGCAGGGAAATGTTTGTGCATACAAAGCTAACGCGTTCATTTGCTCATCCCTGCTAATGTCAATCTCCACAGTGTTCCACCATGGGCCTCAGAGGCCATTAACATTGTTTTCTGCTATGTCTGACAAGGAAGAAGAGAAACTGTGGGCAAGAGCTGATCTATTACACCATTACATGTCACAGGCCTTTGCCTCCTGTCTAGTCAATGATTTTACCACAGGAGCTCAAGCCAAAACTTAACCATTTGCATAAGGAAAAGTCATCCCAGGGAATGCTGCATGAAGTACTGGAATGGATGCTGTGGTATTTCTCAATAAAAAAAATTAAGAAGTCACTTTAAAAAAAAAACATTTTTAAATGCAACATTCTAAAAGCCAGTAATGGGCTGAGGGGAAAAAAGCAAAACTAATTAAATTAAATTGCAGCATTTTTTTCCCCCTCAAAGTACTTGTTTAATATTAAATGAGTTATTTAAAAATAACTATGGACAACAGATAGGGAAAAAAAAAGATAGATTAGGTGGACTGAAAATTAAAAGTGAAACTTAAATATTAATGGAGTTTTCCGTCAATGCTAGAGGTGGTCAGAAAGTTTTTTCTGCCACACTTCCTGTCAGAAAATGGTATTTCACGAGAACAAAACAATCTCTGTGGGAATATGACAAAATGGGAGGGAAAGACAGCAAATTACTCCCTTTAGTGATATCAAAACATTCTATTTTGAAGTGTTTCTGGACTTTAGCAGCATGGTGCTTCTTTTAATTATAATAACTTTATAATCTGGTTTAAAAGTGAAGATTGAAATAAAACATTCAAGCACTATAAAACACATCTTTCCAACCTTTCTAAAAGTATCTTTGAAATTTTATTTTATTTCACATTCTTTGTTTTCAAATTTCAAAATTACATAATGTCATAATTTATGACAAAAATGTCTCAGCTCATAATTCTCAAAGGTGTGAGGTTTCAAATTTCACAGATCTTATTTAACATCTGTTCATATCTTTTGCCTTATTATTTACTTTAGGTGGCTTCACACTTGTCTAAAGAGACAACATAAAGGAGAGCTAAGAAGTTGTGTGTTATTTTACTTCAAAAAGTTCATCTTTGAAAGGGAACTTCTTCATTTAAAATTTTTCCTCTCCTTATTTTTCTCACTGATTCCACACTCCTGCGCCATTCCTACCCCACCTGCCCCTTGTAATTTAAATCAGAGCAAACAGATTTAACCAGAACACAAAAGATGGGGGAGAAGGAGTGATGCGGGGGGTTTAACTCTGTTTGTTAAAAGTAGTCTTTTTTTAATGCAGACCATTTTGATAATTTTGATTGTAATGCAGTCATAAAAGAGGTGCCAGTGCAAGCTGTCAGTCCCTGCAGGAGAGGCACAGACCGGTGTTGGTGGGTAGGCAGGAGCAAAAGCAGTGAAGAAAGAGACGGAACCAGACAACTCTTCTGCCAACCTCATTACTACAGTAAATATGTTGTAGACTTCTGCAAAGGTTCAGATCCATTCACAAGGATGATCCATGGAGTGAATATTTTGACCAACTTGTTTAAGTCTCATTAGGTACACACGGGCATTAGTGGAGTAATTTCATCTGCTGTAGTGATTTATCTATGCACTGGATGTAACAGTGAAGTTGCTTAAACTCTGAAGGTTCCTGGCTGTAGTTTTAACTTCTGGTATTTCCAATGCATGTATATACACTGTTTACATAAAATATACCCCTACACTACACATGACATCAATATCATGGTTAAAAATAGTTATGCTGTCTCTTTTTACAGATGATTGAATAGACACTTAAGTGGGTTGGGATTTAGTATGAGGACTCTCATCTCAGAGGTCAAGGGTTCAAATGTATTCAAAATCAATACTAACTGAGAGTTATTACCTTTGGGTGGCCTATGTAAAATGAATAGTGGTTCTAGCCTAATTTCTACTTGACAGATGCCTGTGCCATCAAAAAAAATCCCATCACTACTTTTGGCATTCTTCACATAAGCCTCAACATAGAAGCCAAAGACGACTGGGCACAGAGGTGGAATTAATCACTCATGAAAGAGACCTATAGGACCTATAGTTGATCCTTCCAAAACGGAGATAAAACAGATTATTGAGGCAGGCTGAGGAATACTGAAGTGTTAGTTCTTGCAGTTGGCTCCTCCCTATGAATAAAGAGAGGGCAGAATTTTCATATGTTTTTGATCCAGCATTTTTTCACAAGCACCAAATTGGCTTTTGCTGGGGAAAAGATATAAGAGGCTTATATGTACTACCAAGTTAAGATTGTGTCAGCGTCTCCCACCAAACCATAAAAATTTAATCTGGGCTAAAAGTTGGCAGAGTCGTTCTCAGCCCTGAAGTATGTTTTAAACCCCATTAACAAATATGTGTCAGGCCACCTATAACCTAAAATACTCAAGGCTAAATAACAATAATAAAAAGTCTTTTCATCTAAGTGTGGAATGCAAAGAGAAAATATAATGTCAAATATTATACGGTTTAAAAAATATTCCTGTGTCTGTGCATCAAATGAGGAAGCTTTGACAAGTCTTTCTGATTAAGTCTGAAGATATTTGAGTGGTTCTTTTTGCTTGAACCGTAGGGAATATGCTATCAGCGGTCCTGAAGACAGACCAGAGAGAACTTTAAAAAATGTGATAACATTTTGAAATAACTGCAAAACTTTGCTGTCATGAAGAGAAAATATGTAGATTTGGCTTACTCCCAATGAGAAGATGAGCTGCATAGTTTTGTGCAGCTTGAAGGCGTTAAATTTGCCTGGTGGGAAGACCAGTTAAAAGACAATTACAGCAGTTTAAGCATGAAGAATAAGAGTATGCTGCACATCAGCACTCTCAATTCTCAAGCAGATATTGTGAACTCTAATTCTTGTTTGCATTTTTCAACTGAAAGAAGGAAAACTGATGATTTGAAGAACAGAAAAAGCTATATTTGTGCATTAAAAAACCCACAGTATTTTTTAACATTCAGGTGTCCTCTTCATCCTTAAAGACATCATGAGCCTGAAAAAGGGTAGATCTTGTCCTCAAAAAGTGTATCAGCTGAATGCTTTTAAATGGTATGTAGAGTGCTGGATCCTAAGTCGAGCCAGGGTACTTTAAGCTCTGAACCCTGTGATGCCACTCTTTGCTGTGGCCCTTCACTGCTATGCCTTGATGCCAGAAGAATGGATGCAGATATGAACCAAGCTGGAAAGGAAACACAGGTATACAGCGAGCTGTTGCCTTCTCTAAATTGATCCCAGCATAAGCAAATAGGAATGCAGGAACCCAGAGCTTGATGTGAATAGCATCTCACCAACCATTTAGGTTTTGCTGTAAGTGAATGGACATCAAGCACAAACCAGTTTTGAGCCATATAACTGAGGCAAAAGTACATCGCACCAAAACCATTAAACAGTCTGCAAGTTCCAAAAATGCTTCTATTCTGTGTATGTTTAAAGAGAAAAAAATCTTATATAAGATACTTCAGGGAGCCATCATACATTTAAAGAAATTGTACTGGGCAAGCTAATTTATTTTTTTTTTCTGCCTCTAAATATCATGGAGCTAAACTGTAGCTAAAAATAACAATCTGAGAATATGGGGTGTTGATAGGAGAGTTAGCGCAGAACTACCTATGTTCCAGTCACATTTTCCAGAGATCATCCAGTCTTAAATAACAATTGATAGCCCCAAACCAGATTTAAGTGAATGTCTGTAGTGGATCAAATAATCCCTGGATGAGCTACCCAAGTAGTCAGTAAAAAGAAGAAGGGTACTTCATCCTGATTTAGCTTCTGGCTCAAGCACTGCTTTAAGAGGCCTCTTCCACAGTGATTGCACAATGAAATGGAAATGACTGCTCTGATGCCTGGTTGGTGAGAGCTGGGGTCTGGCCGAGGATTGCTCAGAGAGGGACTGGTGGGGAGGAGGGCAACCATGGCTCTTTTGTCCCTAAGCAAAAAAAAGGGTTTACAGAGGAAAAACAGCTTTTTTGGAGTCACATAATTAAGCCACATATATTATATATATATACACACTGCACACATATATTTTGCATGTGGGGGAAACATTTAGAACTTCTGTACTGGGTGTGGGTGTACTGGTGTGGGCAGAGATGCCCCTGCAGCCCCAGGAGAGAGCCCTGTGGGACAGGTGGACATGCCTTGAGGGAAGCTGCAGCCATGGAGAGCCCACATTGGAGCAGGTTTATCCTGAAGGAGTGCAGCTGGTGGGAAAACCTCAGGCTGGAGCAGGGGAACAGTGTGAGGAGGAAGGTGTGGCAGAGAGGAGCTGTTATGGACTGACTGCAGCCCCCATCCCATTGCACAGTTTGGAGGGAGGAGGTAGAGAAGTTGGAAGCAAAGAGTGAAGTTCAGCCTGGAAAAATGGGAGGGGTTGTGGTTTTGTTTGTCAACCCAACTTTATTTTAATTGGCAACAAACTAAATTTTCCCAGGTGGAGATCGTTTTGCCCATGTCACTAATTGGGAAGGCTGTGACCCATAAACTTTTCCATCTCATTTTCTCTGTTGGGGAGGGGTAGTGAGAGAGCAGCTGGGTAGGCATCTGGCAGCTGGCCAAGGGCAACCCACCACCATCTCACAGCAGTATATGAATTGCAGGGCTCCAGTGTGTACCTTGTTGACTGTGGTATTTAGCCACAGAAGAGGATGCTTACTCTCTCAAATCACCTATGAGAATTTGATTACGGTACAGTATTCAGCATTTATGAGCCAGAGATGCATGATTTCCAAAATACCAACCGTGAAAAGAGAGTTCTTTAGAAACATGCCAGATAACATGGGAGAAAACAGGCAGGCTCTTGCCTGATACTGTCACAGAGACACTGCTCTGAGGAGGCATTTTCTTCAACCCAGAGTAAGAGTTATCAAGTGAAGACTTGATCTTCAATCCGTGTGAGTGTCCCCAAGAACACAGCTACAAAAAAGATGTTTTAGCCCTGCAGGCTACAGAGTCCAGTGCCACATCCATTGGGCAAGAAGAATATTCTCTGACAGGGTGGAAACTCTACCACAAAGTATGTGTAATGTTTGATACTTTATTTTTAGCAAATACAACAATTTACCACCATTTGCTATTCTGGTTTTAGAATGTCATGATGTGCACACAGTTACTGGGTTGTATCTCTCTCCTCTCTGGTTGTTCTATATTGTGAAGGCACAAGGAGGTTCCCTTTGCCAGACTCCTGTTCTCTTAAGACATCATGGATAAAAGCAGAATTTCAGTGTAATTGAGTCTTAAACCTCTCTGCTACAGGGAATGCATTGTTCTTTGAATTTATCTCCACCCAAAGAAAACCATTTTTTATTTTATATTTACTTTACAGAAAAGCTTGGTCTGATATGTTACCTAGTCTAATTGAAGCTTGTCCATGCTAAGATAATAGACCCTGTGCACCTTGTGTTCACTCTGACTGTTGCTGAGAAAATGGAAAAACACCCCTTATCCTTCCCTTCACTAAGTAATTCAATTGCATATTGAAGGGTTTTTTAATAAAGTGTTGATGCAGCAAGGTGTTTAACTGTGTGTCAGTCAGTTTCCAGTTACAGTGGCTCAACTGAAGAGAAGATCTACCAAAAAGGGGGAAAAAAAAAAGGGGGGGGGGGGGGGGGGGGGGAAACCC
>JAWWEU010000081.1:69870747-69902277 GCA_035583155.1 Acropternis orthonyx | reverse complement strand
CCACCCCCCCCCCGCCGCCGCCCCCCCCGCCCCGCCCCCAAACCCCACACCCAAAACTCTTCAAAATCTGTATTGTTCATATGCTCATAACTCAAAATGGAGGGCCAGCTTCATTTTGCTTCTCTGAGACATCTCTAGGAGGAACGCCATCTCATTACATTCCTTATCTCCTCCTGCAGCTAATGAAGAGGGGAGAATGAGGGAGAAGCAGTTCCAGACACAGCTCCCATCTTCCTCTCCTTGCCCATTAGCTGTAAGAAGTGTGAAGAAACAAAGTTTCTCCTGAAGCTGTTTCACCTAAGCAGGATGAATCCAGTAAGCCTGAGCCAGGAATGTATAAACTTCTCCTGATATAACAACCAACCTAAATAACCAAGGCTGGAGTCAATCATCCTGAAGCGGTCTGAGCACTATGTGAGCTCTGAGAGCCCCATGATTCCAGAAGTAAAAGGCAATCAAAAAATATTTGATTGTTGTGCTGAGAGGAAGAAGCAAAAAAATGAGAGTCCTGAGATTGCCTGGAATTGTGGAAAACAAGAAGAAAGTGAGATGGCTTTTGACTGTTATCTGCAAACAGCATCCACAGGTGCATTAAGAAGACAATCAGAAGGTAACCAGTTTTGACAGTGGCTAGTCTGTAGGCATAACATTTTGTTCAGCTAAAAACAAGAATGCCTGGGCTGTTAGGAACAGATGCCAGAGACTCTGGGAAATTACATATATGCAGAGTGACAGTTCAGGCAAAACAACCCCCCTCACTGATGTGACTTGGGGGCCCCAGGGCCACTGCTACTTTGCAAAAAGAGGCTGTACCTACCCATGTCAGTAAATGCTGGCTGTGAATTGCCATGGTATCACCAGAAGTAGTGGTTATCTGCAGTTGTCTGAAATTGTCAACCCAAACAGTAGAGTCACCTTCTCAGACTCTGAGAGAGGAGAGAGGCTGGGGCTGCCTGAGGTCAGACAGCTCCCTCTTGAGGGATCGTCTGCTGGGCAGCGAGCCCAACACGCGGAGACAGAGGGGACTTTCAGGATACAGATGTCAGAGCCATATCGTAAGCTTTACTGCCTCCCTCGGCAAGCGACATTGAGCCTGTGAGCTTGAGAACAGTGTCACATAGAGTCTGCATGAGCCCCTGGTGCAAGTGTTAGTCTAGTTGCAATTGTGTAGAGCAAGGTGTTAAAAGTATTATAGCTGGGCATTTTAATGGTAAGCCCTTTTGTTGTATGGAGGAAAAAAAGCTAGGCAGTGTGCTCAGCTGTCC
This sequence comes from Acropternis orthonyx, assembly GCA_035583155.1. Lineage (NCBI taxonomy): Eukaryota > Metazoa > Chordata > Aves > Passeriformes > Rhinocryptidae > Acropternis > Acropternis orthonyx. The sequence continues at coordinate 69,901,012 of JAWWEU010000081.1, read as the reverse complement.
AAACAGAGCTCGTGCAAAGTACTGAGGATCTGATGAAATTATGCAGAGCTGTTTGGCTCTGGTCACAGACCCAAACCCAGGAGTTAGCTCTCTCAAAAGTCTTAAACCCTGAGTATCTAGTGAACATCTCACCTTGCTAGCAGGTGGTGGGCCAGAGTGCCCCCTTCATCTCTGCAGAGATTCTAGGCAGCACTTAGACACTGGGGGCTCTGATGAGTGCAGGAATGGAGATGCACATGAAGAGCAGCACATAAACACACACGTAAGGAGATTCAGGGCTGCTGTTTGGGGACTGGATGGGGTGCAGTGGGGGAAAGTGTGAAAATATACCTGACCATCAGATTTTAAAGATACTGAACATAAATCAGAAGCCAAAGGGAGATCAAAGTTACCTCAGCTGAGAAGATACAGAGGTGATTGCAAATGGCAAAGGCCAGGGAGCAGGACTTCAGTAAAGCAGGTGCTACATAACAAGTAATATCATTTTAGACACTGTCTCTCACTTATTTTCGTCAAATTTGCCCTTAAGTCACTGACTGGTGCAAAAAAGAGCTGATAAAGTTGTTAGTGGCTCTCAGAGGTAACCACCAGCAGTTTTGCCTGGTTTTTTGTTTCTGGGAGTTTTTCCTTGTTTGTTTAACATAACTCACTGGATGATTTTTACAAATAAGGTAGCAACTCTAAGGTTCAGTGATGAAAAGGTGAAGTTTAAGGCTGTCATGTCCATGAAGTGAGTTAATAATCCAAGAGATGTAACAAAGGTACAAATTCAGTGAAACGGAATATGACATTTTGATTGAAGAGAAAATCATCTTAACACTGTGAGATTCAGACAGGAAGGGAATAATTGAAAGTTTTGCCATTTAGATTAAGAAGTAAATGTTTGAGCCACCAGCAACACTGGCATCATGATGTGTTAGAAATCTCTCCTTTTCAGTATATTCAGATATCTGCAACTGCATTCTTATTAACATAAAGTATCAGTCAGATGCTGTTCTCAGCCCAGCTGATATACACCTGAAGTAACTATACTGACATGCAAGAGCTGATCGGGGATTAGTTCCAGCACAGATGATAGCAGTGTGTTACACTGGATTGTGTTTTCATCTGTTGGTGAGAATGGCAGAAGTATCTGCAATGGGCAGCCTTTTGGCTGCACAAGGCCTCAAATGTGGATGTGAAAGCAACCAGTTCTAGTTTGCCTTCTGCTTAACAGTGACTTTAGACAGATGAATAAGGTGCTGATGTCATTAGCACTGCTGGAGGGAAGAATGCTCTGCTTCTGATATTGGGGAGTTATTATGTAGGTTTCCTCTCTCTCTTATCAAGGTTACATGCAGCCTCACTATATCTCATTTTGGGAATATTATAGAGTCCAGCAATGATTTAGATTATATAGTTCTCTTTCTGCCATTCAAGGGTCATGAAACCTGTATTTGGCTTCTTTATTTTGTGCCTATTTGGCTATGTCTTTATATTGCATGGGTTAAAGAAGTCTGCCTCCCCAGAAAGTACATGGGATGCAGTTTTGTGTGTTTACATCAAGCCTACCTGTTGTGACTGAGACACAGTTTAGATGCTGCAGAAGTCTATTGCTTGGTTTATGATCCAAAGGTTGTTGAATATAGGCTCAGTATAAAGAGCCCCACTGACTCTGAATCAGGCCCTCATGTTGCCCTTTGCACTCAAGCAACAGCAGAGTCCCTCAGGATAACTTGATGTGAGACTACAAAAGAGAATGTTCTTTGTAGAGATCTCAATAGAAATTTGAATAAACTAATCCTAGCCAGAGGTAATCATTCAGAAAATAATGTGTTGTCTGATGAAAACAGGGGAGAAGGCCTCTACTAGACCCTGGATAGGTCTAAAAAACCTATGGGTCATAGTGGCCAGCTGACTCTGCTGCATGAAAAGCCTCAGGCAAAAAGTAAGTGTATGAGACGGGAAAAAAAAAACCCAGCAACAAAAAAACCCCAAACAAACAAAAAACAACCAAACAAACAAAAAACCCATAAACCAAACCTGCAGTAAGAAATCTCAGGAGAATAAACCTGAAAATACTTTACTGATGCTGTAGATATTAGTAACAAGTCGTCACTCTCAGTATTATTTCTGGTTCTGGTGGTCTCCACCTCAGAAATTATCTGACCAAGCATGTCAGTTCCAAAGTAGCTATAATACTGACATGTTTTATTATACCTATTAAATTTTATTTATATCAGAGACTCCAGAAGCTTCGGTTATCCTCTGCTGATGAAGGTTTATGCCAGTCAACAACAAGGCTCTAGCAGCAGAAATAGATGTAAATGGGACTTCCTTCCTGATTTTTACAATATCTGTCCCATGCACTGAGCTTTAAATTTCATCTTTACTCAGAATATTATTTGAACGTCTGTTTGTGCTCCAGGGAATGACTAAGAGCATTTTTATTTTCTCCTGTTTCTGCACTACAATTTTTTAAGGTTTTATTTCCTCTTGCAGTCTATCAGCCAAATCCAAATATTTCACAAGCTGGAATATTTCAGACAGCTTTCACCTCTTCAGAAGCATACCTTAGTATATCACATTGAGACAGGGGGTCACAGCCTGTCCTTACTTGCAGCCTATGAAGCTGACATGCTCAGTGTTAAGTCCCAATTTCTATCTTCCTCACAAAACACCTTGGTCTTGACCAGATCTAGCATCTCAGAGATAAGCTGTGAGGGGCAGGAATGTACTGTCTTGTATTGCATGGGCCCCATCTCCCTACCACCCACACAACCTGACTGCATCTGGATGTCAGAAAGACACAGCAACTTGAGACCTGCACCATAAAACTCACATAGGACCTTGTCATTTGTTTTCAGCATAAAAATTAATCAGGTAAGGCCTCATAGCATGGATTCTCCGACTTTCAGATTTCTTTTGATTCCTTACACCAAAAAACAATTGGTCTCTAAGGTGTTTCTACATTAGTGGTTCAGTTCAGATGTTGAATGAGTTTTGCAAGCAAATTTCTCAATTGTCACTCTTACTCATTTCATATTTGTATTGAAAACATGCTAACTTCTGGATAAAAATAAACTAAAATACGTACTCTAGGTGCACACTGATATGCTCCAAATACTACCAGTTTACAGATCAGACTAGACCCAGTCTAAATTAAACCCTTCCAAAACCTGCACAGTGTTCATGCCAGATTATCTGTATCAGCTGTTTCACTATACAGATCCCCTCCTATTGTGCAGCACTATTTGCTAATGTAAACCCAGTCTAAGAGGATATTAATGCAAAGCTATTCCAGGTTGCAGTAAACTAGCTTAGACAAGTGGCATGTATTTGGCAATTGAAGGGTGTAATAATGTAGTATGATAAATGCTCTGGAGTTATGTAAATTATGGTATTTAATTTTCTGGTACTTTATTTCAAAACAATCTGGATGTGGACAGTATCAACATAATTGTAGTGATGTTTGTGAATACTAATAATATGAAAACCTAGCATCCTGCAACATAGTAAACACTCTGATTTAGATTGTCCTGTTTCATGTTGTTATATAGAATATTTATTCATTAACATGAAGCACTTTTCAGAGACATTTGTCCTGCCCTCAGAAATCTGCAACAATACATGTCTGTGGCATCCCATGTGAGCCCATGACTTCCCTGAGAGCTGAGGTGTCCACCACCTACTGTTCACTGCAGGAGCAGACAGGGACTGCACCCCTCAGACACAGGGACTGTAACACTGGCTGGTGTCCTCTCCTCGTTTACTCTGCATTTTCAGCCCTCTCAGTACCCAAATTCATGGGGTAGTTTCCATGAGAGGAAACACAGTGTTCTTCCACAGATCCCTGGGAGCACTCTACCAGTAAAGTGACTCAGTCTTTCACACACATGTGCTACGTACTGAAGCACATTTAGACCCCACAGACCTCGGTATTCACTAAACTCTGTGCAAAGAATGGAAGTTCTTGTGCTCTTTGTTTTGCACTAGCCTGATAATAGTAACTGGACAAAATATAGAATCCTAGAATGGGTTGGGTTGGAAGGGATCTTAGGGGTCATATATAGTCCAACGCTTTTGCCATGGGCAGGGACACCTTCCGCTTCCACCAGGTTGTTCAAAACTCCATCTAATCTGGCCTTGATACAGAGAAGCTTTCCTTTCTGTTGGTAGGCTTTTGAATCTGTGATATTTGGGATGAAATAAATTTAAACCATCACAGATAGGAGAGCTAGGGAGAGATAATATGAGGCTCATACTGTAGAAGTGACAGACAAGAAGAGACAGGATAACCAGAAGAAAGGGGGGGAAATCACAGTAAAAACATGGAGATGGGCACTTCTTTTTAAGTCACACTGCTTGACCCATAAGACCTTCAAAATTTGAAGCTAATTTATAGGCTTCTTGCTTGCTCCTCCAGATGCCAGGTATAAATGTAATGTGGAGGGTAGCAATCTCTCTGCTCTTAAGTTTTGTGGGGTGGGTAAAATAACATGTAGAGAGCCAGTTCCTCAGTGTGTTAACTCAGAACTTGAAATGAGCAGAAACTTCAGGAATGGAGACTTTTGGGGTTTTTTTCCCCCCTTACTCCTATTCAGAGATTAGAGTACTCAGAGAAGAACGTGCCTTCTCTATATCAATTTCCTTCTGATGATATTGTGGCAACCACCATAGCTACAAACACAAGTAGAACTGGATGGGGAATTGAGCTAAACTGAGAGCAAAAGAAAGACTTTTATTCTACCGTAGCCCTGGCAGTGTGGCTGTTTCCCATGGAAAGACTGAACAGCTGGGAGCACTGTTCAGCCGACGATGACCAAGGACAACTCTTCAGTCAAGGATGACTTAATTTGTCCTTCTAGTGAGACACATTGCAAACTGCAGAGGATCAGAAGAGACATTAGTGAATTCTTATGATGCTCCTCCTGCCTATTCTTGCAAAAAAATCCAGAAATCATCAGAGATATGTTAATTGCAGGAGCCTCAAAGCAAAACTAGATAATATTTCCCAAGGGATGAGTGTGCCACCAAACCATGAATAATGTTTACTGCATGGGAATTGGTATACAATAAATTACCCTTGTCTTTATGTTTACACCAGCACATGAAGGCAGTGGATTACAGAAAAAATTACTCTGGAAGTGAGATTCACTGATCATTAAGGAAGGTATAATAATACCAAATTTTTCTGCATTTTGCATGTCACTTTCTCCCTACATTTTCCCATGTGTTATTTGTGAACAGGGAAATACACCCCTGCAAGGATGGTTGGGAAACATCAAGTGGTGCCTGTAAGATTCAAAAGGAAAAAAACAAAAACAAAAGACAACACAACAACCCAAACACCAAACAAAATTATTGTTATAAGCCATGGAAAACTATGTTATTTTTAGCTGTGCAAAAGGGAAAAGGATAGTTTGGCATGCCTGTTGAGGATCAAATCCTACAAATTGGCACCTACCTGCAAATTGGTCTCTACAAAAGAATGCTACATTATATGCTGCTTTTTTTTTTTTTTTTTTTTAATGAAAGGGTCAGTAACACTTCTTAAAATCTCTAATTTGCAAAAATTTCTGCAAGTGCAGAAGGAAAAAGGCTGATGTATATACTGGCAAGATTTATTTTTGTTCATCAGGAGGAAGGGCAAAGAAGTTTTTCATTAAAGCCTATGTGTAGCAGATCAGGTGAAGTAGAAATTTTGTGTTGCAGGTATGAAAAACATTGGAGGCTTCAGTTTTTTATAGCAGGCTAGATTAGAAGTGGTACAAGCCCCTTGACCTACCTGTCTGCTTAGCAAGGGAAGCAGGCAGACAAGCAGGAACAAGGATGGGCAGAAAGCAGGGAAAGTAAAGAGGGCGGGGCTGACCTCTTCCTCCGTGGTATCTAGTGACAGGACACATGGGAATGGTTCAAAGCTGTGCTAGGGGAGATTTAGACTGCACATTAGGAAACATTTCTTTATCAAGAGGGTGGTCAAGCACTGGAATGGGCTTCCTGGACAGGTGGTAGATGCACCAAGCCTGTCAGTGTTGGAGAGGCACTTGGGCAATGCCCTTAATAGCATGCTTCAGCTTGGTCAGCCCTGAATTGGTGAGGCAGTTGGACTCACTGTAGATGATCATTGTAGATCCCTTCCAACTGAAATAGTCTACTCTAAGGAAAGGAAAGGAGGAAGCAAGCAAGGAGGAGGGCAGAGTTAAAATCTTACTTTCACTTTGCTGTATCAAGTGAATTGTATAAATTTTATTCACATTCATGTATCTTCACATTAATGTGTAATATTTATCTGCCTAGCTGGATTTAATCTGCAGCTTTTAGTGTCCTTAATAAACTTTATTATTGCAACAAAAAACCCAACTGCTAATGTCACAGACTCCTGATGGCCGTGAATTGATATCTCAGCTAAATGAAATGCTGGTGTTCAGGAAATCAGTCTAAACCCATAGTGAGGTTAAGTCCTGAACTATTTGAGGCATGAGAGAACATGAGAAGTGAATAAGCACTCCTATTCCTACAAAGTGGTTCTTGTGAACTGAAAAATGGTTTTGATGTCTGTACCAGGTCTGTTTGCAACTGCAGGAGTGTAAATACATTAAGGACATTTTTGTCTAGTACATTCAGTCTGGCACATTTTGTCAAAACAGAACGCAAACACTTTTGTCAGCCAAAACAGGTGTTTGGCTGTTCATGGAGCTGAAGCAAAAGTTTGAACATTGTGTAGGATGAAAGATGGGCTTGAGGAAAGTCCAGAATACATTTCAGTGCGTAAACATTCCAGACCTGTGTGTGCCTCCCAATGTTACCTGATTCAAGGAAAAAGACAAAGACAAAGACAAGCTTCTGGCAGCCTCCATCCTGATTTCTTCCTTTCTGTTTACCTCCATGGCTAAATTCAGGGAAATAGAGAAGACCAGTATAGTAGGCAGATAGTAGGCATATCTATTACTAACCAATGTGCTGCAATGTCTCAATTGGAGTGCAAATTGCTGAATTTCCTTTTTTTGCTTCCAAGAACTGCTTTCCCATAATCTACTTCCCCTCCTTTTCCATCAGCAATGCCTATCCTGCAGGCTGGCAGGCAAATGTCATGTCAGGAAAGAAATAGTGAAGTTCCCAGCAGGTGTCTAGGATCTAGGTCTCTCTTCATAAATAGTTTTATTTTATATACATATTGGGTATCTGATCTGGAAGAAAATAAGTTAAAACTGGGTAATTTATTCTGATTTGACAAAATTCAAAGTATTTCTTGGATTAATTTAAGATAAAATAACAATGTCTACCCATTACATAATAGTCCACTCAGAATAAATTATAACATATCCACTAGTGCATCCTTTTGACACTATGAAGTCCTTATTCTTCAGTCTCTATGGCTCTCTGATTGCCCCTTCTCTGATTCTTAATACCTCTTCATGAGTCTTAGTACCAGGAATTAGCTGCAGTAATTCTGTTTCAATTACAGCTAATTATCAATAATCTGAGTTTCTGATATGCTTCATATAAAATTATTGTCAGACTAATAAATTTAGTCTGTGTTTGTGTAGCTTTCCCTTAGGGGAAAAAAAAAAGGCAAAATACTTTTATGTGCAAATTCACAAATTATGCAAGATTTTCCATGACCACGAAGGCAAATTAAAAGGAAGAAACCAGCATAATGTACACCACTATTCTATGTAGGATACTACTGAATTTGCCAAAATGAGATAAAATCTTGGGGTGCTGTCTGAATGACCAACTAAGCATGGATGATCAGCTAGTGCCAGTGATTACAAAACCCACCCCCACTACACACACAGGCTCCTCACACTAGCTGTACATCAGCTTCAGATTTCAAGGGAATGCTGATCCTTTCTCATGAGTGTGTCTTTGGCTCCTGTGAATCAGATTAGGTACTTACCAGTTCCCAGCTGGGTTAACAAAATTCCCTCACCTAAAAAAAAATTCATCAGCTCCAGCTGTAAAAGTCATCTTTATGCTGCCTCCAGAGCCTGACCACTGTCTAGAAATAATACAAAAATCTCTTTGCTAAGCTAAGTTTTTCTATTATAGTGACATAGTAAGTATTGTATGACATCAACTGCAACCTTCATTGTTGTAAGTTAATTTACAGGAGTTATATTGAAAGAGTCCCAGTTATTGAAACAGCAGTTCAAAACCCTAAAACCAATAGTGAATACCTACAGGCTAGAGTAAGGATACATGGATCTGAGAAGAAATTTACCTCTCTCAAATTTGGAGAGCATTTTAGTTCTGTCTCACTTTTTCCTGTTAAAAAGGGCCTTAGGACATGAGTGAGCTCACATCCCTCCCAGTTCTATCGAAGGAAAACTGTTGCATCCACATAGCCATGGCTTGGAAAGAGCATTGACTGGAAAAACTGTTTTCAAGAGGCTCCAGCACTTCTAGATATGGGATCAGGTTGTGCTCAGACCACACAAAAATATGCCAACAGCTTGCTAGATTCTTCTGCCCTGCAGCAGACATCCAAGCCCCAGCTACATTAGCCTCTGTGGGAGGCTGTTGCATTTGTGGCAAGGGAGGAAGGGAGCCCAGCATGCACAGCGCCTCAGCCATCACTGGTCACAGTTCTGCATTATTAGCACAAGTCAAAGGGGAAAGCAGATTGGTTTAACGTGCCAGAGTGTGACCTGGGACAACTGAGATACGGGCACATTTTTTGCTGTCCTCTGAAGTCTTCTGTCCTAGGCAATTGCCTGCACTGTCTCTTGGGCAGCAACAGCCCTAACAAAAAGTGCAGAAAGAAAGCATCTGGAAAAGAAACTGTAACAATTCTGAAAAATTCAGAACTATAAGCCTAGTTGTTGGTTTGGTTTGTTGTTTTTTTGGTTTGGGTTTTTTTTTTTCTGTGAAGAAGACAGGATCACGATCTGTATCCTTCTGCACTGAAAGAAAATTATAAATAGTATTTTTTCTTAAAAATACATGACATAGAATAAAAGACATTACATCTTATGTTGCAGTCTTTTATGTATATATATGTGTACTGTCTCCACTGCCAGTTTTTGCTGGTTATCTTCCACACCATGACTATTGCTGATAGCATGTAATGGTGCCATTTTGGTAATGTGTCCAAGGCAATTCTACTTCTGTATGTGTAATATGAAGCCACTTTAGGTATGTGTAAGAAGTCTAGCCAATCTGGGCCGTTTCAAAGCTGTTTTACATGTGAAGATCAATTCTACACTACTGGAACAACACAACTCCCCCTCAGCCCACCACCATGCTACTGTTTCTAGAGCTACACACACTGACAGCGACACATGAACATAAACACCATGAAAGCAAAAATTAAGGGGCTATGAGACCTGTGCTGTCTGAACATATATAAGAGCCCCCAAGTTTCAAATTAAATGGAGTGACACAGTCCTCTAAAAAAAATACCATCAGGGAGAGAGAGAAATATATTAGGATGCTTGTAGGTCATTGTTAATTAAAAAAGCATCTGATTATCCTTAACATAAATTGTCACTGAAGGAAATGGGGCCTTCATTGCAGGAGACAAACTGGCTGAGTTAGCTTAAATTGCCTGGAGTACATGTACCATGTGATGGAACTAGTGAAGAAATTGAAAGCAAATTATAAATTTGCATGTAAGTAACTGATTCAGAAAACAGTTATGCTGATGTTGAACTTCAGTGTTTTGTTTGATTGCAACAGAACCAGCATAGGTAAGGTATGAGCTAAAGTTGTAAAAACAGCAGCAAATTTACCATAGCTGAAAACAACATCCCTACATTTCCAAAAGCTAACAAATGAAAAAGAGTAATGTAAAATGTCAGAAATTCTTTATATTTAAAGGTGTACCTCCAGAAAATAAAATCCTGTCACCTAGATTAACTTGTATCTCTCCACTTGCCACACAGTTCTGTGCCAAGCACTATGATAATTTGATTTATTAATCCTTTCCTACAAATGACTCCACAAAGTTAGACTGACTTGGTCTTCTTCTTGCTCCAGAATTCATTCTGCTTTGCTCTTGAATTGCCAGTGGCTATACCAAGAATAACCCTGTGACTGACATTGCCTCCAAAGCACTTGGAAAATTGTATCTGAAACTCCACATTTTGGAGAGCTTTAGAAGTGAAAATGTCTTTTGTTCTGTTTCCTTATTCTGTGGAAAAAAAGACACTGCAAAAATTATCTGAGAAAAGGAAAAATACTAAATCAAGCAAGAAAAGCTGTAAATGCTACTCAGACCTTTAGTTATATCTTCTGTGATACACTCAGTGTTTACAATGCTGTACAACTGGAGGTGATCCATCTTGGTATTAAGCTTTTGAATAATTTTGAATTTGCTTTTACTATGTCATAAGCAGTATAGCAATTGGAGTTTTGGGGTTACTTTACTAAGTCGCATTATTATGTAATGCTATTGAGTACTCTGCATTTTCTTAGTTGCTTCATTTTATCTAGTGATAGTTGCTACGTAACTTAGTAACCAGTAGACCAATGATGTTTGCCTTCAGAGTACAAAGCACTGGAGGGTAGCACTGCAAAAAGTGTAGTTTAAAAGTACTTGTCTCAAGCAATGTAATTCGCTGATTCCATAAAGTCAGTTTGTATCATCAGAAAACAAAAATGGCTACCAAGGCGTATACACACACAGATGTATGAGATAGGCACTAAGATAATATGTTATTTATAATATCCTTTGCAGGTAGTAAACTTGTGGAATTCAAAATCATTCTCTTGATTTTGTTGGAGCTAAAAGGATTTGCATGAACCACACATTTGCCCCATCCCCATAAATGTATTTATCAGGGTATCATATCCCTTTTCTAAAGCAGTATGTTTGGAGATCAGTTCCTGTGGAAAGTGCTGTGTCATTAAACATTAATAAAACCACTTGCATTATGATAAATTAATAGCTGGTAGAGTTCAGTAGAGAGTGATATGTCTTCTACAGATACTTCAAAAATAAATGTCTTATTTCATTTAGAAGTTCTTAAGGACATTTTTTAATCTTTTAATTTTCTTTCTAACAAACACAAATCCTACCTCCAAATGTGCAGTGCTGTTTTGGACTGGGGACTGCTTCAGCATTTCTGAAACCATTTGAAAATGTCCAGACCTGTCTCCTCTATATTGTTGCTAAAAATGTCTGCTGAATTTGAAAGTAGGTTGAGCTCTCTAGAAACTCTTTCCGTTTTATGATTTTTCAGCTAGGCTCTGACTATGACAACCAGTAAGGTACTTCCTGAAAATGTTCTCTTTGCTCCTCTTAGATTTAGCTCTAGCAGGTACCCTTACTTTGCAGAATGTGATTGGAGTCTTCTCTTAATCTCTTGGACCCAAAGGGGTTATTGAGGGTAAAACCCTCTGTGCCATTGTCAGTTTATCATGGTTTGTTTACCTTGAAACTCTAAACTTGGAGTTCATGGTAGGGAGGTAGCCAAACGTGTAAACTGAAGTTGTTGTTCCCAGCAGATAGACCACAGCTGGAATTTTTGCCTAAGGACATAATGTTTTTGACAGAACAAACCCTGCTTTGGGCAGGGTCCTAAAAAAAGCACACAAGATGCAGGTTTATTGACCAACAGTTACTATTTTGAAATCTTTGGACATTAAATGCATGCTTCTCATATTAAAAATACTGCTTCAAAGGAAAAAAATATTCTGAGTGGTTAGTGCTCCTGTGTCTGAGCACTGACTTGTCTCTAAAGGAACTTGCTCTTCAAACAGTTCTCTCTACTCTCTCTACTCACCTTCCAAGATATCCCAAAATTATAAAACTAGCCCCTCTCTAAATTTAAAGCAGGGCAGATTTTTTATTTTTCATTCCCCAATGTCTTGATCCCTGAGTTAAAGAAAAAAAACCTATTTTGTTTTTGTTGCAGATATTCAATGATACTAAAATATGCATGTACAAAAAAGGCTCAATTGTGCACAAGTTCTTTAGGGAAAATGTTTGTTGACATCAACAAGATTTTTTGCTTGAGTAAGGTCCACAGGATTTGGTCTGATAGGTGTCTTGAGGTTTTCTGGCTGAATTGTGCTGTGATGACAGCTACAGTGACAGTAGTAGCAGATCAGACTGGATTTTTTTAGTGCCTGTAAACCCAGCTCCCACACGAGTATACTGGAAAGCCCACTTCTTACCCTGGGCAGGTACATTTACATATGCAAAACAAAGTTTTAGCTGCCTTTAAGCATGTAAATTAGCCTCTTATGTGTCTGCTTGTGAACACATGCCTCAGAATTAGCTAACGTGCCCTGAACACAGATTTTTACTGTATTCCAGAGAAAGTAATGTCTTCAAAGGAAAATAAAGAAGAGATATTTTGTTGACTTTGCTCTTACTCTATCTGTTGCAGGAAAACTGAGGACATATTTCATTTATGAAAAGCTACTTCAACCAGTTTAGCAATCAACTTAGAGTCACCTCAACAGTAACATACTGCCTTTGTCATTTTTCATATATTTCTATATTTTATGTACTGCACTGATATAGAGCTTTTCTTGGAGATTTTGCTTTTGAATCACTAAATAGTTGAACAGACTGTCACTAGAAAATGCTTTGGAACTTTTATGAGCATACTTTTATTGTAAATATTAATTTACTGTGGAGCTATTTCAATACCAGAGCTTAAAAAACAGTGCCATGAAGATTTTTTAGCTAAAATAATCTGTATTTTCTGGGATTTGTTTAGTAAAATGCTCAGTTGCAGATGGCAAAATTTAGTCAGAATTAATAAACATATAAGTATGTTGATTTGCAGTATTATTTTATATTTTTATCCCTTTTCTGAGTAAAGAAAAACCTTTGAAAACCTTAAGCTTTACCACTGTTTTTTAGGAAAAATACATAATTATGGTACAAAATTAGCTCTCTTTCACTCTGTCTGTTGAGATCTCAGTGCATTTCCAGCTAACATGCAAATTAGTGTTTTCCTGATTAACCTGTCACCCTCCTTGATGAGAGGACTAGCATGCCAGAAGACCATAAAAGTTGCTGTGGTGAAATAGGCTGCCCCCATCCTGAGTCACAGCTCTGGTCTGTCTTTGGGCTCCACCTATGCCAACTGAAACTGTGCTCTGGCATGGTGTGCTTCAAACCATTGCCCAGATTTTGCTTAGAGGGACACACAGGTCTGTTCATGGGGACAGCCCAACCCTGCCACCCTGCTGACTGCAAGGGGACTTGATGGCTCTGCCTCTCTCTGTGCCATACCCATCCCTGAGCTAACAAACCCATCCACTGCCCCATTCAGAGGGGTGAGCTCAAGGCCCAAGGTTTTTATCTTTCTTCTCTGCAAGCTTCCCCTTTTCATTAGGCTTGAGATGCGGTAACTGAAATTTGTTAGCCTAAACTGAACTGATCAGGTTTGCAGTGATATATAGAAGAAATGCCGAGTTGGAGAAAATGGATGAAAAAATTGAAATGATAAAGTTGTATTGGTGGCTTGTTGAGGTAATTGAAAAGCCTTGTTATGTTGTATTGTGATGGGTTCAAATAAAATACAGGTGCAATTTGTCTAAAGTATGCCTGTAGCACACTACAAAATAGATTCCTCTCTTCTAGAGTTAAGGACATGTTCCGTTTTTGCCTGTCAGTGGGGATTGTAAAGGGGTGAGATGAAACTTCTCCTTATTGATGTAGTTGACAGCCTGGCATTTTCCCCACCACATTGCTTGCAGGAGAACAGTGAATGTTCTTCAGAACACCCAGGGACATTTCTTCAGAGAAGTCTAACACACCGATTTTTGTCCCTCAGCAATCTCCCACGCACTGTTCCCTGCCCAGAGAAAATTGACCAGCTGTGGTGCAGAGTTTTGCCCTCAGAGCCACCACTGAGGCTCCAGGGGCACCAACAGGTGTCTGCACTCTAGACCAACCTGTATCCACACTGTGAGACCATTTGCCCTCAGCTGGATAGGTCTTGCAGGTGACTGCTCAATAGACCCCAAGCTCTTTGCCTCTGACTGTCAGCAGAACCAAAGTCCAGAAGCAACACACATGAAAAAAATGGTAGAAGCACAATGAGACCCCCATAAACTGCAACAAAATTACGTAGAGTTATTGACTACATTTTAAGACAAAAAAGATGCTATGTATCACTAAAAATTAGTTAGATTTCTGAAGCTCAAGGCAAGTACCCATTGAAAATCCTAAATACTACCTTTCATCTTACTTTTCAGATATTCCCTTTTTGGTTTTAAGTCCACTTAGAAGACTACAAGCCATTCCCAGCAACAGCAGTGATCTCAAGGAAGTATAAAGATGGCAGATCACCTACTAATTCTTTTTGTTACCTGTGGAAGTAAGACACGGGAGAGACAGCGTATACCTACTGCAAGTCCAAGAGTAGTTGGCTTTCTATCATACTACTAGCACAGTCACCCTGTGGCTGTAAATTGCTTTCCATTAACTTCCTCAACACTTGCAGGCTGCAATGTGATTATTTCAGATGGTCAGGAGAAGATTTTGTCTAAATGTATTCCCTGTACAGTAGTGAAAACATGTCAGACGCTATTAATAATGCAGAGGAGTAACCCAGGTTCTCAGATAGGTGTTGTATAATTACATAAGTCGCAGCATTGTAACAGTCATGGTGATCTAAGATTGTAACAGAAGCTAAGTTTGCAAGGAGAAGTATCTTTTATGAAGCCAGATTGAGTACCTAAGGAAAAAAGCAGACTGTTTTTTTCCTCGTTGAAAGGCTTCTGTGCCTGATCCATCTTTTCATTCTAATCAGTTGGTCTAATAAACAATATTACCTGTGTCTTCAAACCTTGCCTTGCAAATATATGTGACTTGAATCAAGAAATAAATCTTCTTTGCACAATAGATAATCATATGATAATTCAGTGACAGAGAGTTTGTCAGTAGTGGCGTGTAAGCTGCATACAAGATCTTTTTAAATATAACCATACTAAATCTATGTTGAAAAATGTTCTGTTTGGGGGAAAAAAAAAACCAGAAAGAGTCCTTTTAGTCTCATGAATGGAACGTGTAATGTGCTTGAGCAGTGGAATTCATCTTTCTCTGTCAATGTAGTATCTTTCTTTCTCTATAATGCCCTTCATTCTCTACTTTGTGCTAAGGATATGTATTGACTTTGCAGAATTGCTGTAGCAAGCTGTAAATTATGTATTCAAAGAAAAATCCCTGCCCAGTTCCCACAGAGAGAACACGAACAGTGCTGGGCAATCAGAGTTATGCTGCATTTTGTATTGTGACATTCAGTGCAAGCAGGAAAAGCAGCCCAAGCACACACGTCACTGCCTTAAGTTCTGACAATAGAAGCCAGTTCCTTTTAATATTCATACAGAGACATCTGAAGGGTTTTTCCTTCTTCACTTTATTTCTTTTCTATTAGCCCCTGTCATCATGCACGGGGAGAAGACAACCCTTTATTACTTACAGTTCTCTCACTGAAGACAAGGGTGTAGCTAGTAAATTGACAATTCCTTGTTTACCAGCCACCATACTATCTGTGGTTTGTCCATAGTAAACACAACATATCCTGTGGTACAGGTACCACAGAAAACAATTCACTCCTTTTGCCCAACTGATGCAGTTCTACATATTCAGTATTGTTTTATTTAATGACTGGAGGAGCAGAAAATCTGCTAATCAGGATTCCATAAGAAATGTTGTGGAAGAGAAATTGTTAGTAGTTGTAAAGTTGTAATAATACAGCTGTGTGTATTTTGCATTTGGAAATTCCACATGCCATATGATGAAAATAAACAAAATGAAATGGTGCAGTCAGGGAGAGACCAGGACAAAGCCAAGGTAATATGGCAGTCCCTTGACAGTTCCCTCTGAAACTTTCAGCCTCCTGATGCCCTCCACCTGGGGTGAAATTTTCAGATGAAAATAGGACTCTGTAAACTTTCTTTCTGCTGTCTGGAAATCAAATCAGGTTTCAATCTAAACTAATAAAGTCCAGAGCTTTAAAGATGACTCCTACTCTTGGGATTCCCTGGCACTGCTGAGGGGTTTTAAAGCCTCAGTGTGAAGGAAAAGCTGATGCATCTGTCAGCAGGAGAAAAGATAGTGTTTTCCTCAGTGACTCCAGACCACAAATTACTCTCCTAAAGATACTGATGGAGTAGACCATGCTCTGGTCTTCTTAGCAGAAATAGAAGTCTATGTTGAATTTAGTGTCTTCCTTATGAACAGCTGTTGAGGAAGAAGATACTGAATCCTATAGACCTTCCAAGTAACAATAGACTAAAACAGTACTATAATGACAAACTGATAATTATGTTTAAGAAGAAGTGGAAGAGACAAACAAAGGCTTTATTTTAAAGAGCAGGAGACTGATCAAAACATGGCTGTGCTTCCAGATGGCCACTGGGTTTGAATTTATGCTTGAATAAGGTTCTCTTTAATTAATATAGAAGAAAAGGTGACTAAGAAGAAAGCCCTGTCAACTCAGCCTTTCCCTACCCTATATAAGCAATGCAGAAGATAAATCACTGTGTTAAGTGTCGAGTAAGGCAAAACAATGAAAGAAGCAGAGCAAAGAGGGAGGAAATCCCTCTTTTCTGAGGGAGGAGACTTTTACAAAGTTTCTTCTGGCAGCAGTAAGCTCAGGTAACCCCTTGAGAAGGATTAAAATCAGGCCCTAATTTTAAGCAAGGCCTGGGGACCCATCACTTGTTACTTGGAAGAAAAGGAGACTGAAGGCCAAAAGGAAGGCATGTGAAGGAGAAAGTTGTATCTTGGAGCCTGTTGAATGACTGTACACGTGTATTTGTATACATGTGACAGAACAGGTACAGTCGTATACACATGTATTTGTGTGCTGTGCTGTTGTCATTTTAAGTTTTTCACTGGATTTTGTGTGCACACACGCTTTTTAAACAGACTGTACAGCATTGAGGAGTTTCACCCTTGTGGCACATGACATTCCAGGCTTTCTTGGATACAAGTAGAGCTGATATTCTTCCATGTAGACACAACAACTTGAAAGCTATTCCTATTATTGGTTTAGTAACATTTTACAAAGATGGATGTGGTTTTATGACAGCACATATTCCTTTCACCATTCTTGTTATATATGCATTGCCTTGCTATGTCACTTCTTCAACTATGTGCAGTTGTGTTTTATTGGTTTGGAAACTTACTGCTTTTGGATGATGACCTCATTTTATCATTTGGGATATGGAATTCTTTTTAATTAATATTCACTTTTTCCTGTTCTCAAACAGACTTTGTAGCACCTGTAAAAATTGTTGCATTTTGAAAAGCTGTGATTTATTGCACAATAAAAACCAATACATTTTAGGTTCTGATTGACTATAAAAGCAAATGGTTAAATGAACATCCACTATTTGAAAAAGCCACAGAGGTGCTACAAAAACTACATCATAACCATTCCTCCAACTTTTCCTGTTGCAAATATCCCATTCTAGTATTTGTAAAAAATGAGTGTTTCCTGTTAGCTACCTCTAAATTGATACCACAACTCAGTCCACATCTGCAAAATATGAAAATTTTCTGTTTGTCAGAAGAATAATGAACAGAGCTGGATAAAGTGAGTCAGGGTTATAAGATAGAAACATAAAAGCTGTTGTTTGACATGCAATGACAACACAAAAGTGGAAAATAGTTGGTTCCCACCTTTCTCCTCTCTTGTTCTTTCACCTCTGTCATTTAGGTAACTTATTTCTGGTTTCAGTCCTGCAGGACAGAAAACTATATGAACACATAAGCAATATTCCTATATAATGCTTCGTCTTCCAAGTCCTTCTTGTAGGAGACCAGTAAAAATAGCTTGCAGCATACAAAAATATCTTGTTCAAACAGTGATAGCAAAATGCTTCTTTCATCTCTTGGAAAACCTCTAAATTTTAAAACTACTCAGCATGCTGCCTTCTTTAGTATTTTTTTACTCTGTTTGCATGGTTTTAGAATTATATATAGTATGTGGCAGGGAGAACATCAAGTATTGGAGAGGAAAGATTCACTTCTTTCATGTAAGGACATTTAATCACAACTGTGCCTAATAAAATGCTCTAGATTCAAGAATTGATTTTTATGGTTCCTAGAAGTTTGAGAGTTAAGTTCAGTTTCTTCAATTTAAAATTGTAATTTTATTTTACGGTTTTGACAAAGGAGGTGAGATACTTCTTCATCCACCTGTTCTGTATGTGCACTCTGCACGTGAATGTCTGAAACTTTGTCTCATTTTTCCTGAAAAAGCCTGGTGGTTGAAAACACGTAATGTTGAGATGGATGGGTTGATGGACATGCTCTTTGCAACACACTCTCAACTCTGATTTCAGAGGAACAGGAGAGCACTCTTCAGATTGTGTGATTCAGCCGTGTACTGGAGAGGGGAGCATGAGACAGTGATAATGTAAGTTCGTCCTATTTTACTGTATATCACAGAACAGGTCTTAGAAAAGAGAAGTCACAGGCACATTACTGAATCATGTCCCTGTGGTGGAACACATAAGGCAGAATTTAGAGTATGTAGCCAAATCTGCTTTAGTAAACACAATGTTTGGATAACTCATTAGGCTGTATACGTGAAACTGAGGTGTTCATGTATTAAATGTGGTTTTTTCTAGTGCTTACTTTGTATGTCATAGAATTCTCTTGGGTTTTCTGTGTCATATATGAGTGCTGCATTATATACTATATACTAATCCTAAATTATAAACTTAAACAATACACACTATCTGCATTTTATTTTCATGGTGCTGTAGTACGTGCAATAATCAAAGAGCATCCACTTCTGTTGCAATCCCATTAAAGCTGTCATATGTGTTTTATTCTGATATTTTTCCCCTTACTGCAGTCCAGCTTGGGGAAAAAAACAAACTCACAGACTACACTCAAACACAAACTTTTCAAGTGGCATCTGTTTAGTTTATAAGATTATAATCAGACTTATTCTGAGTATACTGTATTAAAGCAGAGGAATGGAGATGAGTGAATGTACTACAAGAAGCAGGTGCTTTGATCAGTAACCAGCTCAATTCTAGGAAAAGGTCATTGCTCTTGCAATCAGATTCCCAGCAGTAATGGTGTACTGATAACTTTCTAGGAGGTTATTACAAGTATTCTGTCCCAGTATTAGAGAGAAGTGGTATTGAGGGACATGTTTGGCCTTATCGTTCTCAAAAGTGTGCCGAGTCTCTTAGGCTGACCAGTGACGCTGATGAAAGCCATTTCTGCCTCCTCAGACTGTTACACTAAAAAGGCTCAATAAGCCAGAAGAGCCCAAAGATGAACACACAAATAAAAGAAACTGTGAGAATGTCGTATGGCTTCCCAACACACCCAAACAGTCATTTATCATAGCTGTAATTCATCATTTGTTTTGGGCACTTTGCCAGCATACAAACTTCTCTCCAGAGATCTGGCTGCCCTTTTTCTTTTGTCATGATGAAATGACTATGTAACGATCAATATGAAAAATGCAGGGCCAGAAAGCTAGCCAGTGAGACCTTACTTCTGCAAATAATAATTTGTGCTAATCTGGAGAGAAAACAAAAACAAAAACAAGAAAACAAACAAACAAACCCCCAAACCAAACAAATCTTGACTGTATAACCTGACTCTTCATCTCAAGATCTAATTGTTGAGGGACTGGCAGTGTCCCAGGTAATCGATAATGAGATTTAGAGTCTCCTACTGCCAGTCACTGGCTTTGCCATAGACTGCTGGGGCACAGCTCTGCTCTGAGCTTAGTGGAGTTGCTAGAGATTTACCCATTTAACTGAGACAGGGAATGGGCTCTGTGCTGGAAGCAAAAAGGAGTTATTACTACAGGGAGCTATTAGAGAAGTCCTAATCTCATACTCAAGTAGACAGGTTTCCCTATCTTTTTGACACGTACACATCATCAAAGTTGGTAGAAATTTGCTGCCTTCCCACTCTATTCAGAAAGATGAAGGCTAGCACAGGGACAGTGTAAGAAATACCTGCCCTCCTAGTTGCTTTTCAGGTCAAGATTCAGGGGAATCAGTGAGCAGAAAGGATGCCTTGTCCTGCCGCTGCCTTTGCTGCTGTTGTTCTGTGGATGGGGAGTATTTCAGCAAGCCTGGCAGTTTTTATGAACACTAAAATGATCTTTAAAAATGGATGTAAAAACCCTTTTTTATTCGGTTGTTTTTACAGACTTACACAAACCCTTCAGGAAACTGTACTGTTTGCCCTCATAAAAGTAGCTCTGACATTAGCCTCAGGATTTTTATTAACTAAAATTGCGCCTTCTAAAGAAATTAAGCTTTCATCTCCGTACCCTTTTTTCTTAAATAAAGGAACACTGGGTCTCTCCGGTGCGACTTTTGGTCTACCTTAGCAGCCCATTCTCTCGCAGCCCGTGTGGTGATGCTCCCGAGATGTAACCAGCCCTGCGGAAAGGAGACACGGGGCTGCTCTTCCATAGTCGGGGAGCTGAGTGGGGCCCGGGGGCAGCAGCTGGGGAGG
This sequence comes from Acropternis orthonyx, assembly GCA_035583155.1. Taxonomy (NCBI): domain Eukaryota; kingdom Metazoa; phylum Chordata; class Aves; order Passeriformes; family Rhinocryptidae; genus Acropternis; species Acropternis orthonyx. Next base: position 69,880,611 of record JAWWEU010000081.1, on the reverse strand, counting down.
GGTGGGGGGTTCCCCGGGAAGGGGGCGGCGCAGGTCCCCGGCACCAATCGCCTCCCGCAGGTCCCCGATGTAGCGTTAGACACGCCGCGATACCCACGGGCAGGCGAGCCGGAGGCAGAGGCGGACACTTCCAGCGGGGGCAGCTCCGGGGAGCGGGGCGGCCGCGGGGCTCCATCCTTCTCCTCCTCCTCCGCCTCCTCCTCCTCCTCCTCCTCTGCCGCGCAGCCCCCCCACCCCAGCCTCCCTCCATCCCTCCCTCCATCCCTCTGCAGCCAGAGGCAGGAGCGAGCGGCTGCTCCCTCCGCGGCAGCGGAACAAGGGGCGCGGTGATGTGAGGAGCGCACCCGGCGGAGGGAAGTCCCGTCTCCAGGAAGGCAACCGGGAGCTTCTCCACACCGAAAGGTAAACCCGACCTCTCCTTCGCGGACTTTTCCTTCTGCTTTTTTTATCTTTTCCTCTCTTTTCTCCCCTTTTTTCTTTCCTCTTTACTTTTGTTTCTTTTATTTCTTTCTTCCTTTTCCCCTTTTCTTTTTTCTTTTTTTTTTTTTTTTAATTTCTTCTCCTTTACTCTTTCTTCTTTTTCCTTTTATGGTTTTGAGTGGCGGGGGGGGGGGGGATGGCTTTGTTTGTTTGTTTTTAATTTTAGTTGTTCCTTTTGTTTTTTGTTTTTGGTTTGGTTTGGTTTGGTTTTTTTGGGGGAGTGGTGTTGTTGGGGTTTTTTTTTCCTACTTTTCCCGATCCCCTGGCTGTCCAGGCGCAGTCACAGGGCGAGGAGCAGGCGGTAGGGAATGGAGCGAGCCCACGCCGGGTCTCTCTGGAGTTTTCGTGGGACAGTCTTACCCCCTTCTCTGCAGGTTCACTGTCGGGCGGGCAGGACCGTGCAGAACCGGGCAGGGCAGGGCAGAACGGGGCACGGAACATCCCGGATCTCCGTCGGGAGCCGGGAGCAGGTCGGAGAGGCAGAGAGGGGGTAGAAGGAGCCTCCTGGGGCACGGAGTGGCTCCCTCAACTTTCCTGAGGCGGAGGCTCCGGAGAGCCGCCTCGGGGGATTTCTGCAGAACGAGAAAAACCTATGGAAAAAGGTGTGCATGTGTGTGGATGTGTGTGGATGCTCTACAACAGGAGCTGGAAACTATTCCCCCCGCCCCTTCGCCGGGGGTCCCGCGGAAGCCGCGTCCCCCCCCCCCCCCCGCTCCCCCACCCCCCCCCCACCCCCTTTTCCCCCCGAAGCCTGGGAGTCCGGGGGGCTCCGGGGCTCGGCGGGCGCTGCGGGAACGGCGCGGAGGGGGTGCGAGTTAAGCGGTACATGGTAAAAGATACGGAAGGAAGAGACCCAGTGGCTGGGATATAAATCAGTCAGAATATATGGGGAGTTGATGAGAATAGGTCTTTTCACCCTTAAAAAAAAATAGCCACTTTGGAAGAAAAAGAGGAGGCTGATTATTGGCATCCAGCTCTGAAACCCAGGCAGCTGATGCTAAAGGGAGCCAAAGGGAGCAGTTCTTCTTGGTTTAAAAACAGCAAGACAGTCTCTGCCAAAGATTGCTGTAAACACTGAATAAAGATTTCATTGTGGCATGGTGTGACTGGAATAATTAGGCAGTTAATTGTTCATTCTGATCTTAAAGTGCAGTAATCAGTAGTGCACAGTAGGAAAAATGCGGAGGGAAAAGGAGGAATAATAGCAATGGGAAAATGATAGAAAAATGTATCACTTTTTCCTCTTCCTCTGTTTTTTTTTTCATGTAGGTTGCATTTTAGTGTGTGTGTGTGTGTGTGTGTGTGTGAGAGAGACTGGGAGCATGTGGGTCCTGATATATTTAGATAGAGAACACCTTTGTAAAGCTGGGGTGTAATTGTGCTTTTGCTGCCACTGTGTTAACATCATTTTGGGCTGGACAAAATCAAATTATGAGACTTAAAGAAATCCTATTTTATGGAAATTAAATCTGAAGATGCCTGGAGAATGAACATCTTAACTAGATTGACTAATACCAATTAATGTATTTTACTTATGTGTGCACTTTATTGCCAGCTCAGCAGGGATGAAAGCTAATGGTGCCAGCTTTTGTGCTGCTCTAAGACATTTCTCAAGCAGGCACACAAGACTTTAATGGTAAACTGTTTTGAATTTTTAAGACTGTTATTGTGGCCCCGTTCAGCTGAAGTTTCTTGCAGCAGTGACTCTTGTGGCAATCTAATGAAATGATCTCTTGTTACACTGTGTTAGCTATTCCCTGTGACACAGCAGGAAGATACGACCTGTGTGTGTTTGTACTGGAGGTAGTGATAAGTTGTTGAGCAACATGCACTTACAAGCAATAGAATATGACTTTCTGATATTAACTGGAAGATGGCACCCTAGGCACGAAATGTTTTGCTTGCCTGTATAGCATGTTTTTTCCATATGTATATACATTCTGACTGAAGAAGAATTATTGTGAATTAAGTCTCAGAAAGGATGGAAGGATGTTATGTTTTAAAATAGAAAAGCAATGTAGAAAGCAGTCCACCGTCATTTAACCAAAGTTAAAAAATTGCTCAAAGTCAAATTGTAAAGGAAACAGTCTCACCCTTTGTATAACTTCCTTGACTTTAGAATAGGCATGTGAAAGATTTATTTGGCTTTGTAGACATGTATGTAGCCTGCCCATTCATCATAAATATGTAAATAATCATTCTGGAAGTAATTTTAAAACTAATTCAGTTAAGTACAATTTCTGTCACTGCACATGCAGAAATCTAGGAGCTACCCATCACATTAAAAAAAGGGGGGGAGATTTCATTCAACTCTGAAAAGCAAAGCAACTTGTTATATTTTGTTGAAGCTGTGTTTGTAAGGTTTTGACCCGCACTTTTGAGATTTTTGTGGAAAGACAAGTGGACAAAACATGAGGCAAGGTGTCCAACAGTACAAAACTAATATAAAACAGTGCAGTCTTTGCTCAACTTATAGAGTTTAGAAGAGCAGGGACAGAGCGATGGCTCCAGAATTTTGTCCAAAGTGATGGTAAAAATGTCTCTTAACAAATAGGTATGAAAGGGCCAATGGTAAGATGCACTTTACAGGCATTTTTATTAAGCTGTTAGATGTGCTCTGTCCTACTACAGTGATACTCAGTATTCTGTCTGTGAAGAGTATTCCTTGATTTAATAGCAAACTGTACTGAAAGAATGTCTTCAAGACATTTACTTACTGGTACAATCTGGTGGGGGATGTTGGTAACTTTACTTGCACCTGTGTACTCTGACAAACCTAAGCATACTCTACTCTTTTTACAGAAATCTGTAAGTGTAGTGACAAATGATCACATAAGAGACTCTGCTCAAGTTTCTGCTTGCAATATTCTAATCAGAGAATGTTTCTAAAAATCTGCATAGAGTACCCATGCACAAATATCAAATTAAAGTGTAAAATAATTTGAAGAGCAACAAAAAAGATTCTGAGAGGAGTCTGAAGTGCAAGTGTCTCCTCATTTATGTAATAAAATGCATTGAAAACACACTTTGGTCATCACAAGTATGTTTGGTAGCAAAATACATAGAGGATTATACCTTTTTCAAGGAAAATATTTTTCATCAAATTGTAGTTAAATCCTGAATATTATCCCATACCTAAAAGTTGTTTCAAATGCATAGTACATCTTCATAATAAAATTGCATTGTCACAGACATAATTGTTATTCATGACAAGTAGTCTCACAAACAGATTCCATTCCTTTAAGTATTGAGTCTGTCAGGCCAATTATGACTAAATTACTGCATGTTCTCTGCTGTATCAACTAATTAAAGGGTAATTAATAAAATGATAATTTCATTCCATGGCAATGTCTACATCTGGTTGTCATAGCAGAGATTGTTTGACATATGGGTAAATGGTCAGATACTACATTGTTTGAATGCAACATTTGCACAGAACACCTGGCAAGCCAGAGGAATTGTAACCCCTAAGACATGAATTTCAAGAATCTGTGCCAATGTGTTATTAGATGGTTTGCTTGTTCTCTCTGCCTAGTCTTCTTACACCTTTAAGAAAATTTAGTTCTCCAAGTTAATTTAAGTAACTCTCTTGGGATAGTGGAAGAGTGGGTAGATGACTTGAGATATTAGAATGGAAATGAAAGATAAAATAATACTGATTTGTCGGTGGGAAATAAAATAGGTGGTTCTAAATTAACTTCTGAGAAGAGACACTCCATTGGTTCTTGTATTACTTGGAGCTTCCCTTCTAAGAAAAATCAGGCTGAAATTAACATGGTGACAAAAATATCTTTTTTTTCCCTAGATACAATTGTATATCAAGATTAAGACTGAGATTGTGGTCACAACAGCATGTAAAAATCTGCATTGCAGCCTTCCTTCACTGTACCTGTCATGTGTAGATAAAACAAAACTTATCTCCTTAAGGAGAGTAACCATAAAAATCACACTAAAGAAATGAAACAATATTCTATTGAGTCAACAGATTATATGAATAAACAATTCTCCTGTAGGTAGCTGATGTACAAAATAACATGCACATACTCTGAAGTATCAGTGGTTGAAATTTTCAGGGCAGCCCATACATAAGATTTTATACAGAGCTTAAAGGAATATACCTTAAGCTTCAACAACTGCCTTGAGAAATTTCAACCACTGCTGTTTCCAAGTATGCAACAGACCGTATTTCTGTCCTTTAAAATCTTAAACTCTAAGTAGTTATATGTTCACATGAATTAAATGACAGTTGCTTATCTATGCTGGATCAAGCTGCGTCCCTCATAAACTAAGAACAAAAAGTAAGAGGCATAATGTTTTTCTTCTCTTTAGGACAAAAAAAAAAAAAAATGCTTAAAAAGGGGGAAATAGCTACTGCTCTTTCCCAAACAGAGCAAAGTAAAAAGGATGTAGTAAACTGCAGGAAGACATGAAAGTCTGTCTTTTGCCATGCAGACGATCCTCAATGAACAGTTTCCCCAGTGAATAGTCAGGGTCACTCATCACCTCCTGTGGTCAGGTGCAGAGCATGGCCGGTGCTGGTTATAAAGCGTTGTTTGTCCATCTCTCTGAGAGCCTGAGTCCTGCTTCTTGAGAATTTCCAAGTGCATGGATCCATCTCATTTTCATTCTACTCATGTAACTCATTAACACCTGGAAAATCTTTTATAGCATTTAACTACATCAGATGTGCTGTCCAGCACATGTTTTCTTAATAGGGCTTTCACTGTGGTATTGTCAAAGAGCCCTTATGTCACAGCTGGGAACATGAATCTGTCATGTCAGTCCTGTACCTTGGTTTAGACAGTAACAGTGTATGAGTGTGTTTTATGAAGGAGCCAAACATGCCCATATACTGTGTTAGCTGGGAAGAATGTGAAGCTTGTTCTCCTAAATAAAGATTCAGGCTGGTGCTAGTAGAGTACTTTGTACCATTTAAACACTGCTGCCTCTAAGGCATTGCACTTACGGAAAGGGAAGTTTGAGGCAAGCAAGACACGTCTTATTATTTTAGTGGTGTGATGCTGCTAGTTAACGATATGTCATCATTTACATTTCAGTAAGAAAAAAATTGCCAGAGGTTTCTAATTCAACAGAAACAACCAGAAGTTGATATGAAAGTCCTTACCCTGGGAATATTTGTTTTTAAAACAAGTTTGATTTAAATATATTTGGCAATATAAGAAGAAGGGGAAGAGAAGTAAATGTTTTTTAATTCCATATGGTTTTTGCGCCCATTAGAGCACTGTAAAACCCAGCTTTAAATAGATTACTTTGTAGCTCTGTAATCAGAATGCCTTGGGTAATTAAAAAAGGATAGAACTATGAAAACTGACAGCAACACATGTATAAGACCTACTTTTTTCAGAGGAATTTTTAACATACTTACATACATTTCATCTGCAAGTTAAACACTTAAAATTCATCAGCTACAACACTACCTAGCATGTCATGATGGCATTCCAAAAGACAGAACCTCCATTTGAAAAGTGTTTGCAGACTTCAGAAGCCATAATTGTCATAAAAGAGTTGAATGGGGTCCTCATTTAAAGACTGAATGAACGAAAGGAGCATTTCATGCAGTCACAGGAGGTTCCAATTTTTTAACCTCTTTTGCTTTGAAAAGCATAAGTATAATTCATATGCTAAGAATAAATTCAAGGTACACTGCCAAACGCATTTGATATGTTTAAAGTGTTTGTCTGTGATGATTTTTGTTGTGGCTTTTCAAAATCCTGAGCATGCAAGAGTGGATACCCCAAACTGTAGCCAGTCCAAGTTTAAGCCGGAATCAGTGAAACACAGAGGTGTTTGGGTTACAGGACTGCCTTCTCAATTTCCCTCTTGATTTTGTCCTTTTTGCTGTTTGTGTCATCTCCTGGTTTTTCTAAGAGTGACAGCATTTAGATACTTTTGTGGGTCAATGCCATTAGTTAACATCCATGTCCTCACCGAAGAAGGAAGGAATAGAAATGGCTAGGGCTGTCAAGGGACCCATGGAGAGAACATGTATATTTGTTTCTCAGTAAGGCCTTTCTGTAACTTATTTTTTTCAGAAGGACTGATGCTCTTCATGCTTTTGTGCAAATAGCTAGTGGAATATGTACTCACTGAATGGTGTAGGCTTTGCCCTGCTGAACTATGCAGCACTTGACAACATAGCCCAAGAGGTGATAAGAGTTTTCAAGTTGAGAGCACACCGTGGCTGAATTGTTTTACATGATTCCTTTTAGCAAATCAAAGATAAAAACTGAGTCTTTTTAATTGTGGTGTGTTGACCCTGGCTGAACCCAGGTGCCCACCAAAGCCATTCTATCCCTCCCCTCACCTGAACAGGGGACAGAAAATACAATAGAAGTACAGATCAAGGTACGGACAGGGGATATCGCTCACCAATTACTGCCACAACAGACTTACCTTGGGAAAATTAGTCTAATTTATTTACACAGCCCTTTTCCCCAGACTCAATTTCACTCCCAATTTCTCTACCTTGCAGTGGCACAGAGGGATGGGGAATTGGGGCTCTAGTCAGTTCATCACACATTGTCTCTTCTGCTCCTTCCTCCTCAGGGGGAGGCCTCCTCACATTCTTCCCCTGCTTCAGCATGGCGTCCCTCCCCCAGGAGACAGTCCTCCATGAACCTCTCCATCATGGGTCTTTCCTATGAGCTACAGTTCTTCACAAACTGCTCCAGTGTGGTCCCCTGCAGGATGAAAAGTCCTGCCAGCATGGACTGCCTTCAGCATGGGCTGCTCTCTACAGCATGTCCTGCAAGGAGTCTGCTCCAGGGTGGACTTCCCACTGAGGTCAAAGCCTCCTTCGGGCATCCACTTGCTCTGGTGTGGGGCTCTGCAGGGGCTGTGGGTGGATCTCTACTCCACCCTGGACCTCCACAGGCTGCAGGGGGACAGCCTGCTTTACCACAGTCTTCATCACAGGCAAGGGGGACCCGTGGGAATCTCTGCTCTGGTGCTTGGAGTACTTCCTCCCCTCCTTCCTCACTGACCTTGGTGTCAGCAGGGCTGTTTCTCTACACTCTTCTCACTCCCTTCTCTGGCTGTGGTTGCACAGGGGTTTTTCCTCCCCTTCTTAACTGTGTTATTCCAGAGGTGCTGCCATCATTGCTGATGGGTTCAGCCTTTGCCACCAGTGTGTCCTTTCTGGAGCTGGCTGGCATTGGCTCTCTGTTGGACATGGGGGAAGCTTCTCACATAAAGCAGCCCTTTTAGCCCCCCTGCCTCCAAAACCTTGTCACATAAACCCAATAGAGTAATTAACCTTTGTAGATGCCTAGGTATTGTGAGACACAGTTAAGAGACCTTGCAATATGTCACTTTGTGACAGCAAAGAAAGTTAAGGATTGAGGGAAAGGCTTAACTATACATTTTATGCCTGTATGAGTTTAATTTAGAATTGCAGTCATGATGTAACATAAATTAAAATAGCACTAGTAGATCACTAGTTGGCAAATCTCTTAAGAATAATAGAGCTACTTCACTAGATTATGGAGTACCTTCTGTGTGCTTAGCCCATTGCTGAAATTAGTCTGTTTTTTAATTTGAAGATACTTTTGAAGAGGAGGAGTGCTTTAACAGGTGAAGTTTTGATGATTGTGAGAATTAGGAGACTGGCTTCTGGAAAGAGGAGCTTCCTTAATAAAAAGAAGCATTTCTCTTCAAATGAAATTTGAAGTTTTGCCCCAAGCATCCTCCAACCCAAGCATAATCTGGAGGGCATTAACCCTTCAAATAAATATTAGGTATTGCTTGACCTGCAGGTATAATATATTAAGGCTCCAGAGCAAAAACATGTTTTTAAGGAAGAGTGGAGAAATAAGGAAGAAATCAGCAGGCCTCATCAAGAACTTGTGAAGGGCAGACAAATGCCTTCCCACAGAGGGAAGTATGGGAAGACTCTATCAGTGGTGTTTGTCTCAGTTGGATACTCAGTTTCTTTCAGTGTCAAAGGAGGGCTGTATGCATCAACCCACGAGTGTATCTCCTGGGAAAGCCACTGCACTTCCTCCTTCAGAAAGTGCTGTGGAAATGGACAGTCACCATGCAAACAATTAGGGGTGCCTGCTCCTTATGGTCATCTCTCTAAGGCAAGGAGGAGTGAGCACAAGCTGGTAAATTTATTCTTATAGCAAGCCTAAGCATCATCTTTTCTGGACACCCAGAGGAAATCCTGTCAAATGATTAGTGCACGTCCTTGATAATGACAAGGGGAAGAGCTACCAGGCCTACTGGAAAGGTACCAATCAACTATTGTCATTATCAGACTCGCACTGTGGCCCACAGACCTGTATGTCCTGGTGAGCCTCCTCAGGAGAAAGGGCCACGAGAAGGGCTCTGGTAGAACAAGCTCCACACTAACCACTTACAGCAGAGGAGGCACATAGGCACAGTGCTGTAAGGAAGAGCTGAAATCAGCCTTCAAACAGATGACAGGAGAGGATCTGTCAAACCAGCCTTCAAGAGGACAGAGAGCATGCTGAGAGAAAATGATGATAATAGCAACAAAACCTTGTGGATACTGAACAGAGGAAGAAGCTGCAGGTGGGCAAAAAAAAAAAAAAAAAAAAAGAAAAGGATTTGTATAGTGAAGCAGACAGAAAGAAATGACAAATGTCTTCATAAAATAACCGAGACAAAAAAGGACAGATCTGATCAGTAGCAAGTGTAGAATTTGGTTCTATCTTGAAAACAGACTAATGCAAAAAGGAAGGCAAATAACTGTTCCACAGGGTTGCAAATAAGCATGGCAGAAAGCAGAGGAGTCTGGTAACAGAGAGAGATTGGAATAACAGCATCTGGATCCCACAAGAAATCTCTGGGGTGAGTAGAGGACATTGGAGGGGGATTGTAAAAAAAAAAAAAAAAAAATTCCTAGATTTGCATGTGGTTTCAGGTTATAGCTCATCAATATGCCAAGAGAAAGACATCTGTCAGCAATGTGTTTTAAGATACTAGGGCTATATACTAAATGCAACTATTGTACAGAAATGTTGAACTGAATCATGGCTAAACCTTTTTGTGTGTAGCATAGACTTGGAAAAGGTTGATCCTCATTAGGGTGAATTCAGTGGCACCATTAATGGCATTATGTTAAATACACTGTGGTTGAGGATCCACTTGTTTATGTGGGCTAGTGCTGACTGTTGCCCCTGGTACATCTCAGCATGGAGTGCAGGACTAAGGAACTGGATGCTAGATCCAAGTGTGTAGAAGAGATAATGGCAAAAAAAAAAAAAAAAATAGAAAAAAAAAAAAACACCCCCAACTCCTCCAACCAACATCAACAAAACCCCAACAAAACGGGGAAAGAAAGCAAAAAAAAAAAGGAAAAAAAAAAAAAGGAAAACCCACGGGAAAAATAATAATAAT
>JAWWEU010000081.1:69849918-69870737 GCA_035583155.1 Acropternis orthonyx | reverse complement strand
TAAAATGGAAAAAAAAAAAAAAAAAAAGATAAAAAAAAAAAAAAAAAGAAAAATACAGGTCAACACTGAGCTGTCAGCTTTTGCCTGTCTGTTTTCCTTGCCTGTTTGGCCCATTGTAGCCCTTCAAGTGCCCTTTTGCTTGCTGTCCTCCTGCTCTGGGCAATGGAAGGAGCTCCCATTAAAGACTCATTTGTGTTACAACTTGCTAAATATGTGAATATTAGTGAGGTAGCAAATCAGCCATAACTAATAGTAGCAATAACCAGTATAGCTAATAACTTTTTCCTGCTACTGTTTGCTATCTCCACCTCACTCATTTGTTTTTCACCTTTGGGAGAAAGCCCTCTATTATATTACCTCTGTAATCAGTTACTGGGTTGTATAGGTGTTTATGCATAACAAACGTATATAATGATGTGTGACATGCAGGTGTTAGTACAAATTCCTAGCCTCAAAAAATGCATTCTGATTAAAATCTGTCACCACTTTAATCGTGTTGCAAATCAACCCTTTGACTATGAAGCCCTTGTTTTGTTCAAACATCAACGATTATAGTGTCAAAAATAAATTATAAGGTGTTCAGTTTTCTTCTCCATGTGATAATTTAGTGAAATATCAGTAAAATGCTCATAGATAACCATTTGACATTGGATTTTTATGCAATTTGTTCTCTTTCTTTTCTGTGTGTTTCAGTGTTAATACCTTTGTAGTGGGCAAAAAGTAATTGTCCCTGGAGTGAAGGGATACACTTTTGAAACTACTGTAGGATCTGGACACTTAAGTTCCCATTATTTTTAATGATCACTGAGCATCTAAATTCCCCATGTAGTTACAGTTACCTACCAAATTGTCCTCAAAGAGTTTGTGGACCAAAACTGTTTTTCTTCTGAGATGAATTACCTTTTTTCTCCAGGAACTTATCAAGTTATTTATTGAAGAGGCAATTACTAAATGTCATAACATATTTTACTTACTGGTTGTAAATATACAATCTGTCAACCATTACCTGCATTTAAAAGCATTTTTAAGCCTATTTGTCTTTCTTTGGCCTCTTCAGGAACAGTCTAGAGGAGACAGAAACACCTAACTTATGATTTAAAATATCACCTCATGCAGGATGATTGTTTTATTGGAAGAATCCCTGCAATACCAGGCTCCAGCAGAGTTAGAAGAAAGTCTGTTTTCTCTGTTGAAAATTGGTGTCTTCTCTGGCTAAAGAGATCGCTTCTGTTCTGTATGCTCGTGGGCTATTCAGACACATGTCTGAAATCATTGCCTTGATGAACTTCTTTCTGTGATAATTTACTCATCAGGGTACCATTTCACAACATCAGTCTGTTACTTTAAGAACATTTACATGATGTATTGAAGTAGAATACAAATTAGAGATGTATTTTATACAGAAATTTTGCTTTTCTGATTTGCTTTACTATATAAATTGAAACTAGTCAAAAAGCATCCCCCTGCTGCATCATCCTACCTCTGATAGTAACTTCAGTAACAATCATACAGTTTTCCTTTAATGCTAGCCACCTCCATAAGAATGAAAAACACAGGTTAATATAATGATGCATAATTAAATGTTCAGCATTAGAAAATTTCTTATCAATGAAAAAAGAGTATAAAGTTGTTATTTTTGAAAGCTTAATACTAGATGAAAGTATTTAGAATGGAGATAATATCAGCAAACTTCAAAGGAGGCTATGTTTGCAAATTCTGTCCATATTGACCAATAAACAATTTATGGAGAGAACACAAACAAACCGTTAGAATATTTTAAGATCATAGCTTCTGACAAGTATACTTTATTTATGACTTTGCAGTACATTCTTCTTCAGTAGTGTTTACAGGAAGTAAAAAGGGAAAGGGAGAAGACGTAGTGTTCACTGTGTTTTATCCTCTTGTCCTCTACCATGTGTGGGGTATTGTTAACATCAGTAAGATAACCTCAATATTCTTGTCTCAAGAAAAAATGGAACTAGAAAAATCACAGATGTGACATTAAATGTTTAAGCAAAAGGACTGTGAAGAATGGTACTGCTTTATTTGAAACTTGGGCAGAACTGTTGCCAATAGATGAGAGCCACAGGGACAGCCAAGTGAGTGAGTGAAAAAGGAGTCAGAGATGGTGTAGGAGAAGTGTCCAGCTTTAGCACAACTTCTGCTACTGTTAGACACTCTATTGGCAAAACCCCATAGCCAAGAAGGGCTCCCTGTCTGAGAAGACCTTCTACTATCTGAGCACCTCCTAGGGCAGCCCTGCTTCCTGCCCCCCACCGCTGGAGAGACACCGGTGTGAAAAACCTGGAGTAGAAATAATAAGAAAGTCCTTAACAGTATCTTCTGCTTTAAAAGATACCTTCACACTGTTGGTTAACTAGACAAGTGTGCCTCTAACAAACCCATCAAGTTTGATAAATGGTTCTCTATTAATATCCTAATTTTACTGGAGCTGATGAGCAGCTTTTGGAGTTCAGAGGCAGAAAAAGACTGCTTGAAAGATGGCTCTTACAAGAAGCTAATTGCATTCAGGGTTTTCAGAAATATTAGGTCAGTTCATGTTCAAAAGTTGGATGTCTGTTCTTCTTTAGTGGCAGCAAAATTAATTCTTCTGGGCTTGGGGAGAAAAAGCAGTACTTTGATTTTTACCAGTTAATACACTGTTGAATCTTACTTCAAATAACTTTTCTAAGTTTTCAAACATTCCACAAAGGAAGGGATAGAATTTCAAGGATGAAGGATGGTGTAAAATAATTCCAACAAAACTGATTGTGTTGGAGGCACTATGTTTATATGACTTTTGTAAAATATTGCCTTTTTAATGCTAATATTTCAGCAGTAGAAAAGAAATACGGCAGTTGAGTTCTCTTCTGGACACATACATAAAAATACCATTTACACCAGTACAGCAATGAAAACAGTGTGATTTAAGTGGGAAGAGATCTTTCCCCACAGATCATATTCTAGTTTTAATTATACCCTATCTATCTTAAAGATCCAGAATTTACTGTCACAGGACAGACTGGTGTCTGAGACAATGACCCATGTCAGTATTTCAAAGAAAGATGTCAAAAATTCTATGTTATTCTGCTCTTTGATACAGTAATACAAGCTCACTGCTTTCAGTAGGGTTATGCTGGTGAAATTAGAATCAGGTTTCGCTCAAAGAGGGTCTGAGTTTTCTTCGTAGTAAGCAACTGATTTTTGACTGATTGATGGTCTCTGATTTATTATTTTTTAATTAGTGTACTGTTGTTGTTGTGTTACAGCGATGACCTCCTCACCCTTTGGCTTGGTCATTCTATCCATCATGAGAGACCTTGTACAGATTCCCAGTGAGGTCTCTACCTTTTTAAGAGTTTTACAGCAAAGTATTCCAGTGTGCTTCTTGATTTCCAGGTGTAAAATAATTTTTAAAACCAGCGTTGCTATGAAAAGAATGATGAAAAGAGTTGCTTATAAATAGTCCTTTTAAAACTTGTGGCTGTGAAGAACGATTAATCTGAAATGCTTTTCTAAGTCCTTCCTTATTTACATATCACACTGAGACTTTAGCCTGATACTAGTGTTCTTACCTGTTATTCTGCGTTGATAGTCCCACTTGATTCAAAAACCAAGTTGTAATAAAACAACTAGGTTTGATCACAAAAGTGTCCAATTAAGTATTTTCCTGTTGTTCATTAAATTTGAAAATAGTCATAGGGAAAATAGACCTTTCATCAAAACACTCCACAGAGGAAAATCTGGCTGACATATATATTTTGTATTCAGAATGGAATTTTGCATTGGTATGAAGCATCTTAGCAACAGCCACACCATGAGATTGTCGTACCTGCCAGGGTTCTAATTGTGGATGGGAAGAGCAATCCACAGGGTTGAGAGACAAGTGGACCAAGAATATCAGTTCCCAGTTGTGGCTGCCGAGAATGGAGTGAAGGAGCAAGATCACCACTCTCCTCCTGCCCCCCAACACTAAACAATTTGTTCCTGAAACTTTAAGATGATCCATTTCATGTTATGAAGTTCAATTTTTTTTGCTTTTTAAATTGATTTTTAAAAAATCCCTGGAAAGACAAATTGCATTATTTGGCCTTTTTAGCCTGTATGGGAAGAAATGGCAAATACTATAACTTTTTGCAAGACGGAAATTTTGGTTTTCAAACTGATACAAAAATTCTATGATTACACTAAGTATTCTATCTTAAATCTCTTGTAAGAAGAAAAGTAATAGGTACTGCTATATTTCTCTCAAATGATCCTTAGCTAATCTAGACTTTATAATTCAAGTGAGGTTTGCAGCCATTTCTCTGTGCATGTTTGTGCAAGACTGGAGAAATTCTGGTCATCTGAACCTGTGCTCCAAAGTGTCCTTTATGCAGAAGAGTATCTTCAATATTAAATCCTTTCAATACCAGCATTCTATAAAAGTGAACTCTGGGAAATGTGTCAAAAATATAATGGAGGACAGAATGAGTAACCCCCAAAAGAATCTCTTTCATGAATGCAAAAGGTTTTGAGCATTTGGGAATCAGCCTTTCCCAGTGAGATAAGCCCTTCCAGTAGGATGAGAAGCAGGAAATTCCAGACATTCCTTGGCTTTGGGAAAGTGAAAATGACAATGTCCTAATGCAGGGTGAAAGGTCCTGCCCTGTAATTTTTATCCACTGAAGACTCATGCAACTAATGTGTTAGTGCTATTTTTTCTGCTGATGATCTGAATTAGAGCCTTACACTGCAGTTCTGCCATATATCCATCTTTTCTTTCATAGTCTTCTGTTTCCCTCTCTGACTTGATAATGACCATAAAGTGGGCTTGCTATTATGCATGCTTTTAGCCTGAGATCATCCACGGAACTGAAATGTAGAAGTACTGTTCTGTGAAACCTGCAGGAAGACAAAGAGGCAAGGCCAGGAGAGTGGCACATGCCCTCCTTTTTGTACTTCATTCCTGATATAAACTGAAGACATGCAATACCCTTTAAATGTTTCCTGAGCATCCTTGCATCTCTAACAGCACATTTTCCCACTTACATGTTTCAAAAATTACATGGATAACCTCTCTTCTTGGCTCCTATGTTTGGAGATAACCTCTACATAACATGACATTAATCAGAAGAGAAAATCAAAAAAGCCAATGATAGACGGAGTAGGTTTTGCTATGTATTGTCCCAGCATATAATATAGCAAAGCAACAGGCTCTTTTGAAATGTTGTGATAGGTAGGGAGGTGCTCAAAGGTGGTCTTGAACTGCTCTTATACACAGATCAGGTGCAATTCCAGTGCATTATCATCTTCAGCTCCTTATGACAGTTTGTGAAGTTTGCAGCTCTCTAGCAGCCAGCTAGAAGCTGCACTTTCTAGGAAGCCAGGCTGAGACCTTGTCACTAACTCATTCAGAAACTAATGACCACTGCAAACCCCACCATCTTCTTCACAAGCAAGGTGCTGCTTTTATTTTTACTTCCTAACGTATGGCAGCATGTAGATTTAAAGAAACAAAAAGTCCTGCTGAAACAAAACACTACAATGCACATCCAGTTCTCCTTTGGGAGTAGGATGAGAGGGAGAATCACACATGACAGATGTTGGTTGTTTAATGCTCTACAGGAAGGCACTCAGATGCTACAGTGACGTATGACCCCACGGGGAACAGAGCAAAACAGTTTCCATGTCCCCCTCCTCAGTAGCGTGAGAAATGGGGACGGAGCACAGGTGGAAGCAGTCAAGCTGAAAAAGATGACCAGGAACAAGTACCAACAACACTAAGCAGCCTTAGTGCTTCCACTAGGTAAAATCCTTACTTTGGAGGATTTAAGGAGAACAGAGCGCCATGCTGCGTTTCTTTCTGGCCGTGGGTTCCACTCCTGTGTGCACATGTGTGTGTGCAAGCATCACCCAGTCTAACCCAGGCAGTGAATGCTGCAAAAGTTCAAAGCTTCTGGATTCCTCTTCATTGCTTTTTTCAGGGGTTGCCTCTGATCTTTGCTTTTCATCCCTGGATTTATTTGGAAGCACTTCTCTCCCATTTCTTCATGTGGCAGGTTGCATGCAGATTCATTTTTCTGGTAGTCATTGACCGTCCACTTTGCTTTGTACTTGGTTTGCATCTTCACGGCCATAATGAAACTGAGACTTGAAGGAGTAACTGGATGAGCAGGTCTCTCTCTCCAGCTGTCACGTCTAGTTGTGGCAGAAAACTGGTGTTTCATTGTAAAAGATGTTAATTTCAATCTGAGCTGTGGCTGTGTTGAGAGAAGCATAAAAGGAATTCTTGATTATCTATATCAGTACCGTTGTCCCCAGGGACAGGCTCTGAATCTTCAGATCACATATGGCAAGAGTGCTGTGATAAAATATGCATCAATAAAACTTTGCAATTTATGATAATAAAGGAGTGGAAACTTTTATATGCTCTGATAATTATTCCTGACTGGTACTTTTTCCTTCCTTTCATTCTTTTGTATGGCTTTGGTTTTAAGCCTTTTCTCCATATTGTAGCAATGATTGCATCATTGAAACTGTGGGTTCACAAACTGCAGTCTCACCTTTTTTCTAGGCCTGTTAACTTTCTGTCGGCATCAGTCCACTTCTGAAGCAGTAGGAATTAGCCATCTTTGGGAAGGGTCCTCAGTGTTGTGGCTCTTCACTGTTCTTCCTCTTCTGTGCATGCACACACACTACATCCAGCATGAAATTCAGAGTAGCTTACAAGAAGGATCAAATTATATTCCTCTTATCTTCCTGTGCATATCTTATTACTATGATCAATGAGAGATGCATGCATTAGCATGAAGGTAGCATTTATCCCATAATGCATGTCACCTGCATTGGTTTAAACATATTTCATCTAAATAGAGTTTTTATTCTTTTGAAGTGGGAGAATAATGATATTACTACATTCACAGGAAGTAAACAGTGGACTATTACACACAACCAATATATTATCTGTGACCTTATTATTTTTCCTTGGCTCATTATGTCATATGAGAGACTCTGTCTTCTGCTTCGTCACACTTGATAGCAGTTAGTCATACAGCTTGAAACACATGGCTCGGCAGTACAAACCTCTTGCATGCTTGGTCTCTGGCTGACTTCAAAGGGACTTCCACATCCAGTGTTCACAGGCAGCTCTCCTATACTGAACACCCTCATTGACATGTTTGCACAGCATCTAGCTCAGTGGGATTTCGGGCTTTACTGGGACATCTAAGCCCTGCTGTAACACAAATAGTCATTAGTCCCGTCTGTCTCTTGTTCCATTTTTGTTTTTTCTTTTCTCGGTATTTTGCTTCAGTTAGCCTAACAGAACTAAATCAGCCACTCTTATCCTTTTCCAGGCTTATTTCTCCACAACTAAGAACAGGCTGGAAACTAGTTAGGACAAACCGTTTAGCCATGAAGCTATCTCAAGAATGTCTCCTTGTACTCATGCTCACTCAATTAAACTGTGCGCTCCTGTGCAATGATAGGAAAGTGCTTATTTTGAAGCACATGCTTATTTCCTATTTACTTCACTAGTACTTATTGACCTGCCTGAGGTTTAGTGTGTGCTGAAGGGGTTTGCATATTTGGGTTAGAAGGCCCCCCTCAGGAAATCCATACCTATTCAGTCCTGCATGTTCAGCTCTTCCCTAGATTTCTGAAGTTGTTTGAATGTCATCACAGGCAGTGAGATTTAGATCATTTGTGGAAGTGCTTTAGTGGACTTTGACATCTTTAAAAGTTCTGCTGAATCTGGACCTGATTAAAAGAGCCCAAATGTTTAGCAAAAGGAACAGATTGGTTTATAATAGGAAGGCTATTTGCAAGTACTTTCTTTTTGTGCAGCTGCAGTTGAAAAGATGAAATACAAAGCTATTAGTTCTACTTTAAAGAATGATAAGAGATTTAGGTTACAAAAATAATAATTTCTAATGATACAGATGTAAGGAGAACTGGACAGTTAGGCTAGAAGTGAAAACAAAAAGGATCTTGTGGGGGGGTTTCTGCCTCTGCACTTCTGTGAATTAATAGGAAATTGTTACAGACTATTAGGAAGTTGATTGAATTTTGTTTCTTAACTTTTCTGTTTTTCATTAAGGTGATCCTAAAAGTAGGTGGCTTTCAATTAGCTTTGTTGACAGTGCTGGCTAAAGTTGTAATGATCCTTGGTAGAGGGAAAGAAAAGAGATTTATTGCAGTAGTTATAAGCTAGGCCAGGCAAAGAGACAGAGTACATAACCACTAATTAACTCGTGTAGTCATTAAAAAAAAAAAAAAAAGAGAGAAGAAGAAAAAGAGGAAGAAAAAACAATGTGCAACCTGAAAGAGGATTGTAAAGCATTTCTGTACTGCAGATCAGACCCTTGAGCTTTCATTACACTGTGCATATCATATTAGATGGTATATATGAGCCAATTGCATATAAATCACATTCTCCCAATGTTGCAAGTCCCTGTCACAGAGCATATTTAATTTAACACTGTAATATTTATTTTCTAAAGTTGTAAGTAGGCCAAAACATACCCAGTAAAATGAGTGTTCTGCCACAGCACAGTGCCTGACCTACACTCCAGTAGAAAATTAACCCGAATTCATCTTCATAGTGACCCTATGCCAAATAGCTATTCCAGATGCTCCATTCCTGCCCTTCACTGACTTTGGAAAGTGAAGCTGTAGCAATTTTGCCTAATTCAGTTTGGATTTTTAATTACATCTATTCCATTCATTTGTTTCCACTTAAAACCATCGTGTTGTGCTTGGGTGGCTTGTAAGCAAGCTTTGCTTGGTCTTAGTACCCTTTAGGGACAGGCTTAAGCCAGAAGGCCTGTATGTCTGTTGAAACCATGTCAAATGGGAACTGCTATCTCAGATTTGAACTAGAAGGCTTTGTTTTCTGAGACAAAGGGTCAAAGTCTGCCTAGTTATTGCCATGTGTCCCTTCCCCCCCTCTCATTCCCATCAGGATTATTTTAAATTCACATTAGGGATGAGCGTTTGTGTGCATATGCACAATTCACTGCAAAACAGAGGCCCTTTATTGTTGAATGCTTCTCTAGAAGTGACTTGTTTCAGGCATTCCTCTCACAGCCACTCGCAGATTTCTAAAACCAGAGAGATTTCAGTTGATCTGCTAACAAAGTCTGTTTTCAGACACCATGTGGAGAAACCTGAGATGCTTCAAGCATTTTTACTATCTGATTTTTTTATTGTTGATAAGCATTAGTAGCAACTGATTAAGAACATGTGTGCTTATTCCACCTATTATTTGAGGGATTAATACTGGTTTTTATTACATCACACATTAACACTATGGTTTTATCACATAACAATCAAACTACTTTTTCTGCTCCTCCCAAGATTAATAGATTGTATCTGATTTCTGAAATATTTCTACATTTGTAGAGCTGAGCATACTTGGACTGCAGTAAGGGTGCAAAGTGAGAGGGCTACAGAAAGGATGCCAAGATAAAGCAATCTGAGTCTCCTCACTGACCTCCTGCTATGCACAGATGAAAATGTTTCATGACAAAGTCTATTAAATTGCATGTACCTTGTGAATGCAAATTATTCCTAGGAAGTCACAGGGTGAAAGGAAAAGGTGAAATTTATTTAAATTAAAATTTTTAATTTTTTTAAACTCTGGATTTATCAAAGTCAGGTGACTTCTGGTTTGGGCATTGCAGGCATGAAAATAAAGCTTTGCTGTCATTTCTTAGCTCTAGTACAATTCCGCTTACAAAGAAAAATTGGACCATATGGGAGCATATGGAAAAAACAGAAGGTTAGTATTTGTCGGAAAATACCTCCTACAGGTGGCATTGTAATTAACCTTGTGGGTTCTAAGTATGCACGTCACTCAAGTGTGCACACATGGCATGTCCCTGCATGGGACAGGAGCGCAATTCCCATGCCAGGACCACCAGAAGCCACCCTTCCCCACGAGGGAGCCGCCGGCAGCGGTGCTCCCACACATCTCCCAGGCATCCAGCAGCAAAGGTGGAGGGCAGCCACTCGGGGCAGCCCGTATGGCCCCTCAAAGCTGGGGTCATGCTGTTGGAGAGCACTGTGCTCTTCTGCAAACCCTGTGGTTGGGAAGCTGCTTTCTCACACCCTGTGACTTCCCATGCCTCCTCGTCCTGGCACAATCCTGGTGCCCAGGGTGTTGACAGCTGGGAGAGGAGGGGGAAGCTGTGCCACAGTCTGGTCAGCCTTGCTTCTCTTGGCTGCTTTTAAAGGGCTGGTTGGACATGGCTTATTAGCGGGTTTTGGCACCCTCCTTCCCATATTTTGGGTAGAGCTGGATGCGTCTCTGCCTAAGACACAACCCTGTGGCTACCTCTCTTCCAGCCCTGCTGGAAGAAGAGAGCATGCTGACTGTGCCCCGGACATCTTAGCACAGGCATAGCAAATAAAAATGAGGGGTAATGGTATACACCGAGGGTCATGTGCCTGGACATTGGCATGTATTTTAGGGGAATAAGTGGTGCAAATATGTTTGGGGCTGTGAGCTCAAGAAGGAAAATAGGAAAAGGTGGGATCAAGCTTAGACAAACAGCTGGACCCATGTGTGCCCGCACCCCCAGCATGACCACACCAAACACATTTCACTAAGAATTACTGAGGAGAACACAGATTGAAGTGAATTGAGAACTGCCTGATCCCAGAAGGTTGTAGTCATTGTCACAGGGAGGCCTGTCACTAGCGGTATTCCCTAAAGTTCAATACTGGGCCCAGTAGTGTTTAATTTACTCATCAACGACTTCCATGAAGGGGCAGATGTTTCCTCAGCAAGTCGGCTTATGACACACAGCTGGGAGGAGTGACAAATACCCCAGAGGGCTGTGCAGCCCTTCAGAAAATCCTTGACAGTGTGGAGAGATGGGAAAAGAAGAACTGCCTGAAGGTTCAACAAAGGCAAATGCAGGGCCCTGCACCTGGGGAGGAATAAGCTCTTGTAGCAGGACAGGCTGGGGGATGACCTGCTGAAACCAGCTTTGCGGAGAAGGACGTGAGTGTTGTCGTGAAAAAGAAGGTGTCCAAGAGCCAGGGCTGTGTCCTTGTGGCCAAGAAAGCCAAAGGTATCCTGGGATACATTAGGAAGAGCACTGCCAGCAGGTTGAGAGAGGTGATCCTACCCCTCTACTCCATCAAGGTGAGTGCTGTGTCCAGTTCAGGGCTGGCCAGTGCAAGAAAGACATGGAGCTCCTGGAGTGAGTCCTGCAGAGGGCTGTGAAAATGGTTAAGGGACTGGAGCATCTCTCTTAGGACGAATGACTAAGCTGTGTCTGTTCAGCCTCAAGAGGACTGAGAAGGGACCTCATAAATGTCTATGAGTATCTGCAGGGAGAGCGTCAAGAGAATGGAGCTAGGCTCTTTTCAGTAGGACGAGAGGCAATGGGCAGAAACTGATGCACAGGAAGTCCCACCTGAATATGAGGAAGAACTTCTTTACTGCGTGAGAGACCATGCATTGGAACAGATTGCCCAGCGAGGGTGTGCAGTCTCCCTCAGTGGAGATATTCCAGAATCATCTGGACACAATCCTGTGCAACGTGTTCTAGGATGACCCTGCTCGAGCAGGGAAGTTGGACGAGATGACCCACTGTGCTCCTTTCCAACTTTACCCATTTGTGATTCTGTGAGGTACATCTTAAATAACAAGAACCAGCACAATCAAAATGTCCTCACCTTTGAAAAGAGGTGAAGCTTTTGCATAGCTCTAATAAATTCAATTTGCAGAAATAGGGCAATGTTTTAAAATAAATGATGCTCACAGAGTCACAAGCTGTGATTTATCTTTAAGCATTCTCATGCAGTGTGCTTTATTAAATTTCAACCTGGGCTCTCAACTGCTCAGTTAATGTAGAAAATTAATTTGATTATCATTCAGTCAGACTTTTGTGACTGACTGAAACACTCACATATTATTGCTACAAATATTTCAGCTAGCTCGTATGAAGAAATCATAATTTTTTTGCTTGCTTGCTTGTTTGTTTTGTTTTATTTTTGTCCTCGCTATCTTTCTCTGTCAGTGAGTTGTTCTAAAGTACATAGTGTTGGATTACTAATGCCTCTCCTGACGCTTTAATGTTTTGGTTTTTTTTTTTCTGAGAGCACAGTTAGTATTCATTCTTAGCTATGCATGCATTTTCTAGTCACATTAGGTGACCTTTTCTTTCCTTTTTCTTCGTGTAGAAGATAGAGGAGGAGAAGCGTGGGCACCTTGTGTATTACATTGTGGTTCTTAATGAATCTATGTGTATTACTTCAAAAAAAAAAAAAAAAAGAAAAAAGCACTTATTTTAAGAAGCTGTCTGGCTGCAGTATATGGGATGAAAAGTGTTATGCGTTAGTACATTAGATTCTATCACACTTCTTGGTTACAAAATTATATACTAAGCACATTAGTTTAGAATGAAGCAGAATGTAAGTACCTAAATATAGTTGATGTGCTCACCCTATTTACTTCTTGTGACAAAATAAGTGGAGTTTGTTTTTACTAGCATCCATTAGATGTACTCTGATGTAAAAAT
The DNA here is from genome assembly GCA_035583155.1 of Acropternis orthonyx. NCBI lineage: Eukaryota > Metazoa > Chordata > Aves > Passeriformes > Rhinocryptidae > Acropternis > Acropternis orthonyx. Next base: position 69,858,222 of record JAWWEU010000081.1, on the reverse strand, counting down.
TGGTGAGTTCGTGAGATGGAGGTAACTTTATGTGATGTCTTCTCACCAGGCACTGTAGGCAGTCTGTACACCGCGCCGTACAGAGGATGTCTGGTCCAGCCTCGCACGGGAAGGTGCTTCCTGCACCTCTGGCTAGCAAAGAGACCCTAGTGAGAAGAGGCAGTAACCATTGCTGGGCCAGATGATAACGTTGGGCAAACTTTGGGGATTCATAACTTTGCTTCAGCTATATCAGCCTGTCTAATGAAGGATATTAATTCTGCTTACAAGACTTGTTGCATGACATCAGCACTACTCTGTGTTACTATACACTGCACTCTTCTGACGAGTTCCTGTAACAACACTGAAATCGGTCCCTGGGGAGATCGTACACATGTCAGGGTTAGGAAGGCAGAGCAGAAAAATATAAAGATAGGGTTTTCTAAGTGGTGTGTCCTTTTTCCCTTCCAAGAGCAATTTCAGGCTTTGACTTGAGAGTGTTCAAATAATTCTTTTATCCAGGATAGAAATTCCACCTTGAACTTCTAATAATAGCTTAGCATGGATTGTTGATTTCACTTATGAAAAAGGCCTCTGAAATTGTGTTCAGTCTTGCTTCAAGCCTTCAGGAGTATTTCTTCCCAATTTATGGAGTGCATTGCAGTGGATACTAGTAAAAGCAATTATTTCATGAAAGTGACTGGTAGACTGCAAGGAAAAGAAAGTCCTTCCTCATCTGCCTAAATTAAATAGTTAGATACCCTGACTTGCTCATCTCACACGAATGGGCAACATTTGCTCCAGAAGAATATCAGTGGAAGGCTGTAGCAATTGTTTCTTCTTTCTTTGCCTCTCACCTGCTTTGAAATGGGAATGTCTTAGAAAGGTTACGGGGAAAGACTGTGATTGTGGAAGTGCAGAGATGTCTTTGACAGCAGACGATCACTTCTGATGCCAGACTTCAAGCATGAAATATTCACTTACAAAGGTAGAATTGAAAATTATCAAATGTATCTTAAGCATCAGGTCTGAATCCAACTCCACTGAGATTCATGAGAGTTTCGGCACTGAATTTCATTGAAATACTAGGCTCACCAATGCATATAGGAGTAGACAGTATCAGTAGTCCTTGGAGAAAAAGGGAGGCACTCTACATCTTAGACTGCTATTATTTATTATTAGGGGCCATCTCCAAAAGAATGCTGGGTACTGGGCTAACACACTCCACAGAAATATGTAGAAAGACTCAACCCGTGCAGCTCAATGCTAAAGCACCAAGTCTTGGTCCCTGTGGAAAGCCTTTACAAAGAGATGAGAGTGGCTTTTGGTTTTTTTCCCTTATATTTGACATGGCCAACAAATAATCACTAATCCTCTTGTTAGGGTCTGTAAGTCACAGGGTAGATGTGGGGCATTCGTTTTCCCCAAAGCTCCATATCCCACACAGAGAGTAGATAAAATGTAGTATTTTCTTCCTCCACCTTTCTTGCACTGTTGACAGTAAATTTTCTTTAAAATGCCATTAAAGTATTGTGCATTATATTATTTTGCTTTTAATAAAGACATAAGAACTGGTCTTAATAAGCACTAGGGATCAATTTAAAATCAACATTGCTTCTGAATTGCTGGAAAAGACACAACCTTCTTCTTGTGTCTTCATCTAGATTTCCATTGCAGTGCTGTATTACTGTTGTTATTAAATTCAGATAGCATTCAGACTTTGTGTGTGCTGGGAGAACAAATGAAAAAAAAAGCAAGATTGATGTTCCTGTGACTTGAGAACCTGTGTAGATGCTGTGTTCAGACAAGCTGTACTGGGAAGAGAATAATTAAAGCAGCAATAGGTCATGGTAATGGTATTGTAATATTGGTAATGTAGTTTTCTCGTGAAGGTGGGCACCTGAGAATAAATAGATTACAGTTATTTGTGAATTAATTCAGCATTATTAGAAGCCAATGAGCATCTGGAAGTGAGCCTTCAGGAGTCTTCTGAGTGTAAACTAGGGCATATCTTAGAGAGGCATTTCTGGTATAGGCTATCAAGACTGCTTGGGGGAAACCAGGCAAGGTGCAGGCCCAGGCTAATAGGGAAATAGGAGCAGTGTTGATGCAGAAAAAGGAATTTATATAGGGAAGCATAACAGTTTAGGATGTTTAAAGCAAAAGATGACTCTTGAACCCAACATATCTTGAGTTTTGGTACTTTTGCCTAGTGAAATATGTCATTAACACTGGCCAAAATGTTTGGTTTTGAGGATGAACTGAATACCCTGTATTACAAGCAGATTTTCAAGAGAAATAAAAGATATCACTACTTGTCCTGATATTTTTGTTGCTGTCAGCTCTTAATTAAGCCAGCTGAAGCTGACTGAAATAATTGAAATTGAAATAAGCCAACTGATTTCAAACTAATTATGAGTAGCCAGGATGGATAGGCATAGACAGAGACCCCTGTCTTAAGGAGCAGGCTGTGAGTGTTTGAGCACCCAGGGCCCCAACCTTGAAAGGCCCTGGAAATCCATCAGCCCATGCTAGGATTGTGCCTGATAGTAGAGATGATCCTATGTTATCCAGTCCTGTATAGACAATCCAATCCCAGATCTCTCATGGGGAAACCTGATGGGATTTTTGTAGCAACAAGCTCCTCAGCACCCCAGGCTGCATGTCCAGAAACTGACTGCTGTTTGTTTGCAGATAAGTTGGGCACGGGCTGTAAATCTGATGTACTGGACCTTGTCTGCAGGGAGGCTGATCCTCCCATGGGCAGCATCCCTGCCCAGACCCTGCTCCACAGGCCATGGAGAGTCATTCCCTCATGTAATATGTATTTATTCAGAATCACTGAGGTCCCCAGTCCACACTGTCCATCAGCATTCATATGGTGGCTCTGTCACAGACAGAGAGATGGAAAAATTACGTCATTTCTTTATGAGACCATGCTTTAAATGGTGCAGTGACTGAAAGGAATTGTATTCTCAGAAGGATGAGGGAACAGAGAGACATCAGCAAAGCAGGAAAAACCCTGCCTAAACTGCGCATAAATATTCATCTTTTTTAGTTGTAAAATGGAGTGAATTTGGGACTGGCCAATTTAAAAATAAATGTGATGCAGCTCTTCTGCATGCAGTAAAACTGAGACATAAGCCTGACCCTGTTTTTCAGTAGCACCCCATCCTCTGGCACTGTGTCTATTGACTTAAGGACATGCTTAAGAAAAGATGCACGTTTCTGCCTTGGTGAATTTAATAGTGCTGAAGTCCATCCCACTGCACAACAGCAGTTAAGTATACCTGATGAACTTTGAGAAAGTGCCCATGTACCTGCTGTAATCCACTCCTGAAGCAGATGGTCATCTCGAGTACAAAGATACCTCCCTGGAAATGAACGTGACTTGAACTGTTCATTTCATTACAAGTATTTAGGAGTTTTAATTGTTATGTAGTTAACAGCGCAGTTAACACTATTACTTAAAACTTTATTAATAGCAATTGAACAACAATGTAACTAATGCTTACCCACAGTTAAAATCTGTGCTGATTAGGGTGCTGCTGGAAAAACTTTCGTAATGACGTGTGCATTTAGGAAAACTTGAACAGTACTGTAGTCTGTTATCCCTCTTCTAAAAACCAGCAAAACAGTAAACAAAGCAAAACCCCTCCAATGGAATCAGTTATGAAATACTGTGGAGGAGATGTGCAGGAGGAGGAGAAAAAGAAATTTTTAATAGTCCTTCCTGTAATTAGTTGTTTGACCTGGAGATGAAGCCCCAAGTCCCTGACTTATCGCTGGTTTAAAAAACAATTGCTTTTGTGTCCTAGAAATTATGCAACCCACATAAGGCCCATAATCCCAAACCAACATAATAATTTTCAGATTTCTCATTTTAGCCTGTCCCTTTTAGTGACTGTTGCTTTCTTTCTTTTTAGGAACTTGCCTTGCCCCTCAAGTGAACAGCCAAATTCCCTCTCCATAAAATATAGGCCAAAGTCATTAACTTCTTAGAGTCAATAATTGAATGGGCCCTTGCTTCAGTGGGGTGAGCTCACAATGAACTGGTGAACAAAGCTTTTCATTTATGTGTTGAAGTCAAAGAATAGGGTATTCAGCTGACTTAATTACCTGTCCAAATTGGGCAAACCAAGTAGAAAAAGAAGACCATGGGTCAGATCTGGATCTGTGTTATGCTGCTGAAAACTTCAGGGTAATCAGTGATGCTACTTCATATTTAAATTTGGCTCTGTGTCCACTTAGTGCATTAGTCCTAGTCTCAGAATCTGTTTGAGCAACCTGCAATTAACTCTCTGTGTTTGTACCGTTCTGATTAATCATAACACTCCATATTATTATTAATGCAGTTACCATGAAATATTTCTTCATTAGTTCTGACTGGTTGACTTTTCAGTTTTTCTCTTTTCTACTGGAAAAAATAAATATAATTAAGAACATTTTAAATCAGTTCTAGTAACTTGCTTTGTCTAATGAGTCATGTGTCCCTTGGTCTCCTTTAAGTTTTATCAGAGGAGCTTCTTCTGCGCCAGTGCTTCTTCAAGGACTGTTATGTGAGCTGACTGTCCTCCCCAGTGACTGTGCAAGGCATGTATCCTTGGGGGCAGTGCCATGTAAGGCCATGACCTTTAATTGGGATGAGTGAGTTAGCTGGACAGTGCTTGCATTTGAATTGCAGCCAACACTATTAGACAACCCCGACCTGAGCTACATCCTCCCCTTGTAATGCTTCCATCTGGCATCATCAGGTAATGCTGCTTTGCAAAATGCCACGGCATTACAAACCCAGTGCACGATGGGCAGGAGCAGCCAGTTGGAAAGACAAGGGATTGTCTTTCTTCTTCACTTTCCTTATGTATGGACTGCCAGAGCAGGGAGATGAATTTCACTGGAGATGGGGGGAAGTTCTGTTACTGCGTTGGGCACAAAGCCCTGAGATTGGGCTTTTCTAGAACAGTATTGTAAATTTCTGCTAAGATGATGGCATGAAATCTTCGTATTCCAGCATCTGTATTTGCAGACTGCAGACTCCATCCAGCTAACTTTAACTTGGTTAGTTTCTATTTAATTACTTTCCTTCTCTCTGCCCTTCTCCTTTTACCTTTTCCCTTTCTCCATCCCTCTACTTCCTTTCTCTTTTATTTTCTTTTTATTCCCCTGTAAGACAAAATCAAGTGTTCAGTACATCTGTATGCATAACTGAATTATTAGAGATTTTTACCTAATTGGCCAAGGGTTCAAACACAGATTACACAAAAGTCAGAAAATTGTGATAGTCTTTGTGTGATGTGTTTTGCCATTAGTTTTTTCAATAGTGAAGAGTTAACTGGTGAAATTTACTGGGCAAGCTACCATCTTCTCAGTCACTGTGAAGATGAAAGGCACTGGCAGGAGCACTTAGATGAGCACAACCATCTTCTGTACAGTCATAGAAAACTTTGGTCTCTAGGACAAAACCTAAGACCTACTTGCCATCTTTTCAGTGATCCTGGCCAAGTCTGGCTTCTCTTCAATGTGAAAGAAAAACGTCTAAAGGAAAGACATGGATTATTCTCTGTGATTGGGAGCATGATGTGCAAAAGGACAAAACAGGAATGAGATTTGTTGAATGCCACATCATGCCACCATGTGGGAAGATTTGCTCTGGAGAGCATTCAGACCAATTCTAGGGCTGCAGGCATGGACTAGGAAGTATTGTCTTCATATGCAGGCAAAGCAATTTGTTGTTGCTCTTCTGGGCACATAGGTTTTAAAATTGGGTGTTATTTGAATACCAACAAAACTAAGCATGTGATATCCAGGATTTGAAGCTCCATTATAGAAGCACAGAAGCACAGAATGTGTAACACTGGAAGGGAACACTTCAGGTCATCTAGTCCAACCTCCCTGCTCAAGCAGTGTCACCTCTAGCAACCTCCAGTCTCTTACCTCTACAATTTTGAAGTAGGGAAAACTCCTAGCTCAGTTAATATCTGGAAAAACCTAGGGAAGAGTTGTGTTTTGAGCCTATGCAGTACCTTGAAAGCTTAGGGCCAAGTTTTGTTGTCAACAAACGGAGGTAAAGCCAAGTTGCTTCACATTTAGGTTATTATTGGTTTATTTCCTTGTACTTTGGTTCCAGCAGTCCTCTCATTAGTTAAGTCAGACGTCTCTTGCTGGGAAAAGGGGGGGCTAAAAGGTCAGCCATGGCTTCCCTTGCATCTCCCCAAAACAACATATAAGCCTGATAGAAGGCTTCAGAGGAGGGAGGTTTAAGAATCAATTGTGTGACTGACATGAAATGGTTAAGAATTTATTTCCGAGAAAAAATGCCCAAAAGTGTATAATCTTTCCCAATCACAGCAGTAGACAGGACATTTTTAATGACAATGACATATTAGCATGAGAAACTTGTAACTGGAGGCTTGCTGCAGCCAAGCTAAAAATATAGTTACTTAAGCAATTGCCAGTGGAGAGAAAACTAGAAGCAGCAATATTGTCAGCCAAGGCAAATTAGCCCTCATGGTACCTGAACATGAGGATACCTGCTCTGCCTCTGTGCTGTTGTGTTCTGGTGCAGAGAGGCAAAAGCAGAGGCAACAGAGGTAAATTCTTGATTATGAATAACATGGGAAATAGCCAAAACCTCTAAGTGTAATGAAATAAGCAGCATTAATACATTGGCTTTTCTTCATAATGCTTTGGCTTTCCTTTCAAACCACCTTTACTTTTTAATTCCAGAAAGAGTTCTTAACACTGAAGTGTCCAACTCTGCCTCTTGGTAAATTTTTTTTGCAGAAGACCAGCTAAGCTGAACAGAGAGCAGCCTGCTGCTATCGTCACTTGGCTCTCTCATAATATGTAGTGCTTTACAGTTTCCTGCCTTAATTTTTTTCTTCTGTAGGTTTAAGCTTATTCATTCTAGCTCAATGATTGATCTTTTCTATCTTCTTCTCTCTGGCTCTCACTTTTTCTTTTCTCTTTACTTCAGGCCTGACTAGTTTGGTCTTTTAATGTTTTCTTTAACACTTGACTCCAGAAGGCAGGTTTCCCATGCTCTTGGGTGCAGTGCAGGTTGGGGACAATGATTTCATAGTGTTTGTCACTGCCTGCTTCCTATCCCCAAGTCCTCCATCACTGCTGCTCCCTGTTCCTCACCTGTGCATGCTGTCCTCAGTGTCCTACCATTTTCTTTTGCAATTCTGTAGCAGCTGGTCCCAGCTTCCCCAGTCGAAGGGCTCATAAGCAGTCATCCTGCCACCTGCTGCGGTGGAGGAGACAGGCTTTCCTCTAGGAAGCCTTGGTCCTGCACAAAGCTCCCTGAAAACATCCTCTTGACCCCAGCTGTGCTCCGTTGTTAGCAAAAGCTATCCTTGTTTGGGGCAGGGGAGAGGGACACATGGATTATGATACCCATTAATTCCAGTGTCTGTGGAAAATAACTTCTACTCCTTTACTTTTTCACTTTATTTTGTGCTTTTCCATAGCAATCTTAATAGTTTGTTTTTCTTCTCACCACCCCTGCAGTGACAGTCCCCTCTCCCATTTTGTCTCTGTGGGATTTGTTCCTCCTTGCTGTCACAGCTTTTTCATTTTGGCTTTCAGCCCAGTTTCTTCACAGAAGACACCTGTAAAAGATTTTTTTTTAATTACTTTAACTTTCTTTGACCTCTTTGTTTATTTTTTTTCCCTCTTATTCCCTCTCCTATTTAGAGCTTTTCTTTATGCAACCACTTTCTTAGCATGTTTTCACTCTTGTTACCTTTTACTCTTGTAGCAGACAAAAAACAGCCTGCAGCCTCTCCTTCCAGGCACATGATTTAGGTAGTTTAAGGGCCACCTCAGAGAAACAAAGCAGGTTTTCTGGCTGTAAGAGTTCTGTTAATAACCTGAAAATGACACAGAAGAAAAAGTAGATTTAAGAACAAGACTGTTACTGCTCTGCACTTTTGTATAGTACATGATCTCAAATCTACTTTTGACTGCTTTCTCTTTACAGTAACTTTGTAGTAATTTAAATGACTGCCCAAAGCTGAGAGCACAGGAAAATAAGGCAAGAACCCTTTCAGTACCTATCTTAGGATGTGTGCTCAGTTACAGCTCTTCTCCTTGCCCTCAGCACTTTCACAGATTTTTCCCCCTGAACATCCAGGAATCTCTGCTGACCCCATCTTTTCCAGTCCTTGTGAATATGCTACCACTGCCCTTGGTAATTTCAACATCCTTCCCTATATTCTTCTCTCAAGTGGTCATAGACGGTCTCACTAATTTCCATGATACTGTGAGCATCAGAAGGGAAAATCCCCTATTCTCAGTGCAAGAAGAATTAGCCTCTTAGTT
>JAWWEU010000081.1:69824678-69849908 GCA_035583155.1 Acropternis orthonyx | reverse complement strand
CTGCCTACTCTGCTTTTTTTTCTTTTCTGTCTTTGCCACTTTCCTTTTTTTTCCTTTTAGGAGTGCCCTTTATTATGAGAGTCACTTGTATCAGCAATGTAATTCCTCCAGCGAGCTCACTCCACTAATCCCAAGAGTCTGTTGGTGCTGTTTTATTGTCATGTCAGGTGTAGTAATCCAGTTTGCATTCACAATTAGATTAGGAAAGACATGAAATACCTGCATTTGTAAAATTAGTGTGGATATTTACCAGTTGGCAGCTTGTTCTCTTACTTCCTCCCCACCTCATTGCTGGAAGCCCTTAATCCACTACTCAGATGTATAAGTTAATGCCTCGCTGTGAATCAAGAAAATGTCTTTCTGCATTGTTAATTTCTGTGACATGATCTCACCTCATGTTGTCTTCATAGGCATATGCCATGACATAACCTGATGAGATGTAACCTGTACTCTAATAGGCAGCAGGTAGTCAGTATGCTGATGATGCCTCCCAGCAGCGTGTCTTCAGAGAGCCTTGCAGAAGGTAAAATAGAAAAAAAAGGCAGGTTGGCTCACCTAGCTCCTATGGAAAGGTACACAAAGCCAACAGTACATGGTGAGATGTGTGTCATTAAGAGCCTGATACTCTTCATGGAAAACAATTATGAGGGACCACTTCTATTTTGTGCCCCACTTTTGCGTTTCCCCAGAACCTTCAGGGCAGTGAACAGAAAGCACAGGTCAAAATCTGAGCCTAGAGCTGCCCAGAGCCTGGGTGCTGGAGACAATGATTTGGAGGCTCAGAAGGCCCGTAAGCCAGCCCTCAAACTCCACCGGGCTTTAAATTGACCCCTTTCCCTTTCTACATAAACAGTACTCCCTGAACTGTTGCCTGTTGTCATCTCTCTGCTGAAACCTTAAAGATAAAAATTCTTCTGAGAGCACAAGTTGGACATTTTTACTGTTAAAATTTCAATACCTTTCAACTTCCCAGGACTTTTGTAGGAATATTCACAACAGAAATGAGTGTGCCTAGCTGTGAAACTGCATTCTATACTGGGAGCTAATTCCTGTAGTTTAATGGCTTGCTCTTGGTTCCCCCACACATGAGCTCCCATTCCTCTACTCCCTAAAACTCTACTAGCTCAAATTCACATCTCCTTCAGTGTGCTTCTCCCTAGATAGACAAGAGTCCCAAAGCAAGAGCAATAAATGGCATGCTTCACATCCAGATCTCAGCACATGTCACATCCAAACCTCAGCTTTGTTTGCAGTCAGCAAAGGATGAATAGATGGGCGACGCAGCATTAGCCAGGGGCTGCTGAGGTGTTTGTTCTTCAGTACCAGCCAGAAACATGTATTTCTAAGGTAATAAGTCCCTTGTGAGAAGACACTGCTGGTAACTCTTTTATGTTTAATCCACTGGGATACTAGTCTGAGCCCCTTGGTGTATTATTACAATGTCATCTCAGAGTTACAAACCTGTATGCTGTTCTGCCAAGGAAATGTTTTTCTAAAATGATGAAAGCTGCCAACTAGCTGTTTGTGCAGCTTAGTAAATTCTAGGTAATTTTCTTCTTAGAGAAGTGGAAAGAGAGTAGGGAAAAACAATAAAGAAAAATAATTCACAATTCCCCAGAAATTACTAGAAACATCCCTGAGGAAGAGCATCAGGGGATGCATCAGGGGATGCTTTTTTCTGCCTGCAAAGCTGTTTACATGCCGCCACTGCTCAGTTGTGTTTTCACCCTTTGCCCCAACCTCTGCCGTCTCTCTCTCTGCTCACTCTTTCCCTTCATCCCTCAGTCACATCTCTCCCTGCAGACAGGGAGCAGGCTGCTCCTCTTTTCACTGCCAGGAGCTGCCTCTCCTACATTTTGCCCCTGCTGCCATCCTAAGATCAGCCAGCCAGAGAGATGTGCTTCCAGCCTGCTAGTGGCTGAATGGGTACAGGAGTGGGCAGGCAGACTGCCATATCATCTCAGGGGAGCATCAGGAAAGGAGAAAAACATTTCCTGGAGGCAGGTTCTTCCCATCCCAGGATTCATCTGGCCAGATCAAGGCAGTTGGCCAGTATTTCCCAAGGCAAAAAGCCTCAGTGCCTTGAGCAGCCAGGAAGTTAGACACTAAAATGTCAGCATCTGTGTCTCCTCCCTGGTGCAGAGCGGCATGGAGGACAGAAAGGTTCTTTTCCTCCTCATGGTGGCCTTGCCAGGGGATGAGAGCTGGGTGGGAGCAGGTGTAAGGTGTGGAGAGATGAGGGCTGCAGCACTCAGGTCCCCACAAGTGACGCCTGTCTCAAACGGTGTGGGATTAGCCCTGATTTGGATCAAGCAGGGTGCTGATGGGGTGAGCCTCAGCACTCAGGGCTGTTGTTGCTTGAAGGGAGCAAAGCAACCAGCATGCAGCTGCCTTTGGTATGAAAGATGCACATGTCCTCTCCCCGAATACATCCCCCCAGCAGGAGACACCATTTGCCCCTGAGCTTTCAAAAGTGTTCTGAGCCCCCACCATGAGAGCATCCGCGTGTGAGCTACTACCCCACTGTTGCCAAGTGATCCTGGAATGGAGAGATTTGGAGACAAGGGAGTTCAGTCGAAGCTGTGGCTGAGCAGAGAGAGTGAGGGAGTGACAAAGTTTAAACAAAAACAAAAATAAAAGCCTTTCTCAGTTTTCAAACAACTGTGTTGACATACGAATGCTTAACACAGTTTATTTAAAGGGACTGTTACCTATTAAATTGCAAAAGATGAGTCTTTTGGTATTCATGAAGAAGAATTCATTAATTCCATAACAGTTCACTTTAAAAATGCAGCAATATGCTGAATGCTGATTATTGAGCTGTGTAAAAGAGGGCAAAATAAAAAAAAATCAGAACAGTATTTTATTCTGTTATTTTTATTCCAGGTTGATTACATTGCTTCAGCAGATGCAGTGCTAACCACTGTAACTCTAAACTGCTCTCAGAATGCATTTCTCTGGGTCCAAAGCCCCCATCTCTTGCTGCAGCTTGCCCACATCACTGCAAAAGAGCACACTTGACTGTCGAGAAAGGCTTGCAAGAACTAAGGATAGCAAGAAACCCGAGGTAGGAGTGGGAGCACCAGGCACCAAGTTAAAGTATGTGTTTGTAATGTATCAGTGATGGTGTGCTGGATTATTCACGCTTCTGCTCCACCACTTGAAATTGAGGGTGGTAAAAACAAGATGTTCAAAACCCATCTAGATGATTTCTCGGGAGGTGCTGTATAAATGCGATAACCATCATCAGTGAGAATAAAGCAAACAGCAGGAAAAAAAGTAAGCAGCCTGGTCTTTGGTGAATTCACTCTGAGTCTTATGTGTCAGGAACCATTGTACTTATCATCTGAAATCTGACTCCCAGCCCTATCCCAGCACTCCATCAGCCCTTGGACTGCAGTGAGCAAACTTCTTCTGAAGGATTGTCAGTTTGTAGCCAGCACAGGCAAGGCATCTCTGTCAGGAACAGTAATGCATGTCGACAAGTGCACATTAATTTTAGATTATTCATTCTGACAAGACTGTTGATTTGGAGGTTTGCTGCAACTGTTGGTTTAAACAGGCACAGAAGGAAGCTGGAGGCATGAACAAAACCCAAAAGGGGACTTCTGGGAGGGGAGCTAACATCCTGATGAAAAGTCTTCCTAAATCTGTCTAGAGCTCAGCTTTGAGCTTGGAAAGCTAAAGTGAAATAGAGATGTATTTCAAGGCCTAGCAGCACAGGAGAGGTAACCATGGCAATTTAACCTATTCAGTCTGAGATAGGAAGAAGCAGGATCGGGTTCCTTCACTCTTTTTGTACAGAAAATGCTTCAAGTGTGATAAAGCATGAAGGAAAGGTTGTCAGCGAATGAATGAAGGAAATTAAAGAATATTCATGCAGCAGGAGGCTGTCCTGTGCTCCAGAGCTGCTGGAAGGTGTCCAACTCAGTCAGTCCTCACACTCAGAAGGGCTGACAGAAATGCTGCATTACATTTTACTCCCAGTAAAGTTAATTATAAACCCCCCACACTTGAAAGAATAAAAGATATCGCCTTATATTAGTAAGATGAGCTATGTGTGGGACTTCTCTCACAGAAGTGCACAGAGAGATACAGCTTGACCTCCATGTGGTTCAGAAGGGCCTTTGTCTCAGAAAGAAACAATAGAGTGTCCTGGAGGAGTTTTCTTCAGCATATGCAAAGCATCTGCGTCTTCTCTCTGCAGTGCAAAACAGGTGTAGCTGCCTTGCTGCCCTCGGGACTCCATGTACTCCTGTGCACCCAGGGCCATGAAGCCCTTCAAGAAGTTACTGTTGTGTCAAGAAAATGCATTCATAAGACTTTGGGAACAACCTCATGGATTATCCATTTTCATAGATCACATGTCCTAAACAAAAGACTAACAAGCAGTTGATAGAATTACTGATTTCCTCCCACTCCTTCATATTTATCTCTCTGTGACCCTAAGCCCAGTAAAACTGAGTGAGTAAACTCCAGTCAGTGTATTCAAGGGACACATACCATGTCACAAAGTAAAACTGTCTGCCATCCTTATGAGCAAGAGGAGAATCTGTAGAAATAAAGATGAACAGTTGTGAAAGATACTGTGTATTCAGGTTCCATTATTCGTTTTTTAAAACATGCAGGCAAATACCTAAAATACAGATGGCTGTGTCTTGTTCTTACAGTGAGGAATTCCACTGTTGTGGGGCAGGAAGCTGATCCTATACCTCCTACCATCAAGCATCACTGTTTCCTTTTCTCTGAAGACTACATTTTTAATGCATGTTGCACAGCTACAGGCAACACTTCCCTAGCATTATCTTTTGATAATCACAGCTTAATGGTCTTCAAATTCACATTGTCAGACAATAGTTCTTGTCATGCATAAACTTTTCAATTATTAAAGTCAAATTCTGGTTAAAACTATTCTTTGAGATTTCTACACAGAGAGTGGAAAGAGCTAAAACTGCCATCCTCTGAAACTTCAGCAGAAAGCAGACTCCATTCTGGAGGGCCTTCTCCTTAAGGAATGATTTGGCCCACAGACTGTTAGTACTTGCAGTAATGATTATTTTGGTGAATACAGGCCTCAGCATTCCACATATGCAAGACTTGAGACCCTTGCTTCATTCATCCTTACAAAAATGCCACCTACTTGTACCTATGGCAGAGAGAGATGTTGAGATGGCTGTATGGGTTTTGCTGCTGAGGTCAGCAAAAAAAAGCCATCACTACAAAGTCTAGCAGAAATGACAACCAGGTTTCAGGAGACTTGGTGAGTACCAAAACTTGCAACATGGACAGTTTAGTGTTGTTAGCTAGTGATTACAGAGTGTTTTTCCGGAGACTGTCTTGCTGCCTGTTGAACATACTCCTCATCTGGAACACCTGTGCTATTTAAGCTCTGCTCTTTTGTCCATCAGGAACAGCAGCAGGCAGTGACATGGGGAAAGGGGCAATTTCAGACGTGAAATGGTTAAGCAATAATCATCTCCCTCTGGCTATGAAATTAATATTGGAAACAGAATGTAGAGAGCAACACACAGAGCAGGGTGGGTGCAGATTTCCCAACAGAGGAGGATCAGCCCAAGTGAGTAATTGACTAAATAGCATGAAATCTGGTAATACTCAGTCATCTGAATTCAGGTGAAAAATGTGGGCTGAGCTACTGAACCTGCTGCTGCTTCTAGCAGCAGTGCTAAGCTGGGAAGCCATAACACCCTTTCCCTCATGCCAGTCTTACCAGCCTCTTGAAGCAGTATGTGTCCAAGGCAGAGGACTCTAATTTAGCCTGACTTCTTAACCTAAGGAAATTGCTTATGGCAGCATGTGATTTTTATTTTTCTTCGCCTGACCACATTTGCCCCACTGCCTTTATTTTCCTTTCACTTGCAGAACTCTGTACCCTACTGTTGATTCCCTTTCCTCCCCCTCCCCGTATGCCCCAGAGTGCATCCTGCACACGCTGGGGTAGGCAAGGGAGGACCAAGACCATGCTATGACTTGCAGTTTATTCTTTACTTGGAAAGCAGCATGGAAGGCTCAGACAATTGCCTCTCAGTCTGCAACAGAGTGTGGAGAGGTTTATGTGGTGTGTTTGATTACATGAAGAAAACCTTGTTTTGAGTCCCAATCAATTACAATTAACTCATATCAAAAGATTATGGCTTGTGAGTGCAGTGGCATCGCAGAGTAGAAGGGTGAGGTTTGTGGGCTCTTTCTTCACTCCCAGTGGAAGCTAAAAGAAAAAAAAAGTAAAGTAGATGAGGATTTTATAGGATTTTATAGGGTGGCTCTTGAAGTCAGGTAAACAGTGAGTAAAATCTGAGTAAGAAACTCTTCACCCATCACCATTCAGTGCTCTCAAATGCCTTACTAACTCTTTTGCATACTGATGCTTACTGGATTTTTCTTTTTCCTTTAGCAGTAGCTGTTTCACTAAGATTAAATAATAAACTCCAGGATTTTCTAATATTTGAGCGTGTTGTAATTTTAGTGGTCAACCTTAATCTTTTTTCCCTAGCACAGCTTTTTCTCTCGTCTGCTTAGTATTTAAACTGGATTCATTTTTAATGCCTTAATATGCAAACACATTTATGTCAAAATTGATTCAATATTTAAACTTGTTCAGTTTCAAATACATTTTATGCTTCAGTTGTTTCAACTTGTGGACTATTTCAAACGGGGAATTGATTCCAAAATTAAGCAGGTTTAAATGTTCAGTCAATTTATTTTCAACTATGTGTGTGTTTTAGAGACCTATATTGAGAAATGCTAATTTTTTTTTACCAGTGCTTTTGCAGTTCACAGTGTATCAGCAGTTTAAAAGTAAGTCTCTGTGCATACAACAGCTGCCTTAAGTATAAGTGAATCTAATGTATGACTTAGAAAATGGAAAAAGGTTAGCCTATCCTGAATAGGACATATAAGCCAGCCAACCTCAGAAACATATTTTTGTCTGTCTTCAAAAATGCTTGTTGAAAATTAGGTTGTTTCTATCTATCTATCTGTCTATCTTTAAATATATAAAATAATGCTCTTCCAAAATATGCAGTTTCCAAACATAACTTCGAATCTGGCCTGTGTTTGTGGAACAGCTTGGGCAGACAGAAATGGGATGTGGCAGTGTGTTAGCTAAAAGGGAAGGGAGTCTGCTGTCACCACTGATGTCCACTAAGAGGACCCCAGCAATCTCAGTCGCTTCTCTCCTCTCTATGAAAACCTGCATACTCTGAACCCTGAAAAAGGGTAGTGGGTATTTCAGGCAGCAGCATCTTTGCTCTGCAAGGTAGCACTGTTGCTTCACTCTGTGAAACAGACAAATGTTTTGAGTGGAAATTGAAAGCAGGTTTCCAAACTCTCAGGTGAGCATCCTGACTGCTGAGCTATAAAGTCCTTCTCATTTCTCTTTTATACTCATGGACACTTAATTATTTATGCAAAGTGGTATAAAATAAACATGAGATATGAAAGGCAATGCATAACCAAATTTCTTATGACCCTCTAACATTGGAAGTGTAATCTGAAATTCCACTTCTTTCCTTGTTTTGAAGTAGAGATTTGAAGCCTGTTTTCCTACTTAAGTACATGTAGAATGCTCCAAAGTGTTTTATTAGAGCTTTAATTTTTCTTGATTGCTTTATTTCTTTCACAAAAAGCTCACAAGGCACTGAAAACACTCTACATTGAACGTGAAAAGAATGGGAGGAGGAAGAGTGAAGTGGGATGTTTTGATTAATTTTTGCCCATCTCAGTGAAAAGGAGCAGAAAAATAAATGCGATTTGAAGTAATTCTTTTTATTCCTTTTGTTTTGTCTGTTGAGAAAAACCCTCTCAGGAAGACTTAATGTTTTGTAGTTGCTTTTTAATATCATAGTAGAAGGGAAAATCTCCAGTTTTTCAGCTGGCATGGCTTCCTTTGTAATATTAGAGAAAAAGTACTGAACACGTGCCAAGACCTTTGCAATTTGATGCACAGGTGATGTTTTTTTATGGTAGATGGGGAAAGACTTTTTGTTGTCTGATTTTTATAAATGACCAGAAGCACTCTGCTTCTGTTCTTACTGATCTGGTATTTTTAATGAGTGTTAGAATTAAAAAGCTGAAGTTACTGTCAGACAACTCCTTGCAATGTTGTTGATGCTTTGTAGTAAGACTTCTCCTTGCAGCAGTTACTTCCTATTGCTCAGAGAGTGGTAGTTTTGCACATTCTGTTAATACATTGCAATCCAGAGGGAAAAAAAAGTGCAGGTAAATTACTTCTTAGGTTGGTTATAATGTACAAAAGTAGGAATTAGTTAGTTTTGGCTATTTTTTCAAGACTGCTATAATTTAAAAATTGTTTTGTTCTTCAAAATGAAATATGTAACATCAGTTAATGATGTTGATGAGCACTTTTTTGTTGTTATTCTCTTCAAATTAAAATTTCTAAGTTGTAAACATCTGTTGGCTAGAGCACACATATTAACTGCTTTCATTTCAAAAACACTTAGTACACACAGAAGTATTAGCATGACAGTGGCTTCACTTTAAGAACTGATCGTTTATATATACTTTCCAAAATCATCTGTAAAAACATTTGCGTAGCTTTCTAGGTTTGCATAAAGTCAGGTTTATTTAAAGCTGTACTTTATTAAAAACATAAGTAGCAGAAGATGATTGCATGGGTTTATCAAGAGTTTAGGGGGTTTCAGAAGACACTACATACAGGCACGTGCACACACCCACTCCTACAGAATGAGTAAGTTACTATGTCATATTTGCATATTTGTTTCTATCAGTTTGTAAATTATGGTACTACTGATTGGTTTTTTCCTACAAGGAGTAGCAGCTCTAAGCCAATGAAAATATTCAGGTGCTCAGCAGTAGCAGAATCAGGTATGAGAGTGAGAAATGCAGCCAGTCAGCATCTGAGCAGATGATAAAAGCAACCTGAGGTTGCATCTATCCTAGTTAATTAAACATGCCCAAGTCTGCTGTCTGCACTGAGACCAGTAGGCATGAAACATTTCATGAGACTGGGGACTACTCTAACACTCTTGAAAGACAGAAAACCACTGTCCAGTGCCCAGGCATCATTATTTAATTTACTAAAGGTTAAGATAGCCTAACAGTTCACATTCAGAGCTAACTTTCTCAGGGCACACTCAAAACCGCAATGGTAGCGCATGCTGCTTGTTTCCAGAATCAATATAAAGGCTCTTGGATTAAGTTGCTGCTGTTCCCATGCTGCTCCCTTGCCAGTGGATGCAGCAACAAAGCCCCTGTATGCAGCTGGGCTGTGCCCAAAGTTCCTGCACTGCACCATCTTGCACCCCCCAGCTTGCATCATCACACAGGAGCAGCTCAGATCATACAGGGTAGAGGCAGTGTTTTATTTTTGAGTTTCAGTTCCCTGTGTTGGAGGCTGATGGGCAGTTGGCTCTACAGTACCAAAGGCAGGCCTCCCAGATGAAGCCAGAAAAACAAGAGTGAGTGGATAGGCTGGACTTCTAAAGACAGGACCTCCATCCCTCTGGCAGAACAGGCAGCCATAAGCAGCCCTGCCTGGGACTTGGTGAGGAAGAGTAGCCTTAGTGTCATGCCCAAAACCTGCTTTGGGAGAGAAAAGGATAGCGATACTCAGCCTTCCAGTGGGAAAACATAACTTAATGCGATCTGAAGGGAGATGGGGAAAATTATGAGTGTGAGCACTGTCATAAATTAGGCAATGGAAATAGCCTTTGTGCCTCCTGGGACACAGACTGGCATGAAAGGAAAAACCACTGAATTCCTTGTTGGTTTTAATGGATTTACAGGTTTAGAGTCTCAGTGGTGTTAACACTACCTTGTTGCTGCAGAACATTAGGCAATTAAATACATTCCTGGTTTTGACAGAAAAGTCTCAGTCTGCTTAATACCGTGGTAAACAACTAGCTTAAAAATCTATCATCCTTTATTAACGATACAGAATAAGAAAAGAAGAAGATTAATGCCTCTGACATCCAAACAGTGAAATAACTTCTTTTTAGCAATATGCCATATTTCCTTAGACTTTAGCTGTAGAGAGACCATTTGGCATTAATTTGGCTGATATTAGAGATTATAGTAATTGTTCTTTTTAAAGAAAAGATAAAATGTCATCTGATCTGGGTTGCAGCTGGTTTGTCACATCTTGGTTCCCTGAAGGATAAAATGTGCACCAAATAAGGAGCAAAGAGCATCAAGGACAGAAAAAACTAGGCTTTGGACTCTGAGACTGGCTCTTACAACAGTGCTTCTGAGAACAGCAGGCACCACTTACACTCTTAGCCAGTGTCTTTGGACTGGCATTGGGCTGACTTGCCAGTAGCTCCCTTTGTGGTGATGTGCTCAGTCAACAAAAGCTGCTGTCTTATCCAAGTACATCAGATGCACACAAAAAAGACACAGTCACATCAAAAAAAGCAAACAAGTGTGTATATAAGAACATCCAAATCACACACAAAAGGGTAAAAAAAGAAGTAGTGTAGAAAAAGAACAAATAGTATGGAAAAAGAACAAATAGGGATGGAGGTGGAAAAGGGCACTAAAAAAAAATGAAAGAACTAGGCATTCATTCATTACACAATAGATCTTGACCAGAAGCAGTCCTGAAGCAAAAGAGCTGTTGATGTCCTCTAGCTTCCCCTGATGCTTCCTTGGTTCAATCTCATAATTTTCAAGGATCAGGGAAAGTAAAGCCCTGCAGTGTTAGGGTGCATCATGTGATCAGAGGAAGTGTCCCCATCACACACACTACTGTCTGCTCTTCCAGTCAGGTTTCCAAATACAGCTCTCCCAAAGGAAATGGTAGGTGGAGTAGCATGTTCACTCTTTATTTTGTTAGCTTATTTCCCAGCAGACTGGGTTTATACCACTGTTGCTCAGATTCCAGCAGAGTTGCTGGTCTTACCAGTTGGACACCTTGTGTTTTCCATGACTTTTGCTGACTCTTAAGGTAAATTTTGTGCAACAGGCTGAACTGAATTCATATTACCTTGGGGGTGGGGAAAATTTGTTTCTTGCTTTCAGCTGCTCTATTACTGTATAAAACACCATAAAGTGAAGAAAAACAGCCCTGCCACATCTGAATATTCAGAAGTTGCAATCCAACATGCACACAGTCATAATGGGTCTATAGAAGTTTATCAGAAGAAGCCAGTGATACATGAATCTGTTCTAAACTGTAGTTTGATGCATGAATTTTCAAGTAAATTAATACTTGTATATTTCCAGTACTCAAAGACTGGGAATTCTGAATCCATCTGCTCTCTTTATGGGTTATCTGCATTAATGTAATATCCAAAAGGCAGATTAGCTGCAACACTATGTCTGTCTTTCTCAAATAAAGCTACCATGACCCAGAAGATCCCTAAGAATTAGATTGAGACGAGCATGGGAAAGCTGGCAGTCCTAACTTGCAATATATATTTATGAAATGCACAATGTGTTAAGTGATACAGGCTGCTATTTCATTAACTGCACATTTTGAAAAAAGATTTTTCTTTGTCTTTTAAATAGCTCTTGTAAGAAAAGAGAATATCATTACATCAAAGGAAATATTCATATAACCCAAAAGACCTGACATAAAGCCCTCAAATGCCAGGCAACCCATACATGATATTGGAATTCTGTGTCTACCTCTAACCGTAATGCAAATCAAAAAAAGTTCCAAGGAAGTGTCATCTTTTATGCTATAATTCTGTAACAAAAAGACCTGAATGCAGACAAAGTGAGTATGCCCAGCTGCCCATTTTCACAATGGTAATGTTGTCACTGAAATATTTGTTAAATGCTGTGATTTGTTACCTCATAAGGCAGGGTTTGTTACATCTTGGAGACATAACTATGCTCCATGAAAACTTGTGATTCACTTTCTCCCTGAAGATGGCCTTGTGACATTCTGCGTTGGGGAACCTTCCTCACATGCTTGGCATTATCAAACTCACCTGGCGCTAATATTCCTTCTGATGGGATCACATTGCCAGTCAATTCATTGCAAGGGTATGGGGTTGGCATTGAGTTTAGGGTTCAGTCATCTCTTCTCAGCCATTGTCTGTCTGTTATGAGTCAAGACTGTACTTAGGCTAGCAATTTGCTTTGGAGCAGAAGTGCAGCACTGAAGAAAAAGTGCAAATTATCACCATGTACCACATACTGTTTGAAAAATCCACACAGTCCTTAAAAAGACAGACCAAGGACAAGAAATGCATGTATAGTGGACAAACAGAACAGACCATACAGTACTCTGTTTATTGCTTTTTATATTTATTTAGATTAACTTCTAATTCTATGAGAAAAAAGAATAATCATGAATTCAGTTTTTTGATACTCCTTTCAAATGGACGAATACATACCGCCTGAATAGAAATTCTAATAAGCTAAATATAAGTTACCAGAATTTTTTCAACCATAAGATTTTATGGCTTGAGAGTTAAGTAATGAAGAAGGATCAATACAGACAAAGAAATCAATATGCCTTACATGCACTGTTTCCCAAGTTCAGAACAAAGTGGCAGAACTGTCTGTAATTCCTCCACTGTAGCCATATATTTTGAAATCTGGGGGAAAATCAGCCATGCAAAAATTTTTTCTGAAAATAAATATGACCATACAAACCTGCTTTCCTCACCCCTCCTCCTCCTCAAAAAACAAACAAACAAAAAAAACCAAAACAAAACAAAACAAAAACCAAAAACAAACAAACAAACAAAAAAACCAACCATCCATGCATTTTCTTACCTTGCTTCAGTCCAAAGAAAAGAGATTTGCATATGATGATTGAGGGACAAGTGGTGAAAATTAATACAGACACAGAAGTACTTTCATATGAAAAGACAGTAAAAATCTTGAAGGTCCTTAGCCTGGAAATAAAATAAATAGCATGGAGCATGGTGGAGGTATGCTGAGTAATGAATAGTGTAGAGGAGGCAACTTGGGAACTCCTAATTATCTTTTCTTTATAACTCATGACTAACTGCTAAAATGGGATATATTTTTACCCAAAAGCACAGTTAAATATGGAATTCATTGCCACTAGCTATCACTGAGGCCAATCATCTAGTAAAAAAAGTTAAAAGTTTAGAAATTTATATATACATTGAAAATGTCTATTGTTACCCTGGGTCAGCTTAAAAATACAGTATATCATAAAGCCATATTGTTATAAGAGGAAGCTAAACACTAACATGTTTTTACATCCAATTTGTTCCACTGTTTTGTTACATCGTTTTTGCTCGTCCTCCAAAGCCTCCATTGCCAGCCACTGGCAAAGGTAAGAGCCTGGAAGAGGGTTTTCAGTGCTCTGCACTGGCTTAGCAGCATTTGTGCATCTCTACAATGGAAATAAAGCAGGGCTGCAGGGCAAGAGGTCACTCCTGCCTAACACAGGATCAATTATACCTCCAGTTTGGCCTGGGTTCAAAGATGGTTGGGAACGGAGGTGCAACAGCATCCCCATTCAACCTGCTGCAATGCCTGATAAGCCTTGTCCTTTCATGCTGAGTCACATCTGACTCCATCCTTCATTGCAGGCTGGGATAACTGCATGGACATCCACCCTGGGTTCAGACAGTGGGCTATGCTGTTCTTTTTCACAACATACTTTTATGTGTTATATGATTGTTACGATGTTTTCCCCTTAGTACTTTCTTCTTCAGCTAATTAACTTCATACTTTCCTCTGAAGTCACATTTTTCAGACCTCTGATCTGCCTTGGTGCTTGCCCCTGCCCTCTCTCCATCTGAGCCACACACTGTTTGAAGCATGGTGCCCAAAACAGGATGCAAACCCCCATGAAGCCTTCTCAGTTCCTAGTGCAGTGAGAAGGGCTGTTTCAGATGCCTTGCTTTTTTCCTGTTGGTACATCCCACTATGGCATTTCCTTTTCTTGTACCTTCAGGACATTTTTGAATTTTGTTTGGTGTGTTATCCAATACAACCTCTGAGCTTGTTCCCTAGGACTGCAAGTTGCAAATTATTTTCCCCAGGATGTGTACAGCTGATTAACCCAAATAAATTTTATGCCATACTTTTTCTCTCTCAAATTACATTCAGTGTAAAATAAGAAACAGGATACCCATTTTAAATGACTCTGTTTTGTAATATACTACGAGACCAGGATAATAGAAAGAGGATAATGGGTCACTGAAGGAGCTCTTGCTATTCATTTGCTAAGTGTAATTTAGCTTTCATTATTTCTTACAATAGCAAATCTTCTAGTTGTAACATCCCATGCTGGAGTCTGAATTCTCTATGACTGAGAACCACATGACAACATTTAGCAGTACTGAAAAATTTGGTTGTGTGTGGATTTGCAAAACAGAAACCCTTTTGCAGTTTTCACAGAAGTCAGCAATAGCCTTGGGGAAATATGTTATCTGACTAGTTAACTTCCGTCAGGAGTTGATGCTTATTGATCTTCTAGGAAAGATAAACTACAGAAATGTATCAAATCATTAAGTGAGCATTTTGACCCAGATAGGAGCAAAGATTTTGTCACTGCTATTGCAGTGATATATAGAACAATAAATGGAAACTCTCAGATATGTTAATCTCATTAAAGATGCTGAGATTAAAAAACAAATATTCAAAACATAAGGAAGGGACTATCAGGAGAATAATTTGATAATTATTAGTTTAATATCTTGAACTAAAATTTTCAGAAGTTACACCATTCTTCTTTTTTTTTTTTATAAATTCCAAATTTCATTCTTATTGCTAATTCTGTAGAGACAACTTATCAAATCTGTGTAAAGAAGAGATGCCTAATTTTCACATTTATGACAAAATCCTGTAAGCCATGAGGAATGTGAGATTTTCTCACGTAGATACACTTGCAAAATTTCTAGTGTAGCCAGGCTGTATTCACATTACACTGCCTGTGTAAGCAGCTCTGGTTTTCCTTTTTATGGGGAAGCTTTTACACTGACATGCTGGCAGGACATGGCTTCCTACAGCCTTTTGTAGCCTGTGAGGACTACAGATCTCCCATGTTAATGAATCATAGAATCGTTTCAGTTTGAAAAGACCTTTAAGATCAAGTCTAGTCATTAACCAAACACTACCAAGACCGCCACTAAACCATATCTCTAAGGGCCACAGCTACACATTTTTAAATACCTCCAGGAATGGTGACTCCACCACTTCCCTGGGCACCCTGTTCCAATGTTTGACAACCTTTTCCATGAAGATATTTTTCCTAATATCTAATCCAAACCTCCCCTGGTGCTTTTACATGTGAGAAGAGACTGATCCCCACCTCGCTACAGCCTCCTTTCAGGTAGTTGCAGAGAGTGATAAGGTCTCACTTGAGCATCCTCTTCTCCAGGCTGAACAACCCCAGCTCCCTCAACTGTTCCTCATAAAACGTGTGCTCCAGACCCTTCACCAACTCTGTTGCCCTTCTCTGGACACACTGCAGCACCTCAGTATCCTTCTTTGTACTGAGGGGCCCAAAACTGAACACAGGATTTGAGCTGCGGCCTCACCAGTGCCAATTACAGTGCCAATCACTCCCTTAGTCCTGCTGGCCATCCTATTTCTGATACAAGCCATGATGCCATTGGCCTTCTTGGCCACCTGGGCACACTGCCACTCATGTTCAGATAAGCTGAAGAGACAAGCCCAATTATAACCTACACACACACTGACTCGTACTACTAATCAGGCTGGTAGCTAGCTCCCAGGATCCCTTCAAAAGTCCCAAATGCATGTCTTGCTTCCATCCCTTTGTTTCTTGGCCAGCTCTGATGATTTTCTGGCTCTAGCCTGGTAGAAAGTGCAGAAGTTTCTGCCTTCCACCTCCTGCCTCCTGCCATGGTTATGAGTGAAACAGCTGGAGTTGGGCAGCTATTCCCTGTCCAAGACAGCAAGCAAACCTCTCTTGACTTGGATTAATTTGTTCTTCCAAGAAGAAAAGTGTAAAGACAGAGAAGAGCTGTACCACTTTCTGAGTCATTCACTCATTCATCTGTTCTTCCATCAGTACAGATAGTGTGCCCATTCTCACTGTATTTCTGTTTAGGTTTTTAATCTGCAGAAATTTTTTATTTTGTCTTAATATTTGAGCCCATACTTGTCAGAGTATGTTACCACTGCCATTCATAGCTAGGGGTTGTACTCAGCGGTAGAGGTGAAGGGGTGTGACTAGAAAAATGTTTGGCCTTTTGCTTTATTCTCAGTTTCTGATAATCTAGTGACATTGATCCGCTGCTGTTAATAAAAGCAATTGTTTACCTCCCTCATCTGCAGACTCCTAATGTCCTTGCAAACACAGCAGTGCTATTTACTTTATTTTCTGTGAAAGCATTTTACGTCTCCATACTCCCACTCACATACAGACAAAGACAATTAACATACCCCAGCTATCTCATCACAATCGGGTCCTTGCAATTTACTTGATGGATCTTTAAGTACAGGAAAGTGTTATTTTTTATTCAAAATTAGTCAAACCCCTTGTTTTGACCACAAAGCTTTCCAATTCTCTAGTTCCTTCTTTGTTTATTTAAGGTTCCAAAGAAGAAAAACAAAACAAAAGTAACCAATAGTTTCCTTTGTATTTAAAGCAATACAGTTTGAAAAACAGAAATTCCTGCAAAACCAGTTCTGGCATATTACTTAGTCAGACACTGGCCTCCACTTAAATAAAAGATTTGCTGGGCTAGACAGGCCTTCAGAAGTAATCCATCCTGGCTGTTAAAAAGTCAGATGCCTCTCTAGGTGGAAAAAGATTGGCATGTGGCAGCACTGAAATATCAGCTTCTGGGTACAGACCACAATAGCCTGTGGTCTCCACCTCCCTGGTTTGCTGTTACCCAAGCTGTTGGCAAGCTTTGGGCTGTTTATCTTCACAGCCTCCTTAGGAATATGGATAATGCTCTTGCTCCCATTTTCTGCTTTCATATACAGAAAATAGCAATATTAGCCATAAGAAACTTGAAAAGAAGATACGTTAGTTTCCAAAGGTCTCTACTGACATATTTTGTTCTTATCTCCAGGCTCTTTTTGACCCTCTGAGTGCATGGGAATGGAAGGGAATGGACACCAATTGCTCCCAAAGTTCTTTCCACTCCCAGAAGCTACCATGGAAAGAACTGGGCAACATATTTTAATCTGCAGCTCCTTCCTGACCTTGTGTATGAGAAAAGGGATCACGAACTTGGAGAGAAAATCCCAATTTATCATTCCAAGAGGCTGATAGTTCTTTGTCAGGGATTCCTCACACACTGGGAGAAAAGCATCTAATAAGGCATTCAGCAGCCTAAAGACAGGGGGGAAGACGGATTTTGTTCCATTTGTATGTAACTTTAATGTGAAAAATTGTGACATAAAAAGAGGATCTTTTTGCTTAGAGAGTCTAATAAAACTCTGAGTTTCTTCTGCTGCTTTTCTATTTCATCCTGCAAACTTGATGCAAGTAGGCAGACAGGTTCTGAGGTTTCTACTCTATCATATGCATCATCCTCAGAAATGTTTATAGAGAGCTAATTAGTTGCAACCTTACTAATTGCAGTGAGGCCAACAGAACTGCACGAGGTTGAACAGCAGTGCAGTTTTGCCAATTAGCCATTCATGCTTGGTAACTAAATAAAAGACCTTGCTGGTCTAGATGTACATATGGTTTGCGAGGTCTGCAGTCAGAAAACAAATATCCACTCTACTCTCAAGCTGAATGTATGTTACACAAAAAATCAACATGAAATAATAAATATAGACACACACAATGTGATTTTTGTTGTAGCAGAACTTTCTAGAACACTGTATTTGAGTACTCCCAATTACACTGTGGGACATAGAGGTCTTGGAGGCCTTCACATGTAGATGCCTTTTTGCCCTTTTTTTTTTTTTTTTTTTTCTTTTTTTCTTTTTCTGAATTTAGTCATGGAATTGTATCTACAACAATATATATTGACTTAATGTTTAATTCATTAGGTCCCCAAGGAAATCTGCAGGTTCTACACAAAGCTATGCAAATCTGCCTGTTCTGTGCAAGCACCTCATTGTCAAGCCCTCCTCAACACTTCTCCACAGCTGACATCTTGTGATTAGAGGAAAATAATATCAGGCCTCAGCTGTGATATGACTGTTGGGCTGTTTAAAGCTCCTCACTTCTACATTTCATTAAAAGAGTAATATTAAAATGTGCATTCCCTGGTAACTAAGACCAGAATTAAGGGCAGACCTGTAAAGCAAAGGCAGACAGAGAATGGCAGTAATAATTATGAGTCCCCTTACTTCCCTGAAACATGAACTTCTGAATGTCCACTGGTGGCACAGGCACTGCAGGATGCACAAGAGGGAAGGAAAAAAGCTTTGGGGCAAAAGCAAACTAAGCTATTTCAATCAGAAAGACCTTCCACTTCAGGCCAAAGCTGAGAGGCAGAGATAGCACTTGGCATCCCCTGTCCTTGCTGTGGGATGTGTGCCAGAATGGTCCCTGGCACCTGCCCATTTTAGCTGCTCATCAGGGCTTAGCCTGGAATGGATGTGGCTGTGCCTGCACCGTCACCCTCCTCTGAGCATTCAGCTAGGTCCTGGAGGAGTCACAGGGCACTCCAGGTACCCAGAGGCCTCTACACTGCTGCATTTACACACCCAGACCTTAACAAACACAGCCCCCCTGGGACCTCGCCAGGATGCTGGGGGAAAGGGAGGCTGCTAAAAAGACCCTGACTAACAGAGAGGCAGACGGTGAGGAGAAAGAGGAACCGTGAGCAAAACAGATCATAAGAAGAGAAATAAAGAAACTGGCCACTGGCTACCCCCTCCCCATTCCTCATTTTGCCAGTGCCTCCTTGTATCTGCAGTCTACTGGAATTCATTTGCACCTATGTCCCTTCTCAGATTTCCCATAGCTAAACCTCTGAGGCTGAACCACTCTGTAAGACTTCAGAATAAATGAATGTTTCCCATTGCTACTTTGCTTAAAAAGCACCTACAATGCCTTCAGTCTTGTGACAGTCATTCCTTCCTCAGCTGTCTCCTTTGAGTTCTTTTCTCACCCACTTCTGTTCCCCTTTCTACTTCGTTTACATATTTTTGGTAGAGAGGCCATGAAAAGGAAGGGCAATAAATAGTGTGTTGTTCAACCATTGCCAAAAGCTGGAGTCATTCACAGAGGCACAGGGATCTAGGATTTACTGTGTAATCCCAAACATGTGAAAACTGAAACAGGTCATTGTGGGGCTCAGATCACAAGATACATTGCTACAGGATGTTTGGGTTTTCTGTCCTGTCAGTCAAAAGAAGTCTTTATTATGTTATTGTTAATTTGAGGGGGCGGGGGAAAGAAAAAAAATGTCATCATAATAATCTAGTGTACTGGATTAGAGGAAAAATCATTTCACTACTCAGGACCAAGTTATGATAGTCTTAAGTTTTCTTTAAGGTGTTGCTGCTGTAAAGTGTATGCCTCAGTTTACTTGCTGAAGAATACTACTAGGCCAACACAAAGCTGGTTGTGACTCACATACAATTAAATGAGAACAGTGTCATCATCATTAAGCAGGAAATAAAGCTATTGATTCTTAGCATTATGCTGTCAGGTTTAATTCAATTCCATTTTTTTCCAGTTTCAGACCTTAATGATGAAGTTCATGCTAAATTCTCCTTTTAACAAACAAAATGGAGCAGTGCCTTACCTTCTTACCTTAGCATCTAAAGCACAAGTCTGCTGAGCCCCGATGTATCTTTGTTGGACTTATTTAAAGTCAAACTTCCATGGCTTCTGATAAAGGCAATTATTTCAGTCCTGAGACAGTCTGGGGGTGGCAAGACCACAGACTAGCTCTGAGCAAAATGTTGGCACTGTTAGGTTGTGGCTGGCTCTTTCTGCCCATGGTCAGCTGAATGCACAATCAGCACTTTCCATTAGCTTGCAAAGGTAAACCAGGCCGCTAGCAAATGCCCTCTAGAACTGGAACAAAGGAGAGGGCAGCAGAAAATGCTGCAGCAGTCAAAATGTGAAAGAAAAAATAGGAACTACTTTGTGATCTCATGAAAGGGGCAGTGTAGAGCAGGGTACAAAGGAATGAGAGGTGGGTGACGGAGAGAGGCATCTCCTCTGAGTCTTTTGTATAAATAGCAGGTGCAGAGAGCATTGAGAGGGAGTACCCAGACACTGGGAGCCCTTCACTGTAGGATGTGCTGTGCCCCAGATGTACTGCAGGCGTGGGTTGGGCTGCTGGTTGCTTACAATAGCAGGAACATATTGTACCGTTTCTGTTCGAACAGAGCAATCTGAATAGTGGGAAGAGAGGGGGAGGATTTGTTGATTTCTTTTCCTTTTTTTTTTTTTTTTTAAACAACAAGCATACTGATCAGCTGAGTAGCATATTCATTGGATATTGTTCAAGCAGCATTTTCTCCTGCTTCTGGCCAGTTTGCAATACATGTATTCATGCTGAGGGCTACCTTATTCTGTGAGCTATCCATAAAGTACTTTCTTAATATGCATCAATGGCAAATTTGGCCCTGGTTGAGTAGCTGTGCTAGGAACAGTCTAGACTGATGGGTTTTTTTCCACTTCTGACTTTCTGATGAATATGGCCCATGACTTATAGACAGGTTCTGCTCTCTTGCCTCAGACCTTCCAAAGTGATCTCCCTCAGCTCCAGCTATCACAGCAACACAAACTTCCACAGGACCGCTCATTGACTTCACTCCAGCTCAGTGCAAGCCAGGGAGTCAGAGCCCACGGCAGACAGTGAACACTGATTATTTTAGAGGTGACTTGGCTTCTGAATAATATTTCTCTTCTGCCCAGATTCACAGGGATTTCCAATACAATTAAGGGAGTATGTGAGTCCCCTTCACAAGAACGGGGTAGTCATTTTTTCTGCTCCTCCAGATGAGCATATCACAAAAAGAGGAGATTAGAAAAAATCCTCTGGCATAAATTCAAGCAAACGATACCTGCCAACATTTTGATTAAAGACAGAAAGTATCAGATCAAGTAAATTTGTGAAAATATTGACTGTGAGAGAAAAAATGTCAGGAAAGAACCTCAGATGCTCATTTCCTTATTCGGTCCCAGGCTCTGTGCTTCTCATGTTCTCTGCAACAGCTGCTTAAACATTGGGGAAAAAAATCTGTCTTCCCTCCTTCTGCAGCATGTCTTTGTTTCTCACACGAATTAGCCCTTTGAAATGTTAGGAAAGTTAAAGTACTGTTGTCACTCAGTGTTTTTTAGCAGAGTATTTCAACTCTTGGGAAAGCTGTGATTGCCTGATTGCTACTTAGGTTTATGTTTTTGATGCCTAACACCACTTTACATCAGGATTCTCAAAACAGTGGAACCTGTCTCCACCTGCAACAGATCCTAGAGAATTGCCTGATGATATGTAGCCATGAACAAACTACAGAGAAAAATAAAGGTTGATTGAGACTCCTTTGTCTTTCTGGGGATGCCACCTCTGAATCTCACAAAACTAAGTTTCATGATATCCTGAGGTTACTTTTTTCCCTGAAAAGATGAATATTGATATTTGTTATCAGTTGTTATCACCACAGCCTTAAGCTTCACTTATAGGCTAAAACAACATATCATAAAATGCTTCTAAATTCTATTGCACATCCTGTAGAGGTCTGTGTGAGCATTGTGGCGCCTGCTTCTGTTCTCTAAACATATTTTTTGTTCTGTCATGCTGAAAATGCAGAACAGAAAAGAAGTAGTGATTTGGGATATGTCTTTTGAATGAAGGAGGTTTAGATCTATGTAGGCTTAACTTTCTTGCAGGATAATAATAATGCAAAAGGGTTTGATGAAAGTAATACAAAAGAGTCCATCACCTTAGTGATTTCTTGCAAAAGAACACAGATATAATTAAGCTTATATTCCTCTCCTATATGGCCAGGAAACTTCCTAGTCTGTAGATATTTTGTTTAACACCTGTCAGAAAAAAGAAA
This sequence comes from Acropternis orthonyx, assembly GCA_035583155.1. NCBI lineage: Eukaryota > Metazoa > Chordata > Aves > Passeriformes > Rhinocryptidae > Acropternis > Acropternis orthonyx. The sequence goes on along the minus strand of JAWWEU010000081.1, from coordinate 69,828,017 downwards.
ACAACTGTAAGGAAAAAACCCTCTAATGTTTTAAAGTTCTTTATAGCTTTAAGGTCTCTCCTTTTGCTTGCTACAGTCTCCTTTTCTCCATTTTTCATCACTTACTTCCTCCCCCATTTTGTTTCTCTGCTGCAGTATGCTATATGCTGAATTAACTAAAAGCAATTATTTGCAAACTTATAGATGCAGGTGATAAAGCCAGCAACACCAAATGATAATTTCCCTAAGCAGTTTTGTTTGCAGCTTGTTTACTGCTGTTTGCAGCTGTTTCCAATGATCTTTCCCCATCATCTGCCTGTGAGAGTGGAGGATTCCAAATTTCCTGCTTATGTTGACGAGCCCTCACCCATTATGCCTGCGGAGGGTGCTCGGCTGCTTTTGAGGCAGAGCCTCCAGGCAATAGCACTGGAAGCAGCAAATTGTTTTGGATTTTTTTCTCCCCATCTGATTCTCCAACTCAGTGAATCGTTAATATGGTTTAGAATGGAAATGAAAATGCCAGAAAAGAGCATCTCATTGCAGGATGTCTGTAAAGATATATAAAAGGATCTTTTCATGGGTAATTATTCAAACTGCTTCATATAACTGTCACCATTAAAAGGTCACTAACTTTTACCACACAGGGATTGCTAAAGATGCACTGCTGGCGCCATCTTCTAAAACTAGTGAAAGTACTCTAGTGTCACTCATGGTCATCTGTGATACTGCCTGGTTTTATCTTCCCTTAACTTAAGTCAATTCAGCTTAGCTTTATTATATTAGTAGAGACAATCAAGGTGACCGCTTTTACTGGCAGTGCACAACCTTATAACAAATAGCAGTTCTTTCCTTGTGGAACTTTCACTTACAAAATGATAGACAGACCATATCTCAGACATGTCATCTTTTTACTGGTAATAATTGCAATTACAACCTACAATGTTCTTGCTGTATTTCATTTCAGATTTTAATTGCATACTATCATTCTCATTCCAAATTAAGATCCCAGTGCATATTTTAAACTGTCTGTAAATACACATTAAAAAGATGACATCCATTAGACAACCATGCAAGCAGCATACATGTGGCACATTAAAGAAGCAGATATACTTGAAGAGCTTGCTCTCAACCCAAATGGCATGCATATACAAAGTTTCTGTGAAAAATAAGTCCTTTGGGTATATTGCAGATAATCCTCTTCCCTATACACTAAAACATCTTTTCTGCCAAATAGGGTTGAAATTGGCTAAATGGATTCCAGTTTCATTAGATGAGGACTGACAGGCAGAAAGAAACTACTGTACACCCATTTATTTGGGAAATCCAGCTAAAAATCCTTTATTCTCAAGATTGACAACACAAGTAGTATTATTCCCAGCAATACGATATGCAGCTGACTTTTGAGGCTTCAAAACATGGCAGGCTATACAAATGCTGTCTGTCAGAGGCAGCTCTTTTGCTGGCTGAGTAAGTCCTGAGCATCCCTGAGCCCTTTAAACATCTGCAGAGCCTAGGGGGATTGCTTATGAGCAAAGTGGGTGCCAGCAAACCTTTCATGTCATCCGTATAGATCAGTGCCCACATTGCATTGTAAGTCAAGTGAACTCTGAGACTCACAAAAGGCAAAGGGAAGGAACTTTTGTGTCTGCACTTAAGAGATGTTAAAGGTATGGGAGTTCAGAGGAAGGTATAAAAAAATAAGCTGCATAAACCCCTCATCTTGTTTGGAGTGAGAATTCAAGGGATATTCAAGAGTCCACCTTAGTGAGTTGGTAGACAGGCCAGAAGGCAACCCAGAGAGCAGAAGATTAGCACAGAGCTTCCTCTTTTCCTTGATCAAAGGGAGAAATTTTCCATATGGCTAGCTTTTTAGAGCAGCGACTTTATGCTTTCACAGACCAGAGTAGGCTGGGTCTGGTGTTTGCAAGACAGCCTGAGAAACCTGGTATTATTTTACCTTTGCTTATTCTTGGCCTCTCCAATAGCAAACAATAAAGGAAAAGAAAAAAAAATGCTGATTTCATTTATTATGGAAGTCTGGAGTAAAGTCTTGTTTCACCTGAAAATTACTCCTGCAAATACCTGTTATACTACCGCAAAATTATGTTTTCCAATCGCATAAGCTGGAGAGTAAAATGCTCAAAGGTGAATGCTAACTTTTTCACAACCAAATTGTCTGCTACTGTACCATCCCAAGCATTTCACAGCCTGGAATGTGGTCAGTGAATGTGTCTCTGGATGCTTCGAGAGCTGCCAATTCTGAGGGACCTTAAATAAGTGCACAGTTGTTGATCCAAATATACAATTACAAACAGCTTTTTGTATGTTACTCTAATGCTTGTGCTGAAGTTTCAGTAGCAGTGGGCATGGAGGGTTTTTTGGTACTGTAGCCTGTGTTAGATAATGCAGAAATTTGTGTAGTGTTCATTATTAGTGGTTATTCCTTACTAGGAATGTTTTGTTGAATGAGCCTTTCTTCGGCAGTAATAGGTGGCTTATTGGTGTTGATTGAATGATTTATGACATCTTATTTCCTGATGAGACTGGAGCTCATAAGAAGTGCCAAGGACGTGCTTTTTGAGAAACTGACATGGGCTACTTATTTCATGTGCTGCTGCAGAGTGCAGGCAGGCTGTGTGGCATCATATCACAGAAGATGTGCATAGGTACAGTTTTTCTGTCTAACAGAAATCCTGTCATCTGTTGTCATAAAAGACATAACAGCTCTGCAACCCTGCATAGTTCTTCAGTCTGGACAGATGAGACAAATCTAAATAACGAGTATGAACTCTGATTTTCCTCATGTTAATGCAGTGTCACAGCCAAAAAACAAACAAACAAACAAACAAAAAAACATAAAATGTTTTTGAATTGTTTACAGTCTTCTCCCACTTGCAGTGATCACTGTGTTTTCCAGTCACCACTAATGAAAAGGCCAGCAAGATCCTGGATTTATACAAGGTACTGTAGGTAAGGCTTCCCCACTGGCTGGCAGCAGCTTCCTACTCTGCCTTTTCTGCCACACGTGTTTGGGAAATTACCATTTCCTCTTGGATACAGAAGCGTCAGGGTAACTGAAAAATACATCCATGTGCATCTAGGTATCATGCACATGCATATACACAGATATATTTCCATCTAGCAACAGGGTCACATCTAACAACTTTTCTCTCCTTACTGCTCACCACCTGTAGTCCATTGTCTCACTGCAACCTTGGGTTCTGTCAGGCTTGAGAGGAAAGGAAAATTCCAAAACACCCATACTGTATGGCCAGACTTCATGAACGAAGATCTGGGGAGGGGCTCTCCCCACGTGGGTGTGCCCTTCCAGCCTGCACAGTGGATTTTTCAGGTGAGGCA
>JAWWEU010000081.1:69796835-69824578 GCA_035583155.1 Acropternis orthonyx | reverse complement strand
CGAGATCTGACGGGATGGGATGGCAGGGAGGCATTTAACTGCCCAGGGGACGGTCCCCACTGAGACTCGAACTCAGGCCCTTGGGATTCAGAGTGCTTTCCTTTAAGGCACGGGATCACCCATTAATACACCTATATTAAGTGGAAAGATCCTAGGTGCCTCCTATTGGAAATTAGGAACGGGCAGTCATTTAGTCTATTGAAATTACCTCTGCAGAAGGTTCCTTTTCAGAGCTTAGTCCTATTTCCTTTTAATTGCATCTGTTGGTAGAATTTAGAAAAAGCAACAAAACAGCAGAACATGCATCAATACATTTTTAACAACGTAGTACTGGTGCTTTTTTAATTGATATCCCTATTTAAAATGACCACAGTTTGTGTTGAATTTACCTGAAATTCATAACATCATTTCCAACTTACTATTTGGTTTTGGATACTTTTTTTTCCTTTAAAGCTTTACTTGTTAATATATTTTTATGTAGTTACACCACAGTCACTCCTAAGTGTACAGTTGACATTGAACAGGGCCATTAAGCGTTACTGTTGGTAGTTGATTGTTGCACACAGTTGTGCAGATATTTTTGTATTTATGCCCCAAACAGTTTCATAGGGCAAAAATACATTTAGTTGCAGGAATTTCCAGTCACTATTTTTGTTGATGTCAGTAGTTAATCAGGCTGGATAGCCTGTAGGATAATTGTGAAGCTGGTGTTACATGGTCCTGAGCTCAGCAGAGATCTCAGAATCTTTGCTATGCATATGACGATGTGCTTTAGTGGCTGGCTTTGAATTGTGTTCTCTCTGATGCAAAGGCTTCATGACACACTATAAGCTATCAACAATGCATATTTCTGAGCTCTTTGTTGATTCCTTCTCTAAACTTTTCCCTAGGTGAGGAAGTGATTTTATATTCACAAAATCTGATTTTGATCCTACTTCTTTGGTGAAATTCTTTTGAGTTCTGTGCCAAATTTGTTTAAGAAGCTACAGTTCTTTAACATGTTTAGGCTCAGTGGGGTACACTATAATTTGAGGAATACATAAGTATGTGTAATACTACTAGTAATGAATAATTAACATACAGTTACAACATCTTTATAGATTTTATGTGTGCCAGAATCATTTAATTTTTCCCCAGATCACATTTGGAATAAAACTGGGCAGCAATGAAAGAGTATGCACAATCTCAAATAGTCCAGAGTAGGAACTGAAGATGACTGCCACACATAAATGAAGCAACAAAGGGAATTTAGTTAAGCAGAAAGTATTAGCAGTAATCAAGCATCTAGTGATGGAGCTTTGCACAGTGCCTTACACATGTCATTAACTGACTTGGAATTTGGAAAGGAACAGAAGGCTTCACTACTGCCCTTGTTGAAAGAACTACTGCATCTTTTAATAGTCTCACATAAGCAAGAGCTTATTTTAATGTCCTGCTCCAAAGAAAGAACACACCATCTGCAGAATTAGCAAAAAGTATCTGTGGCAGGAATTTCCCATTCATGACATTTTCCAGCCCTTCCCTCGCTTTTACAAGCCTGGGGAATCATAATGCAGAGTGACATGAGTGCTTAAAAGCTACTGCAGGATGAAACTAGGATGGGGTCTGCTTTTATTTGGGCGCTGTAGGTTTGCTAAATCAATAAAAAAAAAATTGTTATGGGTGTATAATAGAGAAAATCTCAGCAGCTGCAGTGGCCTTTAGAGAGCTCAGTGCTCTGAGCACAAAGTCAGCAGCACAAAGGCTGTTGTCATTTCTGCCTCAGTACAACAAACAGCAAAATAGGTGGTCCTCAACAGACAGGACCGGGATTAGCTTCCAACTCAGCATATTCTGTGATTCTGTGAATAATTACCAGCCCAAAGTGCTGATAAATTAAGTAGTTGCATGGAGAAGCTGACTGAAACATGCAGGTTAATCATGTAAGCAGGAGAGCTCCCGCCCTTCAGCACCACTCACTATTGCACTGAAGTCTGGTGCTTTCCATACAGTCAGGATCCCCTGCTCCCATCCAAATGGAAGCTCCGGAGAGACCACGTAAGAAATTACCTGGGCCATCAGTAAGAAGGGGAAGTAAAAATGAGGTGAGCCAGACACCAGCTCCTCTCCCACTTGTCTCCTCTGGAATGGCTGAGAGTGCTACCTCATTGCAGGGATACCCTGCATCCCTTCCCAGGACTACCAGGGTGGAGGAAAGCCCCAAGCCAGGGAGCCCTCTGGTAGGACTATCCACCTCTAAGGACAGGAAGAAGCAGGGCAGCCACCACCTGACCCACACAAACAGGCTTTTGGCTGCTGTTTCACTCACTGTGAATGCAGTAAGGCTTTTTAAGTGTTTAATGACAGCCACAATGAGACAATAAAGGTCCAACAGATGTCAACTCTGCCTTGACTGGTTTGGGAAAGTCTTGTTCCCTGCCCAGTTTTGTGGCTGACTGGCAAGGCACCCTTCACCTTTTGAAGTGGTCAGTTTTGTTCCTATTTAAAGGATCAGACTAGGCAGATTCAGTGCCACAACCTGCAGTCAGTCCTCACTTCCCAAGTCTCTGAAGAGAGGTCACCATTGGGCAGGCAGCTGGGTGCTAATTCCTCCCATGAGTGCTGCCTCTTCTTCACTTTGCACTGTCAGCCACTTCAGAGGTAATTTGTAACTTCATCCTGACATGCAATTATTCTTCTATTTTTATCCTTCAGTGAAAGTTTATTTTCTATTTTTTCATTTGTCTGTTTCCGAAAAGAAAGAACAATTTTATTCCATATTCAGTTTTCTCCAGCATGTCTCTAATTAAGGCCAGTGACAACCCAGCCCACTTTATAGGCATGGAATACCCTTTAATGTCTTCTCCTAAGGAAGGTTTCTAGACAATAAATGATTTAAATTTATCATATTTTCTTGGCAGGAATGTAAGTTTTATTAACTTCGCTGTGGCTTCAAGTCTGAAACAGAGAAGCTGAGTTCTGTCTTGGCCCTAAAATTACCCTTTTCAAATGTGAGCATTTGTCCATTGTATGGTGACTCACCCATATCAGACCCAACATAAAAGAATAGCTGGTAATGAGAATGCATGGGACTAAAATACTGAAGACTCTCTGAAGTCCATGCTTTTGAAAAAGTTGAATTCTCAGACTTACAACTATATATAAGTCAATTCAGAATGGATTTGCCATTGCAGTTTTGCTGACTGTTCACAGTTTTTAGAAAAGGATCACACTGTAAAACTTACATTTGGCTAATTTTTTTTCTTGCGTACCTAATGGAGAATGAACCTATTTAGAATTTCACATAACTTCCTCAAGAGACATTTTAAAATTATATAAAAATATGGCCATCTTTTTAGGTAATTAGTTTAGTTATGGGCTGTTTAAGAAACAAAATTGCTTATTTAAAATTCTCAAGTTACAGAGTTGTTAAGGTCAAAGGGACACTTTCAGGATTGACATTGCAAACTGAAAATACGACTTTGCATTTTCTTTCTTTTCAATCTGTCTGGTTTTTTCCAGTGTTTTCACTTCTTTTACTATGTTTTTGCTTTTTGTGTCTAATGTTAAAATGAACTCATCTGTATAACAAAAAAAAGCAAGACCTTACTACTTTTTTATGGTAGGTAAACATTTGTCCCAAGTTTTATACCAAATATTCTACAACTCAACATTAGCATGAATTCACATCCAGTACAGTGTGCAGTTTTGGGCTCAACAATATAAGAATATTAAAATACTAGCATGTGTTCAGAGGAGGGCAACAAAGTTGGTGAAAGGACTAAAGGGCATGACTTAGGAGGAGTGGCTGAGGGTCTGTTCAGCTTAGAGAAGAGGAGATGGGGGGTGACCTCATTGCTGTCTACATCTTCCCTATAAGGGGGAACAAAGAGGGAGGTGGTAATCTCTTCTTTCTGGTGTCCTGTGATAGGATCTGAGGTTGACCTTATGGAGAGATGTTCCATCCAGTTCCAGTAACCTGAATTTGCCTCCTCTGGTCTTCATTAATTACTGTATCATAGCTTCCTTGTTGGTTTTCTGATAGAGGTCAAGAACATGAGAGCTTGAGAAAAACAGAACAGGAAAGCTGACAACACTAAGAACTGCAGGACAATTTTTTTGCTATTAATTTCGCACTGACTGAAGGAGCCTGACTGAGGCAGAGTGGTAGCTGAGAAGATAGTTTACAGTGAATGATGGCTTTTTAGAGCTTTGAGTGACAACAGTATATACTCTCATTTGATAGCAGTAATCATGTTGGTCAAGAGAAGATCCTAATATTTCTCATTGGAATTCAGCAGCCCCAAGAATTAAGGGTCCCTTTCAAATCTGACAGATTTCTGTCTGTCAGACGCCGTCAAAGAATTACTTTCCTTTGTGTAGTTTCAAGTCTGGTTTTGCCTGGAGAAAGCACTTTGAACTCACTTTATCTCATCTGCAAAGGAAGATGACAGCTCTTTGCTATGGAAAATTTGCATCTGATAACTATATTATCTCTTAATACACTCTCTTCAGCCCAAGACTACCAAATACTCACTGCAGAGACAAGACAGAACTCTCCCCATTGATCTTTCACAGGTTAAGCCTGTGCTTTGTGGTGCTTGCCCGCCTAAGGCACAAGATGTAAGTGGTGGGAGACAAGGAGGGGAAAGGAGCTGTGTTTGTGTGAGGGGAATATCCGGAATTTATTGTACACTCCATTTCTGTTCTTCAAAATATGCCTACACAGTGGAGTCCATTCTGCTTTTCTGGGCTGCCTGATCTACTCCACTATAGAAACAGATTTGTTATGTCAGAAAAAACCTCTGAGTCCAACCATTAACCTACACTGCTAAGTCTATCACTAAACCGTGTTCCTGAGTGCCACATCTACACATATGATCAGAAATACTCCTTCATTCATCTCCACCTGTGACAATGCTGACTAGATAGAATGCTCTTAAACTCACAACTCATTTTTTTCTTTGTGAGATCAGAAGTATTGGCCAAGTCCATGTAGTACAACACCACCTCTCCTCAAAGCAGTGTTCTGCCACTGCTATCTACATGGCTTTACATGAGCTGTATCCAATCTATTTCTATGCTGCATTGTTACCAGTTAAAATTGGTCTTTTCCTCCATTTTCAAGCTGAAAAGGGAGAGAAACAGATAAGCCCCAGTTTAATTTGTTCTGGCAATTATTGGAAATCTCCCACAGAGAGAGGAGCCCTTGCCTATCGGTGCGGAATGACATCCAGCCATACGGGCCCAGACAAAAAGAGACCTTGCTTTTCTGCAAGTCTATTCAGGCATGTATAGACATATTGGCTGAGGTACCAGCCCGTTCACATCTTAATGGGGAAAAAATACAAGGACCTAAAAATAGGGGTGGGGGGGGAAGAATAAAAACTGTGAAGTGAGGAGTGTCATTAAAGGCTTGAAAACAAACTGTGCCCTGGTGAAGGGAGTGGGAAGAAGCTCTTGACTGTCTAGTCCAGCAGATAACTACACTGCTGCTGTGTTTCCAAAGTATCAGAATAATTCTGTAATTACAGATAAAGGTTATTGTAAGATTGATTTGGAAATGTGAATTGAAGATAAGTGTGTTTGGTAGCTGAGGTAGAAGCTAAGCTTTTTTTCTTTTCTCGTTCTCTCCCTCTCTTTCCCTCTTTCTGCAAATCAGGATTCAACATTAATTCAACACAAATGAAAGTGTTAGATAAAATACCTCTGAGAAGCATTTTAAAATATAATTTCCTGCAAAATGAGTGTGTAAGTTTATTAAAAAAACCCCAAAGTGCTAGTCAAAAGGTGAAAGAAATATATTCCATGATTATGGAGGAAGAAAGAGGTTATTTAAGAAATAGCTGAAATGGCAGTTCTTTTTAAATTGTCATGTGGATGCTTTTAAAATGTAATGACAATGGCAGCTATTCTTTAAGGCTTTTTCCTTGTACTCTGCTCCTGAGCTGAGGGAAAAAGTGTTTGTGGACAAAATCACTTTAAATTCTAGGTAGATTTTTTTTTTTAAACCTGCCTCTGGATTAATTTTCTCAATTTATCCCTTTAATAATACTTAATAATAATTCTTATGGCCACCTGACTTGTCTACACTGAAAACAGCTGACAGTAAGAAATGTCAAAGTTAGGTCACTGACATCCCAGAAATTATTTCTTATTGCATTAATAACATATTACAGAAGAAGAGCTGTAATGTAAACTTAGGAAACAGCAGACCCCCCTCTTGTTTTTTAAAGAAACTGTCGAGACTGATCCAAAGCTCACGGCATTGATTGAAAATGTTTTTGTTAGCTTTGCTGAACTTGGCGCTGATACATTGTTTAAAGGGATTATAACATCTGCTGCTGTTGTTGTCTGCAACAGAAAATTAATAATGTACAAAATGTACAATGTAACAAAAATTAGCTTTCTTTTTTTGTTAATGGTGATTTCTGTGCAGGATGATTAGAGAACAGTTTTTGTGACTGACCAGTGCTCTAGTTAGACAAGTTAAAAAAACAAGGTTTAAAAGCAAAAACTGTGCCACCAGATAGTTAGAAAATGCATGTGTAATTCCACGGAAATTAGTTCTTACTGCAATTAGTGGCCATTGTGTTTGAACATTAATAGCCTGGGGCAAACATAATAAAGTTGCTCCTAACGATTGGTAACGACACATTTCTCAGGGATTATTACTTAATTAACAATAATTTGAAAGGGTGGTTAAACTGAGATGAAGCATTCATTTCTATGGCATGTATAAACATTAACAAGTCAAAAAAACATGTAAGATTTCTCTTGGTCTTTTGTTTCACTTGTGAGTGCCTGCTTGACTACATGAAATACTATTTTTGCATCTGAGCTGCTTTATCTGTGGGTCCATATAGTAGTAACTTCTTCCCCCTTGGATATTGGAACATTGCTTTCTCATCATACAGTGTCTTCTGCATCTGTGCAGATGCTGATTTTAATTAAAAATGCTAACTTGGTCAGGGAAGTACCTCCAACACCCACTCTTTCCACCCCCTCCACACGAGAATAGGGCAACTGTTTCCCCAACACATGCATTATTCATTCCCAGTCACCTCAACATGAGATGTTTGCTATTGTTCCCACAGAACACTCATGTAGCTTATGTTCTCCCAGCATCCTTTCTAGTGAATGGTGTCTGTATGCCTCACCTCGTGGATTATTGGTCCCATTCACAGACTGGTGCATCAGTTGAGAAAGAGGCTAGGTCATTAGACAAAGACTGTCTGATTGGTTTATGCTGATGTCTTTTCTTTTTCCTGAAAGTTGCTGCATGCTATAATACAAACAGAACTTTTTGTTTGGTGTGGTTTATGGTAAAAAGAGGACAGAGCTGCTGAAGCACCTGTTGCATACACTGCCCAGAAGCGCACAAGAGAAATGCAGCTGAGCTGCTTTAGCAAATGACAGAACAGAGAAATGTAACATTGCTATTTATTTTCTCAGTGGCATAAAGTATGTTTTTTCTATTAGTTCTTGATGAATAGAGCGGATTGCTCAAAATCAGGAAAGATTTAGAAAGCATTGTATTTTCGTGTTGGTAAGAAACAATGAATACGATATGATCTCTATATGTAGACAAGCTGTCTGAAAGAGTGCTTCAGAAATATTAGGTAGCTGTCTGTTGCAGTCATTGGTATCCATATAAGAGGCTCAGGAATAATTCCATTATTTGCTCTTCATAGTCTGTTCAAGGAGGCTGTAGGTTTAAACCCATGCATTACTGGAGAGTGACAGTGACATGGACATGTTATTCTTAAACAAGTTATAAAACTCTTCTAATTGAAAAGTTGATTTGTAAAATAGGCACTAAGCACATACATTTCTATTTAAGCTTTCAGAAAATTCCTGTTCAAAGAGCTAATCTGCGTGTCTTGACTGTCTAGTTGGAAGCTTACATTTGGAAGTAGATTAGAATGGAACTTATGCAGAGTCCAGACTTCTGCAATGGATCAAGATTGATTACAGTGACACAGAATTTCATTTTTATTTCAGTAGAATTTAAAAGTTTCTTAGTTCACATAACATCAAAGTTGTCCTTCTAAATAAAAATCCATGCAGTGCTCTATCTTAGGATGTATCTTATTATGTACAATATAATCAGATTGATATGGTATTGCATCAGAAACAACACAAGCTGTTTTGAAATATGCCTTGTGGGAAAAGAAAATGGGGGATATATAACTATATATGTGTTTCTTTGAAGAGAAAGAAGAGTTACAGTGAATGAAGCTCATGCTAATTAATAACATTGGACAGACACTATATCTTTTCTTGAAATAGTGAATGAATGTTAAACCAGAAATCAAAAGTTTTATTGTCCTTGACATTTTTTTTCCAAGTAACATCGTTCAAATTTTTTTACTTTATTCGGTTCTTTTTTGTATCCAAGTGACCAGAAACTACTACTACATAGTCCGCTCTCTGAAATTAATGGTGTGTGGGGATTACCATTAAAGAATAAACTCCTGCATTTTTAAAAAACCCTGCACAGACAGGTAAATGCCTGTTAAAATACTGTGCATGCAAAGCAGTCTGGCTCCCACGCATGGGGAAATTCTTGCTTTCCTCCTCCTGCCTCTGACACCCCACGAGAAGCAATGATTATTTTGCTGCTCCATGGGGGCCATCCCTTCAGCTTCCCAGCCAGCTACACTCTCCACATAGTGGGGTGGCACTACCACAGGGGGTCGGTGAGACCTTCCTGGACCAGGGTGGGCAGACACCCTGCAGGTCTTGGGGCAGAGACTTTCCTCTGCCTGACTTTTAAATGTACAAGTTCCACAGGGTGCCCAGATTCTGCCCAGGGCAGCCACAATGGGGTCTTTCATGTCTGTTTCAAAATAATTGGAGAGGGTATAACCCAGGCACCCAACAGGAGAGGGGTGTAACCCAGGCACCCACTGATTGCCCACAGCCATTTGTAGGTGCTTCTCAAGGCTGGGATCCCAGGTACTGTTTCTGCCAGCTGGAGCAGGTTGGAGATGCCGGCAGACAGAGCAGGTGTAGTGGACAAAATGCAGGACAATAGGAAGACCTTATTTCAGCCTTGCCTGGTGGTGCTTGAGGCTGCCTGAGTGCAGAACCAGGTCAACCCAGTCCTCTACATCTCCATGTCACTGCAGCAGACTGCAATGCTCTCCCTATAAAGATACCGCTTCCCTATTTAAATCCTGCTGAAAATGCTGAGTCTTACCTAGTCAGTCACATTCACTGGTTTATTACTCTTCCTTCGATATTTAACTAGACATTATTGGCAACTGACTTAATAAAATCTGATAATTTCTTCAGTGAATCTCAAACTGTGGACTTAAAGGTGTCTCATGTTCCCGCTGCCTTAGAGCTGTCCAAGCACATATGGGTGTGAGCTGCATGCCTCTTAGGTTTGCCCTTCCTGGTATTATTATTAATGATGCATTTTCATGAGCATGCCTTACCTTCTAGAGAAAATGGACACTGTGCTTTCCATATGTGTCATATTATGCTGCATTATATTATATCACTTTATAGCATAACATAGTATAGTATATTACATTATATTATACTATTTTATTTTACCTAAATGAAATGTTAAGAAACCCAGTCACCTTGTATTATGCAAGTGGAGATTATTCTGACATTAAAAAGCAGAAAGATTCATTTAGGCTGTATGTTCCTTATTATCATGTGATTGGCAGGAAAAATACTTCTTGAAGGAAAGATATTCTAGTGGCTGAAGTAGATGTGATAGACTTTTGACAGGTAATACTATGAATTTATATTGCATTTCCATCCCAAGGAATGTCACAGTAATATAAATAGTATCTGAATAAAATTTTAGCTTCTTCAGACATATTTCGGGCCTGCCATTATTCATTGCCTATAATGAGACAATTAATAGACTAATGGGCACAAATGATACAGGCATTTAATTCTGCCCTCTGGAGGGCCAAACCTACAGTTGTACCTACAAAGTATATAGTTAGGTGCTGTAATTCTTTTATATGCCTCTGCAGAACTGTAGGTCATATCTTCATGGCTCTGTTCACCTGAATATTCTTACTGAAGTCCACTGGAAGGTGCAAATGAGCAAAGCAATTATGATTTGTCTTGTGCAAAATCTGTAGAAATCAAGAGACTAGGACAGAAGCTTTTTTGGGAAAATTTGGTTCTTAGGCTTGTCAAAACACTTCACATTGAAACATGGCAAATCCAAGATCAAATGCAGTAATGTAGCGCATTGCTGTAAGACATCATAGGCCAAAAGTGAGAGAATCAATGCCAGCTTTAGGTGAATTTAGATAAACAGAAAAGTGAGTTCCTAAGACATGAAAAAGAACACTTGTACTCTCATAGAAAGTGTCATCAATTTTTAAAAGGCATAGATAACTAGCATCTCTTTTATATCTTAACTGACTAATGCAAAGAAGAGTTTCTTGCTGTGCCCCGTGATGTTGTACAGCAAACTACAATGGAGTCACTGGCATTAAAACTTTGTTTTATTGAAAATATGTTGTACTTAATAGGAGGGGTCAGTTAATTATTTTTGCTTGGATACACAGACTGTGAACCTATTCTCAGAGGCAGGAATAAATGAGAAAAGTGGGTAGATATCCCTTATCTTCTCATATAGGGATTTGAAAGGTAATGGGGAATAATGGTCCTTTACAAAGCTGCAGGGAGTTTGGCCTAGTTAGCACTTTTGTATGCTAAGTTAGACTTTAATAAAGTATCAATTAGCACATGCAGAAACAGAGCCCCCTTCTGAATCAATAGAACATCGTTTGATGGTCATTTTATGAAGCAAGGCAGCACTTCAATGTGGTTAGGGAGATTACAGAGTAGCTTGCAACACAAAAGTTCTTATACTGGGATCAAGGGTACAACATCCTGCTTGAAGGGATAATCTAAAAGAAACACCATTTAAGCACAAAGCTCTGGATCTGATTTGCCTGTCATGAAATTACTGCTGTTACAGATGTGGGAACCCACGAGAGCCAAGTACAGCTGGAGTGAATGTTTTATTTCCTGTTAGCCCCACAGTATGGCAGTCCCAGCCAAACACCTTCTGATCATTTCTTTCCAAGAAAGACTGATTTCTTATGAAAAGTATGAGGGTTTTTTCTTCATCTTTTTTCCTAATTATCATGAGAAACACTGATCATTCCAGGGTTCATTTGGTATGTTCATGTAAGCCTAACGATATTTTCCATGCCTGATAAGGTTTCCCTCTACCACATGGTAAAACCAACTGGTTTGTTTGAGTACTTACACAGTAGAGGCAATTGGCACACGTGGATTCAACCTAAAAGATGAGGAGGAGATGGAAAGACCCAAGGAAAAGATAGAGGTAGTCCAGACATAATAAGTCCTCTAACCTTTTCTTTTACATTATAAAGATGTGATTTTATTTACATTTCAGGGTCATAGAAATGTAGGACTTTTCTAAATTACTTCTCTCTTTTGCCTCTGACCAAAGATCAGAGATCACCTAAACAACTTCCAACAGGCTACTCTCAAACTTTCTCTTAAAAGAAAAAAAAAAAAAAAAAGGAAAGAAAAGAAAAGAAAGAAAAGAGATTTAGCAGTTTCTATCAGTTGTCTGTTTCAATATTTTACCCATCTTAATCTTAGGGGTTTGGTTTGCTTGTAATCTAAATTCCTCTTGTTTCAGATTAGGTTTATTGCACTTTCACCTGTACTGGCAACTACGAAGTAGATCAGCACTCTTCCTATTATATCTGCTAGTAGTATGCATTACAATTTTTAAAAATCTGATTTTATGCCCTCACTCAAATATCATTTTTCCAGACTCAGAAGATACAATTTTGTAACCTTTTCACAAGTCCAGTTTTTCTAGACTGACGTTCAAATTCCTTTCTGTCTTCCTGGCAGCAGTTTGGGAGTCTGTCCGTATCTCCTTTTAAGATGTGATGTGCTGCCTTCCTATGCTGAAGTTGCCAGTAAAAATGTTCAATGTAGCACAAGCAACTTGCTGAACATCCTGTTGATACAGCACATAATGGTATTTTCCTTCTTTGGAACAACCCATGCATCAAAGTGTTGGCTCCTATTCATTTTGTGGTCAGCTCCTTTCCTACAATGCTGACTCACAGGCTGTTAGTCACCTCTCTATGCCTGGGCATTTGATTCTGCTGTTCCAAGGCTTGTTTTCCACTTGTCCTTATTGAATTTTCTGGTATTGATTTTCCAAACATTTCTCCAATTTACCAAGATAATTTTGAATTCTACCCCCATCTTCCCAAGTGCTTACAAAACTTCCCAGCCTAATGTCCTCCTCGTATTTTGTAACTGCACTTCATCATCCAAACTGTTAGCATAAACATTGAATAGTACTGGTCATAAAGCAAAATCCTGCAGGACCACTCAATGCTGACTCCCAGTTTAACACTGAGCTGCTGACAGTGGTCCTTTGAGTTGTTTACCAGTCTGTCACTCCCATTTCACGTGGGTGATATTGCCATATGTTGCCTTTGAAAATGATTTGTGGAGTTGTGTGAAACAATTTACGAAGGTCAAGATGTATTGCATTTTTCTCATTTCACAACAGGCCAGGTCAGTTTTCTTAGCCAGAGAGGAAAATAAGGCTGGTCTTGTTGTCATCTTGTCCTTCACAAATCCATGTCGGCTGTTCCTTAGCATCTTCTTATCCTCTCGATGCTGACAATTTGGTTTTTGTTCCAGTAACTTTTCACTTATTGAAGTTGTAACTCACTGGTTCCTCTATTCCACTGCCCCCCTCCCCTTAAATTATGTAAAATGGTTTTCCTCTGCCAGTCCTCTGGGAACTCCCTTATCTTCTGTATTCACATGAAGGTATTCACTAATTTTGGCTATTGCTTGAACTTGTTTCTGAAGTACTTGAGGGAAAACTTGGTGTGGGCTGATTAATTTGGCAAGAGACTTCAAAAATGTAGGTTATAGGGCTTGAGAGATGAAAGAACATAATATATAATATCGCATCAATTTTCACTGGGCACTATATCAGGCTTTTGGCTAAGATCAAGCTAAGTTTATGAAGTAAAGACAGATCTATCTATTTCTTCATGCTTCCACCAAATTTAAAAGGAGAATATGTAGGAAAATACTGAAAATTAGATAGAAACTGAAGGTGGTATTTATACTACTACATTTTTTTAAGGAGACAAAATGATTCTGCAGTCAAAAGGAAGAAATCAAAGCTCACACTTCAGTGCATAAACTGATTACAAGGGTCACCAAGGAATTGTTCTCACCATTTCCATCATCTCACAACAGTACAGTCTTATTTTTTATGGTTAACTAAAGATTATGTATCAAGCAGTATCACATTATTGACCTCAACATTGAGCACTGGTGCTTATTCCCGTTGTTCTTTATTTTCTACTTCTTCCCCTCTCTGAAATTTCAAATACAAAATATTTAATTAATCAAATTACTCCCACAAGGATAAAGAAACAAAATTACATCAAGGCCGGAGTTTTCAGCTTCACTTCGAAGCAAAATTTTCTTGTGTAATCATTTTTCAGCCAAATTACTTAAGTTTGCATGCATATGTCTTTCAAGTATCATGTATTTTCCCAGAAATCTGTATTTCAATATCTCAGAAAAATACCACATTTTCTCCTTTTCTTACACCTTCTCTCATTAAGATTTCACTTGTGTCAGGCTAGAAGACCACTCCATTTCCACTTGGGATGTACTAACTTTCCAGCTTGCTGGTATAATCCTCTTTGCTGCTATTAGTCACAGCTGTTCTGATATCAAGATTCTTTTGTCAAAAATTTCCATCATTACTGAACTATCACTTCCAAAGCACATGGAGAGGGAGTTTAACTATTTGGAAGCACAATTGACAATTCATTGGCAATTTTCAAAGGCAAAAATCTCAACATTAGAGCAGAGATCCAGTTTGACAAGCCAATCCTAGTATCTCAAAAAGTTGCAGTGAAGAACTTGCTAATAAAATGCAGATCCACAAGTATGAAATAATAAATTTATCAGGTGTATAAGAAGAATCTTTTTTGCTGAAATACACACAGATGAACCAACAGCAAAGCTGCAAGCTCATTTGAGAAGCTCCCTTCTCCCTTCTCTAAAGTACCTGCTAATTCCCAGGGAGCAGATATAAATACTACATTAAGAGTTGGACTCGATCTTAGAGGTCTTTTCCAACCTTCATGATTCTATGATTCTACGAAATACAGTAACCCTTGGGATTCCTATTTGTCTTTCACAATACTAATAGAATATCAATGCAATTATATGACTGCATAAACTCATTTCTTTTGGAAATCAGACTCAAACCAGCTGCAGAAGATCCTCCCTTGTGAAGGACAACAACCAGCAGATAATGGAAGGATGGGAATTTTGGCCAAGAATACCTCAGCTCTTACAAAAGCTGCTATTACATCACCATTACAAATTGAATACTAAGACAGATGGGGCACAGGGTTTTGGAGTCTCCTCTGAAAGATTCACCTGCAACAAACTGAAAAGCAAAGAGTTTGCCAGCAAGACAAAGACTAAAAAATCTTCTATATTCTCTTAAATGCTAGTTCTTCTTAGCCATTAAGCAATCCAGGCAGAGGAACTGCTTCGACTGAAATACTCATCCTCGCATCTGGGAAAGCTGGGAACATGTCCCAGCAGTGAATTATGAAGAAGATGGGAAATAGGTAATACATACCTCTTTGAAAGGGGTAACTATTGTTAGTTAATGTCACATTTATAGCGGACAACTAGATAATACCTCACAGTCTCTGTGGAGACTGCACAAATTGAGTTTGAAGACCAAAATCTTCAGGCTGGCAAGCAAAGCATCTGAGGTTGTTTTTCAGACTTTATGAAATTTGTGCTTGCTGTATTAGAGCTGCTCTGGGAAAAATGAGGTCATCATATCTTTATTCCTTCTTACTTTATTCTTTCAGCTTGAAAGTGTCCTGTGAAGGCCAGGCACTCATATTCTGTATTTCTAGAAGCTCTTTGAAGTTGGGTAATAAAAACAAGGTTGACTCTAATAGTTCAGATAGAGAAGGAGGCTGTAAGACTTCTGTTTCTTGTGTTGGTTTGATTTCATACGCGGTAGCTTGAAGCTGACTTGTAAATGTTCATCCTGGTGGTTAGTAGCATATGTCTTCAGGCTCAGACAAGGCAATCAGTGAGATCAAGGCAAGGTACAGATGTCAGTGTTGTACTTCCGAAGCAATATTAAATTTGAGAAATATGAATTAGAGAAAAGATTTTCACCTCCTAGAACACCTACAGCTATTTTCTAAGTTAAAGAATGTGAACAGACACAACTAAAAGACACACCAACAAACAACAAAGCAACAAAACCACAAACAGACAGACCAAGAATAATAACAATAAAACCCCACTACCCATTATGTGCCATTGTGTGCATACAGTAATTATGAGAGAGAGCAAAATATTCGTTTCTGGTTGGAAAAAGAAACTATCCATTCCCTTCTTTGTCTTCAATAGCTGCTTTTGGAAATGGGTTGAGTCCATTTCTAATATTGCAAAATCCTGTTATGAAATTGCAAGTTAACCAGGAACACAGTCATAATGAAACTAGGAAGTTGTCTTCACCAGTGACACCTCAAAGGCCGTTACCCATTCCTGGCTTTGATCTTCATGCATGGGAAGAAATATTACCTTTATCTGGTCCAGGCAGACAGCAGCTTCTCATATCTGTCTACAGATAGGAGATAACACCCTTTCTGTCTTGGGCATTTAGGGGGTATCAGAGAGCCTTATCATCTATCCAGCAGCCATGGGATAAGAAAGAGACCATTTTTCACAGTTACATGGAAATATACCATATTGCTGGGGCTAGTGTAGACAAAATGCAATGTTTTTTTAACTAAAGAACATGATTTGCTACCATAGCCACCCTTCAGCACAGACAGAGACACCTTAGGTTCAAAATGCATTCCAGGTGTGCAACTGGAGCAGATTTTATCCCATAGCAGGGGAACGGCAGATGCAGCAAGACATCTGCTCAGGATCCAAAAGAAGTGAAGGACATGGGCAGAAGAAAACAAATGAAAAACAGAAGGAAGGCATTAGTACCTTTTTCTCGTGGAGGATAGTTAACAGTTGTAAATAGGTCTTGTTCAAGGCATGAGTATTCCACTGGCTAAGGCAGCAGGCTCTATCCCTGAACTTTATCCCTACTGGCCTCTCAGCTTGCAGAGCTTAGGTGGTCTCAACAATATTCACCATTCCATCTTCTCATTGCCTTCACAGAACCCTTGTCTCTCTGACAGGCACGAGCTCCTCATTCCACACCTGACTACCTGACTCACCCTTCTCCTGCTTCCTCTTTTATAGCACAGCAAAATTCCACCCTTTCCACCCAACCCTCTCGTTCTTGGCAGGATACTGCAGATTTTGTTTATATTGCTTTGGGGCCTTGAGACAGGTCTGAGAAAAGGCTCCTTTGTACAGCTGCAAAGAAAGCAAGAGAGGTCACACTTTGGGCAGCAGAAGAGCTTTGTGGTTTTTAAAAAAAATTGTATGTGCTAGTTTACATGAACATCAATTCACAATTTAGAGTTATTTTGTACAGGGTTTTTGACAGGATTGAAAAGTATTCAGCATGTGAGAACTAAAAGGAATTTTTGCTTAATAATGAGAGAGTAATTAGTATGATTTTCATATGTATTGTGTATTTTTTCACATCCTTGGTGGAAGAGGAGTTGTTTTATCTGGAATTTACTTGGATTTTCCAATGTATTTGCAATGCCACACTTAGTTCCTGTGGAGGCTGACTCCAGCAGAACTAGTTAGACCAGCATGGAGCTTTTGAAACTCCCTTGTACTTCTTTGCTGCTCTTTACAGTGATGCCTTGTATTTACAGTACTTCACACTGAGTGAAAGCTGGGCATCAGATCTTCCCCTGATGCAAGTTATCAGCATCATTTTATTTGGAAATGTTTACTTTGTGATTGTGTGTGTCTTTCATTCTGTTTGATCTTTTTATGCATCTATAACCATAGGGTTGGGATTTATACGATGGGACTCCCTCTGTCATTCCGTGGGATTTTTCGCTCTGCAGACACTCCATAGCTTTGAAGGACTTCAGATCTTGAACAAAATGAGTTCACTGATGTGTCCCAGGAGAGATTGTTGACTAGTCTGTAGATGTAATTTTATGACAATGGATTGTATTCTGAGTTAATGTTTATGCACCATATGGTATGTTGTCAAGTTTCATTGTATTTATGAAGATCTCAATAAAATGAAGTAAAAATAAAAATACATGTTCAGGCCCCGTGTGTTTCCAAGAAAAATAACAAATACTTTTAGATTTTTCCTTTTAATTTAAACTTGCCCATGATAAACAACAGGTAATAATAATGGTAGGACTGACCTGGACCAGAGATAAAACATGGGAAGTTCAAGAAGTAGTACAGAAACACTGAGGACTATAATTGGTGAGCCTGTTTAGAGGTACCTAACTTAGGTACTGCAATCATTAGGATTTCTAAAATCACAGAATCACAGAATGGGTAAGGTTGGAAGGGACCACATTGGGTCACCTGGTCCAACCTCCCTACTCAAGCTGGCTCATCCCAGAGCACATGGCACACAATTGCATCCAGACGGTTCTTGAACATCTCCAGTGAGGGAGACTCCACAGCCTCTCTGGGCAACCTGTTCCAGTGCTCAGACACCCACACAATAAAGCAGTTCTGCATCATATTCAGGTAGACCTTCCTGTGCATCAGTTTCTGCCCCTTGCCTCTTGTCCTATTGCTTGGCACCATCGAGAAGAGCCTGATCCATCCTCTTGGCACCTTCCCTTCAGATACTTGTAGACACTGATGAGATTCCCTCTCAGTTGCTGCTTCTTGAGACTGAACAGGCCCAGTTGCTTCAATCTTTCCTCATAAGTGAGATGCTTCAGTCCCTTAATCATCTTCATAACCCTCCACTGGACCTGCTGCAGGAGCTCAATGTCTCTCTTGTAGAGAGGAGCCCAGAACTGGACACAGCACTCCAGGTGAAGCCTCACTACAGCTAAAAATGAGACAAGTATTGCATCAGTTGCTTAAGATGCTTGATCTCCTCAATCAATGGAGCCTCCATGCCTGGCAGGTGGTGTTAATCACCTATTGTGGTCTGCTGGGTGCAGAATACAACCTACAGGTTCTTGCTGACTGGTTATCCTGCAGACTTATTGCAAAGGTGCTTATGACAAAGCAGTAAGCAAATGAGGGTACAGGAAGCCTAAGAAGTAATCTGTGAAACGATAAAGAAATAATACATTTCATGGGGGGTAAAAAACTGCACAATACTCACACCCTCACCTTTGGCTTAAAATATCACAAAGAATTCAAGGAACAGAGTAAACTTGGAGAATTCTTTTCAGTCAATTTTATTTTTTTCTTACTGTGGTCATTACCAAGTTGTTTAGCTTCTATTGTCAAAATATTACCTGGAAAATCTTTAAATCTGTAATTAAACACAGAAATAATTTTCCATTAGCATATTCCTAGTGCAGCTCATGTGCTGCTAAGAAACATTTGCAAATTAGAAACATTTACATTACAAATATCACAGGTGTTTTTGTATTCATGTGCTGAGAAAATGGAAAAGGGAGTTTAAAACCAGTTACCTCTTTCTTCCCTGCTGTCCCAGTTTAATATCTCCCCTCCAAATGATTTGCCTCCGCTCAAGCAACGTGCCTGCATAGGATCCACTAAGGTCTGCAGCATTCTACAGGAGTGCTGAGTCCACACAGCAAAATCCGTTGGAAGGACGGGACATAAAAGATATAAGCATATAATTAATTTTATGAATGCAAATAGTCCACTGACTTTCTGGGAGACCATTTGCTCAGTGTGATGAATACACTAAGCATGTCTGTAAAGCTTTTCAAGTCTGAACTCTTTGACTAAAATCCTTGGCATTTATGTAAATATGCATTAAGCACAATAAATTTCAGTCTCAGTGGAATTCTCTGGGTGTCTGTATGGTCATCCAAACTATTAGTGCTTTTATGCTTTCTTTGGAAGTGTTGTTCTCTTCAGAATTAGCAAGATAAATGGGTCACTTGCAAGAAATGCTAGAAGTTGGTTCTGGCAGTGTTTTCATTTTTCCTTTTCAGCTTTGCCCAGAATTAGATATTCTATTAAGAATAGCTTAATTACAGAACATACATGTATTGGGGGGTGTCCTAAAAATTGGAGCATGAAGAGTAGCTCATACTTGGCATATGCCTCCTTTAATTTGCAGTATGGGCTAAAGGAGAAATCTGTACTTGCATTGATGGAAAGTGCATTATTGTGACTCTTTTTCCGTAGAAGAATTAGGTAGTTCCTTTGTACCATGTACAGACTACCAGCAGTACAGAGTTCAGTCAGATCTTCGTGGGTCTTTATGAAGCCAAAAGCCATATTTGTAACTGCTGACTGACCAGAAAAAGTATTTTCAGCAATGTTTGCAAGGTGAGAACAGAGAAAGTAACATAAACTACCTAACTGATAATCAAATATTCATCACAAAAGCAAGGGCAAGAAAGGCATTCACTCTGAGTCAGGGATCTAAACTGGCCAGATACATCTGACATTTTTACAATGGAGTACTCAAGTGTAAGTAACAAAATGAAACATTTAAATTGTTATTGAAAAATAAAGCACCATCTGCAGAAATCCCACAGATTTTGGACATGCAGGCTTCCTGGGCTCAATAATTTATGTGTGTGAGCAAGGAAAACAAGATTTCCCTCTTTTTACTGCCTTCAGAGCTTGTGCACATCCCCATGCTGAGTCATGAAACATGTTTCTGTAATATATTTCATATGGCAAGCAGAGGCTCATCAGTTCCATCTTTGCAGATTTCCTTTAGAATGCATTTTGAAAGGTTCCAAGAAAAACTTGCATTAAGAGAACACTGAAAGTTCAGTTCTGCCTCACTTAGTCATGGCAAGAAACACCTCCCTGTGTGATGGGTCCCCCTGAAACCTGCAAGGAACTGCTACTTCTCCCTCAGCTGGAGGCAGAAGAACAGATTCTGTCTCAAATCCTGTGCCATCTTTCTGTGGCAAAAACCACTACAGTCCACCTAAATCTAGAGATCCCATCCAGCTGGTACACTCGAAACATACGGCTGTTATCCTAACCAACTGTTGTGTCTACAGTCTTAGTGACCCTGTACTCATCCATCACACTCAGCTGGTGAAGAAGCCATCTGCATGAGCCCTCTTGCAGATGCAGAGGCCCATAGTACTCTCCTGGGTTGGTGAAGTTGCAGCAAAAGAGACCCAGAGAGATCAGCAACACCTCAGTCCAGAAGTTAACAGAGGTCTTTGTCATACTTTTAACACCAGCTCAGGACCTGATATGGAAAAAAATGTCATTCACTTTCAGCCTCAGAGAGAGGGGAACCATTCTGGATTAAACATTGCTATTAATAGTAGTAATTTGCCTTTAGGCAAGTAGCAAAATGCAATGAATCTGAGCCTGCTTGCTCACAGCTTTGGAAAGGCATGAGACACCAGAAACTCTGCTATTAACACAAAAATAAAACAAAAACCCCAAAACAAACAAATGAAAAAACCACCACCACAATCTGTTATCTGTTCCACTTCAGCACTATGGCTTTCTTCCATTCCTACAAAAATATATGACTGTGTCACCGTGGACTGGCATTAAATGGGGAAATTAGTGGTACTCAGGAAAGGAACATCTTTTTACAACACTTTGCATTACTTAATGGCAAGTTTCCTGGCAGTTGCTGTGCCCCAGAATAACATTGTACTGGGAATAAGAAATGTTCTTAGGGATGTTGCTCCTGGGGACCACTGAGTTGCACAGTTTTCAAGAAAGATTCCTCCTGGAACTGCACATTCAAATGACCAAAGCTGTTATCAGAGAGAGCCTGAAGCATTTATGTCCCTACTCTTGACCTTTATTTCACTGCTTTTACTTACTTTCCTTTCTGCTGATTTAATGCACATGTGCATAAAAAGCATACTGATGATCAGATTTCTTTTGCTTATGCCTCATTATAGGTATGCTGGTAACTATGCATGTTCATTTAACAATGTGTTGATACTGTCTTGCCTAAGCACTGTTAATACTTGATGGCTGAACTTAATCGCAGGACACATCTGGCACTATTAGGTTTGAATCTGTGGTTTGAGAGTTCACCTACAAACACAATTCTTGTTGCCACAGGAATTGGTCTATTATGTTGTATCAATTCTTTGTCACATAAACAAAAATGTAAATGATCTGTGCAGTAGATGGAATTTCTTAAAGCAAATATTCCAGGCAGGACCTTAGCTGCTGGATCATAGCCTGCCCACACTTTCCTTTCCTGTTGTATGGCAGAGGCAGTGCTGGGTTCTCTCAAACTATGTTGAGGGGTGGTGGGAAGCCCTTCCACACATTTATTTGTCAGCAAAACATGGGTTGTAAATAATGTCCTCCTGACTTTGCTGAGAATGACTTGTTGTTTGCAACATGTCAAGAGGAAGCTGATCATACTTAATATGTGGAGAGGGCTTCAGCCTTCTTCCCCCAGCATACATGTGTATTGGCCGTTTGGAGCAGAGGAATCACAGTACAGAGAAGGGCAAGCACTGCGCACATAGGTCTTGGACTCCTTTGTGGGCATCCAGCAAGCTAAGCCTCATCCCTGCCTCTCACAAACAGCTGCCAACTTCTTCATGAAGTGACAGACACACAGAGGTTACTGTGGTCCTTCTGGGCTTGTACTGCTCAGATAAATCCTTATTCTTTGGCTTTGCAGACAACATGCCCTAGCACATTATCTAGCCAATGTCTACACAACTAGCAGTTCTGTACATTGCTCTGCTTAGAAGAGATTTACCATGTTCTGTACTTATAGTTTGTTCTTTCTTTGTTGTGCCTATTCGGGCTTAAATTGTAAACTTTTCAAGGTAAAGGACCTATTATTTTGCTAGACTTTACGATTGTATAGGCTAACAGCAGTGTAGTTGTATTTCTTCCGACCTTTATACCTTGAAAGATTACTTTGTGTAGAAATTAGCCTTAGATAGTTATTTTGTCTCTATTCCAGACCTAAGCTGCTATTTTCAGATTTCAACCAAATTTTGGATTAATTTCTGAATTTCTGTTTCAGTAGATTCTAAGCGTGCCCAGTTCTCCAGTTGTACCAGCTTGGGTATTGGAGAATTTTCAAACACTTTCTTCTTCTCTGTTAAAAACATTGCACTGTTTTAGTCTTCACTTCAAAATACTATCATGCAAGTGTCTAAAATACTTTTTATTATTTTGAAATCTTTCAAGGATTTCAGTTGGAAATATTTGACAGACATCTGCTTCATTTTATTTCCACAGGATAAAACAATTAATTAAGCCTAAAGATCTAAGAATAGAACTGCAATAAAATGAAGTGTGAACTACTTGCTTAAGCCTCAGAGCTCCATACACCTTTCCTAATGAGTCTGTTTGTCATGAAAAGAGAAAGAAGAGTTCTTTAAAAGAACAGCAAAAATACTGAGCCAGCAGATGATGTGTGGAGTGTTTTGACAGAGTAACTTGAGTGCAGCAGTGAATCATTAAACTTAGCAAAATGGTGAAGGAAAGGTTTGCTACAATCCACAGCCTGTAGTGAGATCACCAACTAAACTCACTTCATGACAACAAAAGTTGCCCTAGACTGATGAAAAAGTGTCCTCTGATAGAGGTCAGCATTCCTCCGCCTAAACAGGTCTTTTAGGCTTGTGGAGTTAAAAATCTGTTAGCTTGACTTTCTTGGACAAATTATACAGTAGCATGTGGCCATCAGCACTGTGAAACCTTTTGTGGGTTATAAGATTATTAACTGACCATTCAAATTCTAGAAATGTTGCATTTATAGCAGCAATCAGCTCCTCAGAGAGGAGGCAGCAGAGTGTGAAACCTGAATTCAAGCAACAGAGAGGCTGAAATAATAATTAAAACTAGAAATAACTTGGAGCTGCTAGAAATTTTATTCAAAGTTTGCAATATAGCAATAATATCTATATTTGTGTAGACATGTGTGCATGGACGTGTGTGTAATGACAGTGACATAGTTTCCAAACAGAATGATGGTTGCCAAATCTTGTTCACTAGCTATCATAATTTGCCAGTGTGAACTGTTTTTAAATATTCTCTAAGGACTTCTGGTCATAAATATTTCTAAAGAGAATGCACTTAACTCATGCCAGTCAATATCACAAAGCAACACTACGGCTAAATTAGCAAAGTAGAGAACTCTTACCTACTGACTAAACCTTGATGTTTCTTCTGTCTAAAGCTCCAGATCTGCAGCTTATGTGGTAATAGTATTTCCAGTTTCAGAAAGTGTGCACCCTGATATTACATTTTCATATAGAATATTAAATACTTTATAGCAGATTTTCTTACTAAGGAAACTCGTTTGCCTTGAGGAAAAAAAGCATCCTCCTCTGAATTTCCTTTAACTTTACAGGACACTGCTTTTCTGAGAACCGGTATCTCCCCTGGACAATTCAAAGGACTACACAGAGGACCTACTTTTTTCTCAAGGAACCTAAAATACTGTGTTTGGACTTTTAAGTCAGTCCTAGTATACGGATGTGGACTTCAGGTAGAATGAGCAATGCAAAGAACTTGTTTGGACTTGGCATCTCCTTGTATTTTTGGGGACTGATGGACCTTACTACAACTGTGCTGTCAGGAAGTGCCAGGCCCCTCAGTGAAGGGCGAGAAGACGCCCTGTCAGACAAGCTGCATCAGCGTATGAAGAGGAGCTGGGTGTGGAACCAGTTCTTTGTTCTGGAGGAGTACACGGGAACTGACCCTCTCTACGTTGGGAAGGTAAGACCCACACTGAGAGGATATCTGACAGAGTAGATGCATCTGTGTATCTGTGAACTGTGGTGAGACACGGGATGTCTCCCCAAGTGCTTCTACCTTCTTTCAGGCCATGAATTTATCCACATTAATTTCACTTCTGCTTCCAAGAGCTTTTGCCTCATGTCACCTTCATTTGGGAAGAATTTCTGTTTCAAGGGGCTGTCAATATATTTGCCTGTTTCAAAGAGATCTGCTGCATCAATCATCATCTGTAATTTGAGGTAGTGTTAGAAAATCTGCAGCGATCTTTCCAGGGACTCTACAATGTCAAGGCAAAGCAAGGTTATATTGACATATTTGGATTAGGAAAGAAAGGAAGAGATTGTGATCATGTTTCTGTCCATGATCAAGTCAGCTGGAAGCTGAAATTCACAATCAAATTAAATAGCCATTTTCCCTTGAAAACTGACATTTCAATTTTTGCTTTCTGCAAATCTCTAAGATCAGAGTCTCTTCTGGCTTACCACATCTTGACTTGAGGTTAATTCTGTGGACTACAAAGAAGTTGCTCCAGATCTAGAAGAGTAGAGGGACAGCTCATTAAATCCAGTCATGAAGGGTCCTTTTTTTTTGGATCCCTTATACTGCAAGAACCTACAGATCAGTAAAAATATGTGTAAAATGTACTCCTGAGCTCATCCTATCTACTCAGTAATATTTTGCATTTACTCTTCTGTAGCTCCTTGGGGAACAAACTGATGGAAGTCAGAGCAGTGATGTCTGCCATCATAATCTGCCTTACTATAACCATCCTCTTTTTTTGTTTTCTGACTGTTTTTAAAGACCCTGAATTGTTTAAAGTATGAAGTCTGTTATTCAAAGGTTTATGGTCAGCATCAGGTTTGCTTCTATTCTACACCAAGGTCACATATCTGGACAAAAATGGGAAGGGGGAGAGTTAGTGTGCGTAAGTGTTTGAACAATACAATTAGGTTTTCACATACCTAGAATATCAGATGAGTGGATACTAAATATAGGTATATATGAAAAATAAAGTCTAAGAAAGGATGTCAGAAAAAAATCCTAAAGATTTTGTTGATTAGTTTTTATATGATATAAGTTCCTTTTTCCTTCCAAGCTATTCAACTGCAGGGATGGGGGGAAATTACATATCCAGGGGCCCAGTTTGAACTCTTACTTATCATTCTACAGTCCCATAGAGCTAAGCTGTGCTCTCAAGGCATACCAGTATAAATCAAAATGAATCCACGGGCTTCAAAAGACCTCCTCCTGATTCATCCCTGCATGATTGACAGCAAGATGTGCTCTCCTTCCTCCCACAGCAATGGCATTACTAGTGATTGCCGCCAAATGAGACCTCATTAGTCTTCATTCATCTGTGCACCTAGCTTTTTAGCTCTTGATATCTCTATTGATTAAAGAAATTAATATTTGTTTTCATGCAATTCCCAGCTTTGGAACAAGGGCCAGATTTATTATTTCATGCACTCAGTTACATCTGAAATGGCTTCAGGTTTCCACCTTGAGCCAAATTTTAGTTAAAACAAGTACTGGGAGAAACTGACTCATCTTTGTTTTAGACGTGATGGTGTCATTAGGAGGAAAAACACTTGGCACAGTCAGCAACACTTGAGCTCGCCACAACTTGGCTCTGCTGGAGGGAGGGAGGCAGAGATGGCTCCTCACGGTCTGTGCCCACCACACAAAAGCCCAGGCTGCCATCAGTGAGCTCTCTCCAGGGCTGCCTACACCACAGCAGTGTTAGCACAGGGGTGCACAAGGGCTAATTAGCCCCCACAGTTAACAGGGCCAATTAGTCCCACGCACTGCTGAGCTGACATGGCTGGATCACTGAAGACCTCCTAACTCAGTACTGCTCCGTGTAGTCCTGAATCCAGGGAACTCTGCTGCCAAAAGCAGCCTCAGAGCGTCACACGTTTTATCTTCTCCCATCCCTGAAGTGGGTGAAGAGCAGCCAGCCACTCAGTGGGATGAATGCCATGGGGACTGCTGTGAGGCAAAGGCTTCCCCTCCCATCACACAGCCAGAGGCACAGGCACTGCATTCCTGCTGCTTGTATCTTAGGGATCCTTAGGAAAGGGGTCAGCAGGGAATAGACTGTGGGCTGAATTAATTGTTCTGGCAGACCAGAAATTTTTCAGCCCAAGTCACCCCGGGCTGACTCAGAAATAGCTCTGTAAAGGCTTGAGTGGAGCAGGGCAGAGGTGTGCTAGGGCTCCCAGTCTGCTGCTGGCTGCTTGCACCAGCCCTCCAAAACAGCCCTGAGTCCCACACCAGGCCAGGCAGAGTCTTTTTTAACTGATAGCACCCATGACACCCTGAAACATCCTGATAGCCAGGCCTTGCTTTTATCCATATGCTCTCTCCAAGCTCTTGTCAGCAGGAGCTGCACAGCACAGGTCCAGTTTTACAGCTGTTTCTGGCTGCCTATGCATGACTGGAGCAACCAAAAAAGCACCCTGACTTGAACCATAGGTTCAGGCCTGCCCAATATGATTTCCAAGGCTGCTATGTGTCTATAAACTTTCCTCTGTAACTGTAAGGCAAGGTGCAAAATATCTTCTAGACAGGGAAATGAAAAGGAACTTCCTGAGGTGAAGTTAGTACATTTTTTACCTTTCTCCATTGTTCATGATAGTGATTTAAAGTACTTCAGCTTCAGAGGGTTCCTGGTCCTGTCACAGATAAATACAAGGCTCCAGTTTTCCTACAGGTAGCCGTTATTGGCTAATAGGATGAACTAGGGAAACTAAAGCCCCTTCATTTGCCACAGCAGGTATTTTTCACATTCATGTAGCAGCCTAAACTGTGTCAGTAATTGAACTGGGGACAGACTTCACCATTTTGCCATGTTGGAGACTCCCCAACCTTGTTTCAAACAAAAGAAGTATTTGAACCACAGCAGCTGAATGCATGAATAAAATGCATCCTTTCCACAGACTATCAATGCAGATCGACCAAACTCATTCACACATTCTCACAAAATCCCCTGCAGGTTCTACCTCCCTGGAGGCAGAGAAGGGAGAGCAAGTCACAGACCAATTAGCAGAGCTGTGCGAGTCCTCTCCTGAGCTGCTCACTGCAGCACCACTCTCTTCCACATGGCCTTTGCCAGGAAATTTGTCATTCCAATGCAGACACAGCCTTAATTTTTGGCATTATTCTCAACAAAAGAGGCAACCCAGGTTGACACATTTAAAAATTTCTCAGGAGTTATGGACTTTATTCTTCCAATACTCCATTCCTTAATATGGAGGGAAAAGTACAAATTAATTCCTCCTACTCTGTGTCAGCCACATGGCAGCAAAAATTAAGCCCCGGCGTAAAACTAGATTACCTTTCCAACACAGTGACTTCTACATCACTCCAAACTACAGCATCCTGATATTATGGTTTAGTGTGAGCTTCAGTCCCTTCAGACACCAAATTCTTTCAGATTTATTGCAATCTGGCAGTATTATGTCTTGATTTTCTAAAAAGAGCAGGTTATACAAGAAGCTGCAATAGTGCTGCTAGAATTTCTTACTGCCTAGCCTTGGTTGAGGCCCAATTTTTTTTTAACAAATCACAGTTAGACAGAGATCCTCTTGTACTCCCAAATTCTTAATAGTGTGCCATGTTCATTCCTTGTTTACTCCCTTCACAACTGCATTCATTCCAAATAGGGCTTTGGACAGAAGGTGTAGTTTAACCCATGAGTTTGATTCAGTATCTTCTTCTAAGTATTTTGAACATTCCTGAACACCTACTGCTGTTTTAAAAAAATGCTTACTTCTTTTTCTTCTTATTCTTCTCTTCTTTTTCTTTTCCTGTTTCTTTTCCATTCTCCTTTTTCCTTTTTTTTTTTTTTAATTTTTTCTTTAAATATGACCTCTTAACCTCTTCCTCCTCGATTGACAGAGTAATTTGAAACAGAAACAATGTAATCT
>JAWWEU010000081.1:69732593-69796735 GCA_035583155.1 Acropternis orthonyx | reverse complement strand
CTTCTTTTTCTTTTCCTGTTTCTTTTCCATTCTTTTTCCGTTTTTTTTTTTTTTTTAATTTTTTCTTTTACTTCTTTCTTTTTTCATTTTTCTTTTCTGTTTCATTTTTCTTTGCCTTTTCTTTGACTTTAAATTAGACTTTTTCTTCTTTTGGGTTTTTTTTTTTCCTCTTTCCTTATTTAATGAGGACTTGTTGATGTTCCAAAACACATTTACTTCCATCAGGCCCACCTCTAATTCCCCAGTCAGGTGTAACATCTGTATCTGTCTCAGCATCTGCATTCTTTCACTGGTGCACTGATGCACTAAAACAAATGCCAAAATGTGGCTTACTGGTTCTGAATCAATTTGAAAAGCTATAATAATGTCCTTCTTCTGGAAGCATCCTCTTTACTAGCTCCTGCAGCGATAATCTCTGAGTTATGGGTGTTTAGGGTAAGTAATGACAACCACTGTCTTTTTTTAAATTAATCACAAGATGGTGTTTCCTGAAGATACGCCAGTTTGCAGCCCTAAAGCCTGCATGTGAATTAATACACGTGGCAGACATCTAAATTTAACCGTTCACCACTGCCAAATTATTCTGGGCTTGTTCTTCTGCTGTTTAGCTAATGCATCACCTGAGAGCTGCCAGCATTCCTCCAAAGGATTGATGTGTCTCAGATGTAGTAGCCACTTCAAGGACCAGTGACTAAGCAAAGAAGTGAAATATCAGTGACCGAACATGGCCATTGTCACAACCTGCACGTTCTGCTCTTGCAGCCCCATCGCAGGGCTGTTGCCCTTATGACTCACTGCCCCAGCAGTCATTAAGGGTCAATGGGCCACCTACACACAGACCTGTCTGCAGGGTGGGACATGCCATAGAAAACCATGAGATCCCACCTCAGCTGAAATCAGTCTTGCTCTAAAATCAGAAGTGAGTCCGAGTTTTGTGTGGGTCATGTGACCTACCTGAGAGGCAAGTAAGGAAGACAACCTTCAGAGAATGAACATTTTCTGACCAGACCCCTCACTGGGGGAAAGGGTCTTTCAGCTCCCTAGTCAGTGGGACCTTGTGCCCTATAACAGCTGAGGAGCCACTCCACTGGCATTAGAAATGCTTTGGTCAGATAAGCTGTTTTGTCCACATCCGTATTAAAATTTTTCCTATGTAATAAGTTATTGTAATTTTTTGCATTTGTGTTTTTAAAGAGCTCAGAAATGAGATTTCTTCTTTCTTTCTTGAGAGAATAGCCTGTAATCAAATGTACAAAGTTTGACTTCTGCTTTTCAACACAAATTATCCATTTCTGTTTAGATTCTTTCTTCAAATCCTACCACTCCTGGGTTCATATATTCAATTTATCATTCTAAGATTTTTCTATCCAGTACAAATATTTACCTATATTTGGTCCCATTCTTCAAAATTACTTCCATATGTCCTTTGAGCTCACCAAAGCATTAAAACACACTGAATTCTGATCATATTCCTGAAATAATTTGCTCATATATGCATTTTAAAATGCATTTAACTGCATCCAGCCCACTTAGACCATTTTTTAAATTATTTATCCTTTATTCATCTGCCAAAGTGATAATCACACTGGAAAACAGTATTCACATCTGAACCATTTCGATCATTGCACCTCAAGTCTATTGCCTTCCTGTCCTTTGGGACTAAACCAACACCATCTCTTGGCATTGATATTTATGCTCTGTTCCTCAAAAGCAAGGAATTATGAGCATACCATTGTGGATATTCATAGTGTGAGTGAAATTAAGTGATTTGTCTTTTGATAGTCATTCCAGTATTTCATGGGAAGCAGGTGTCACAGAATGTAGTCCCCAGAATGATTTGTTTCCCTGTTTTAGATTATACTTAGCACAGAATTTACTTTTGCTCTGTTCTGTTGCATTCACAGCTATCTGTGGCTGCTCAGAACTAATTAGCAGTCATGCAATAAATCCATTTGCTAATTTCCTATAAAATCTGGGATGCTTCTCATCTCTATAGCTTGCCATGGGCAAAATCAAATGTTTCTTGCTGCTTACCTTACCTACTGTTTGACAATAAATCTTTCCCGAAGATGTAAGGAACCAGACTAGTTTCACTGCTCAAATTTATGTGGGAAAAAAATTAAAATATTTCTGAATCATAACATTTATTGAGTAGCTCTTCCATCAGGCTTTCCCCTTGATCCCAAACAGATTTGCCTTATTTACCCCAACATTATGCTTCCCTTATAATACCTGACTCCTCCTGAGCCATGTGACCAAACACAGTCTGCAGTTTTGCTGACCTCACTTTATTCCAAGCCTTCTCCGTGGCCATTGTAACCAGGCAAAAGATAATTATTTTGCTAGAGTGAGACTCCAAAAAGGCACAGAGACTGTTCCTGTTCGGATGCCTCTTCCTTTTCTTCTGCCACAGCTGTGGGTGCAGAAATGGGAAGACGGGAGAAGGTTTTCAATTGCAACTCTGCAATACACACTTTACTGAGTATTTGCCTCTTTCCACAAAGCAAGTTCATTAAAACCAGTTTGTGAGTCCCAACAATGTGATCAAAATATTCAGGATGATCATGTGCTTAGTATTTCTCAGCAGCTGCTTACCCAGCTCATGGTCTAATTGAATCCCATTCCTTTCCCCAGCTCCACTCTGACATGGACAGGGGAGATGGTTCGATCAAATACATCCTCTCAGGAGAGGGAGCTGGCATTGTGTTTACAATTGATGATACAACAGGGGACATTCATGCCATTCAGCGACTGGACCGGGAAGAAAGGTCACAGTACACCCTCAGAGCACAAGCTCTGGACAGGAGAACAGGACGGCCAATGGAACCAGAGTCGGAGTTTATCATCAAAATCCAAGATATCAATGACAATGAACCCAAGTTCCTGGATGGACCTTACGTAGCCTCTGTTCCAGAAATGTCACCTGTGGGTAAGGCAGATTTTGTGGAGTCTCTTTCCCTTATAAGCAAATTAGATATAGTCACCAAAACACAGATTCCCTGACTCCTTGAACTCAGCTTTTGAGCCTTGTGCAGGAGCTGTAGGATAGAAGAGCTTACTCTGGGGTGCCTGGCTGCTGTGGAAAAGGGAGAGGAGGCTTTATAACAGCATCAACTGGGCCCCTTCAAAAGAAAATGTGCAAGTGGAAGCCCAAGAGCTGAAAAAAGATCAAACATGTTGTGCTCAGACCACTCACAGTAACATAATGCCCCTTCTCCCCTACCATCAGATGGTAGCAATAGTAATGACCATTAGACAGCCATTACCTTCCAGAAAATAACACAATTTTAGCAAGCTATCCTAATTCATACTGAGAGCTCAAATACTGTCCAGGAGCCCTTGAAAACATGGGGAAATGAAAACAATCCTGAGCTCCTTCTAATCCATGTAGCCTGCACTAAACAAAGTTTGCTGACTCCTGAGATTCCAGTACTATTTGCCCTCCACTTTCAGAGAATGAGATCACATTGAAGGCAGTCCTGTTATTGCAGTGCAGAAGGCAAACAATAACCTTCCTAGCTACACTAATCAGGAGAAATTATTACCATATAAGAAATCAAATAATCACATAAAATATTGGTTTTCTGGACTTTTTTCTTTCTTTTTGGGTTGCTTTTTGGCTTTTGGTTATTGCTTTTTGGCTCTGTGACATCACTGCAGAGATAATAATAACATATAAATCTCATGTCCTGAAGTTACAGATATGCTTCAGCTTCTCATTCTTCAATATTATGTTGACATAAAGCTAGAGAGAAGCATCAAATACAAAAGCTACAGTCAGAAATAATGCTTCTTAATGGTAATGGCTAGCTTGTATTCAGATTTATTTTCTAGTGCTTATCTAGTAACACTGGATTTGTTTCTAACACAAAACATTTTGTAGAAGGCTAGATACATTCATAAAGGCATTGTCTGACATTTTAAGGAGTCAAAATTCACATATATTTCAGTTGTGCCTCATCTGCTCCTTGCTCTTGATAAATTCCATCACCTGTAAGCCATTACTAGCTTCATAGGAAGCAGACCTTGAAAACCAATTGAATAAAGAAATATATATGCCTCTGTGTGGTTTCAAAAAACACTTAAGCAGTGTATAATCTCTAGGTCATGCAGTGTAAACTGCAATCCCACAGAGAGATTATCTGAGAGATATAACCCTTCATGCTCACTATTTGTGTACAATTTTCATCCCTTAGTCAACATACAGCATCTATGGGCCTGCTACAACAGTTCATGATTTATGTCAGGATAGATACAGAACTTATTTGAGTTGCCTTTAAATAACATTTAAAATCAAGAGAAGGGGGAAAGAAGTAAGCAGTATATAACTATCACCTGTCTGCAAACCATAATAAACACTGTTACATCAGCAATTCTGTAACTGTGGTCCATAGAGTACTTATTCTTTTACATCTTCTTACAGACACATGATGAATTAATGCCTATTAATTTCTTCTGTGCTAATGAGGTACAAGTATGACAAATAAGTACAAAGACTGTGAGCATCAAATGAAGAAATTTGGTGCGGGAAAAGCTCTTGTTAGGCATTTCAATTTACTTTGACCTGTGTGCTTTTCATGCCAGCTCTTTATCCCTCAAGGTCTTATCTTGATGGTTTTTTTGTCAGGCACCTCTGTTATCCAAGTGACAGCAACAGATGCTGATGACCCAACCTATGGGAACAGTGCAAGAGTAGTATACAGTATTCTCCAAGGACAGCCATATTTCTCTGTGGACTCTCGGACAGGTATGTTATTTCATCAGGGAATGAGTCAGTGTGAAAACCAAAAGAAAACATTGCAAGCAGAAAGAAAGGGCAATGCATCATCACTATGGTCAGAGAAATAAATTTCCATTACCTGGAGCCAAGATAGAGCAGCATTGTGTGCGGGCTAAAGTAAGGCTGTGGTAGTGAGTTCCAGAAGAAGATGTTTTTTCCAGTGATATATTTCTCTGAATGACCATATTCTGCAGCTTGGGTTCTGGGTGGGTTTGATGCTGTAAATACTCTTGCTGGCTTCTATCATTGCAAAATGTCTTCAACATATCTAGCTTAGTGGAAAAAAAGATATAAGCCAACCAGGACTGAAAAGTGCAAGCTAAAGGATGCTGTTATTTGAAGTAGTTTTACCTAAGGGTGTTCTTGTTAATAACCTTAAATTTATCTATAGGACGCCCTCTCTGTTTTGCTTGCTTTTTCTCTCTCTTTTCAGTATATATCCAAGGTTTATATTCAAAAGAGGAATCTGAAAGATTTTGACAGTTTCTAAAGGGCATCTGTAGTGCTAAGGTCAGAAACTCATGAGGCTATAGTCGCTGCTGGGCCCTAGGGAAAAACAAAAAAAATACTGAATAATCTGATCCTGAAAGTTAGCAGTTTACAGAGTAGGTGCTCGAGCCTAACTTGTATGTGCTCTAGACACACTTGTATGTGGCATGTTATTTCCTCAGCTTTTTTTATATTTACAATATCAATAAGCCAATAATGTTCCCTTTGTAATCAGCTTATCAACCACAGACGAATAAGGGTGTAATCATAGATTTGCTGAGTACTGGATGATTTCTAAGACAAAGCAGCATTCAGGGTCAGATCCAATACAGCTTTAACCACTAGGGTGCAACCTAGATAGGCCCTTAAGTCCAATATCATGTATTCGATTGGCATTTAAGCCAGAAAAGGTCTTTTTCTCCATTTACTAGTTTCCCAGTCACTTAGACCTCTGGACAAGTTCAGAGATGGCTCAGCCTTTAGCTGCCTCACCGGGCAACAGGACTCCCATTTAGACTAATCACTGTTGTGAGCCAGAAGCCATTTCCCCATCACAAGCACAGGGCTCTAATCAGCATCAACTGTGCCAAACTACTCAAGGGGTTTGGTAACCCATAAAGTACAGTTGCAGCTCTGATGTTCTTCTAAAACAGAGCTAGAGCATAAACTATCAACAGCTCCTTTATATTGATAGATAGTGATTAAAACACCCAACAGTGGACAACTCATTTCAGTACACTCCTCTTCTAGAAGCATTTGGGGTCCTTACCATTTACCTCCCAGCACAACCTCTTGGTTCCAGAAGTTTGCTCCTGTTCCTATTCTGTCACTGGCCTCGTAGGTGTTGGAACAAATGTCTATGTGAAAGCACAACTTCAAAGGAAAGCTGAGAGCCTCCTCCTCCTCCCTTTTTCAGAATATTTTCACAGCTGGACCACAAACATATTCCCCTAGAAGATAAAAAAGTAGATTTAAATCCCTTCAGGCAGATAGGCAAAGGTGCCTGAGTCTTCCACTTCCCAAGAAATCATCTGGCTGTTACAAAAAACAAAGGGCATCACCTCTGTTCTTTACTACTTTTTTTTAAGAGCACAAACCTCACTCAGTTTAGTCAAAGAAATGGTGCCAGCACATTTATTTGGGAAGATCTGAGTGTCTGAACCTTTCCCCTAGCCTTTTCTGTAGCCCTAAGGAAGGTTTTAATGTTCACCACCATCTTTAGTATTTCTCTGCTGACTGGTTGTGCACAGCAGCACCACATCCTCCCTCCTCTGCAGTGCTGCTCCTCTGGGTCCCTGATCTGGCATTGAGTCCTGGTCTTCTGGACTGGCCCTTCTATAGGGACCAGAAGCCCCAAAGATAGGCATGGCAGATCCTAGGTTTTAGGCCCTGATGTCTTTTTTGAGGTCAAGCCTGTTCTCTATTAATGACAAGCCAAGAGTGGAAATTCCCTACAAAATGTTCACGTATGGAGAAAATACTTCCCAAAATGCTAAGCATTTTCATGTCTTATTTATATCCATCGCAATTGAGGAGCACTTCACAGGAGTCACTCAGCTTTGCAGGATGGGACTCTGAAGGACTCCATGCAGCAAAATTAAAACAGCACACTGCAAGTTGTTCAGTATCTGATCACTATTTCTTCCCTGCAACACACACTGATAATTCTCAACACAGTATCTTTCTACAGCTTTTTTATTAAACCCATACATTGTCTTTCTGCTAAAAATAAAGACTAAATGCAGATCACTGAAGTTAACAGTGCCCTGATGTGCAAGTTCTGCATGTTGAGCCGTGTGAGCGGGATGGTGTGTCTGTGGTTGCCACATATTTGCCCCCACCCAGGAGAGCATCCCCAGCGTGTCGCTCGCAGGAGCCTATGGTGCCCTGGGAAGTGTCCTCTGACACTGCATCCCCGGGCTGCACCACCGGCCACTGCCGCTGTCCTGCTCGGGGGCTGTCCGGCAGTCACGACGGAGGTGACTGGCTGGCAGTGGGAGGGTTGGAGGGCGGACGGCCCAGAGATGCGGACCCACACGGGGGGCGGCAGTCCCGCGGCACCGGAACGCTGCTCCTAGCAGCCTTCATAAGAGAAGTGTTGCTGCCACCTCATGTCCTCTTGCAGTAGTGTTACTCCGGAGGAAAGGGACGCTCCGCGGTGTGGCAGGTGAGCCCTCCGGAGAGGGCGCAGCCCACCCGAAGCAGCGCCTTGTCCCCACATCCTGCTGTCGTAGCCCCAGCCCAGGTCCCGAAAGACAAGAGCAAAGCCCGCGGGCTCATCTCAGGTGGTCTCCAGAACTGCGTGTCTAGGGACACTGGAAAACTCTTCTTTCAACTAAGCACATCGCTTCCTGCTTTTGTGGGGAGATAGTTATCCCGAGCAGGACCTTAATTCGACTTAACACGCTATTACTAAAAAGCTTTTCCTGGGAAGGCAACATTTCAATTTTGAACAGACAGCCTGCCCCAGAGCTGATGCATTTTGACTGGGCTTCTTTAAAATTCACACCTTCTGTTAACCTAGATTCCACTTGGGTGGGTTTTACTCTGCCAGAAAAGCTGGGACTGAATGCAGAGCCCGATCTCATTCTTGACATGGGGAATAGGATGCAGGAGCAAGAGCCCTCCACATTTTTTGCATACTCTTTAACTGCCATGTTCTTTTGTTTCCCAAACCCCTTTCCACCTCCAATCTCAGGCTTAATTAGAACAGCTCTAATGAACATGGACCGAGAATCAAAAGAATATTATGAAGTGATTATCCAGGCCAAGGATATGGGTGGACAGCTGGGAGGATTAGCTGGAACAACCACAGTCAACATCACCCTCTCTGATGTCAATGACAATCCACCCAGATTTCCACAGAGTGAGTACCCACCGTGCCAGGACAGGCAAAAAGGGGTGGCTGAGTTATATGTCTGCTGTTTGCTCTCATGACAGACGTTTTCAAACTCTGGATAGTGACAAGTAGAGAAGGGTGGAATTTCAGATAGATAAAAAACTATCCTTCAGAAAAATGTCAAAACAGATCATTCACCACCTTGTCTTTCACAAAAGGTTTTTGACTCCCAAGATTATCAAAAACAATACTTTATTTTTTAAGGGTGGGAAATTAATTTACTGAAAAAAAAAAAAAGCAGGAAGGAGAACTTTTGTGTTCAGACTGATCATAGCCATTGCCTTTGGCTACTAATTGCTGCCCTGATTGTCCTTTCATCCTACCTCCAGAAGGATGTCTGTCAAATCCAGGGACATGTGGCAGTGCTGGAAGTTGAAAGATAATTCATGCAACACTCCAGCCAGGTCACAGCAGGGAAGTGTCTGGTAGCTGTGCTGTCAGTGTGGAGTGGTTTGTCGTACAGGCTGCTCTCTGGGAAGGGTTCACGTAAAACTTGGCAGCATACAATTAAACCCTAAGGTATATAACAGCCACACTTAATGGAATGCAAAAATAGGCAACTCCACTCTTACCAGAAACATTACTTTGTATTTACAAAAGCAAACTTCAAAACAAAATTTGCAATATTTTGCTCTTTGTTTTTAAGATTTTTTTAATCACATTTTTTTACATAATTCTGTATTACTGTTAAATAAACTGTTTATTGAACTAAACCTTTTGAGGGATATAGTTTGTGGGTTTTTGAAGAAAAATTATTCTTTTAGTGGTGTAAATCAATCTCAAGACATTTTGGTTTTGCCATTTTTCTCATCTCACTGAGAAATGAAAACTCATGCAGTTCTTTCTGTTGCTATTCTTCTTCTCCATCTGTTTCTGCATGTTGCACTGATGAATCAAAATGTTCCTCTAAGATCAGCAAGAAGTCTCAGCTTCACTTTTGTTCTTCTGTCAGAGCAACTTGTTGAGCACACCATTGCCAACTGTGTTTTGAAAGTGGCACGAATTGTAACTGATATCAAACTCTTGATTAAGAAAAATGTGAATAGATCAAACCCCATACTTGGTGTTACTCTGCCTTGTAAATCTCCATAGCTGGTGGAGTCAACAGGGAGAGTGCATCAAGGAAGGCTTGAAAATAAGTTATGATGGCAGAGAAGTATTTTAGATACAACAATTTTATGTTCAAAATACACTTTTAAAAATAGCACATCATTCTTTCTCCAGGTTTGCTGCTAAGCAAATTAGCAATGCAGCAAATGTGCTCAAGACAGTATATGTAGGGAGAGGCAATACCTTTTGATAGAGTAACTGGTAAATTTGGAAGACACAGTCAAACTCCTGAGCTTTATTCAGGGCTGAAAAGAAGTTTGTAGGGACTTGAGAAAGGATATATGGTGCTCAAAACTTGTGTTTATTCCTGCTGTACAAGCTGATCTAATAAAAGATGCCTGTCCTATTAAATCTGTTTCATATCCTGCTTTGTGTCATGGCTTCAACAGCACTGGTGTTAACTGCCCTGTTCTTCTAGTTGAAGGTCCTATTTTCAGGTGTATTGCTGTTTTGAAAAGAACCCATTCAGCAAACCTGAACACCTAAACAAACACCTAAATAAAACTTTCTCAGGAAATTCAGCTGGGCTGTGGCTTTTTAAAGGAAATCACACTGCTCTTGCAGCTTTGGGAAAGGTACTACAGAGTCCCTGCAGGCCTGCCCTTATCGAGTCTTTGCATTACTGTGCAGTTTTTGGTTCCTGCTCACAGCCCTGTTTTTTATTCCTCCCTCCTTTTCTGCTGCTTGTGCCAGAGCATTATCAGATGAGTGTGCTGGAGTCCGCTCCCGTCAGCTCCACTGTGGGCCGTGTGGTTGCTAAAGACCTGGATGAAGGCATTAATGCAGAGATGAAATACAGCCTTGTGGATGGAGATGGACTGGAT
Organism: Acropternis orthonyx; assembly: GCA_035583155.1. Lineage (NCBI taxonomy): Eukaryota > Metazoa > Chordata > Aves > Passeriformes > Rhinocryptidae > Acropternis > Acropternis orthonyx. Next base: position 69,786,633 of record JAWWEU010000081.1, on the reverse strand, counting down.
GTCTTTGATATTAACACTGATCCTAATTACCAAGTGGGCATCATAACTGTGAGAAAGGTAGAAAAGTTTCCTTTTTAAAGTAATTTATGTGGCTAACAGTCCTCGTTACATTTTGTGTGTGGAATATTCTGTTAACGCCTGCAGTAACTTGGTTTCCATTACATGACAGTAACCTTTTTCCTGCTATAAACCACAATTTCTTTAACATTTATTGCTAAAACACAAAAGCAGACTGAGTTCCTAGGAGCAACTTTTATAAAGTGGGGATAGCATTAGCATAAACATGTCTTTTCCCACTGAAGGAATGTTCTCATTCACCATTTATCTATTTAAATATTCTCTGTAGCTTAATTATCCTACAATGCAAGAAATTAGATCAATATTTGCATTTGAACTGTACATATTTTTCGCTCTGGTGTTCCACAAACAATAATAAAGCATGCCTTAGAATTATTTATAAACCAATAAAACCCAGGCAGTAGGGTTTTTTTTAATTGCTGCTTGAAGATCCATAAATGCTAATTAGGCTAGAAGAAGCTGTCGCTAAAATGGCAGCTGTGAAACTGCTACTACTCTGTACCATAGGCTATGCAGGAAGGCATCAAATATTTTGCTGAGGCTCCCTGCTATAGGATATTTATTCTACAATCTTACATAAATGTTAGAAGTTCCACTCTGTTTCTAGGTTATGAAATTGTAACCGTATTTCTGCCTAAGCATATTTAGTGTACTAATAAGGAAGTATAGTTTCCATTTAAATAGCCTGGGATTAAATTGTGTACTAAAATGGAACAATACATGGGAGAGACTTTGCATGCCTCTATGCCCTAAGGCAAAGCATTTAGGCATGTATTTATGGTCACCTTTCCCCAACTCTTATTTATGTGTACTAGTCCCTAAAGTTAAGCATGTTTTCTGGAATGAAATAAATGTTGAATGCAAACTCTAATGTAATTTTTCACTCATTTATTGATGAAAAAATAGTTTCTTTGGAGTAAATATGTCAATAAACTTGACTTTTGTTATTATGAATACTGTTTTCCTAGATGTTAATGTATATCAGGAGGATTTATAAAATTTATTGTGTCAATCATACCAGATATACATTGGCATCAGGTACATCCTGCTAAATCCACCTACTGTACATAAATGTTTGTAACATTTGATATATGTCAGTAGCTTTATGTAATGTTATGATTATCAATAACCAAACATTGGGAAAGCTGTCCTTTGGAACCCTTCAAGAAAGAAAAAAAACGATTAATTCAACTGGTGTGGATAGAAAAGGATGTCAAAATGGGGCGAGACAGGAGAGAGACAATTTCTAAATCCAGAATGAAATCTTATTTAAAAGAAAGCAAAACTTTCTGTTTAATTTTTCTTGACATATTTCCCAAACAGAATAACTAACACTTCTATCATGGGCATCAGAAAGCCAGAATTTACAGAATTTACTGCTAAGACCCCTGCTTGTGGTCTCGTGACTACTTATCTCAGCCCACTAATGCCACAAAATGTTGAGTACCTCCTGAAGAGTTACAGATCCTTCCAAGCTCCCTACCTGTGAGACTAATGCTCTCCCTACCTCCCTCTTCTCCCTGTGCTCCCTTTCACACTGCCCATGGAAGGCAGGGTGGTGGGCTACCCAGCCAGCAAGGCACCCAGGAGAGCCCTGCCCTGCCCTGCCCTGCCCTGTCCTGCCCTGCCCTGCCCTGCCCTCGTCCCCTGACACTGCCTGATCAATCACTTTCTCACAGCGGCTCTTGCTAAATCCCCCCTGCATGGTGCACTTCTCAGTGCCTGTCTCAGCACTGATGGAAGGAGGACAAGGACAAGAAGTGGTTTCCATGGGTTGTCTCTCCTTTTGGCTGCGCTTTGCAGCATGCTCAGTTCAGAGGAGAAAGTAACCTGCCCTCCCTATGGGACAAGTATTGGAAAGAGTTTTGCATGCACCCATGGGAGACAAATTTGGTGAGAGGGCCAGTGGTGTTGAGGTATTGGCACAGGAGAGAAACAGGAGGGAAAGCCATGTTTGACAATGAAAGCAAACAGAAGCATCAAAAATGTGATGATCTAGCACACTTGTTTGATTTTTCTGATTTTTCCAACTTGCTCATTCCAGGTGATTATGTATTTTCATAATGTAGTTGGGTTTTATAGCTATTAAGTGTGTCTGTGATTTAATTGCTCTTTTTATAACTTGGCTTTTTAGTGTACATGCAATGTTTCTCATCCAGTTTTCTTCCCATGGGAAACCATTAAATATAATTACCTCTTTCTTAGTATATGTTTAGGCATCTTTGCATTGCACAGACAGACAATAAGTGTTGCTTGGTCCTGTGAATTTACTTACTGCTATTTTTACAATGCATAAATATGCAGCTGGCACACCATAATGACTCTGCAGTAATGGGTGTTTTGTTTGTAGATCTCAACAAATCCTTGCTGACAAGTGCTATGCCTACAGTAGTCACTGATGTACCAGGTAGAACTAAGGGCAGCAGGAACAAGTTTCAGATCATCTGTTTGTGCCTGCTGCCACAGAGTGCACAGCTTGTACTGTATCATTCACTGTACAGCATCTCCAGAAGGCTGGACTGTATGTCCCAAGAACAAGGAACCAGTTCCCATTCCAGTCTTCATTCCTCACTCCCATGTATTAAATCCTGAGTGATTTTCAGTTTTATAATTTCAAGAACCCCAGTCTTTAATCAGGCATTCCTATGCAGGACATCAGCATGGGTAATTTTACTGTGAAAGCATGAGCTTTTGTATGTCCCTGCAATGTTTCTCCTTCTGAAGAAAGATGTTCTGGCAGTAGACAAATACTGAAGACACGACTGAAGTGAAGGGGTGTTTTGAGGCCCATAGTATATAATCCTGCCATGCCAGAGCATGGGAAACTTCAGCTGATCTTGCTTAAACTAATGCACAACTCGTGGCTGCAGAATTGGCCAACTGCATCATTGAGAAGGGCAGAAAATAAATGGGTTATGACTGGCCAAGGAGGACTTTACTGCTACAGTAATGATCCTTGCACCTTTGACTTCCACTTGCTTTGGCATCCTCCCTCTTTTCTGTTTTCCTGCCCATCTCCTTGCCTCAGTCTGGTGGTCAGTCTTCAAAAAGAAAGAGCTGAATAGGAAAAGCAAAGGTGTTCCATGGGAAGAGCAGACATCTTTCTGGAGTCTGAGTGAACTGAGGCTGTGCATGATAGTTCCACACATGATGCTCAAATCCCTATGCACAGACAAAGCCATTCTTTTTGAAAGCTATTCATCTAACAAAAAGGGGTAAGCCCCTCCTAATGACCCTGAGATTAACCATTTCTTTCCTGGTACAAAGTTTGTCTTGCTGGGGATCTGTGCAAGATAAGGGAATTCAGTGACCAGTGGCAAGAACCAAGGGAATGGCCTGAAGTTAGGTCAGGGGAGGTTTAGGCTGGATATTAGAAAGATGTTCTTCAACCAGAAGGTGATTGGGCATTGGCATAGGTTTCCCAGCGAAGTGGTCACAGCACCAAGCCTGGTAGAATTCAAGAAGCATTTGGACAATGCTATCATGCACATGGTGTGACTCTTGGGGATGTTCGGTGCAGGGCTAAGGGTTGGACTCGATCATCCTTGTGGGTCCCTTCCAACTCCACAGATTCTGTGTTTCTGTGATTGAAGCTCCCCAGATTATACAAATAAAGGGTTGTGAACATTTAACCACAGTGCAATTGCTTGTAACTCTTGACTGCAACTTCAGAAGTGTGACTGTGGCCTCTAAAAGCTGTACTTCATCTGGTGAAAAATTTTTTATATTTTGGACTGATCCATCTATATTGTCATTCTGGTTTGTCAACTTTTGGTTTTTTAGTTATTCTTACCAAGGCTGGTAAATTGCACATTCTATATGGAATTCTCCATGTAGTTCTAAGCAAGTTTTGGAGACACCTTATTTCTTCAGGGATCTGTGAAAAGAGGAGCGGAGGGAGATGAAAAATGTATTTATTGAGCAGTTGTGTCAGCATGTCTGTATACATGTACTGCAAATACGTAGTTTTATTTAGATAGGAAATAAAATTCATGAAACTACTAACAGAGGAATCTGGCCCCCTTTATCCTTTATAAAGGACAAGGAAAGGGAAAGAGAATGGAAAAAGGAAAATGAAAGGGAAGAAGGAAAGCCATTCTCACTTGCTGCTTCAAATAATATTGGAGTGTTTCATGTTTGATACAAAGTGGAAGAGCTGCTGCTGGAAGACATCAGGGATCCCTTATTATGCTTTGAAATTAAACTGTTCTCTGGGCTGGGAGGAGATTCAAATCCTAGCACTCATACCTGGACTGTGAACCTGTGTTTAGGATATGCACTGAAACGAAGCAAAAAACCTCACTTCTAGGAGAGATGAATTACTGATAAAAACTGGAACAGCATCTTGCAAGAGAGGCTGACTGTGTTCCCCCTCCCACTGGAGCTCTTTATCACTTGGCAGACAGGGCACTCTGGACACAAGATTCCGGTCTCCCCAGGGAAAATAAAGGGGATGTTAATTGGGAACTCCACCTTATGTGTGAGCATCCTTGTTCCTGCCACTGGAGCCATTTTTGAGGAACTGGCTCTTCACATCTTTACCTTATTTTCAGGAACTCCTATACTGTCTGTTTCTGCCTGTATTTTCATCAGAGTGGTATGAAACAGTCTGTGTGAATCACAGTGTGTCAGGCTTGAGGGAATGCCCTTTGCCCCTCACACACACTCCCGGGGCTGGCTCGTAGCCCCTTGAAGCAGCAGAGACACACAAGCAGCCGGTGAGGTGAGCAGGGAGAGAGAGAGCTTTATTCAAACAACCCGGGTTTATAAGACACTGGGGTGGGCCCAGGGAGCAGGGCTGTGACTTGGGTAAGGGTTTGGGTGGAGGGGAGTGGTCAGGGGACTGGGGTAGCCAATGGGAGAGGGGGTGGATCCATACCCGATGGGAACCCAGGGGTGGGGGGAGGGATGGGTGAGGTGACCAATAGGGTAAGGACAAGGGTGGAGCTGGTTATAGGGGCAGGGCAGCCTGGCAGTGTCCCAGCAAATCATGTGGTCACTGCCCAGGGGGGGAATTCACAGAACTTAAGGGAGGGGCTTGCCACAGTAAAACATGAGAGATAAACAGTGTCTCTGCTTCTTTTGGTCCTTGATAGGTTTTCTGCGGTGATGATTCCAGTTCTAGAGAAGGTTTTTCCATCCTTCATAGCTGAGTCTATTTCCCACAACAGTGCAGTGGTAGTGTGGTTGCTTTTATTTTCATTCCTGCAAAAGGAATGAAAAAATATGTATTTTAACGCAATCTGCAAGTATTTCTCCTGCTTTTTCAAGTTCAACTATGAAATTAAAGGGAAAAAAAAGTATACAGTGCCAGTTCTATCACTGCTGTCATTCAGTGCTTTGTCTCCACCTGCAAATATTTGTCTTTGTTGCCTTACAATTAAAAACCATAATAAAGATTTATTTTAAAACCCGAAGCATAAATTTATAATAGAAGGCATATTTTACTACTGAAAATTAAAATTATATGGCCTAAATCATTTCGCTCAGTGTGCCTCATGCTAGACATATTTTTTTCTCCTCAGCCTTTAAGTTTTGAAAGCAAGAAAAGCTACACCTTGAAAGTAGAAGGTGCCAACTCTCACCTGGAAATGCGGTTCCTGAACCTGGGTCCCTTCCGTGACACCACCACCGTCCACATCAGCGTGGAGGATGTGGATGAACCTCCTGTATTCGAGCCCAACATCTGCTTTGTGGAAGTGCCTGAAGATGTGGAGATTGGAACCACCATACAGATCATTTCTGCCAAGGACCCAGACGTGACCAACAACTCCATCAGGTCTGTCCTCTCTTTGTGTGTGCCCCCATGAGCACTCCCTGGTATGTCTGGTTGGTGAGGCAGTGATGGGGCTGAAACAGCACAGGTGGGACTCTCTCCTTTTAGCCAGTAGCGTTCATCAGTGGGTTTGGTCAAATCAAACCTCACGCACTGAGGAATGTCAAAGCAATGCAGAAGCTCACCCTTTTCTATGGTATGGAGAAGGTCAGCATCTAGCCTAGCAATGAGCTGGTCAGGCATGTCCTGATACAGTAGATTAAAAACAAACCCCAAAGTCTCATGCATTTGGTGGCATAAAACCTGACAGCATCACTGAGAGCTTGTTGCCATACCGATGGGAAGGTAATCAACTTGCTTCTCCTTTCTCCCCCTTCTGTTTCAAAGCTTGCCTTTGTCAACAGCTCAAATACACAACTACTTTTGGAGCAGATTGAATGCATGCTAATAAATATTCAGGAACTGCTATATTATCTAGTGTCTGGTCAAAGCTGAAGAGCTATATATTCCTGTAAGAATGTAAAGGTGTATTTACAGCCCTGGGAGCTTCATACAGCTGCAACTCAGCAAGGAGCCAAAGGAGCAGATTTGTGTGATCGCAGCACTCTTTTCCATAGTGGCTGCCAGCCACTGCCTGCCCCGTTTATCAGAGGAGACTGCTCCTCTCTGAGGCCAGCCCACATACTGGTTTTCACAACCTGCAGAAGCTCCTGGTGACTGCACATTCTCTCATCTGAGCGAAGTTTTGGGTGTTGACCTGCTGTTTGCCTAACGTTGCATCAGTCCAGCTTCTGAGATGCCTGTGTTCAGAAACAGTCCTGGGAAAAACAGGAGGGAGTTGAAACACTGAGTATTAGGAGCTTTTGAAGAAAGTGAAATCTAAATTAATCTAATTCTGTGGGCTTCAGCTAGGAGATCTGAGCAGAGACAAAGCCTGTTCATCTTAATGATATTGCTTTCTGTGTTGCTGTTCTGATTACTTTTTTCATCCCCTTAATATACCTGTCTTTTCTGCCTACATTATAAGATTATCATAATTCTCATGACATTGTCTCGAATTCCTCAGTAACCTATTATATTGTCTGCATCACAATTTCATTACCCTAAACTTTTTACCACTCACATCCTATTTTGCTGATTACTGTCTGGCATATCTAAGCACTGCAATGCAAACAGCTTTGTGCTAATCTGCCTAAAGTAGTATAAGAATAATTCTGAGGTCTATCAGAGGGTAGAATTGTTCATTGTTATTTTTAATGAGGTTTTCCTTAGTTTTCTTCAGCACTTCACAGTGACTTGATGAAACTTGATGAAACAACACTCTACACAGCCCAGAATGCATCACCAAAGATACATTAAAAAAAAAAAAAGAAAAAAAGTTGTAAATATGCACAGACTCTTTTGTAACTTTGTTCCCTGACAGCTTTCTTCCCCTTTACTCCCCATCTTCCTCCCTTTCCATTTCCTTTTCTTTACTCATTCCTTCCTTGCTTTTCCCCCACACCTCTTACTTAAAAATGTAAATGACAGAGGTAAAGGAAACAGGGACAAAAAATAATAAATACTATTTGTAATGCTATCTAAATGCAGATGTAAATAGTTCTCCTTGCCTCTCCTGTGGTCTCCTCCATCCATGCCAGCTCTGTGCAGTATCAGATTAGCTTGCTCTGCATTCTTTGCACTTGCTCTACATTCCTACTTTGCACAGGGCAGGGCAAGATAAGAAAAACAATAATTCCAGATGCATATTTTGCTGCACAAGCAAAATCCATCTGAAATTAAAACTGTGATCTGGATGTTTTTTCAAGTATTGAGAAGTCAGGAAATATTTTGGAAGGGCTCACTAAATACAGAGGAATTCTCAAATCCTCGTTTTTCCTACATCCAGTACCTGGTTCCCATGTTGTGAAATTCTGGTGTTTGGAAATATGGCATGATTGTTGTCAAATGATTCAGGAATATTATCTAAATAGTACAGAGGAAACAAATGTGCAGGGGCAGGCACTATTAACAAGAGAACTTAGGAGGAAAATTCAGGAAAATATTCCACCTGTGCCTCTTGACACCAGTGATTAATTCCACATCACTAATCACAAGGTCCTATTCAATTTCAGATACTCATTAGCCTTAAACTGTCAGAAATTCTTTTTATAGCCCTCATATAAGAATAATTATTATAGCAAAATATAGAGCACTCATACTTATTTCCTAGATAAATCAAATGCCTGAGAAATCTCTGTATTTTAGAAGAGGTGGGAAGGACTGGGATGCAAACCAGCCATCCCTCCCTCTTAGATTTTTTTGAAAAGGAGTGCAAAAGAATTTGCCAATAACAAACTTAGAGTTCAGTAAGTCCCTGTATAAAGATCAGGCTGGCATGCCTGTTTCAGTGAATGCATTTGTGCTGAAAGGAGAAATTTCAGAACAACGATCCCTGTTCAGCATCTGTTATGATTAAAGCTTTCAATTCCCAGCAACTTTGCTGAAACAGCCAACAAAAAGGACAATAAATCTGGGCTCTGTTGTAGGCTGTGACATTTACCTAGGCATATGTGTGGCTTTTGTCAAAGGATCTCTTACCATGCTAACAGTTAGCTAGGAAGTCAACTGGTACAACCTGCTGTTAAGAGCAAGTTGATGCATCTGAAGGGTACTGAGCATTTTACACACCCTGCAAAATCGTCCCTCTGACCAAGTGTAGCAGTGACATCTATCGATCAGCTGCCACCCTGCCCAGGTTTTCTGGCCTGCAGATACTGCCACAATCTCCCATTCACCAGTGCAAGATGCTTGTCCTCAGCATTATCACTGACATGATATTGGCCAGACAGGTTCAGTAATTATGATGAATCAAGCTCACAGAGAGAGCTGTTTTTCTGACTGGATGATACAATAAAGCCACTCATCATCCCCCCTGTGCTGACACAGCTCAATCAGTAGGATGCTTCAGGATGCACATCGCCCTGAAGGAAGAGAGAATACAAAAGTACAAGGAAGGGAAAGGTTCCTCCTCATCAGCCTAGGTGCTCAGAGAATGAGCTGATGTGAAGTCATTTTCATCCTGTCTGAATTGTGCCTAAGGAACAGGCATAATTGTTTCACTTAGAAAAAGAAATCACACTCCTCACTGACAGATTCTCTGTAAAGCTGATATTCCTGTGCTAAGCTGTGCCTTGCATTGAGGCCTCTTCCTCTAAATCTTCCTGTCTTCCAGCTCCATTCAAGGAGTACTTCCCATTAAATGGCATTAGCCACATGAACTCCTAGTTTTTCCAGCATATCTCTCTGGACCTGTATAACTCAAAGGAGCACATAACTAGGTTATGAGAGAGTGTGGATCTGCTGTGTATGACACTATTCATATATATTGCTGGAATACTTTGTTGGCTATAACACACAGTTTTCACAAGAGTTGCATAATATTTTTCATATGTACTCTTGCAGATACTCGATTGACAGGAGCAGTGATCCAGGACGGTTCTTTTATGTCGACATTACATCCGGAGCACTGATGACTGCAAGACCTCTTGACCGGGAGGACATTTCTTGGCACAACATCACTGTGCTTGCCATGGAGCTGAGTAAGGATAAAGCAGACTGTACACAGATTAAAGAGATACAATAGAGAAAGCAGGCTGAGAGACCTGAATTCATCAGTTCATATATTGTTATGCACTGAGTGGGAAGCTTTATTAACTGAATTACTCTTCTGACATCAACAAGCAAATACTGCATTTATTTTTTTTTTATGCTCATTTTCAGAGGGTGGTGGGAGACACAGAGGATGGTGATAAAACGCAGAGTCCTTCTTTTTCAATTCATTAGCATTCCATGGATTTATTTAAGTCTTCCTGATGTGTTTCTGACAGAGTCCTATCACTTCAGAAGAGCTAGGCAGCTAAAGCAGACACTGCAAAGGCTCCACAGCTGCTCGAGCTGCCAATCCCACCTGAGAGGACTGAGTGGTGCAGGGACTGGTAGACAGCAATGATCCTACACTGCTAGGTCACTGGTTGAAATCTGCTCTGGTTCAACAGCAAGCGAATGACATTGCTATCTGCTTGATACATAAATAATTTGGGCCAGAGTGCTTTGGGATCTTCGAGTATGCTGAACTTGTTATGCTTTTGAGTTAAACTCAGCTCACCGTTCATCCATGCCAGGTACTTTTCAAGGCCAAGAGATCAAAGAGATCCTCAGCATTTCATAGAGTCAGTATGAAAAATTCAGATGAGTTTGAAATGCTCACAGATGTGAGCTTCATAAAGGAGCTTGGGATATATAAGCAAATAAAAGGTTCATCCAGTCTTCACCTGAAATCTCTTTGGTTCACAGAGCTTTTGCTCAGAGTCTCAGTTCATCTACTGAGGGGCAGCAGCTTTTTAGCAGGTTGCTGCCAGTAGCTGAGTCATTCATCACATCTGAGAGAGCTCCCTGGACATCCAGGCTGTGCCAGTGTTATGGGGCACTTTGAGAGCAACAGAGTTTCAAGAAGCCTGCCCAAAATGCAATCAGCTGACTTGAAAAACAGAGGGAATATTTCACAAGTGTTGGAGTGACTCTGCCACGTATTTGGAGGCTGTTCCAGCACACGAGGCCTTTCTGTGCCATTTTAAGTAGTGAGAGGGGTTGGTGAGATGATAGGATCTCACCCCCATCTATTTTGACACTAGTTTTATTTTCAGCTGCCAAAAGCCTTTGCAATTCCATGTACACATGAGTCTGTAAAAGCTGCCCCTGTAGCAAATCGAGGGTGAGAGCAGTATGAAGGCATGCTTTCCTTTGGTTCATCCTCCATCAATCCTCTTTCAGTTTTGTTCCGTACATGTGCAGCACAGGATTTTCATTTAGTGTCATTGTTGTGCACTTCTGAATAAAGCTCCTAATGTCAAAGGTTAGATCAGTATTACTAAGACTGTAACTGCAGATATTCATCTGCCACAATGATAGGTATTAGCAAGATACATGTATCTTGCATATGTGGGAAGCTGAAGGATTAAATTACAAATTAGAGAAAAACAATGTCGTTTGAGTATTATCTCAATGACACAATATGACACACATTATGGAACACAGTACCTTGAACATTTAAGAAAATTCCAGAGTGTACAAAAACTGTCTGTTGTTAATAGCTTTTCTTCTTTCTTATTAGAGTTTCATTTTATAATTAAATAAGGGTGTGGGGGGAAAGATGATTTGGGGCAGAAAAACAGAGTAAGAAAAGCAAATTATTCTGTGGCCACTTAGTTTGGAATTTGTGAAGATATGTGAAATGATGTATGGACTTACTGGCAAAGAAAGCTAATGAACCAGTGGGACAGAAACATCACAAAAGATGTCATGCAGAATGTAAAATTTTCATTGCAATTTTAAGCTTCACTGAAAGCTTTTCTGTACAATTTCATGTGTTATTACATTTTAAACCCCTCTGTAAAAACTATCAAAGACTTGACACTATTTTTGAGTTCAAGGAACATAAATTCTGAGCAAAAGCATATCTGAACTGGAGAACTGCCATTTTTAACAAGCTCTAAATAACAAGTCTGTCCTTAAAAGAGTCCCTTCCAAATTCATTCCACCAGTATGGAGGCTCAACAAATAGTATTGCCCAGCCAAAGGGCAATACAGAGAAGTTAAGTGGCATTGTCTAAAACTTTTGTTATAGAAATCGTTCCATCAGACTGAACCAGGTTGCAGTCTTTTAGAGAATTTGTGTTTAAAAGGTGAGATTAAATGGGAAGCCAAGATAGACAGAAAGCAGGATTTGCAACTTCACTCTTCAGTCACACAGTCCCCAGGTTACCATAGTTCCCAATTGGAAAATGTCATTTAATGCATGCTAATAGGGAAAAACCTGCTTTTCCTCTTGAGAAGAGTGAGGAGCAGCCATTTCCTCTTCCCATATATTGCCTTTGTTTATGTTATACCTCCCCCTTCCAGATAACCCCTCACAGGTGGGCAGCGTCTCTGTGACAGTGAAAGTCCTGGATGTGAACGATAACGCACCAGAGTTTGCAAGATTTTATGAAGCTTTTGTTTGTGAAAATGCCAAAGCAGGGCAGGTGAGAAATGCTTGTAACACCAGGGGTTGGGGAGGGAATGCTGTCCTACACAGAGACAGCATGCCAGAAGGGGTGAGTGTTGGAGAGAGGGCTCAGCTACCCGCACATTTCATCTGAACTCTCAGCAGCAGCTGTCTATGCTTCATTCCAAAGGCAAACATTGCACTGAAATTATCATCATATATAGCACCTCTTTCTTTTTTTTTTCCCCACACCTCTTTTTTTTCTCCTGCAGTAGTTTCTAGGCTCACTATGCAATACATTTCATAGCTGAAATAAAGCCTTCCCTTGGGTAGATGCCAGCAGGCAAACACCTGGTGTGTCCTGTAGTATCATCAAAGAGAGGAGAAGCGTTACGAGAAGTGCCACAGAGTCAGCCTAGGCTACATGTGACAGACAAGCCTTACTGTTAAATGTTATAAGAGCCTTAAGCACACCTGGACTTACAGGAGCTGGACGTAACATGAGCTTCAAAGAGGTTCCAAACAGAGTATGTTCTGCTGTGAACTGGAGATGACAGAAGGTCAAAAACAACATCAGACTTCCCATTCCATGCACTGTAAACCAACACCTTGAAGCAAGCAGCAAAGCCTCTTTGCTCCTCTCCTTTCCAAAACCCCATCAAAGCCCTTGAACAAGATTGTTTGTGCCAGAGATGGACATGAGCTCACCCTCTCTGGACCTGGTGCAAGCTCTACTGCTGGTCATTTGTGGGGAGGCGACGTCTTACTTCACCACTCAGGGTCCATGGTTTGGTTTTGCCACCGCCATAGGAGGTGGTGCCTCCTAATGCAAAGCTAGCTATGATAATTTAAACACATAGACACACTTCTCATGATTTGTGAAGGAAAAATTTTGCTAGTAATATCACTGTGTGTTCTCTGAAGCTTCTCTCAGCAGTGTGAAGCAGAATGAAATAACTACTCACTGCTGGGACAACTGTCCTCACAACTGCCTTATACAGGATGTTTTCATATCACTAATTTACAGAGGTTCTTAATAATATAGGAATAGGAATCATTGACTAGACTTTTTTGCTGGTTTTGAAGGGTGAATGTCCTAAATAATAAGCTTTCTGAGTTTATTGCTATGCACGTTAATTTGGACTACTTCCTTCAACAGAGAAAGCCAAATTCTATTGCCACATTTTTAAAAGTTCTGAAATCAGTTTTAAGGCAGTGAATAAGACTTCATGAGTCTGTTATTTGCCTTTGAGTCCCAAAATAACTTTCAAACGAAAAAAAATCCAGGTGAAGATTTATTCCTTGTCTAAAAAGATGTCAGAATGTTTATTCAGGCAGAGCTCATTGTGCTTCAAGCTGTTAGACCTACTTTACAAAGCTTCTATAGGGGAGATGACAAATCATTTTCTGGATTTAGCATTGTCTTAGTTTCTTTCGTTTTATTTATTGCATATGCAGAGTGTTTGCATGGTTTGCTTTTCTCTCTTTGTTTTCTACTGTCATCTTGGGAAGAATTTCACTGATTTGAAATTATAAGAGGGGTAAAATAATCAACCTAATGTCCTTTTCTACCTGCAAAATGAAGCTGAAAGTAAGTATGGGCTTTCTTACAAGCTCTCTAATGCACAGTGAATCTTCTGAAAACCCTGGGCCCTCAAAAAACAAAAAGAAATGTGCAATGGAAGATAGGGATGCATGAGAAAAAGGCATCTGTTTGAAGCAAACTGAGTATCTTCTCCTTTGTTTAAAAGGGATGTGCATGACCACAATGGAATAGATGAAGCCTGCAACATCTCTTCTTGATTTATGTACTGTACCTCTGAAAGAAAATTTTATTCAAATGCTCCAGTTGGTTACATTTATACACATAAAATATGTTGTAACTTTGCTTGTTTATTCATATTATAAATATTTTGCTTCTCACCTATTTCTCCTTTTTTCTTATATTCTGTAGCTGATCCAGACAGTGAGCGCCATCGACAGGGATGACCCACAGGAGGGTCAGCACTTTTACTACAGCCTGGCTCCAGAGGCAGCCAATAACCCCAACTTTACTCTAAGGGACAATCAAGGTAATCAGAGTAGACACAGACAGTTAGCTACTCTAATTTCTAATGCCTGAGTTGGACTTGAGAAGCTGTGACTTACAGTGTGTGATAAGACTGCCATTTTAAATAATGCCAAGTGACACCTCCTCCTTAAAGGCATAAAATAAAATGACATGTTACTTAATACACTTGAAGGTTATATGATATTTTCCTCTCTAGAAATATTCTCTAGCAATAGGCTGCTTTTTCTTCTTTGAGGAAATGTGCCAGTGTTTTGTACAAATTCAGGCCTTTTGGTCAGGCTGCAGGCATCTCGGATTATCGGAGTGGAAATTGCATGTGTTCAAAAGGAGATGCTTAAAGGTAGGATAGTAACTGGAACTAGGGGACAATCTGAAGGGAATTACGTTGCTCTTTTTTTTTTGTACTCTTCATGTTTTCTCCCAGACACAGAAAAAGGGAAGCTTTTTGTACTGTTCTGTTCTTTTTCCCCAAACATTTTTTTTCTTCCTCCTTGCACATCATCATTTCCCTAGAGAAGAGAGGGAAGTAGAGAGGACTTGCAGAGCCTTGGGCAAGGGGGGAATGTAGCATACAGCTAAAGGTCTGTGTAAGATGACCTAAGTAGAAACTGAAACACCAGTGGGAAGACTCATGGCAAAGCACTGGTATTTGAGCATCTTAATCAGTGGAATTTACTTCCTTGAGGAAGCTTTGGTGGTTTTGGAGCCTGTAGGAAAGCCCTGCCATAGCAGGCCTTTGCATGATTCCTGTTGATATAAGATCTCTGTGGGCAGATGATACTGAGGTCAGGTCCACACCAGCCTTTATTAGGAAAGAGGGAATCTCTTGAGTGACCTGGTGCAGAGCTTTGAAAGTCAGTACTGAGGGGCTGGATTGCAGTAAGAATTTAGTGTGTAAAGTCCCACAAATTAGCAAGCAATTCCAGAATAAATGGGGAGAAAAGCTGGCCACCAGCATCCATGGCCAGTCTCCAAGCCTGCCCTTGCTCCCAGCACATGCCTGCTTGTTACACTTATTCCATAAGCCCGTATCTGGGCCTCTCCAGGCACATGAAAGAGCAGCATAAAGGCTCATGAAGCCTATGCCTTCACTAACCAAAGATGTCTTAAAACATACCACTTGCAGAATCTAGGGCCCTCCTCCACAGTATGCTAATGCTTTTTCATCCAAAAAGCATTTTTTTCTATAGTGTCCCTGAAGCCTCCATGCACAATTTCTTGCCTTTTTATCCCCTCCTTTCTCCCCTTGTCTCTTCCTGTTTTATTTTTGAATATATATTGTTAAAATAAATGAACAAATATAACACAACTATTGCTAAAGCATTTGGCAAACAAGGCTCATTTCATCCTCAAGGCATTGTTCTAAAAAAAGAAACAAAATTCCCAGCATCAGATGCACTTTTTCTGTCTAAGGCCATACTTACAATAATTTATAGTGACAGCAGTGACTGAATGACTGTGCCTCCCACCATCTATAAAATACCAGTTTTCCATATATATACATATCACAAGAACTTTAGGGTATTATTGGTTACTAATTTGAAATTAAAATGTTAAGTATCAAACCACTGACTATTTGAAATATCCACACTTTGAGCACCACAATGTAAAAACAGACATTAGAGAGCATCCAAAGGAGAGCCATGAGGATGGTGAAGGGTCTGGAGGGGAAGCTGTATGAGCAGTGACTGAGGTCACTTGATTTGTTCAGCCTGGAGGAGACTGAGGGGAGACCTCACTGTGGTCTTCAGGATCCTCATGAGAGGAAGCAGGGGGGCAGGTACCCATCTCTTCACTCTTGTGACCAGCGACAGAACTCAAGAAAATGACATGAAGCTGAGTCAGGGAAGATTTTGTTGGATATCAGGAAAAAGTTTTTCACCCAGAGGACGGCTGAGCACTGAAACAGGCTCCCCAGGAAGTGGTCACAGCACCAAGGCTATCTGAATTCAAGAAGCATTTCAACAACACTCTCAGGCACATGGTGTGACTTGGGGTGTCACAATCAGAGCGAGAAACTGGACTCGATGATCCTTGTGGATCCTTGCTTGTCCAACTCAGCATATTCTGTGATTCTAGGATTAAGGATTAATTTACTGCCTCAGCAATTTGGAGTGCAGGAGTCCTTTCAGTAACAGTAATTTATGCTCATATTTTCATCTAGGGCCACCAAGAACTATATAAATCATATAACTTGGGCACAGAGGGAGTGCTGTAAGTCACAGGGTGTCAAGACAAGAAACAAAACTCACTTTGCTAGTCACAGCCTACGCACATAAACACGAGACAGAAACACTTCCCAGGGTGAGGGAAGGTGCTGTTAAGGTTAGCAATTGTGCTGATTACTTGGTTGTCCAATATAACAGTAAGAAAAACTGCAAGACATGTAGCCTTCTTGGCAACAATTAAAACCTTGACTTTTACTGAGCAACAGATAGATCGCAGTTTGCATTCTGATGAGCTGTTTTACATATTTCTTTGGCCCTCATAATTATAGTCTCTGAGAACTTCTTCAGTCTATTCATTCTCCACATATCTTCAGCAGACAGAGAAATCCTATTGTTCTTTATAGATGGAGATCTGGGGCAAGGAGAAATTAAGCTACTTACATGCCTGGTTCTCTTTGAGTTCAGTAAAATCAGTGAGAAATAGACATGTTAAGTAGATGCAGCGGTCTGGGGACAAATGACTTCCCAAGGCCATACAGGATACATGTGATGGAGCAGGAAATTGAGCTGGAGTCTCCCATCTCTTCGGTTTGTGCTGTAGGGCATTGGCAAGCCATTTTCCCCCTCTTCTAAGTCCAGCTGAGACTATGTTGGGAAAAAGTTAGAAAAAGAGGCTTGCTGTAAGAATGGGATGAACAACAAAATAAGCCTACTGCATTTGCAGATTAAACTCTGAGTTGATCTTCTGTTGAACCTTAACCATTGCCCTCAATCTTTTGCAACCAGGATTGCAACTACTCTCAACAAGAGTAGCCTTTTTAATGTGTGCAGTATCAGCATCATTGTCATACCACCGCCAGGCCTGTCATTGAAAGCCTCTGGCAGTCCTCCACATTGCAATTATATTTGTCCAAGGAAAATTTTTAGCTATTTCTTCTTTCCTGAAACTATGGTCTACCTCACACTTTGGCAGAGTGCAAAAGCAGTGAGCTGAAAATACTCAAGAAAAAGTGTGACTCCTTCCTGAAGCCAGTGGTGTCCATAGTGCCTGCTTCCTTTGCTCTTTTTCTCACTTCTGGTGAAATGTTTCTTTATATTATTCTGAACTCTTCATAATTACAATCAGTTTTTAAAGACTAATGGAATTTGTGGACTAATCATCCCCAGTTCTTCTGCAGATGCATACAGAAAGAAAGCAACCCTTTCTTGTGAGAAGAGCAAGGTTTAGCTCTGATCTCAAGGTTTGGACCTACACATGGATTAATTCCCCTGACCTTTCCATGGAGGTACATCACTTCCAGTGGGGCAGAAAACTGCAGGAAGGTGGTGCTTCATGGCTTGTTCTCACAACCACATGGAGACACCAGACTGCATGCCAGTGGAAAGTTCAGTTTTCACCTCCTGATGCCACAAATGTGGGACCTGCCATGCTGCAATCTTCAGCATCTCTGTTTAGTGTCATAGCTAAGTGCTACCATCCAGCCCCCTATGAGCTAAAGATCTCATGTTGGAAACTGTGATGAAAAATACTGTACATTCTTATCATGCCTGCTCTTATTTTTTTTAAATATAATGGGACTTTTGTGTCCTCACAAGCCCTCTTCTCTTGATGACTGGGGCTTAGCATATATCAAATTTAGAAGAAAATTGTGTATTTGAGTTTCTGCCATGCTGCATCATATTCCAGCATGTCCTTCACACTGCACTAGCACGTCAAATCACATTGGCGTTTGATGACTCACACAACAAGCTTTGGCATCAATGTATTTCAGTTGCAGAGTAACAGGTAGAACAATTCTTTAGAGGTTATTTGGATGCCTGCCTAGTACAAAGCAAAACAAAACAAAAGGGCCAAAATGTAATGCTGAGAGTCACAAAGAGAATTTTGTCACCAGAACATTTAAGACCTGGGTGAAACGGTCGCATATCACAGCAGAGGGTATATATAGATATATGTCTTTCAGTTTTAGAATATAGAAACTTGATTTTGGCCTGTAGAAAGAATAATTATAAACACTTGAAATCTCTCATTAGCTGATTTTGCACAGCTTCAGTCAGGTTCACTGCCTGTGACTTCTTTTCCAGGCAAAGTATGACCAGCTCAGAATAATGAAGTCTTTCTTCCCTCACAAAGAGCAATTTTACATAAAATGAAGATATGCTGTCACCTGCATCGGAATTTGTGACTTCTATTGTAAGTCAATTTAAAGAGAGTGAGTTTTTCACCCAGGAAAGAGAAAAGCAACCAAATTACTGCAGTTGACTCAAATATTTTCATTGACATAGCATAAATGCAGGCACTTTGCCATTTTCTGCCGTTTGTGTTGCTTTTTCTCATGCTAAAACTGGCCCATTGATGGAAAGATGTGGTATTAATAGCTGGGGAGCACATGCTAAAGGGCACATGAGCAGCCCGAGGGAGAGAGAGCAGTTACATGTGCCCCAGGAGAGAAGAGGGAAAGGTTTGCAGGAGGCAAGGGCTGCTGTCCACAGCACACCCCTTGCCCAGGAGCCGTGGGAGACACTGGAAACTGCTCTCTGCTGGGTTTTGGGACACACTCCTGAATCATAGAATCATTTAGGTTGGAAAAGACCTCCAAGATCTTTGAGTCCAACTGTTTACCTAACACTGCCAAGTCTGCCACTAAACTGTGGCCCTAAGTACCCCATCTACAATTCTTTTAAATATCTCCAGGGGATGGTGACTCAAGCACTTCCATGGACAGCCTTTTCCAATGCCTGACCACCCATTCAGTGAAGAAATTTTTCCCAATATCTGATCTAAACCTCCCCTGGTGCTACTTGAGACCATTTCCTCTTGTCTTATCCCTTGCTACTAGGGAGAAGAGGCCTATTGATGTCTGTCCATATCCACTGCACATACTCAGAGCTGCATGGCATATCAAAGATCAAATCAGTAAACAGTAACACATAATCAGTTTTAAGCAACTTCGGAATTTCACCTTGTACCTGGTGGTTTTTTCTCAAGGCTCCAGCTCTTGGGATCACATGATTTAATCAGACACTACAGTTTCACTATATATTCTCATACAGACATGCAAGCACACTTCAGAATTTTTTGCTTTCAGGGTAAAAGCTTGAAATGTCATTTATGTGCAAGACCCTGAGATTCTTTTTATAAACATGCCACAAATTCAAGCTAATCTCACGAACTGTGGAACCCAACATACTTATGTGTGCTGGTACTATCTGATACCATAAGATTTGCAGCACAAACTATGGAACTCGAAGCAAAGCATATTTCAAGTCTAGCAGACAAGTCTAGCAAGTCTAGCTTGAGTTTGCATATATTCCATACTTGGTTGTATATAGCACTCCTGATTTCACTCCTAAAAGCCATTCAATCATTTCTGGTGTTCAGACTACAATAGATAATATAGCTGAATTTATCTGTGTGTCTGCTCTGCTCTGAGTCTCTGCTCTGAAAACAAAAATGATCCAAGATTTAAATTTTAGCAGTAAATGAACAGAGAACTAATAAGGAAATGGAACACTCTCATGTTGATATTTTAGGTTTTTTCACAGTCTACTTGTGATCAGGCAGCAGTTCCATTGTATTTATCCATCTGGGAACAGCTGATCAACATCCTGCATTTCAAGCATAGTAAATGTACATTGGTAACAACCTGGAGATGCAGATGGCCAGACTGTGTGACCTCTTTTCAACCAATGGAACAGGAGGTAAAACTAAATAGTAAAAGAAACTCCATCAAGATCATCTCCCAAAAATGCTACAGCATCACTGCACAGGGTCAGGGCTTGCAGTTCTGCCAAAAAGTACCTGTGTTCCCCATTTATTTTTGCCGGCCCAAGATTTATAGACATATTTGTAAGAAAGGACAATTCATGCAGGTTCCTTTAGACTCCCTGATGAGCCAGATCACACTGGAGACATTCAGTCATGTGCTTTCCAAAAGTGTCTGAGATCAAGAATCTTGAAAGTCAACACTGACAAAATCAACACTCATGTCCAAAGATTTTGCCTTGGCATTCATGAGATAAGAATTAAGCACAACTTTGTCAATCCACTTGCTTTCTGATTAAGAAACTTGGTGCACGGTCTCAGGCATTTGAGGAAGGAGGTAGACAGGAACTCAAATGCCACTGGGAAATTTTGGCATTTTAAAAAGCATGTTGAATAGGGAGTTAAAAGCCCCAGAGGTATGAATTTCCCTTGAAATGACCAACAGCAACTGGCTGTTAGGTCACCCTTTTATTATTTTTTTCGGCAGCATCATTTTGATTCCTTTTGATTTAAGTTCTTATAAAAAAGAGGCAGTTACACTAAATGAAGCAGAATGGTCAAATCAAAGCAGAATAACTCTGACAATGATGACACAAAGCATTCTGACTTTTTTCAGTGACAGAAATACTAATGAAATTGCATGTATTTCACTGAAAAAATGTTTAGTTGCAAGTGTTCAACTCACTGCTGTTCTAGGATAGCAGGCTGCTTTTTTTTTCCTTTGTCTCCTCATTGCCTCAAGCAGATGCCCATGCTGTATATCAAAAAACATGAAGAGTACTATAACATGTCCATGAGAGTTGTATGCCAGCATCCCAAAAATGGTGGTACCATCTAAGTGTGAGGTCTAGAAAAGGTGCTGAGCATGAACAAACAGGGATAACAAATTACCTTCAAGTGTTTGTTTCTCTCTTGCCTTCTGAAAGCTTTTTTAGCTAAATCTGAAGACTCTGAGTTTGCTCTGGGCACTTTATGTCTTAAGGTGTACTTAAGAGGTAAAGGCAACTCCTAAGGTGCGTATGTCTCTTTGGTTTGGAGCTATGGCCTAAGAAGATACTGGAATAGGGGAGGCAAAGGCAAAATACTGATTAGTGACAAACCAATTTACAAAAAAAGAAAAAGAGAAAAAAAAAAGAAGAAGAAGAGAAAAGAAAAAAATGGGTGTAGGTCGAGAGCTGATTTTTTTTTTTTAATCTTCCTTTTCTGCTGAATGCATTTGCTCTGCATATAGACTATTGTCTCTGTTTATTTTCTGCCCTTAGACAATACAGCCTGGATTTTGACAAGGCGCTCTGGCTTCAGACAACACGAGCAGAACATCTTTTATGTCCCCATCCTGATCAGCGACAACGGCCGCCCCGTGCTGAGCAGCACAGGCACGCTGACCGTGCACGTGTGCAGCTGCGATGACGAGGGCATGGTGATGTCCTGCAATGCAGAGGCCTATGTGCTCCCCGTCAGCCTAAGCAGAGGGGCACTCATTGCCATCCTCGCCTGCATCTTTGTCCTATTAGGTAAAGCCTTGGCTTCTTCTTGGAAGGGAACAAACTTTTCAGCTCTGACCAGGGGGTCACTGATCCACCAAAGGTGTAGGACACAAACAGGTGCACACACATCTGTGTATATGTGTTTATGTAGACACACCCATACCTAATGGGCCGAATCAAGGACCAGATGGTGTAGTCAGATGCATATGGCTTTAGACTCAGGGCTGTAGAAATGTGGAGAGACTATGCTCCACAAAGATTTCTGCCAGATGCCGAAAGTGATAGGGTGTCTGACACGGCCATGTTTTCCTGCAAGGGGTATGGCAGGAGGAAGTACTGAGACCTATGGCTGGGGACAGGTTGCTTTCTGATCCTCAGCAGTTTCTGACCACGTGTTCCCACAGGAAACAGGAGTGGTAAGCCCGGTACCATCTCTTGTCTTTTGTCAAGACATACCCACACACCTCAGTCCTTTTGTCTTGAGACACTTGATTTAAATTGTTGCTGTGCTGCAATAAAGGGGCTGAGCATCTTGCGTGAGTCCTGTCTCCACAATTAAATTTCATCCTTTCCTTGACTAGATTTTCTATATCCCCTGTTAGCTGTTGGTGTCTAAAGAACTTCCGTTCTCTCATTCTCTCTCTCAAGTCATGAGTATTCATTCAAAACACACATTCCCTGAAATTTCAGAGGACCCAGTTTGAGGAGTAGTGAAATAAGATACAGGGAAAATCCTTTTAAGTGCCTCGATTCCAGCTCTTCAGAGCCTAGATACTGCAGTTCTATATTTCAGCATCCAAAATCTTTGCTGAGTTCTAGCTCTGGAAATAGTCACCAAGTGATGGCACATTTTCAATAGCAAAGGGCTCTGGTGCCTCTATGGCCACTGCTCCCCATGCTAAGATGCATGGAGAGGATGAGGAGCACCAGCACTGCAACGCTGCAGGAGGCTTGCAGATAAACAAAAAGTTCTTTGGAGTAGACTAATGGGCTAGCTCTGCATTTTGCTGTGTAGGCAGACACATCACCGTGGTGCCTTAGCACCATCCATCTGTCACATGCAGCAGCCAGCCCAAGAGGCATCCCCAAAGCAGGCTGCAAAACCCAGCCACACTGCAGAAAAAAAATATCTCCATAGATCTGTGTGCCACTAAAGATAAACTGTTACTGATCTCTGATCTGTCTAGCTTAAAAGTGGCTCAAGTATTGTTATGCTGCATTGCAACCATATACGTGTCCGAAGTGTCACCAAGAGTGAAGACTTAGGATGAGAAAAGGGACAGATTAGCAGGACCTCAAACTACTAATTTTGACTGTGGGGTGGGTGATTTCCATATTCCTCAACTTGCAACCACCAAAGCTCTTTAAATCCAAGGGGCTGGTTGGGCTCTCCAAGGGGAGAGTCTGAAGTCCTGGCAAGATTTGTCTCCGTGCTGACAGCCACATGTCTTGCTTGCCTCCCACAGTGTTGGTGCTCCTCATCCTTTCCATGCGAAGGCAGCGGAAGCAGCCTTACATCATTGATGAGGAGGAGAACATCCACGAGAACATCGTCAGGTATGATGACGAGGGTGGCGGGGAGGAGGACACAGAGGCCTTTGATATCGCCGCCATGTGGAACCCACGAGAGGCCCAGCTGGTGGTGAAAAACAGGCAGGACATGCTCCCTGAAATAGAGAGCCTCTCCCGGTACGTGCCTCAGACGTGCGTCATGGACAACAACGTCCACAACTATGTGCTCGCCAAGCTGTATGAAGCTGACATGGACCTGTGGGCACCTCCCTTTGACTCCCTCCAGACCTACATGTTTGAAGGGAATGGCTCAGTGGCGGAGTCGCTCAGCTCCTTACAGTCAGTGACGACAGACTCAGACCAGAGCTACGACTACCTGACGGACTGGGGGCCGCGCTTCAAAAAGCTGGCCGAGATGTACGGTGCCACAGACAGCAGCGGCGCTCTGTGGTAACAGATGAGGAATGGCAGAGGGCTTTCCATGTGAAGTGGTGTCCAGTTCAGTCCATTCTCATCAGATGCTTCCATGGACATGGGTGAGGCCTCTTAAAAACATAGCAATACGGTGCTTGGATGAGAATGGGAAGAAGGGTGCAAATGAAGGTCTCTCTGGATCAGCTTTACTTGGTTAAATTAAAGTCACATTTTTGAAACTACAAGAACCAGAAGAAAGAAGGTTTTGGGTTCTACAGCAAAACTGGAGAGCTCTGCACCTAGAATATAATGACATTACTCTCTTTCTCATCCTTTCTCTTCACCTTCTGCACAGCAGCTTACTGAGCTCTATACATCTGAGTTCAAAGATCTGTAAACTCCAACTTTAATCTTCAACTCACTGAGAAATTGCCACCACAGAAAAGCTGTTCCCCATTGGTTATATTTTCCCCATTAAAAAGGGAGGGGAAATTCCACAAAGCAGAAAATTGGAATTGGAATCTCGGAGGGCTCCTTGTAAACTAAATCTTCTCTCTCTGTTGCTAACAGAGTCTTTTTTTAATCCTTTAGAAACAAGACTGAGGTTGAGAGGGTTTTTTTCCATGTGACTGAGAGGGCTGGGGAAGAGGTTTTGAATTTCTGCTCTAATTTAGTGGCTGATCTGTGAGTCACTGGCATTAACACTAATCCATCTCCTACCAAGTTTGTGTAAATTTATTCTTGGTTCTTTAAAACTATGACTCTGCTAAACTGCTCAGAACAAAACCAGAAAATCTGCCTCTTTTGCACTGTAGATGTCTCTTCCATGTGCCAAATGTGAAGATTAGATTCTACCAATGAAAGCCAAATAAATTTTAAAATAAGAAAGAAGTTATATTTGGTAACTACATGGATTAGATGGGCTTTCCTAATCTGTGTGAGGTCAATCCAAGGGATGTTTACATACTGTAGATAACCTACTTGAACAAATGCAGTATTATAGACCAATAAATGGATGTAAGAAAATTACATGTATAAGTTTTGTATATTTGTTAATTTTGGTAATAAATATGATGTACTGCATACAGTACAGTACCTTAGCACCTCTTTTAATAAAAGTTAAACAGAAGAGAAAGTCTGATGGCAATTTATTGACTACTTTGCACACAGCAGTTAGTGCTTATTTGTGGCTTTACGTGCCTTGAGCATCAAGAAAAAATGGTTCATCAGCATCATGTCAAGGAGACTAGTCTTCAGTTTGCAGAATCGAGCAGATTGTCGGCTTCTTTTATCATTGCTCACTTGGACGTTGCCCTCAGCAGTGAATCAGCCCAAGTACAGCCCACCAGACTAGTTGCTTTTCTATTCCAATCTTGCTGGAGCCAAAATAAAGTCTTGGTTGATATTTTTTAAACATTATGGCTAGGGAAACCAGTTACACAGCCCTGGTGGAATCTCATGCCTTCAGAGACATGAAAGACTGTAAGATGAAATATCCATTTATGGTCATTCTTACTCTGCAATCAAAGTTTTGCGCCTGGATCTTATCTTGTTTGCGTGTGTAAATGAGAAGAGCTAGGGAAATTACATTAACACAAATGTCCTGGAAAGTGGTGAAAGGCTTCTGAAAGCAGAAAGGAATTATAGATTTCTTTCTATCTAAGGAACCTCTCCATCTCAAATTGCCCAGTTAATAGATGTGCAGGCATAGCCACCCAGTTAACTGCACTTTTACCATGGGCATACTGTACTCAGTTTCTGTTGCAGATGTGCACAAAACACTGCAGTTTCTACTTTGCCTAATCATAGGCTGTACCAGTTTAAGACAGGATCCTTGTTTCCATGGACTCAATACAAAGCCATGCATCCACTAAGGAAAAAATGTTTCAGTGGTTTCTTGTTTGCTCACCTCGCATGATGAAAATCTGTACTTTCACAAACAAAATATGCTATGGGTTTTGCTTATCACCTGAACATGCTTTACACCATTGCAGAAACAGCACTGAAAATTATTTGATAATTATTCTTTTACTCATACCGTAGCTTCCACCCTCACATATCATATGGATTTTAAAACACTAGACAAAGAATTGCAACCACTATGATCAAGTGGTGTACAGGACACAAAACTGCAGTTGAGAGACTTTGAGGGCTTCCTTGTGTCCTGCCACCAACAGGAATCACAGAGTACAGGGCAGAAGGACACCTATTCCACCCCTTCCCTGTCTGAACTGAACATCAGTTTTATATATTGTAAGCAGATGGCTGTTTATTCTTAAAACCCCCAACTGCTGAGGCTCTGTAACCTTTCTAGGCAGCCTTCCACTGTATCAATATACTCAGTGCTGAAAGCCTTCCCTGGCTGACATATGAGTCTACAATGCAAATAAATGACTTTGTCCCTCCAAAGAGCTATGGTTTGGTATTTTCAGACCATCATATTCTTTTCCTTTTGTCACAGTCTACAGTAACAAAAAAGCTTCCAGGTAGTTCTTCATATCATGATACCACAATGATTTAATTCTCCTACTGTAGGCAGAGTGGGAGAATGGGGCATAAATATGATGCGTTCAGCGTCGTATTGCCTTCCACCTTCTGCATTCACTGAGAGTTTTCCCAGGACAAGCTGCTTCATGATCTGTTCTGACTACACAGAAGCCCCCAAAAGTGGTCTCTGCAAGACAGTCTATGCAGCAGCTGGGACCAGCTTCCTGGGCTGTGTATCACCTGGTGTGGCAGGACCCCTTTTGCTAGAGGCTTACACTCACACCACAGGGGAGCCTGCAGGAAGAGTGGATTCTTAGTTCACCTTCCTGAGCCGCATGTCACCATTAGACTCTCTGATTGTCCTCAAGTTTGCCTTAACTTGTGAGGACAGTCAATAGCTGCACAGCTTGATGTTGTGACACTTACCAGCTGGTGTTTAGTAGGCACTTGGCAGACGGGTGCTTTTTTTTTTCTGTTTTATGGAACAGGTGACAGTGTTTTTGCAGTCTGTGAAATGTCTATGCAAACAACCAACACTTGCATCTACCACACTCCTACAAACAAAACTGAAGAACCTTCTGTTTTTACTGATGAGATATAAAAAGGATCAGTTTTCAGACTCATCAGTGCTCAACAAGCACAAAATGGAAGAGGGGAGAGGACTCTAAGCCCAAAGGAAATGTATGGTGCCAGAGGCTGTCAATTATACAAGGGTCATAGAGGTCGTCAGCCTCCTGCCCTGGGGCTACTCAAGGGCAGGACTGGCCATGTGCATGAACATTTGCAGCACTACATGAAACCTGCTCCTGGTTTTACAGCCAGGTTTACAGCCTGCCATGGTGGAGGGACTGGGCTTTGCCACACCACCAGACACCTCCAAGTGATAGCCACAGTGCTGTGTGGGACCCACACTCTACTCACTGCCCTGGTCAGAAATGTCAGAGGCCAGGACAAGATCCCGCATGCCCTCACCAGTGTCCCTCCCTCTGTGCTCCAAGGTTGGTCGGAGTGCGTAGAGCTTTTACTACTTTTTTTTTTTTTTTTGTACTTCTGATGACATTTTGTCCACAGCTGCAGTTCTCAGGAAAAAAAGCAAAAGGACATACTATTCAGGAACAATTCCCTAGTCTCACCTGTGGCTGAAAGACAGTGGTTCAGAGGAAAAAAATAACACTGTGCAAGTCATGTTACTAATTTCAGACACTTAAAAACTGAGCATATGGGCTAAGCAACCCATCTAAACGCTCTCTCTCTAACTAACAAAGTTAAACAAAGAGTAATTCATTCCCCGTCTTGGCCATCTGTATGATGTTATGCCCCTCTAGAGCTCCTTCTCTCTCAGTTAACGGCCTGGCCTCTGAGAATTCATCCCTGCTGCTCAAAGTCTGGCCCTAGGCATGACATTCTCAAGCCCTCTGCTCTACACTTGGTTTTACAAGTGACCATGGGCAAACACTATAGTCTCTGATGTTTTCTCTGTCATGTTTTCAGCTATTTCTGTCTTGTCTAGGTAGATTGCATGACCTGCTATCTCTTATACTTCACTGGTCATCACGCCTAGGCTCTGAGTAGCACCCTTCTTTAAGCCGTCTGTCAGGAGTCCAGATCCCTTCAAAGAAAAATACAGAACTCAAGAATGCATAAAAAGAGTTAACATCATTCTTTCTAGTGTAAATTTTCTTGCAACGCTGCATTTCATTTGCTGCTGCATTGCCCATTTATCCAGCTTTATTAGGTCCCTCTTGATTTTGCCATTTCTCCTCCAGCTTTTATTGCTCTTAATCATTTTATGCTACCTTAGCATTTGCTGCCTAAAATTCCCTTTTAGACCATTCATTAAAGCCAATAGTGACACAAATCCTTGGGGGACTCAGATGTTATATTTTGGTCACCTTGAAATATGATTTATTAATTCATGTCTGAGTTTTTCTTGGTGCAACTTTGACATAGCACAAGATAGAACCTGCTTCATTGCCTGGTGTCTGAGCACAGCTCCCAGGAACCATCAAACTGGAAGGACAGATAGGTCACAGAGATCTGTTCTGCACCACATCTTACTTGTCCTGACCATGATTAAGAGAAAGGAGGCATGTAAAAGAGGCGCAAGTGATGCCTTACAGACTCCAGAAAAGTTCTGACCTGGACAAATCCAAAGCTGACGAGAATCAGTTGCTTTTGCTTTTGTGCTGCCAGGGTCTTATTTACTAAGGTGATGCCGGGTTGCATCACTTTGGTTCATGCCAGTTTAGCTATCAGTTATATCAAACCCAGCAGAGAAGGTGGGTTCAATAACCAGTGAGGATGACATATGAGGAAATCTGTACTGTTGCAACCCAATTATGTTGCTGCTCTCCCTCCTCCTGTGTGTCAGGATGTCATGCGGCCCATTGCATCCTGCTGAAGAAATAGCCCTCAATGTATTCTCTCCACACGTAGCTGGTGTAAACAGGGAGTAGGTCTGTCCAAGACTTCCTAATTTGTGCCTGCTGACATCTGCAACATTCAGAAGAGGAGGAGCTGTCTTTCACTCAGTTGTGCCCTGTCTCTCTTACGGCTTAGCATATGCCATCAGAGTGCTCCAGGATAGCCACTGCTGCAAAACAACTGTATCACCTAAGGGATTCATTCTCATGCATAAAGGTCAGTGATTTGCCTCTCGTTTGGACTGTAATGTAGTAATAATCTGTATCAGTGCATCCTGTTCAAACAGCCAGAGGAAAATTAGCAACGACAGCAGTGAAACTGAGGTGGAGTCAGAGCTGTGATCCAAGGGAAGCAATAGGAGCTGGGGAGTCTCACTGCCAAGGCAAGACTTTAGGGATAGATTTTCAGTTTTGCTTTCTTATATCAGCCTGCTGAAGATCTTGCTCCTGTTGACATGCAAGATATTTTGCTGTTGCCCTCAGAAGTGGCACATGAGGCCACCTGCATCACTGACTCTGAGCAGAAGCAGCAGTGCAATGTTGATACTGTATTTCCCAAGAGACATTAGAGTAATATGGTGGAGTGGGTAGAATAGAGTCACTTCACAATTGTGTGATTTTTGTAAGAGCTGATGTAGAAGACAGTATACTGTGTGAATATCATTTTCAGACCTCATTCATTATTAAGCTCACCATTAAGGAATGGGCCTCTTGGGGGATATGAATTTTCAAACTCACATCTTAGTATTTATAGAATAGTTCCATGATGACTGATCCTATCATTCTTTCTGGACACAGCACTGCAGATGTGGCCTCACTAGGGCTGAGTAGAGGAGAAGGACCACCTCTCTTGACCTGCTGGCCACACTCTTCCCAATGCACCCCAGGATGCCATTGGCCCTCCTGCAAGGGCACACAGCCAGCTCATAGTCAGTTTGTCAACCACCAAGACTCCCAGGTCCTTCTCAGCAGAGCTGTTCTCCAGTGTGTCAGCCCCCAACTTGTCTGGTACTTGGGGTTATTCCTCCTACACTTGCCTTTGTTGAACTTCATTAGGTTTCTCTCTGCCCAATTCTCCAGCCTATCAAGGTCCCACTGAATGGGCAGCACAGCCACTGATGGTGCCCAGTGGGTTTCTAACTGCTCCAGATTGTCTTAACCTGGTCATCATTCAAATCAGTTAAGATAAAGAAGGCCAGAAACACAAGAATCCCCCTTTTCCTTTAAGTGTAGAGGTATTTGCCCCTGGACAGGGGAATTTTTACAGCTTCATAACCTTCCTATTACATTCCTGAGATATAATATGTATCACCATGAACTTACAGGAAAAGTGTTTCCAAACTCAGAGTAGAAAAGTTACTCTTCTTCCAAACAGTAGTGCTAATACATGATGGGTTGCTTGGCATTATTTGTTTCCCTTTTTGCATGGATTATTTTTGGAGCAGTCAAAGGGAAACAGCCTGTCCAGCAAGGTCATTTCTTTTTGCAGCTCCTCGGCCAAATATTTGGCAAGATCGTAGGTATGACAGATGGAAAAAGTAGAAAAAAAATCGAGGTACAAACAATCAAGTGACTTTTTTATGGTAACAAAAACAGAGCCCCAGCTGAATATGACCTTTTGTAACCTCTGAGAAGCCTTTTGGTTTAGAAAATTCTTATTTACTTTCAGCTTGGAGACACATTCTCAAAAAGAAAACTCACTAGTTGAGATATGTACTTTCAGCAGCCTCAATCTTGTGCCTACTGACCATGATCTTGCATTTAAGATGTACATTAGAAGAAAGGAAAAACATGCATATTCTGTCTGTCCTGAGATTATAAAATGTTTTGCAAACTCTGCAAAGACTATGACTACAGAATAGTCATAAGTTTTTTTACAGACAAATAAATAGAAGCACAAAGAAGTTTTAAAAATTACTAAGATTTCCAAAGAAATCATTGTAGAAATGGTAACCTGTCCCTACAGCCTGTTGATCTAAGCAGGCTTCCTCTTGCAACTTAGTAAATTGTGCCTATGGCATAGGTGCCAGGTGGGCAATAGAATTTTGAGCTATAGCTCAGGTGCAAAATTATTTTTTACTGATAATATAAACACTGGTATGGGTTAAATCAGAAATACAATCCCACAACAGAAAATTATCTCTGCTACTTGTCCAAGGAAGTTTAGTTTCATGACTTCCATTTATTTGAAACTCTCATTTACTATTCAGCCAGCTGTCCAACTACTAAAGAAACCAAAAGTCAATGTTGCATTTACAGCTCAAAACAGATGAGTAGGATAAAAATTTCTGAAAGCCTGAAAGCTCTTATTAAATCTTATAAGCCAGAGTTAATTGTAAAGTGTTTTCCTACTGTTACAGAAGTGAGCAACCACAACATAAATTATGTGTGATTTTGAGTAATTACAGATGATGTTAGCATTTTACAAACATCACTCACAGTGAGAGCTCCAAACTGACCGATTTATAAGATACTGTGCCTTCTTCATCTTCCCTGACAAATTTCAGCTACCTCATGATTCTGCTTGATAAATGAACATCAAAGATGCAGTAAACTGTTGGCTTTACTTAGAAAAAGACCAAATAAAACAAGCATTTTTTGTCAGCATTTTTTGATGTGGTCTAGTCTCAGTATCTTGCCAGCCCTGATTTCATTTGCAGGTTGGTGCAAGAGAAACTAATGTCAGTAAAGAAAGCAGCTCCATCCCCTGGGTAGAGTTGGAGTGTATAAACCACTGCAGCATTCACCCCAATAACATGTCTGGTGAAGGAGATAGGAAGGCTAAAAACCTTCCCAATGATCCTAGTATCATGTTTTCATGTCTGGGCTCACAGAAAACAAGGTGTCTACCACCAACAATTTGGTGAACAGTCAAAACCCTGTGTAATCCACACATGGCCAAATGTGCCTTCCAAGATCATTACCGACAAACAACACCAAGAGACTAAAAGACTTGAGGTCTGGTTTAGACTCTGATGTTG
The DNA here is from genome assembly GCA_035583155.1 of Acropternis orthonyx. Taxonomy (NCBI): domain Eukaryota; kingdom Metazoa; phylum Chordata; class Aves; order Passeriformes; family Rhinocryptidae; genus Acropternis; species Acropternis orthonyx. The sequence continues at coordinate 69,755,445 of JAWWEU010000081.1, read as the reverse complement.
ATGCTACATGCAAGTCAGACAAATTTTCTTGGCATTTCTGTGCAGTGGCTTTCCACCCCGCATACGCACTCTAAAGTAGCAAAACAATGAGAAGAGCTTTAGTATTTATTTAAGCAGACTGCAAAGAATTTTAGAGCCCCAAGCACTTGCTAGATAGGATATAAAGCTGCATATTTCTTTTCAAAAAGCACATACCCTTCTAGCTCTGGGAAAAGAGGAAACGGATTATTCACAAGTAGCAAATGTTGGTATCATCTCTTAATGCACTACTGAAAGGCATTCAGAGGTTGTAGTGATGCTGGCTCCTTTAAGCCTACCTAGAATAGATTGTAGCAAAATGCTGAGGCAAGCCAGATCCTAATCCATTCTTTTGTCTCACTTTATCAGCTGTAGTCACAGTATTTTGTTTCTTTGTCAGACCTTCTCTCCAGAAACGTCAAAGCACACAATAAATATGAATGACTGAAGCAGCACAAGATTCTTGATGTGTGAGGTGGCTCTGTTATCAGTAGCCCTGGGAGGGTATTACATTATAATACTATTGTTAAAGAAAAATCATCTGAGTGTCTTGGTGCAACCCAACAGGATTTGAGACCAATAATACAGCAGGTCTAATTTTTCCAGAAAAAAATCGTACACCAGATGTAAAATTTAAATGTTTAGGGTCTTTCTATAGACAATAGAGAGGGAAGATCATTCCTAAGGGGGAAAAAAAAAAAAGGGCACATTACCTTAGACACCCTTCTCAGGAGAGGAATATTTCACCCCCAGAGTGTTCCTCTCTCCCCAGGCCATCATCTGCCAGCCCCAAAGGAAGCGTCCACATGGACCAGAGGTGCCCAAAGGACTGCTGAGGCTTCAAAATGAAAGAAAGTAGTTTTAGATTAGACATTCAGAAGAAATTCTTTACTGTGAGGGTGCTGAGGCACTGAAACAAGCTGCCCAGAGAAGTTGTGGATGCCTCCTTTGCTGGAATTGTTCAAAGCCTGGTTGAATGGAGCTCTGAACAGCCTGATCTAGTGGAAGGTGTCCCTGTCAATGCCAAGGGGGTTGGAACCAGATGATCTTTAGGGTCCCTTCTAACCCAAGCCATTCTACAATTCTGTGCTCCTGACTCTGTCTGCACAACTCCAACAGGGATGAAGAGAAGTTTCACTGGGACATCACTGGAGTGAAGTGAGGAGTAAAATCCCAGAGGAACCCAATTGGCAGAGCTGAATGCCCGTAGTGCCACCCATGCTGCTTCACAAAGGTGTACAGCCCAGAAAGGAGGTGATTGAGACCTGCCACTGCTGGCAGATATACCTGCTGTCAGCACCAATTGCTACCCTTCTGCCCCACTACTCAACCTGACATGTGGCCAAAACTAGTTGGCCAACCTCTCTTTTGTTTGAAGTGCATTCATACTGAAGACCAGATGCAAGAACATGGCACTGGTTTCATACATAGTGTGATAAAGACTTTCTTTACATGTGTAGCAACTTGTTTATTCTGTTAGTATCAGATCCCTGTCCACAACAGACCTAATCTCTTCCACCTTAGCTACTCTGCCTGTAAGGCCAGGGGAGCACCTCTCATTTTGTGTGTGGATAATGGTACTGCAATGTATCAGAATTATAACAAGCAAAATTACACTGTTTAGCTACTTTTGCTGTCGCATCCTCCCCACCAGCCTCTGCCTGCAACTCATTGTCCTGTCTCTGCAAGTAAATACTGTGATAGCATCTAAAAGCAAAACACAGCTGTAGTGATACATCCCATCAGCTTGCAGCCATTAAATAAACAGAATGCTGGCTCTTTCCTTTTGTTTAAAATATCATTACTGGGAACAAGTCATCTCTATCACTGCCATCGTGCTTTAGTGCACACGGTAGGCTTTGAAACCTGACCTAGTTTTGGTTGAAAAGTTTTGCAGAGAAAGCCTACAGACAGCATCGGCACACGTGCTATTTTTTCCCTACTAATCAATACATTATAAAAGATGGAGCATCTCCCTTTGCTAAAAATGTGGCAAGGGATGAGGAGCCACACTACAGTCAGGCTCTAATGCAACTTCTTACAAGCCAACTGCATGCACCATTGTACATGCCAGCATCCTGCCTCCCCTCAGCTTTTTTGATTTCCCTGATGCTCCATGTAGCTAATGAAGTCCAATCCTAAAACAGCTCCAACAGGACCACTCTCTGAAAACAGAAAAACCTTTGCTTTACCTGAAACAAGCCATCGGGGTTGACATACTGCAGCAGTGTTTGTACAGCCCGGCAACATTTTTAAGGTGTTTGGGTGAGCTGAGGTGGAGGTGGTGGGGGGGGGGTGGCGGGGCGGGTTATGACTGAAGTCTTTTGTGGAATGTCCTGCCTTCAGGGTTCTTCTGTTTTAACTGTGCTCAGGATTTCCCTCTGCTAAGCTGCTTTGAGGATGACTGACAAGGGGATCTGCTGTGCAGGCAATGCACAGGACAGAGTTCACATTAAATAATAACTACTTTGCATTCATGATAGCCCTAGCAAAGGGTAATTAACTCCTAAGGCTTGCTCTGAAGCGCATAGGTTCCCTCTAGAAACACCAGCATCAGGTGGTCAAGTTGTATCTGATTTCAGACCCAGACCCCATGTAGGCTGCACATACCCCAGACTGTCATTGTATGCAACAGCTTCTATCTGTTGCTTCATACAGGCCTGTGGGGTCCACACAATGAGTCAGCCAAGCACAAGGGAGCATGACTGAGATGTGCATATTGAAGGGCAGCACAGATCACATGAGAAGGCAGGGCATAGCATCTCAGCTCTGGGGAATGTGCAGATCCAAGAGCATCGGGAAACAGGAGGGAACCTGCTGTGTGATCATGATATTTGGGGCACACTGGACAGAAAGGACTATTTAAAAGGCCTGGAAATCTGACAGTGGAGAGAATATGGAGGTATTTGGCTTTGAGGATGTTCATGGCTATGAGGATGTCCCTGCAAAGAGAACATTCAGAACACGAGGACAGGACAACAGTAACAGGAAAGCATTGATCCTACTTCATATCCTTTTAGCTGAAGAGGAAAAGGGGCAAACAGTGAAGGACTGAGCGAAGGTCTGAGGATGAACAGAAAACAATCGCTGCAGCAGCTGTTTCATGCTGGAATTTCTGATGCAGTTGAGGAAGTTACACAGCCAGGCAAAGCAATAGGTTGAGGTCCTGTCCTTATACCTGTGCTTGCTAATTTGAACATTTCCAGTAGCCCTTCTCCGGTAAGTGTTCAATAACAAAGCTAAAAGTTGCACAACAACAAAAAACTCCATTGATTTATATTTTTCTGGGTCATTAATACCAAGTGTGCAGATGAAGTATAAATCATACTGCAATTAGAAGGAGACATGGAGGACAGTTAATCCTGCTGTAGCCCCAAGTTTTCTTTTGCAGGAGGCAACAGCTATATCAGTTAGAAGCATTAAAAAAAAAAAAGAAAGTTTCAGCTATCTCCAAATTATTAAACTTTCTTTGCTTCATCATAAGATGTTTTTCTTTTAAGAAATAATTGCATTTTATTGTTAACAATTTGCCACTAACACTGGCAACTTTGGAGCTCATGTCCCAGAGCTTCAAGTCATGAAAATCTCACTTCTCTAAATTTTTGAAAAGCTGAGCTGCTTTTTTAGGAGGCTGTTTTTTTAATGAAAACACACAAATTGCTTGAATTTTGATGAAATACCCAAAGCCACAAACACTGACCAAGACTCCTGGAGTTAAGATAGTATTATAAAAGAAGGGACTCATTTTCTTATTGTCTTATACCTAAAGTTAAACCCTTGACAAGGAGGAAAGGCACATGGAAAGAGCAATAAGACAGATACAGGCTCATCGCCCACTTCATGGTGCTGATGCATTCTGTGTGGAGATGGGTTTCAGGGGCACAGTGCCAGAGTGCCCGGGCTCAGTCACTGTCACCCCCAGACAGTGGCAGCACATCACATCCCACTGCACTAACATGACACAGAGAGAAATTGGCATTGTTTGTTGGACTAATGTTCCAAAGTCCAGCCTTCATGCCAACATGTCCTGAGGTGTAATGTAGTATGTGCCACAACTTCATTTCATTTTGGACTCTTAATTATTCTGCAAGTGATGAGGACTCCAAAACACAGGACAGACCTATGTCAATAACCTCCTGAAAGACGTATCAGACATGAGGCACTCCAGCAACTATAAGCATCTTCATCACCCAGCATAGAGACTTGCACAGAATTACATGGGGTCTATAGACTTCGTTGTCTGGCACCAGATGCTTATTGGCAACCCACATCTGTGCTAGAGCAGCACAGAGGTTTTTATGGGATGCAGTCCATTCTAATGTTGCCTATTTTGTCCCTGCTTTCATGCCTGTGCTTGAAGTCTGCAGGGCCTTTCTGCAAAATGTCTTAACATCCCTCCCATCTCAATGTAGTAGTCTGATTCTTTACTTGTTTCATTTCAGTCACTTACAGGCTACCTTCAAAAACCAGCCATCAAAGACTCAAGCAATATAATGGGGAAAAATGGGAAAAAAACAGAGAAAGAAAACCCAAGGGAGGAAATAGATTTCAATTTCTGACTTCCAAAAGGCTAATACAAAAAGCAAAAGAGTAGGAGAGGAGCATTTGAAAATTTCATTTTAAAAAATGCCCTGACAGTCTCTTCTCAGCAACAGCACTAGAGCTGGAGGATATATTTGTAGGTGAATCAGGAGAGTTCTCCACAGGGTCTCTCCAAGAGCAGGGAAATAATGGGATGTGCCAAACCTGGTACAGCCTTTGCTCTTCAGACAGAGAGGGTTTTACTGGAAATAAGAGGATTTGTGGACACAGTTCACTGTCAGGTTTCCACAGTCCCTGGAATTATTCCTCAGTACTGCAAATAGGCATAAGTGAGCACAACCCCAGAAATGCCTTCAGGTACTATCAGGTTAAACAACTTCATCAAATGAAAACAATGTTGGGCAAGAACTCACATTATTCTTTGTAAGCCACTGAGAACCCCACCAGTTTTCACTGGGAACACACCTTGGCATTTGGCAGGCACTTTGGTTCTCACAGTGGTGTAACAGTCCAATATGTGGTACTTCCCACTAACTGAGCAAATGGCTGGGTTCACACTACCTCCCACAGCTGTACAGGGTTTTGCAACAGACCTTGTAGAGCATCTTTAAAGGCAGTGTATTTTTTAACCTTCACAAAGGCAAAGACCAAAACTTGGAGAGGAAAATAAGCCACCACTATGAAATACACAGGATCCTTTCTATTGAATTGCCCGGTATGGTAGACATGCTCACATGAGGTATTGTCATAGTATGTGTAATGTTAAAATACAGGATATTAAGATGAAGGTCTTCACTCTAAAGAATAGGTTCATAAATGAATTACAAGGTTTCTTAAATGATTTATAGCTGTTATAACCATTTTACGGATGAGTAATAAGTTCATCAACAGAAGATTTAATAGATAGGCAATCAATCAGTCTGCATGATAACTAATTAACCATATATTAAAACATCCCCCAGTTAACCCCTAGTACTCTGGTCATGAACATTCCCTTAGCACAAGCCTGAGTACAAGAAACAGAGACAACTGACCTACCCAGTCCCTCAAAACCATTAATCTCCAGCTCTTAACCTGCAGCTCAAGAATGGAGCATGGCTAACCTGTCAGTCTGTCCTTGGAAGTCAACAGGTTCCTGCTTTTCTGGAGCAGCAGGAATGCAGGATCTCCCATCTCATTACCTGGATTTCTGCAAGCAAACCTTTCTGACAGGACTCTCTATCACACATACCATGACTTTGGGGCATTGATATTACCCCTTTGCTGGGCTCCTGGAGCAGTTTGTGAAGAACTGCTTATGGGAAGGACTCATGGTGGAGAAGTTCATGGAGGACTCTCCTGTGGGGAGGATCCTATGCTGGAGCAGTGGAAGGAATCCTCCCTCTGAGGAGGAAGAACAGGCAGAGACATGATGAACTGACCACAACCCCCATTCCTCGTCCTCCTGCACTGCTGGGGAAGGAGGAAGTAGAGAAAACTGGGAGTGAAGTTGAGCCTGGGAAGAAGGGAGCAGTGGTGTGAAGGTGCTTTAAGATTTGGGTTTACATCTCATTACCCTACTCTGATTTGACTGGCAATAAATTAAACTAATTTCCCCAAGTTGATTCTGTTTTGCCCTTGTCTGTAACTGGTGAGTGATCTCTACCTGTCCTTATCTTGATCCATGAACCTTTCATTGCATTTTCTTTCCCCTGTCCAGTTGAGGAGAGGAGGAACAGAGTGGCTTTGGTGGGCACCTGGCATCCAGTCAGGGTGAACCCATTGCATCCATCAAGAAAAGAGGTTGGTGCCAATGTTTCCATAAGAAAAGCAAATGTAATAAAACCCTCAGGCCAGTTTAAATCCACATGAAATGTCTGCACTAAAATAAGTGCAGCCACTGCAACCTCAGCTGGTTAAGGTAGCACTGAGCTCACCTGCCAAAGGGTTGCAGGCTCTGTGAAGAAACATGCTTCCTAACAAGTTTTTCAGATTCAGAAAATATTTGCAAACATTTGAGAATACATGCAATCCTAAACACACACACTCACCTGCAAAGTAAAAAAATAAATATTTGATAATCTTTCCTTTGCTCAAGCTTTCAGAGGCACACGGGGGTTACTGGATACCTTTGTCCCACAGAAAAATTTCACATACTAATTAGCTGCAATTTGGCCTCACAAAAATTTCTTTTTTCTCAAAATAGTAACCTCTGCTTCATAGCAGGGCTAGAGCAGAACACCACAACACCAAAATGTAGGATATTTTCCCAGTAGGATAAGTGCGCTCCCTGGGTATGCTACACGGCACTGTTGGGTATAAACATCTTGGCATTTGTATATCTAAGTGACAAGAGTTTGGCCATTCTTCACTGCAGAATCAACTTCCGTTAGGGTCTTATCATTGGATGGATCTGTCACTCAGCAAAAAAATCACACTCACCACCATCCACCTTCCATGATGATCTGTACACATAGACAGGGAAAATAACCCAAACCCAAGCTCTGTCACTGTGTGACTTGTAATGTATCCATGCTTAAAAGAAACCACCATCTAGTCATTGGTGGAGACTGGGGCAGTGCCAGTACTGTTTTTTACTGCTCTAGTTCTGCACCTCAGCTTCCCCATCCAACTGTGTATTGCTGCCAGTTCAATTACTCAGACTCACATCACAGATGTTTTTTTAAAACCTAAAGGAGGAAGAGTAAAACAGCGCCACAAAGAAGTGAACTGAAGGCACCCAGGTTTAAGAGTGGCTGGATTCTCTTCATGCAGAACATCTTATCTTCCCATCCAGCAACCTGTAGGAAAGGCAAGCAGTTGTATATTGCACAGGTACAGACTACCCCGTAGAGGGAGAAAGATAAATTGAAATACAAATCTTCAGTGTGAGAAGGAACAGGCCACAGCCAAGATGCTGTTTCCTCTCAGACTGGAGGTGGAGAACAAGCCACAACAGCATTTTCAATGGAAAAAGAGGTTAACAATTTTTTAAGGGTTATTTCTCTTTTTGTATACTACAGTCTTACATGTTTTATGGGTTTGGATGATCTGTGGAGAGCTTTTCATGGCATATAGCCTGTCTCTTCATCTTCGCAGTTCCAGGCACTGGTTGGATCTGGTGACATAGTGACGGCTTTGACTGAAATCAGCACTCTCTTACTTTACAGGTATATTTTTCGACCTTACATTTTAAAAACTAGAGAACATTTCATGGCATATCACTGCTCCTGTGTACAACAGTTTCTTCTCCAGAATTCCTTTAAAAATCCTTGAACTGCCATATAAGTTAGAAATATTTCACCCAGCTAATGAATAGCATGCATGTGATAGCCCTCAAATTAATTCATTTTCAGGGAAGGACAGGCAACCCAGAAAGCTCCAGCTGCTGTAGCTCTTTTACTCTGAGGGAAGAAGCACCTCTTTTCCCATATTTAGGTTTATATCAGAGTTCACTGTCAGTACCACTGGGTTATAAACTGAAGAACAAAACTATAGACAGCCCTTCCAGTCTCATGTAGTGATCCATTCAGTTACTGAGTTTGCAGTTGGGTACTTTTTGAGACAAGTAATTAAAAATAATGGGAATTAGTGTAAATATAACCTGCTAGAGGAATTAGCACAGCTGAACCTAAAAGGAAAAACAGTTTTCCTAGTGAGAGAAAGAAGAGCTTCTAAGGGAAACTTTGATAATTTTGGGTCTTTCGGATTAGAGTGGACAGGGATGATCTTGAATGTCTGGTGCTTTTCACTTTTGCTTTCACAACCAAAATGAAACTAGATATGCAGTAAACTATCCAAACCAAAGATATTTGATTTTGCAAAACCAGACCAAGATTTTGCACCCTGATCTAACAAGCTCTTCTAGTTTCTCTGTGAGAAGGACCTCTCACACAAATTCCCTGTTGCCTTCAAACATTATATACATCCCTTCTAATCCTTCATCTTTTAGAGGGCTTCTATATAGAGCAGGTGCACTGAGGCAGGCATATAATGTTGTTACTGCCATATCCTTAATTATTCCTTACCCTTAATTATTCCTTTTCTTTCTTTTATACATGTAAGCACTAATTGAGTCATAATTTCTTTGCAAATGTGACTTAACCTGCTGTTTTCCTGCTTGCTTAGGCACTGCAAATACAAAACATAATGGCACTGGTAATTAACTGAGGCCCAGCAATGTAACTTGTCTCTCAGCCTGTGACAGGTAAAAGCTCAGCTGAAAAGCACAACATATAAAGGCAGGTTAAGTGAACCAGAACTGAGCACCAACCAGACATACTAGAAAAACTTGAACAGAAAAGAACAAAACTTTAGATCCAAGTTTGAAGAAATTGGATAAACATAGATGAGCTTTAATTTTCCAAAGATGATGAGAATTATTAGTATATAGATAGGCAGACAGAAAACACACGCACGTACACTTCAGCTGTGTGCGTCAAGTAGCACCAACCTACGGAGGCTGCTTTTTACTTAGGAGAATACGTTTGAAATGTGATCAAGCATTCATAGGACACCTTAGCATTGCCTGGCAGGAAAGTAACCAAGAGAAAGACATAGAAGGTACAGAGCAGCAGTGCAGGCTGAAGCAAGCCAAAGTGAAAAAGGTGCTGCTTTGTATCTGCTCTCAGTGATGTGAAGGTTTTGTAGTCAGAGGGAAGCATCAGGTTGCAGAGAGGCTGCATCTTATGAGTCAGACAGAGCATGCTCAGAGCTAAAAGTACTTCTAACTGGGGAACCCATCCAAGCAAGGAGGCAAGAGACAAGAAAAACTCTTCCACCTTCCTTATTGGGGAAGCCAAACCCCTTGGTAATGCAGATGATGAACATTGTAACTCACCACAAACTGGAGAACAAACATGGTATAAACTCATAATATTTTTGCCCTGACTCTTGATTTTTTTTAACAGTCCTTTGCAACTATCTCCCTTCTTTCCCCTTTCACTATTCATGGACCAATTAGAAAACTTTCATGCAGTCAATTTAATACCTCTGAATCTCCATCAGTTATAATCACAGCCATGGAGTCTAGGGAATGAAGAAGCTGCCTCATATTTCAAAGTTTAATGAGTTCCATTCCTGTTAATATTACACTTTTATTAAAATTCATGGTCATTTTTCCCATTAATTTAATTTATAAATTAATTACTTCTAATTTTCTAAAGCATTACATGACCAGTAACTTACGCAGGTCATCCCAAATGAGTGTCCATAAAACCTTTAAAATGCAACATCTTGTATTCTGTATGTCTTGCTTGTGACCCTCCCACAATTTATAATTGAGATTCACAAGGTAGGGTGGAAGAAAAGGGACAGTTTTCATAGGTTTTGTTCAGGGAATGGTGAAAAATTCAGGTGATTCAAATGACAAAAAAGCTTTTGTATAGAGGGAATGTTGTGCCTCAAAACTAAGAGAGTTCAGATTCGCCCAGTAACAGAATAATAAATAGGCAGAAAGAATAAAAAAAGCCTGGATGTTACACTGTCTTCTCTTTTTCTCTGTTTCTTCGCAAAGATGGATCAGCATGCCAGAAGGCAGTCATGTCCTACAGGTACGTGGAATAAGAAACTAGGAATATTGAAAAGTATCTGTCTAAGGCTGCTCACATTGCACAAACACCTGAGTGAAACTGCTGAAAGTTTGCCAGGACGTTTTTGAAGAACTATGATATTGTAAAAGATACATCACATACATAAATATTATTCAGCCAGTATGGGTCATGCTTACCAAACTCTGTGAAAAAAACAGCAGAAGCAATAAAGTAAAAAAAAAAAAAGAAGGCACGGAGTCCGCAAGTGCCAAGAGGAAACAGGGCATTCATTAAAAAGTCAGGCTTTTGTACAACCTCAGCATCCAGAAGTTTTAAAGAGTCATCATTGCCCAAAGTTTAACTGCAAGAGAAAGATTGCAAAATGTATCTCAGTGATACATATCAAAGCTTCATTTGCAGTGAAGCATTCCTGGGAAGCGTCATGTGCCTTCCTGCCCTGGCAATGTTTCCCGATAAGTAGAACTGTATGATGACTGGCAGAAACATCTTGTTCTCCCCAAATGGTTGTATTCGGGTGTGATGAGACGCTATTATTTTAGTCCGTGTCTGGCCTTGATGCCTGCAAGAGCTGGTTCTTTTCTTGCCAAGTTATGGAAAACAAGAAACTGATAGCTGGGATTCGGGCCCTGAAGGAGAAGCATCCTGTGTACACTGAAACTGTTTTGCAGCCTGGCTACTTGCTGACAGCCAGTCAAGGATGAGTCAAGGAGAAAAAGAAGAGGAGGATGATGCAGTAGCGGCCACCGACCCAAAAAGGGACACTCTCGATATACGCTGCGCAGGCACAGGGGGATTTCCAGTTACATAATGGAGGAGGGACTGGAGACCTCTATGTGGGCGTATGCTGGCCACACACACCTAGATAAACATCACAGACCGAGTGCATAAAAACCAGACAATTCCTGCTCCAGGTGGGGGGATGTGCTGGCACAGAGGACAATGTTGCCTCCCATGGGGATGTCTGCTAAGTGTGTGGAGCCTACCAAAACCCAAGATGCAGCAACCACTCATATTGGGGATCTTGAGCACATTGGGGCCAGTATGTATAGTACCTGAGTAAGAGGTGTAGTAACTGTGTGAGTGGTATATGGGTGTGTGGGAGTTGTCTTGCAATTTGCTTTGTTTTGTTCTGTTCCCTTTTCTCAGTTTTTTTTCCTTTCATTTGCCACTTCTTTGCAATAAATGATGCTTGCTTGAATTCTAAACAGTGTCATAGTTTCATCCCAGAATCCCTCCAAACCCTCCCTGGAACAATAGTCAATAACCCATGCCAAGCCTCAAAGACCTACCTCACAAGAAGCACAGCAAAGCCTAAAGCACAGGGCTGTATTTCCTTAACACTCACACTGATTTATCATCCCACTGTTGCCATTTAACACAATACAGGGACTTTTCAAGAATTCAGTTTAGTCTTGGACATAATTTTTGATGCTGCACCTGAGTTAGTTAAAACAAATAAAATACTGTGAAAAACATAATTTTCCTGCTTCAAAATGTTTGCACTGTGGTATCAGTGCATTTACTATTGCTATGCACACCCTGTTTTACACATATTAAAAAGATTCCTATTTATTTATGCTCACAATTTATAGGGAGGAATTCATGTTTAACTGCACAAGTGAAAGCTGCAGACACTTGCTGGCTCTCAGAGCTCATTATAGATCACTTCCTCAGCAAAAAGTAGTTCTGCACATAAACCTGCAAATTTTGCAAACTCTAGGCACACAGTTATTATCAGATTAACTCACCTAGCTGGAAGTAGCAGTCCTTAAAATATCCAAAGATATCACTCTTTTGTTCCAAGGAAAGCTAAATTGCATTAAAATCTCAGATGATGTCCAAATTGTTTGCAAACCTAGGACTGTATATGCTTCAAGGAAACATTTGCCCTGTATTAGTAATTCCTACTAATATTTATTTGCTCTGCATCACTGAAGTAAAAGCAGCCTACACACTGCAAAAGCAGCAACATACTGTAAAGCCAATGTAAAGAAAGCTTAATATCTCTAATGTTTCCAAGGTCAGGTGGTAGTGTGAAATACAAAGTGTGTTCATTGGTCCATAGTGCAGCTGGAAAAACAAAGAAAATGCAATCTCTGACTCTGCTTTTGGTCTAGATGAATTTGGAGACTGTAAAACACTAAGCACACTGCTTACAGAAGTGCCAGAAGGAACTAAGATACTAGGATGATATACGCCCCTGTACAGAATAGAATAACAGCACTTTATGGACATACAAATAAGACAAGACTCCCCTCTCAATCTAATTATTTGTGAAAACTTTGGATTGCCCAAACACAAACACAATGCCCTCTGCTGAACACACAACTGCTTCAAAAAGCAATTGTTATTCACTGACAGGAACCCGAGTATCTTCATAAGAAAAGAATCAGGACAGTTGTTGAAGAACTGAATTTATTATCTTGATAGGGGGAAAAAGGAGAGAAAAAGAAGAAGAATGAGACCATATAAATATGGCACATATACATGTCAGTATTCAAATTCAAGTCCAAGATTCATCAATTATTTATGGTAATGTCAACCACTGTCTTAAGTAGCCACTGATTTATACACAACTAGTTAATATAGCTCTTCTTTTAATTGTCTGGACAAGACTTAATGAAACTTTTAATGAAAATACTACTATGATCTGGAACACTCACTTTTAGGATCTTATTGAAACCTAATTTAGCAAAATAAATAACATTATCTTTTGACTCGGTCAAAATTTCTGAAGTGTTGTTCAAGAAGAGATTAAAAACACGTGCTCCTGATGTGGCAGAAAATTTATTCACTTTTCAAACCTCAGTTAGAAGTTACTGTTTCTATCTCTTCCCCATGTGGGGCAGACACAGCTGTGCAATAAACTGTGAAAAAAGGCCCCTTTTACTTCAGTGATGCAGGACAAACAAATATTAATACAAATTACTAATACAGAGCAAAAAGCTGGATCAGTTCCTACAGTTCTACCCAAGCCCTTTCTGGAACTGGCATTCAGAGGATTTTGGCTACCTGCATATAAGTGTGAAGTGCCACTTCAGATGTCCTTATGTATGTAAGATGTTCACATGGGACAGACACATATGACACAATCCACACACGACAAAATCCACACACTTCTGGAATAGCAGCTGGAGTATAGGAGTTGGAGGGCATCTGAAAGGGCACCGTGACACCTCTTGTTTGAAGACTGAGTCCTGTTACCCACCTTTTAAACCTCCTTGCAAATGTAATTTACTGAGAGCACAGTCTCTTGGTGCTTGTATGTGTGATTCACATTGTGCACTCTCTGGCTGCATCACTTTAATTGCAACATTTATATCTGCCCTGATTTTGTCCTACAGCAATTTCCAGATGAAACAGTCCTGTGAAAAGATCTTTTGACTCTGCTATGAAAGAATTAGCAGCTCCATTCACTGCTTTTCCAAGGAGAAAATTTAGATGACTCATTCTCACAGGTGCAGAGAACTTGATGCTGCATGACACACTGCCAATAACCTATATGTTTTCCCCTTTTAAGTCATTAGCTTGAATTCTATTCAGTTTGAGAGGATAGCATGGCTCAGTCCTGAATTAATTTCTTGCAGTGCTGGAACAAGACTGGAAAAAATAGAATCCAGAACAAGTTTTTTCCTTCAGCAAATTGACACTGCCACTTCTGACACCAGGAGGACCATGCATAGAAGAGGTCAGGGTGATTCTTCATGCCACCTGACAGGTAGATATTAGCAAGAGTAAGCAAGCACAGGCTCTCTGATATAAAAATTCATCCTCAATGTGTGCTTTGAAACTCCAGAAAATCAGTGTGTCTACACGTGCCTGACTCACAGGCATGATGACACGAAACCTCTTTCCCCTTCTCATCCTTCACCAGTACACTGAAGTAGATGGAAGAGCAAAGTAGTGATTCAGTTACACTGTGTGTTGTCTAGATCAGGTTATCCTCTGTGTATTCCACCATTCCCAGCACAGAGATGTTCTCAATAATTAAACAGAAATAACACTGGAATGCTTAGCTGAGCTAAACTCTTTGCAAGTTGCCCATCAGCCTTGTTTACTTTCATTTAGCGTTGGTGTTACACCAGAAATACTTCTGCTCCAAAGAGACATGAAACACTCAAAAAAGAAGCAAAAGGCAGTGCATGGGCTTCCTTGTCCTGATTTTGCCTTTGGGGCAAGGCACACAACTCCTGCTAAGAGCTCTGTCCCTGCACTCCAGGGAAGTAGCAAAACTACAAACACAAGATCAGCATTTTTTTAACATAACTTGAATCGTCATTTCTGGTTTTAATTGCAAGGGAAATGGCTATGATGCATTAAACAGACAGGGAGCGTGGATAGCACAGTATCCTGAAAAATTCATGTTCAGTAGCAGTCAAAGTGACTTTACTGAATGTACTGATGCATTCCATTCTGTGTACCATCAGCTTGGTTGACCGCAGTCAAAGGGAGAAGAGGGGACAGATACTGTAAAGTAATTTCTTTACTAACCAGAAAGCAGAAGATGCCTGGGTATGCACAGCCAGAAGGGGCAACATCAGCAAACAAAAGAAGAGTGAGAAGAGTTCTGTGATTTTTTTTTCCACTTTTTTTTTTTTTAATTTGCATTGCTGTTGCAATGCTATTTGATGACACAGGTCCTAGGAACTTCGGTGTACAGAACTACCCATCAGTTTTGCTTTGCCTCCTGTTCTAGCCTATTTTCCATCCCACTCATCCTGTTCCAACAGCCTTTCCATCAACCCAAACCTGTTGTGTCATCATCACTACAATTATTTTTATTATTGTGTTGCTCTTGTTGTTAAATTATTATCATTACAGAAACTGCATTCTTTACTTGAGTACTACTCTGTCTTGATAGGTAAAAAAATGAACTATTCATTTTTTCAGTGGAAAAACACAGATGTTCTGCTGAACATTTTGACAAATTATTAAATACTATTTAAAATCTTCATAAGAAAACCCCACCCAAATTCCAACTGGTTCCTCCTAATATTCCATCTACACTACAGTTTCTTCAGTGGTGGGAATTGGGTTTTAAACACAAGTTTAATTTGGTTGATTGCTTCTTATAGTATGTGCAAATAGCAGTGCTCTAAATATCCGTTTTTCCAATAAATAATGAAGGGACAGATTCACAGGAGAGAATGCCCTGCACAGAAGTAATTAATAAAAGGCAAACATTATGGTTGCTTTTATTGACTCCAATAGCAGTTGGTAGGTGTTGTCTTTCTGATAACCAGAAAACTCACTGAAAAATATGATGAAAAGAATGAACTTTGGGAGTTCACTTATTAAGCTTTAATCAAGGGGATGTATCAAGAGAATATAAAAGTCTTCCATTTCCAAAACAATGTCTAACTAAATCCCACTATCCTGTGAAAAACTGTATTTACCTATTCCAGCTTCATTTTTTACTCATGCAGAGGGCACAATTGGGATTCCCTCGTTTCTTGTGTTATTACTTGCATTGCTGATGTGTGCGGTGAACTCCGGATCATGGGCTGTGTCACAGCATGGAAGTGACCTTGACAGGGACGGGAGGTTCCAAAGTTTCAACTCTGATATGTGGCTCATGTCTGGGCTAGGATACTACCAGCTACTGCAATTTCAAATCTTCAGAAACAAAGTGGTTATGCAACGGCACATATTGAATGCCAACAACCACTTGCGTTCTGGTGATTAATTACAAAGCCCTCAGAGAAGCAAAGATTCACTTTTTTAAAAAACCACATCCCATCCTGCAGCTTGTTTGTTTCCTAACTGCACAGGCACAGTCGTGTCTTAGGCTGCTTTCTCTAGAGAGGATGTCTATTCAACTGTAATTCACAGGAGGCTTTTCACAGCTGACACAGGGAGCTGCAAAGCGCAGTCTGTTGCACTTTCTTACCTCCTTAGACCATACCTGGTGGTGAACAGCTGCATGAGAATATGAAATACAGTTACAGTTATATCTTACTGCAGGAAAAGGAACACAAAAGAGGAAGAAAGCACCCAAAGAGATGAACATTCTCTAACAAGGAGCATTTCCAGCAGTAAGTCAGTGGAAGCTTACCCAGTTACTTACTGTCTATATTAGTTTGCATTGGTTGTACAAAAATTAATTCCTTCCTCCTATGCAAGTGGTGTTCAACTCTCCAAATGAGACTGGAAAGTTATTTCAGATGAGTGAGAAAGGAGAGGCACTCTGTGAAGCCAACAGACATTTAGTGTAGCTTACTATATCCTCACAGTACTATGAGGAAGTTTAGGCTCCAGTTCACAAACTAGAAATGGATTGCAAAGATGCTGGGAAGCCATTTTTGAAGGGCTATGCATCAAATCAGTGCCTAAGTCCAGAAGTAGAGAAGGGTACAAATTCATGTTTTTCTCACTCTGCTGGAAAAGATTATCGAGCCATAGAATTGTTTGAGTTGGAAGGGATGTAGTTTCAGGCCCCCTGCCATGGGCAGGAACACCTTCCACTAGACCACTCAAAGCCCCACCTAGCCTGGTCTTAAACACTTCCAGCAGTGGGGCATCAACAATTCCTCTGGGCAACCTGTTCCAGTGCCTCATCATCCTCACAGTAAAGAATTTCTTCTTAATAGCTAATCTAAACCTACTCTATTTCAGTTTCAAGCCATTGTCCTATCACTGCACACCCTTGTAAAAAGTCCCTCTCTGGCTTTTTTGTGGATCATTTTTAGATACTGGAAGGCTGCTATAAGATCTCCTTAGAGCCTTCTCTTCTCCACAGTGAACAACCCTAAGTCCCTCAGCTTGTCTTTGAAGAGGTGTGCTCCAGCCATCTGACCATCTTCACAGCTCTTCTCTGGACTCACTCCCACAGGTCAATGCACTTCTTTTGTTGGGGGCCCCAAAGCCGGATGCAGCACTCCAGATGAGGTCTTACAAGGGCAAAGCAGAGGGGCAGAACCTTTCTTGATGTGCTGGCCATGCCTCTTTTGATGCAGCCAGGAAACAGTTGGCTTTCTGGGCTGCAAGCACATGTTGCCAGGTCATGTTTAGCTTCTCATCAACCAACACCCCCAGGTCCTTCTCCTCAGAGCTGCTCTCAGTCCATTCTCCTCCAGCCTGTATTTGTGCTGGTAGTTGTTCTGGCTCACATGCAGGAACTTGCTTCCTCACCATGCAGGATCTGCACCCCTAATTGCAGCTCACTTGAGTGGAAGGGGATGATGCCACAGCCAGTGTGAAGGTCAGTCCAAAAATGATTGTTAAAGATCTATCCAACCATACACACAAATGGTAAAGTAAAAGAAATGCTATGAGACACCTTCCCCTGCTCTGAAAGTGAGGAACATGTTGTTGTTTGAATCCCTGTACTAAGACAGCTTGGGTCTATTCATCAGCCGCAGGGAGCCCAGTCTGTATTTAGGAAATAGTATTTATAAAATGCAGTACTACACTCAATGTCAATTCCCAGAGGACAGTCTGTACCGTCTCTGTTGATCTAGTGGAAGTGAACAGCTGCCTTCTAGATTTCCCAAAGCCCTGGTGCAAAATAAATCCTTCTCTCTCCATTTAATTTTAAAGAGCAGTGATGCCTGGGCAGGGAATATATGCAGAGAGGAGTAAGAGCAAGGAATGGGTCAGTTTCTATCACTTACCCTTTGTATGCTCTGTGAAGTTATCATTTAAACTACAAAAGTGACAAAATTAAAAGTACCATCAAGGATGCAAGAGAGTAACTGCCATCAGGTACAAACATCACTTCCCTCTTCCCCTCCCTTAGATATATTCAATGTTCTGTATTTCACAAATCTTTAGTAGAATGAAGGGAAAGAAAAATGAAACTGTAAAATTAAACATATTTTATCCAGGAGAAACAAAGAAATTGAGAGCAAAAGATACATATATATTTTCACTTCAGTTCCTTGTAAGGTAGCCTTCACAGGTCTAAGGTCAAGACTGACTTGTTTCCATTTCACTTCTTATTTTTAGCAGGTTTATACAGCTCTGCTGACTTAATACACTGCAAACTGAAATCCAGTTTACAAAGCAGGAGAGTCAATTTTTTAATATGACAGGGTCACAAAACTAGTCTGTAGGTTACGTTACATTGTTTTCCTTTCTGGTCAAATGTGACTTTAAAGTTTGATCTTTTAAAAGGTGAGGCAAGTCTTTATATTCTTCCATGAAGAAATCTGGTGGGGACAGCTCCTTGATCTTTTTATCCCCTTATTATTTGTCCTACATGTGTTTAGGCTTTCCTCAGAGTCCTCTTTTTGAGCACATACCCATAGTATATAGAGATGTTGATATCCAAGCTAAGACATACTGGGGAATACAGCAAGAGCAACCATGCTTTCTTCTATTTATGAGACATGATTTCCAAGGTATATTAGCATTTACACCACCTCTCTACCTTCTCAACAATCTGTGAGTGCTTCAGCTTACACAGAATTTTAGTTATGGCACTGTCCTTTACATTCAGACAGTTTTACAAATGAATATGGGATATCTGATTGAGAGAAATTTGCCTGTTGCCTGAACTTCACCTAGAGTTTAGTAGCTTGCTGCTGTATCTCCAGGTGCAATTATGGTTTAACAGAGTAATGTCTCATCTATTATTTCCTAACTATAAAGAAGAGAAAGTAAATAAATAGCAACGTATCCTTTTATACACCCACTCTGCTCTCTCATACAATGTGTCTGCATTTACACAAACTCACACAGACACACAGTACATATATGCACAAACTGCAGATTTTATGTGTTCACATATACATCAATTTAATGTCTTCTCTTCTTTAATCAATTATCCATGATAATCCATTGTATTCCCCTGGATACATCGTCATCAAAGCCACTTTAAACCTCTGCTTGAAGATCAAATGGCTCTTTAATCCATTTATTTACAGTTTACTGAGTTATAGAAAATTAATCAGGATCATAAGTTAGCTACTGCAGCAAGCCTCTTCTGAAGCCTGCTATCATTACAAACAGTAATTCTCAGAGACCCAACAAGACAGGGAAAGAAAGGAATAAATCTCCTGATGTCTGTTCCCCTCATCAGCTGCCACCAATGACTGCCTCTCTCTAATCCTTGTTTGATCAAACTGTGCCCCATCAAATACATTTAAATGAATTAGCACTATTAAGGTAACAGAAGAGCTAATTAGTCTTAAACTTTGTACTTACATTCTTCATACAGGATCTTCTGGTTTCTAGCAGGCTGAACTGGGTGTTTCCTTCTGAAGTTTGTTGGGCACAATAATGCAGATGTGAGAATGTGTGTGAATTACACAAGAGAGATCCTGTTTCTTTGAAGTCTGCTAAAGTTTCTATTAATTGCTCCATGTCTTCATCCAAATATTTTCTCCCTTGAACACAGTTCTATATACTAGGCAGCCTACTAATGAATGGCCAACTTTCTGGATATTATCAATACTTAACCATTATAATTGTTCATTGACTATGTGATGTCTCACAAATTTATGGTCTGACAGTAATTCTAACACATTAGTATGTGAGTTGTGCATATTTACACCAGTTCCTCTCTACAACAGTAGGGAAACTCAGCTAGCAAAAGTAACACACAGTGAGCTCCTGATTGAATTTCCTATTAATTCTTTAAACCCCTATATTATTATTAATAGTTACATTCACTTACATATGCAAACACAACACCCCCTGAAATGCTGTCACTGCTTTTAAAAACTGTGCAAGCAGAACATAGCTGTAAAGACAAGACAGTGAATAAAAATGCCATTGCCAGCTGGTTTTGCTGGAGGTGTTGCAGTAAACTCAACATTACTTCACAAAATAGAATTGACCAGGTTGGGGGTCAACTTCCCATTCACACAACCCACAAATTACCAAGACTTCAGTTTTGCTTCTCCAAAGAAGATCTTACAGTCATGAATTACAGTTTCAAAATTTACATAGTGCAATAAAATAGACATATTAAAACTTTGCTGAGATTGTAACCAATCCCCATAAAGAGATGATACACACATCTTTTCTTTATCACAAAACATTTATATATGATGTCACCCTCCTTAGAAAATAGTCAGGTTTTTTTTTTTTATATGGTGCCTCCAAACAACACCACAAATGACCTCTTCATTCCCAGTTACTTCTGTGGATAAGTGATAATGTCATCACACTAGAATTATGTCATAGGGTAACAGTCCCCTCCTGCCATATAATATCTATTTACTTTCTTTCTATTACAGCAAATAATCATGGAGGCAGATCCTCTCTGAAAGACAATGTGCATACAATAGCACTATTGCTGAAAAACTGCAATTTGAATGCTCCTGGGAACAGTGTTTCCCTGCTACAGCTAATTTCCAGACAGGCTATATGCTAAAATACACTTTTTTGTTGATGTTTGGTTGTTTGTTTGGTTTTTTTAATTATGCACTTTGGTAAATAAGTTGCATCCTGACAGACTAAAATTCTGTGTATTAAAAATTATATTGATATATATAAATGCTATTTAAGCAACTAGACTGCTTGGTATTCCTTTAGTAGAATTATTGAATAAAGGCACTTGAACTAAATCAATAGGAAGATGTCAAAAGGAGAAAATTCAAATAGACACTCCTAATTTAATGTGACAGTTTCTTCTGGCCCTCTGCCAAGAAAAATCATACCAACTTGCATTGTTGTACAAACACATGTCAGTAAGCATCTATTAGTAAGTCTGGGCATCTAATTCTTCTTTCACATATTTCAGTCAGCTCTTAGAGAGGTGCTATCACAGCATGTGACACATCAGAGAGGTTAATTTTGCTTTTCCTTGCATTGATGTAAATCTTCAGTAACAGAGTTAACTCTCCATAAAAACTGCACAGAGGAAAAGAAAGTCAAGCCTAGTCAACACCTTATCCTTTTTTCTACCCTGATTACAGTCCTACTTGATGATCACCTTAATCAGCTCCCAAAACACTACACTTACCAGGGAAGAAAGACAGATAAAGACACAACAGAACCCTTGAGAAGGATTCAGACCACTTTCACAGTTTCTCTGATTGGGTTCACCTTCAGACAGAACAGCATGTGAATCCTCTCCGGGTCTCAGCACAGCAGGGACTTGCTCCTGGAGAACACCTGCCATTTCTTCCTCCATTCTCCCTGTTTATAGGTTTCGTTCCTAAATTGCCCAGTCTAAAGCTGCATTGCATGTCATCTGTGAGAAGCTGCCAGGAGCTTCTTCCATGTCCAACAGAACCAATGTCAGTTGGCTCCAAGACAAATCCACTGCTGGCCAAAGCCAAGACCACCAGTATGGGCATCTGGGGTAACAGATTTAAGATGGTGAAAAAGGTACTGTGCAGAGGCAATTGCAGCTAGAGAAGAGAGGAGTGAGAATATGTGAGAGGAAAATCCCTGCAGACACTGAAGTCAGTGAGGAGGTGCTCCAGGCACCAGAGCAGACATTCCCCTGCAGCCTGTGGAGGTCCATGGTGGTGCAGAGATTTACCTGCAGCCCCTGGAGGACCCCGCACTGGAGCAGGTCGTTGCCCAAAAGAGGTTGGGACCTCATGGGAAGCCTGCACTGGAGTAGGCATCTGGCAGGACGTGTGGACCCATGGAGGGAGGAGCCCCCACCGGAGCAGGGGAAGAATGTGAGGATCCTCCCCATGAGGAGGAAGAAGCAGCAGAAACAATGTGTGATGAACTGATTTCAGCCCCCAGTCCAAGTCTGCCTGCACTCCTTGGGGGAAGATGAAGAGAAAACTGAATAAAATTGATCCTAGGAAGAAAGGAGGGGTGGAGGGAAGGTGTTTTAGGATTTGGTTTTATTTTTCATTACACTATTCTGATTTGATTGAAAATAAATTAAATTCATTTTTTTCCCCATGTCAAGTCTCCTTTCTCTGTGACAGTAATTGGTGAGTGACCTCTTCCTGCCCTTTTCTCAAGCCATGAGCCTTTCATTGTATTTTCTCTCCCCTGTCCAGCTGAGGAGGGGAGAGATATAGCGGCTTTGGTGGGCACCTTGTGTCCACCACGAAAGCCAAAGGTTCCTAGCAGAATTGACAAACATTTAGATCAGAAAACTAGACAGGCCTCAAAACTCTTACTAAATGTACTATAAATAGAAGCAAGATGTAAATCTTATTAATTAGAGGATATGGGTCACTTCAAAGAGCAAATTAGATACATATTTCCTCTAAAGGTACTATGTAAAGTATTATATTTATATCAGGCTTATTTGCCTCCTATTGCCCATATCCTCAAGGATCTCAATGCAGGATCTTATTCAGCCTTCATTAATGCATAAGCATTTTTCAGCAGAGCACCAATGAATTTTGCTATGTGTAGGTCACTCTTACCTAGGGAGAGATTGTGCATTTCCTGGACAGGTGCAGGAAGGAAAACAATGCAGTACTTTCCAAGCATTGAAATTCACACAGAAATATGGAGATGTGGTTCTTCAAGCTCTCCGATGTAACGCATTGCTGCATAGGATAAAAATCATAATACCTCTCTCTCCTCCAAGACACTGGTGAGAAATCCAAAACAAATTGTATGATACATTTCCCAAACACCAAAAGATGGCAGTGTTTCAGAGCATTACATGTATCTATGTGTGGTTTTGGCTAGTCTTACAAGTTGCACTCATAATGGTAAAGAATCAGCTGAATTGTGATTCTGCAACCCAATAACAGGGAAAAAAACAAAGTTGTTCTATGCTATTTTATTACAAGGTGACCCGCAAAAACAAAACAACCAACTACAAAAGCCTACAATACTATTGTATTCTGAATATTCTTCAAGATTAGCAAGTCAAAGCCACGTCC
>JAWWEU010000081.1:69454368-69718957 GCA_035583155.1 Acropternis orthonyx | reverse complement strand
GTGATTAATCGTGTGGAGTCCTCTGTTCTATTAGCCCCCAGATATCTTAGTTTTCTTTTTCAAACTAAGACACTTATTTTGCATTACATATGACATACCTCAAAGCACATGAAAGTCAATGGGAACATTCCCATTAACTCCAATTGCCCTTGAATCAGTTATTCAGAGTGGTTTCACACCAGTTGAGTTTCATAGTTTTTGACTAGGTTACTCCTGATTTACACTGGCAGTAGAGATTTCTGTCAGTGAATGTGAGAAGCCCTCTATGTGCATTTTCACACAACAGACAATGAAAAGACAAATAAACATTTGTTGTCTGTAGGAAAATCAGGAAAAAAAAATCACTTTGTACTGAACATTTCCAAAATCTATTATGGAAGACTCTTCTCTCTTAAAAGTGTGGACAGCTTGAAAGGAAAAGATCAGCATATACCAAGGTCTTGCTGGACAGAGTGACAATGAGTGAAAGCGACTGAAATACTCAGGACCTGGAGCTCTGCTTTGGATAAATATCCACTCTCAACCATTTGCGTAATTCTTCAGAATACCTAAGTGATACCAATCAGAAAGTAAAACTTACAAAAGAAAGTCTTGTATTCAATGTTTTCCTATGCCAGTGGCATAATAATGTTTAAATAATCACCCCATTCTTCTTGTTTCCTTTTATTTTTGTTTCCCTCCCTAGGCGTGTCTAAATTTGGAAATTCACAGAAAGAAAGGTTTCAAAACATCTATTTCAAACCCTATTGGACAACGAAAAAGTTTAGTCCTTACTTCTTTTGCAATCCTGGTAGATTATCATACCAAAACAACCATGTTGTCTGATGTAATTAGACATTGGACATCACCATTTATAAACGAGGTACTGAATGATTTGGTGCAAGTCACTTAGCTTGGCTCTATTATTACCTACATTAGGTGTTGCAAGGATATTGTAAAGCATTTGTCATTGATTCGTGAAAAGCACTAATTCTTGGCTGAAATTGCAAGAGAATGATATAGCACCATACCATTCATTGTACCTGATTGAGGTTTGGGGTTTCCTTTTTCATTCCCCAGATCATATTTTTCAGAAAACTTGATACTGTCAAGAAGGCACAAATTTCTCCAGGTTGCAAATACACCATATAAAATATTTAAAGTGAAATCTGGGCTTGAAGACAGTCATAATATTAATCTAGCTCTGCTTTGCAGCCTTTGCAACAAGCTGAGCACATCACAACCCGTAAGACAAACTGCTCTCAAGTATGATGTGCAATTTGATAGGTAACTTAAAATTCAAGTTCTTTACAAGAACTACCTACACAAAGTATCATCTGTGGCTTCAGTGGTGCAATTCATGGCAATTTCTGCCAGCTCTCAGGTCCATGTGTGCACATTCCAGGCACATCCAACCCCTTGTGGCCATGTCTGAGAGTCCAGGACACCGCAGCTGCTTACTGCATGTATCCAGCCCACAAGAAACAATCATAGACATTGTGACCACCCAGGCTTATTTCTGACAAGGCAGCTGAAATTCATACCTGCCTTCTTCAGCAACTATGAGTGCCTGTTCCTTTTTGCCAAAGTGACCTTGCCAGAAAGAAATAAGGGCTGTGAAACATTGATGGACAGTGGATTAGAGGCTGTGTGGTTCTAAGGCAGCTGAAGAGCAGATGCTCAGCATAGGCACATTATCAAAGTCTGGTGAGGGGTCAAATATGGAGCTGCACCCAAAATTTAAAATTCATAGACACAGTTCAGTGTGGTATAAATACATGTGATTTTATACACATGTGTTTCCACTGAAGCTACAATGCCAGAGTATTAATGGTTTCAGTTTGACATGCTGATGTCCTTAAGCACCGAAGCAGAAGAACTACTCATATCATTTACATTATATATAGGAGTTATTATGTTGCTGACTCAGTGTCAGGCCCTGGATGAAGTTCATGCTTGGAAAAAAACCATCATTTCTACTGAAAAGGCCTAATGTCAGCTCCAGAAGAGGGCAGTGCTGGCTTAAACTAGCAGGGCACAGACCCTCCTAAAGTCTTGCTTTGCAAAGGGCAGTAATTTCTCAAAGAAAAAAATCCCTATTGCAAAGATGTCTAAAACCCACCACACCACAGAGAAACAGGTAGTAGAGCAGTCCTGAGGGAGAAACCATATTTTGAGATGTTTAGCAACAGCATTCATATTTTGTCTTGCAATTTGAGCAGAAGCTGGGCCTTTTTCTCACAACCTTTCTGTCTTTTGAAAGCCCTAAATGAGTTAGATGAATTGCTGTTTCTGAGAAAAGGAAAGTGATTGATAGTGGTTGCTATCTTTCATTTGATCTTGTAGAGCTCAATCTGCCTGTTTATTTTAACAGAGGAAGAAGGAAGGGCTTCATACTCAGACTGACCCAAATATTACTCCCCAAGAGGCACAGAGAAAGTTGTGGGAAGGAGGTCTAGGTTCACATCATCCTCTTACCTGCATAACTCACATGTAAAACCAGCAAAGAAACTGCACGTGTATAAAACTTAGAGAATTGAGGCCCTGGGACTAAGAGCTCTAGAGGACTGTTCACTTTCAAGGAACAGAAAGAGAAATGAATTGTGGGAAGAGTACAGAAGTGATCCTTACACAGGGGTAAATAACAGATAGAAAGGTCAGCCTTCTGCTCATAGCAGGTCCTCTGACTGTCCTGATAACCACCTGTCCTTGTTAAGCAGAAGCAATGGGATGGTGAGGAACTGTGTGTGCTCTGAATGCTCTGGGAAGGGGCAGCCAGAGAAAGGAGGTTTGGCCGCACATCAGGCTGGAATGATGGGTTCACACCCTAGATGGCCCAGGCAGTTGTTGGCCTCCTTGGCGGTGAGCGATTCCCAAATAACACATCTTTCTGTGGGTAAAGCAAGCTCAGAAAACACCTTTAGAGAACAGAATGATTCAAACCCCAGCCAGAGACAAAACCCATGGGAAATGGAAAGAAAGACAGGAGACTACTGCCAAGGATTTAAACAGAGGTTTGTTATTTTATCAGCAAGAAATGGGTGCCAGCAAAATGGAGGGCAATCAGAAGATAGCTTTCTCTCTGACAAGCTGTTCCTGACAGGCTCTGAGACTGATCATTTGACATTTTAAAGAGCTTTTAGTTACTTCAGGTATGGGACATTATTAGAGCTGGCAGAGGCCTGCACACCAGATAAAGACTTGGCAGAGATGCTTTCAAGCAAGAGTCAGGGAAACCAAAAGCTTTGTGCACAATGCCAAGAGCAGAAGCACTTTTCGTGTCATGCTTGTGCCTCGGGTCTGAGCACAGGGAAACAAATTTCTGGAGGAGTTGAGAAAACACAAGAACTCAAACCACAGCGAAGCTGACCTTAGCAAATGTGAACAATGCTTTCATGAGAAAAATCTCTTTTATTAAATTTAGAAAACAGCAAAAATAACCTGTGAAACAAAGAAATGTAGCGACCAAGAAAGTTTAATAACAGCGTGCACCAGGTGCTCAGGGCACGAGGGTCCAAAATCATTCATCTGTTTCAAAAAACGTGCTTTTTGTAGTTTTTTTCTTTTCACAAAGTCCCACCCTTTTATATCAATTAATACATACTCATTTAAACCTGACTTTGCCTTAAAAGGCTGTCTCTTTACTTTAGGGGAGAGGGTGTTGCTCTCCCCCAAATTGGCTGTGACGTGTCCCCTTGTACCTGATGATGCACCCCCTGTACAACAGCTCATCCCCCCATTCTAGTGAAAGTCAGTGCTACCAAGTAGACTTCAGCACAGTGCTCCTCTCTAACTCATCTCAACAGGAGCAAAACCTATTAGCAGTTTGTAGTCTCCCACTAAATGATTGAGCTCTAAGCCAACAAGCAAAAATTGGATCTCTTTTTCCACAACTGCACTGCTGGCTGACTCCAATGAGGTTTTGAGCTTTGCTCTTATAAATATAAAGCACTAAGTGTCTAAAAGGCTTTTCTATGTTCAAGATCATTGCCTTCAAAAAGTTTTACAATATCCAGTATTTGAGTACAACTCCCCAAAAGAGGTTCTTAGTATTCCTTCACTTCCTCCATGGGATTTTTCCCTTCCACAGAGTATGGATCAGTTTCATATACAGGAAAATATAGGTAAAGGAGATGGAGACAAAAGAAGAGGGATTTATAAAGTGACAGTAAAGAGACTTCCTGTCTTCAGTCTGTCAACAACATAATAATAGCCCTGCCCCCACCCCAGATTCCCCTGGCAACATCTATTGTTTTTGTAATTATGCTTCCTTTAAAATTCTTTTTCCTCCTTCATTGTTGTGGGAAAATTTCAAATAAGCAACAAGGGAATCATTTGACAGTACATAAGGGAAAACATGAAATTATTCCATGAAAAGTGCTTTGAAATACACAAAAGGAATGTAATAAAAGTATTGCAATCTCTTGGATAATCAGTAACATTAACAGGCACAGTCATGCAGAATTTTTTTTTAATCTGGCACCATGTATCAGGTTTTCTGAGAGCCTAAATTATTTCTTTAATACACATACAAAACACTGTTTTCTTTTTACCTTATCTTACTCCTTCTTTACTTAAAGGCTAGGATTTCCCCTTGCTCTTTAAAGAGAAAAACACCGAGCTATAACTGAAATCCCTGCACATGCAACCCAGCTGGTGTGTTATTTCTCTGATTTAATTCAGTCAGTTCAGGATAGTTTCTCTTAAAAAACCCTAAAACATATCTGGTCTGGGATTCTTTAATGAGAATATTATGGCAGGTACATCATACTGTAAGGGTGAGCTTCACCTGAGTGATTCTGAGGGCAGGACACTGCTGCAAAGCTACAGCCAAAAGTAGGTTTTTCTAAATTTGCTCTTGGAAAACACTGCATATGCTTCATCTAGAATTCTGATTTTCAAGAACTGACAAGAGGTAGATACAGGTGCTGTGGACTTACAAATGAACCAGTATAAATCCACTGATTCTACTACTAACACCAGTAAGAAGGGAATCAGTGATAATGCAGTAGTCATGAGCAAGCCAGCTTTATCATTTCAAATTGGAGGTTGACTGACAGAAGAAATATATTGCTGGATAATTCACAAGGGCATGATTAATGCAAGACTTTCAGTAGATTTATTATGTGACAGACGCTGAGGGGAAAAAACAGTATGTGGAACGGGGTGTATTAAATACAGTGAAGAAAAAGAGAGAATGCAACACAGTATTAGCCAGGATCACTCTCTTTGATTTCAGTTTAGCATAGATTGGACATAAAAATCCCAGAGTATACAGCTCTTTGTAGCAATCAGTCAGCTATTAGGTGTTTGTGATGATCTGACTCACTTATGTAAGGACAATTAAGTTGCTGTGCTAAATTACTGCATCTGATTAAATACCTCAGTGCAGGTGCTACTCATATTTGAATCCATCATGTGAAGAGTGTGGCTTAATGCAGATTCTGATGATATTTACAGATTAGCAGCAGTGGTGGTCAATAGCGAGGCTGCTTTAGTCACAGAGGACACTTTCACTCCAGATGATTCTTTTACAGCACCTCCTTTTACTGAGAGGGAGAAATCCCCATACCAGTGAAGATAAGAAGGGCCAAGCAATCTCTGGTTACTTCTTCCATCTTTTATTGCACCAGTTCCATCAGCACCCAGCACTACAAGGGACATAGCAACTAAAGCCATGAGGAGAAGAGGCACCTGAGGGGAACCTCAGAGCTGCAGAAAAAGATTACCACTAATCTTTACTGTGGGTTTTCCTTCTCCTCAGTGGATTAAACTTCCCACAACCCCTTAAGGAAAGCATCTGACATGTGGTTAGTGTTGAAAAGTGTCAACATAGCTTGTGTTTTAGACACAGTCAGTATTTTTGCCTGCTAGACAGAAGTCAGAACTTGAGATTGGGGGAACCCCTACAGACCATGCATGTAACTGCTGCAGAGCAGAAGCAAGAGACAGAGAATGCAGGAGAGTCTGGTTTAAAGCTCCTCTATAACTTAGTGGTGGAATCTGTGACAGCTCCAGATTGTTTAAAATTAGGCTATCTCAGTCACTTATAAAACTTAAAAGAAGCCAATACAAGCTCCAATGCAAGAAGTTCCTATGGCTGGCAGCAGGGAAGATTTTGGAAGGAGATACCCCTCTCAGTTTACCCTGCTTTTTACATTCTGAGAGCCTGCCACTGGCCACTGCCAGAGTTGGGGACACTGACACACGTGGACTTTTCTTCATATCCAAAATGGCCACTCCTGATGTTCCAGAAAACAGTGGATGTCTGCCCTGCCCTCTCCACAGCACCGTCTGAGGAGGTATGCTCCTTCTGAGACAAGAGACTTTGTATTTCACCCAGCTGACAATAAGCTTCATGAAGCTGGAACAGCAACTGTGACAACACTATATACCCTGCCTGACAGATGCGGTCTTTTTACTATTTTTTTTTCATCCTGCCTTTATTGTTGCTACAGTATGCCAGTAAGAGAAAAACAGGTTAAAAGCCAATGCAAATTGCACAAAAGAAAACCAGTCAAAAATCAAGGTTTCCCCTACAGTCAGATGCTCTATGAACATGCTGGACTACAGCAACTCACGTCACAGCACCAGCTGAAGATCACCAGTACAAAGAGGCAGAGAAGCACCCTCATAGCTGTGCAATCAATTTTTTCCACCACTGGCTCATGGTTGATAAAAAAAACACTAAATGCCAAGATGTTAGAAGAAAGGACTTGATCTGATAGTGAAGATGAGAGAGGATCTCAAATTCTCTACACAGAATTGCCAGCAACATGCTGAGGTAACAGCTATGCCCAATACATCACCATCATACAGCATAACTTGCCCAAGGGTGAAAACTACTAGAGCAGAAAACATATCACAGGGACCCTGAAATTCTGTTTCTTGAGGATATCTGTAATGCCACAGTCAGTATTCCTGGGCTGACAAGAACAATAAAGGTTGGTAGGCTACCCCATTCTTGTCAATGAGAAAAAAAACAAGAACAGCATGAGCTACACAGATAGATTTATGTCCCCAGCCAAGAGCCAGCTGTAGGGAAGACTGCTTGGACAGCTGGCTCAGCAATGCAAAAACAACTGACCTTCAAAGAAAACACTCCAGTTATTATTCAGTGTCTTTTCCTCCATTCTGAATGTGAGTCATCTGTATTTTCTCAAGTAACCGTCTTCGTTCCATTGTTATAGTCATATTCTTCTTGTTAATTCCATCTCCCAGCTCATTTTAAATGCTTTCTAGTGGGTGAGAAGAGCAAATATAAACAGGTAAGCATTTTCAGATTCTAAGTAGCTGCTTCACTTGCAATTCTTACCTAGAATTTACGCGGAATTACAGGTCTGCATCAGTCAACCCTAATAGCTAACCTTAATCTTGATATATTATTGAGTTTATCCTGGTCTATTGCTGTGACAGAAACTGCTCATATATGAGAAAGAAAATGAGCAGAACCCTGTTATATTATTTACAAGGTGTCAAAAAAGATGCGTAAAGCCTTTGAGATTTTTTTAATCTAATCTTGAGGAGACACTGCCAGTGGTTCCAGTGTCACATGGGCAGCATCACCATGTATACAGACTGGTGGTATATGTGTGTGGAGAGCCCAGAGTCTATTTTGCCAACTATCCTACAAGCCTAAGGTTTTCAAATTCCCACAAGGACATTTTCCAATGTCAGCCAATGAAGTGCACCTTATAACCGATACAAATATTGGAAGTTCTTTATAAACAGTGTCTCTGTGCTTGACACATTTAGAAGATCTTTAACAGCTTTTAAATAGCTTTCTTTTTCAGTTGAAAGAAATTAAGTATTTGTGTTGGTGTTTTACTGTCTATTTATGTAATTAGCCATCAGTACCAATAATGATGCTGAGGTTATGATTTCTAACTTATGTTCATTGACTTTAGCATGAAAAGACAGAATAACTTTCTGGATTCACAGGAATTGACTTGTGACACCCAACACACAGACAGACTTCCGTACAGCCTTTAATTGTTCTTAAGCAGTGTCTGAACGCCACTGAAATAATGTGATCAGAAACAGGACCTGAGGCTGGGGAATTCTGAGGGAAGTACAGCACAGGTTAAGAAACCAGGCATCAGTGATATAAAAAAGAGTCATCCAGATAGAACCTACGAAAATTATCAGAGGAAGTAGAAGCCCTACCTTACAAGAGGACACCAAGATTGCCTTGTTCAGCCTGGAAAAGAAGAAAGGGTAAAAAAGGTTGGCAGAGCTGTTTTTGTGAACACATGAAACATTGTGAGCGTGAGATAGGGAAAAGAACTATTCAAGTCAAAGAACCAGAGGATAAAGACAAGTAATGAATACACTTAATATGCATGTTATGCCTGGCAATGCAATTTTATTCACAAAGAACCCTCTGCTGTGGGACACAAGAAAAAGAGCAGGAAGTTCTAGCTACTTTTAAATGGAGATTGATTAGTCTGTGAAAGAGACTGTATGATGTGTTTGCATCCCAAAAGCAGGACTTAATCTGGAGGGAGGAAGGAGTTTCCAATGACCCTGCACAGTTTAAGCCACATGGACTGTGATGGAATTTGAGTGCTGTATTATGCACAAAGCTGTAAATCAAAAAAACATATGTGACACAGCAACAATGGCTTGTGATTCAGTATGCGCTTGGCTGTGAACAGGGAGTTAAATCCAGCTCTGCTCTCCCTTCTGCTTGTATCCTGTTCATAAGAGCTAGTGGAGTGGCCAGGAGGTACAAGACTGCTGGCTGGGAAGGTCAAGCTCCAGAGGCAGGCTCATGAGACTGGGCTGACCCTTATGGCAGGGGATTTTCTACCGTAATTTCTATTTCCTGTCAGAAATGGTTGAGCAAAACACCTCACTGACAGGCTCTACATTTTTCTGCTAAATCACTTCTTCTCATGCCATTGTGGATGGATTCAGGAACACAGAGGTTCCTCTCAGGAGCTGAGAGAAACTCATCAGTCTGTCTTTTCAATTAAAACTTAGCAGAGAGAGCACTGGACTATACAGATAAGTATCAACAATACATCAACATCTACAGGAAAAATGTTGAACAACATGAACCCATTCACTGCAACTCAGACAGCTGGGAACAGTAAGCTTAGAAAAGTTTCTCTCCCCTTCACACAGAAAGATAAAAGCCTAGATTTGTGCTGTTGTTTTTTAAGTGACTCCAAGATAAGTGACTTGCCACAGTGTACAAGTAGGGGCCAGAGAGGTTCTACAGGGGATGGAAAATTGTTTCTCTATTTATTATGTTCAATGCATCATCAAGGTTGTTTTACTCAGGGCAAAGTAAGACTAAGCTGCTGCATTTGCTGGGGTGAAGTCCATGACTTTACATCAATGAAGGCTGAACAAATGCAAAAGATGACTTCTAGCTTTCACACTTAGAGCATAATCTGTTATGCTTCCCCAATCACTGTTACTGTTCAAAGGTGGAACCTGTGGTTTATACATGTTGTGACCCTTAACCAGAACAACAGCTATTTATATTATTTGGCTTCACAAAATAATCCACAGAATTTGTTGTCACTTTCTCTACCCCTTTGGGATATAAATCACATAGTAACAAAGATTAGCATCTCATTAGCTGGAGCTGATGTTGTCCCTACAAGTATTTCAGTCAAATATTGCTGTAACACCCTTGTCTTGGTATGAGCAACCAGAGTACTTGGCATGTCATGAGTGATTTCCACAAAGCAGACTTGTCTCGCACCAGAGACTTTTAGACTGAGCCACTGCATCATAATCTGTAGTGTTATTTCACACTCATTCACCACTGCACATCTGTTCAGGTTTCCTCCAAAACAATCTGCACTGGCCCATTAATCACTTACAAAGCTTTGCCCTTGTAGGGTGATGGTCAGTGGCAGACACATGTGGGAGATTTTATCCAAGATGTTAGTGGGCAGCTGTCCCTTACAACTCAGTCCTGCTGAGAATGGGTGAACATCAATGTAGGCTGTCAGTCAGCACGTTCAGCCAGTAAAACTGATGAGAAACAGGAAGCTAAAATGAAATTTTAGAATGAAAAAATCAGGCTCTTCTGTGTAGTACCTGCACTGCCAGAACAGAGACCAGGCCCAGGGTAGTGCTTGTGATACACAGCAATGCGATTCTGTTTTGTAAGCAGTGAAGGACAGGAAGACAAAAGGAGACTAGGTGATGGTTACAATGCAGCAACACCCTTGAGGTAATGGAGAAGGACACAGGACCTTTGTGGTTTGTGCAGCCTGGAGGAAACACACACAGGTGGAAGGACAGGGCCCAATTCAGTGGAAAATTCACAATTCTTCTAAGAGATGTGGCCATATAGCAATTAGGGTGAGGTACTGGACTGGATGGTGAAGAAGATCCAGGAATCAGTATTTGCTGGGTCAGCAAAACTAGTAATAAGGAAATTAAATGAAGGGCTGCTTTTATTTATTCTCTGCATAAAGTCATGCAGCAATGGTGATGGGCACATCACCTGGTTCTTGTTTGAAGGAGAAAGAACAATACATAGGCAACAGCACCCTCCACTGGGGCAGTGATGCTCAGCAGATCTGTAAGTATGGGTTCTTAACATATGAAGTGGGAGAGAAGCAAAAAGACATTCTCCACCTCTTTTGACCAGTTACTTGTTCTTTAGGCTTCCCCTTCAGAGGCACTGTTCTCACTTATGAAGGGGTCTGGGATGTAGATTAACACTGTCCACAAAGGATGGGAATTGAGTCAGACTTCCCCCTCTCCCTTCTTCATTATATTTCAGCATAAAAGGTTCAGTCAAGCTGCTCCTACCTTAGCATTATGACCATTCAAAAACTGTTGTAAACAGAAGCAAGTTTCTTTTCAGCAAATATCTATCACTCTTCAGAGGTTGCTGGATATCTTCCTATGAGATAGGCACAACAGGCTTTCCTTCCCTTTTCTCCCCTTCATAACAAAATTATATACCCCCCTGCAGTTGTACTTCCTTCTGTGGGGCTGGGGATGTTAGGAAGAAACCACTGCCCAACAGAAAGCAAAGTCTTCAAAGGCCCACTTGGTAAGAAACAGGCAGTTGTCTAGATTTAAAGAATATGAACAGCCTTTAGTTGGTTAAACACAGAGATATATACAAAGACAGCTCATGAGGAAAAATGTCATGTCCCCAAAGTACTCTGACAAGGCCTTGAGAGGAGTTATTTACATGCAGGCAAGATGCCAAAGAAAGTGGTTTCCTGACATGAAACAAATTCTGATGAGTCAGGAAAGCTATAAGGTCACACAAAGCCATGAGGAAAACATCCAGAGATGGCTCTGGTGGAGGCAGAACTCACCAAAAGCCCTGCAGGAAACAGCACGCTGCTAACTGTGCTACTGTGAGAAGCAGGTAGAAAGATTATGGCTTTGAATGTCTTTCCAAGCAAGCCCAAAGCACTCTCAATCCACCAACTGACCACAAGAATGGAAATCTTTTTTCCTTTTTTTTTTTTTTTTTACAGATATGCTTTAGATGCCTCTGAATTTCCCTGATGGGAGAGAGACCCTCCTTTCAAAACAAATTACAGTACATTTCACTTGTATGAAAACAACAGTGTCAGCAGGACTCTGGCTGTGTTTTTGGACTTCCCATATTCAGCATATGAAACCATGTAAGAAAACAGTAATAGATGTATTTTCTTAAATACTTTTAGGCAGACCATTGATTTGGGGAGAGTTAGAAGAACACCATGATTCAGTACTGGTAGTGTCATGGCATATAAATACAGTTCTCACTGAGAGCATAACAATCTCTTTGTTTGGATGTGCACAGCTGAGCAAGAAGTCATCACCAAAATAAACTTGATTCAAACACACCAGAAATATTTTTGTTTCTTTTCTTTTTGATCCTTGCACTGAATTCCATGGCATGTAATCTGCATAGAGTGGAGATAAATATAACTATAAATACCTGTTTTCAAAATATCTGTTGACTTATCTTTTTAGCTTTTTTTAACTCTGTCCAAATAGTTTTCATTGCTCATTATTTTGTTTACAGACATGTGATGAAAACCATGAGAAGTAGATGAGCACAACTCTACCTCTTGTGGGAAAGAATGTGAGTTTTTATTTGCATGTCTGAATACAAGCTCTGCTTGGAAAGACAGAGGGTGACTGAAACTTCTTATCATAGAGGTCAAGGTATTTCTGAGGTATAAAGTCAAGCATATATAATTATCAGGGAGTAACAGGGCATTGGGGTAGAAACCCTCTGCTTTGTCAATGGGACCCTAGATGCTTGCAAAGCCCCATTTTCCATTCCTTCCCCAAAGCTACATAATCCCCACATAATGTTCATGGACACACCTTAACTTTTTTTATTTTTAAAGCCTTCTCACACAAGAGAGAAGATATTCCCTGTGAGGCAACGTTCCCTCAAATCTATTTTTAGTCTCATTAAGCAAATATTTCAAAGGCTTCTGCTGTGAACTCCCTCCCATTTCTTACTCCCCTTCCCTACTTTCACATACTAGCAATGATGCAACATCTTCAGAAATTTCCTATACAGACATTAACTCTCCTAGTTTTCTTAAAGGTATGAGTTTCTCCCTCTCACACACTGTGGTATGATGTTAGGATAAGCAGTGAGTGAGAGAGGAGTCATGACTTGCCACAGAACTTCTCAGGGAAGCATATGGTCACCACAGTGGAAAATCAGAGTTTTCAGGTGGTATCCCAAGACTGGTTTTCTCTTTCCTACTAATGAAAACATGAAAAGCTGACATTCGCTATTCTCAATAAAATGCTAGGGAAGCCAACAGTCCTGTGGCTTTGACTTCTAGGCAAGTTGGAGGTTTACCCCATAGGTAAGGCATAAAATGATGAGCTCATCTTTCTGTCACAGGGTGAGAGATGTCTTGTTTCACCTAGGGTTTTACAGCATAGGTATCCCATATTAGCTATCCACTGGGAAAAGTCCCACCTTTTTGACTACAGAACTAATATGAAAGTTTCTGCTCTCAGTATCCAGACAGTCTACCCGCACGGTGACCTCAAACAAAATGCAGTAACGAAGAGAGGGGATGTGGTCAATTGTGCTGAACAAATGGCGTAATGTCACCAGGTTAAATAAAGGTCTCATTTAATATGATATGGCTCACAGCCACACACAAGCCCACTCATGATTTGAGAGTGTGTTTTTGGACACAAACAGCAGGTGCTCAGCTGCCAGTTCTGATGCACTTCTGCGTGCCTACATAGATCCCCACCAGCAGCAGTCCGTGAGTTATCCACATCATAAATAGTCCTTAGTTCCCTTCACCCCCCCTTTACACAAAGTAAATTCATCCTAATCACAGCTGGCTCCAGTGGCTTTTTAAATTCCTTTTCTAGATTGCAGAAAGCTCCTTCCTTTTATTTTTAAATATAAGTTTAATTCTTATGCAACCAAATTCCAAGACCAAACTTTAAAGAACAATGCTGCTAACCTAAAGGCATAATATGAACCACTGGAGACAGCAAATCCATCACTACTGAATCAAGGCTTAGGTAACTTCAGATTATCTTCTGACAAGTGGTTTCTTTATTGTTCTCATGAAAGTGACTTCTAAAGTACTGAAAAATACCCTGAGTGTTTGTCCTATTGAGCTCTCTCTCTTGCTGCCAGAAAAAAAATAATCATTGTTTAATTAATTTTTTAGTCATGTCCCTTTTGCAAAGAAATATCTACTTGCAAGCAGCTCTCATCAAAATCAGCACTCCCATCTCATTTGATTTAATAGGAGATTACAAGCTAAATGCCACTTTAATATTACATACTAAACAAACAGAAGGAAAAGTTCATCCAGGGAGAAACGGCAAGTTGGGAAGATCTGGGCTTATTTTCTCCTACTGTAATCAAGGAGAACACTTGAGAGCTGGAATGGCAGGCCTGTCGTCACCATGGGATGTAGCTCTCATTAAAAGGGAAAATTATTTTTAAAATATAACACAGATGTCTTAGCAGAATTCTAAACAGATCTATGGTAACATACAATCTACACATAAATAGAAATGGCCAAAGGCAAAATAACACAGGCAAAGTGAGACTTTTCTGTTTTGTTTTAATTCTTTCCATAGATAAATATTGACTACTGTAACTCAAGAGCATTGCAACTTCACCCCCACTAAAAGTGAGTGACTGAAACTGATATATCAACTTTTCTCACTGATGTATTTATAGGCTCAGGTGCACCTTGAGAAAAGTCCTTCCTACTTAGAAACCACCAAATTGATGAGTAACAGTGCCAAGCAGTGCCAAGTCTTGACTATGAACAAAGAGGATATGACAAGAGATTTCTGTTGCTGTAGTGTTGCTTGGGTGACAGGCCTTGTGGAACAAGTACATTTGGGGCAGGCAAAAAAATTCATGTTAAAACCTGTCAGCATGCAAAGGTACGATACTGCCTGAGAAGTGAAGCTTTCAGCCTCATTCTCATGTTCCTTCTGTTTAAAAGCATGAGCTCTGCCTCACTTCCCAAAGGCAGCAGAGCAGCTCCTGGAAGAATAGAGGATACTGTGCACACAAACCACCTCCTCAGCCATTGCAATTTTCAGTTGCTTTTGTTGTTGTTTTCTTTCCCTAATCTCACACAGAAGTGCAAGTCCCTTCCCCTCCCAGCCATTGCCCTACCACTCACACCCCAGATGAAGCCAGGAGTCTGTGCAGAAGAGACTACCCAGCACATGGGGCATGATAGAAACTGCACCATCACAGGTAACCACCTGCTTTATGATGTATCTCTGGCTTTTTTTCCTGCCTCTTCATGTTTCTTAAATTGCTCATCCAGGTTTCTCCTGTGTGACACAAAAACCTCTGCAGCACATAAGTT
Source organism: Acropternis orthonyx (assembly GCA_035583155.1). Classification (NCBI taxonomy): domain Eukaryota; kingdom Metazoa; phylum Chordata; class Aves; order Passeriformes; family Rhinocryptidae; genus Acropternis; species Acropternis orthonyx. Next base: position 69,704,162 of record JAWWEU010000081.1, on the reverse strand, counting down.
TTCTGACCGGACTCCCACCTCAGCAACAGGCTGACAGGAGTTCATCATTTTCCTAAGAAATGTCCCAGGACTTTCCAAATCACTACTCCCTGCTCGGGGAAGGACTCGTGAGCCCCAGTCCATGCTAACACTTATTAGTTCTTCCTGCCAATGACACTGCAAGGCCAGGATGTCTTCAGATCTGAGGATGAAAATGTGGATTTTGAGACTCTTTCCCTATTTCAACAGCCTGCTCATATTGTCCCAAAACCTTACCCTTCATGCTTCCACATCACTCTCAGTCAGAAAGCCCTGAGCACTTCTCTCCTTTCTTGGAGGTCAAGGCTGGAGAGCCAGGGCTGTACTTTCCATTAAGCTCAGAGGAAACAGACAGTGAACAGTGGATAGCTGAGGTGGGTAAACAGAGCTGAAAGTTTTAACACCCCTACAGTTCTGAAAAGCCAGATGATACAATTCACAGGAAGTCAGGAGAACCACAGTCAAAGCTGTGTTTTGACCAGAGACATCACCTCTGACTCTGTTTTTCCCAGATTTGGGTAGCACACCATTATTCCTCCTACTTTTTTCCACATGGAAAATCCATATACATCACATCCCACAGGGAACAGAGTGATGACCCCTACCAGTCAACTTCAGAAAGTCAAGATGTGCTCTGTTCCCCATCTCCTAAGGCCCTACCTTTGCCCCTTGTTTACTCACCTTGAACATCAGCTGCTTGATGCAACCTTTAGAGGAAGCTTCAGCACCAGTAACTCTCACCTGAAGGAGGTTTGAGGAGCAGGGTGGGGAGGGGGAAGAGGAATCAGGTTACCAGAAAAGCTGTTCTTTGTTTTCTAAAATCTAGTATGAAAAAAAATTCAATACTGAATTTCAATTGAAAATAGAAAGCTTTTTATTTGAAACACTCTCTCTCAGATTGACTGGGGAAAGAATATTTTCTACAACAAATAAGGTCTAGATACTTCATGTACACTTTAAATAGAATTTATCACGAGTAAAGTTTTAACATAAACTTACTTTGTAAAAGACATTTTAATATCAGCAAATTGTAATTTCAAACCTATTTTTAATTGTTAAACTTGAGCATGTATCCAAGGTTATTTCTGTTCCTCAGCATAATACTGGCTTAGTACATTAAGATAAAATATGCTAGTTTATTTGTTATTGAAAGGTTTTTTTTCCCAAGAAATGTGTATTTCTTTTACCCTTCTAGTATGGTTGCATACCATTTCTGATCCTTAAGATTATGTAGACTGCTGTGTACAGAATAACAACACAATATTAATTCTAATTTCAACATTTTTATTTTCTGTTTATTTTAGAGCTATATTAAGGGAGGGAAAAAATGGGCAAATGTCTCTTAGTATGCAAATCAGCTTCATCTGCAGCCCAATGTACTAACTTTATTTGTATGCATTAATTTTATTGTTTCAAATGTTATTTGTTATTTCAAAATACATATATAAATGTAGAATCCATGTGCTAACTTAATTATACAGAACATCCTTCTCATCCTGTAAAAAAGAAAAATCTAAGATTCCCTGAGAGAGAAATTAAGACCTGGAAAAAAAGAAGAAGCCATCTATCTTTTTATAGGTGGTTTTTAAGTATCCAGAGAGGTTATGGAGTCTCCGTCATTGCAGATATTCAGAAGAAAACCCCAGACGAATTGCAGTGCACTCGTCCAACCTTCAGCCAGGGTAATTGGAAGAGAAGGTAAAATTCACTGATTAGTGCCATCATAGCTGGTGGACACTTATGATTTCTGAATGTTACTCTAGCCCTGAAAGAACTGACAGGTACTTCATGTCAGCAATGCTTAAGCCACTTAATAAACTAGCTCCTTCTCCTGAGGGACAAGCCCCCACAGATGACACACTCTATTTTCCAGTCAGTATTTCATCACTGCTTTAAAATATACCTTCCAGTTCATAATAATAAATGGAATAGGCTTTCAAAAGGGAAGTAGCTGAGGAAAGAATTCCTCGTATTTACCTGCGTACAAGTATTTGGCCTCCTCTGAGCCACAAGTGATACTACAGGCAGTATAAAACAAAAAATCTTTGAATATGTTTGTACCTTAGTATACTGTAAATCCTGGTTAAAAAAGTGAAGGTTTTTTTTTTTTTCCTGAAAAACTGTCCAGAAGATTAAAACCTGAAAAAAAGAAGGAGCCATCTATCTTTTTATAGGTGGGTTTTAATTTAATTTTTAATCCATAGAAAATTGATTTATACATGCATCATGGTTTTTTTATATTAACACAGTCTAAAATGTACTAAAAACATTAAAGGGTGTATGACATTGTAAAAGGAAGACTTCTTCAGTGAGAAAAAAAAGAACCAGAACCACAGGAAGCTGGTCCCCACCCAGTGAAAGGTTAAAGGCTTATCACTTGAAGCATGTTTATTGTTTATACACACATGTATTCCTTTGGCTAGGGCAGTACACCTAAATGGGGTTCTTGCTTCCTCTCTCTCTGTGCTCAAGGTCTAATAACACAAACAGAATTAGAGATAAGTATCATTTTTATGCTTGTTTTTCATCTCTGACAAGTCCATAAAGTGATCTCTAGATAAAGTTTCAGGACTAAAATGAATTCACACACTTTGCAGTAAGTCTAGATAGACTTCAGGAGCAGTTACGTTGAAATGTCATCTAATTATAGAAAATACACATTTCCTATCCAGACCCCGTATCAATAGATTGTGGCCCATCTTTTTGCCTTAAAGGGAAAATTCCAGAGTTCAGGTATTACATATTCTCAGACTGGACCCTTTTGGTGGCAGTGGGCTTGGAAGGCACCTTCAGACGTCGCTAATTCTAGTGGCTGCTTTGAGCAGAGGGAGAGAGGGGGTTACATGCCATACCTGCAAGGGATGGGTCACATTGGCTCTTTGTACTTTGCTCTTTGCATTTACATAGGACTTGCCACACAGATGGGAATAAACTGGTATTTTTAAAATAGGAACGGCACCTGCTGCAGTCTCCCAGGCCACTGACAAGCAGGCCTGGCACCAGCGTTTCATTACCACCATCAGAATTACAGTGAGTGACAGCCAGAAACTCATTAAGTATTTCAGCAGGGTTGGAGTAGAGCTCTGATTAATATTTAAGCACCTATGTTTGCAGAAGCAACATTTTTTTTTTGCTTTAAAAATACTTTTCATTACAGTGTAGTCCAGCATTCATAAGGCAAAATATAGCCATGTGGCATTTGTGAATGATCCTGTGCTTTGTTTTGTTGTTTGAGGGATTTTTCATAACCATATGGAAGTATCTCAGCTACTCACGCTGTAATTGAACTGTAACTGCTGGATTAAGACAATTTTCCATTTTCAATGCCTACCTGCAGAACCAATTTACTTCAGGACTTACCTGGTAATGGAATACCATGGAAATTAACAATTTCCTGATTGCAACTATTGGCTGTAGGTGCTGGGATTGCAGGAGAGTGCACTGAGTCCCTGTGTTTCTTCTGTTTCTTGCTCTTACTGTCATAAAACATCTCAACCATGAAATAAAAAAAGCCAGTTGCTCCTGTAACTTTGAATTATATTTCTGTCTGAAACAACAACAATAAAAATCTGAGGTGCAGGTATGAAAAGGTATTGAAAGAAGAGTTCTTTTTCTTGGTTTAGGTATGAATTTCTGGAATTCAAACAAGCTGAAATGAACTCTTCTCAAAACAGCAAATGGTTTGAACCCAAATGTGGAAAATACTAGACCTGAAGTTCCCATCTGGAAAACATACCTGAGGTGCTGAGAGGATACTGGAGCACAGTTTAACATTAGTAAGGCTCTTCCTCACTGGTACCTGTGCGGTAAATCTCTTATGGTATCAAGTGCTTCAGAAACCTGAGGAGCCTTTCCTGGCAAGCCATGGGAGTTACCTTAAAGAAGAATCACAATGACAATGACACGTTTTCACCATCAGTGCCAAGATGGGTACACTTCTGTCACTGTTCAAAACACACCAAAAAAAAAAAAAAAAAAAAAAAAAAAAAAAAAAAAAAAAAAAAGGCAAGATAATTAATTCTTCAAATCAGTGTTGAGATTAGCTATGTTAACGGATAGAATCCTGGAAATTAAAATGCAGTGAAATCTAACAGGCATCCCAGTGCCAAGCCAGGACAATGTCAGATGAGATCTGTGTGCATCTAAGAATGAAGTTTTAGGAGTGTTGCAATCTCAAATATTTATTTTGTAATGGGAAAGGATTCAGAGTTCAGTGACCCAGACAAACTGGAATGAGTTTAACACATTAAACTCCTCCTGCTTCTCATGAGAGGTACTTTTAACCAAAACTTGGAGATGTCATTTGTGATGTGGGGCTACAAGGATTATACATTAATTATCAAAAATTAATGGAACTACATATGCATATTCTGAAGAAAGACTGTGCAGCTGATAATGTGGGAATAAATTGGGTATAAAACAATGCATCTTTTTGTGCATCAATAGGAAGGTGTTCATTTACATCAGCTGAATTTTGGACTGACAGTCTGCATAGCAATTTCTCAAAAGGGTTTGAAATATGAACCTTCTTAATAAAATCATATATTTACTTATGATACTTTATATCTGCTTTACTTACTTGCTACTAGTAAATCTGTCAAATGAGTTTTCAAGGCAGTCTCTAAATTCATCACTTCAGGAAGCTAAAGATGATTTCATGTATCTTAAAGCACTGTGCATTATTACTAAAGTGGTAGATGAAGCTATAAACGAAATTCAAACTATTTCAAAAATACCATCATTTATCTTAAAGCTGTCACTATAGCACAGGAGAGAATATTTCTACTGAACCATACACAGCATCATGCAAAGTTTTTATAATAAAGCAGTTAAATGGCTACCAGTGAGTGTAAACTAGAATACTATGGATCAGTTCTTAATGAAATATAAAGGAGAGTGAATTTTATGCTTGGAAATATTCCATGAATGAGTCCAACATAGTAATTTCATTTGATAAAGGAGACGTCAATCTGTAATTCTTAAGGCACTTCAGTTCTGTGAGCATTAAAAACTGAGCCAGTTTAAAAGATTGCATATATTAAGGTCCTGGTCCCTTAGACAGGCAAAATAAAATATTTTGCCTTTGTCAAAGAAAAGCTCTGCCTTGAAGCCTTGAAGATTGTATTGTAAGGTGGAAATACTGCCCTCTCCTCAGGCAGTAGAAGCCTGGTGTTCATGAAGCCAGTATGCTTCTGAAGTATGAGCATCACAGAGTTTCTGAGCAAGGAGTAAGCAAAACCATTTTGGAGATGGATCTGCACTGTCCAGAGTCTCAGAAGAAGACTCCTCTCAGTCATGGTGCACTTTAAAAAGCCCTCTGTTTTTACTGTCAGACCCCACTTTGCCAAAGTACCCTCTTCAAACCTCGTTTTGAAAGGTAATTCATTAGGAGTGTTCACACAGGAGTAACAGCATGGGGTTGCTTCTTTCATCGACTGTTGAAATGTAATCACTCAAACCCATAAAATAGCTTCTTCTGAGGAGAATGGATTTGCCTGAGGAGAGATGATTTGCACACCAGGGTCACCTGTCAACTCCCCAAACAAGCATGAGCTTAATCCCTTCAGAAGTAGCTGTGATGTCCTCTGTTGGCAACACACTGAGTGGCCAAAAGACGTATCTGCCAGTTCCAGACAGAGCACATGAACACAAATGCTTTTGTCTTCATCCTGGGAGAAGTTAGGTAACAGCCACTCAGAGCAAAACTAAAGGTGCTAATCCACCTGACCCCTTCCCAATCGTATAACCTTACACAAAAAGAATTTACAAGCTATGTTTGGATGCGTATAATTGTGAAACTGTCTTTAAGAAACCTACAAAAATATTAGCCAGAAGTGCTAACTTTCCAGAGAAATCTAGGTCTTTCTGATTCAAGAGAGAGGGTTCACATCATAGAAAGTACTTCTTGCTCCATTACCTGTATCAGGTGACTGAGGCTGCTACTGAACTGGAAGGCACCTTCTGCATGTTCGATTCAGAAAACAATTCAGTGAGAAGGGACATGCCACAGAATACATTTCTGATTCCCCCAAAGATAGATATATATCCAAAGCATGCTTTAAACTCTGAATTGAAGGAAGCAGAGTAGCAAGCAATCAAGATAAAAATTCACATTTAGCCAACAAGGAGATAAAAGGCAGCCTGCTTAACCAGGACTTTCTGGGCTGACTTCCCTGCAGTATTGCAGCCTCTGTGAGCAAGAGTAGAGAACTTCCATGTCTGGAACTAGAGGACCAAACAGATCTCTTGGGTGAAAAAAACTATGAGGTTCTTAGCTACTATGGCATGAGGCCCACACAGGGAGGTAGTAGTATCAATATTTCTGAAATCTTTGAGTTTTAAACCTTCCTGGTTGAAAAAGAAATTCATCAGGCAGTCATTTACTCCCAAACTGTCCTGCAAAGCTGAGGAAACAATGTCAAGGCCTTCATATTATAGGATGATTATACTGTTCTAAAATACATAGGATAGTTGACTTCTGTAACTGTACTGAGGAATAACAGTAACACAACAAGCTTTTCTATGATTAATAATGTTGCAGTAATAACATATACTGAAAATACAACATATTGAGAAAAACAAGAACTTCTATGAGATTTGTTCCTGTGTTTCTTCATTTAGATGTTAGAGGCAGTTTTAGACAGGAAAGATGACAATGAGGAAGGAGATTGCAGAGTACCAGCCTTAAGTATGTCATAGTCTTAGTGGAGAAGGTAAAACCTGGGTTTGAAGAAAAAAATCACACTTTGGTTTTAGCTAAAGTGCAGCTCCTTTCCTTCCCTCACTAATTTTGAAAACACCAAAGGATTTCTGCCCTCTGCTCCCCAGAGTGACCTACCCCAGGTAATTATGTTCATATTGAAATTGAGTTCTAGTAGGAAAAACCCTACAAGCTATGAAAAGCTTATGACATTGTTATATTATTTTTAAAACTTTTCCTCTATGATTTGGCTATGAAGTTCCAGGTTTACTGTGATCTGGTGGTTTTCTCCATAACTTTTCAGTAAATCACTCCTGTTTCACAATAGCTACTTAGCAGGATATAAACTGGGTCAATCTCATACACAAACCCTTTCTTTCTAGTGGTTTTCCAAAGCCATTGACTGCAGTATTTTCTGTATCACTGAAACTGAATGCATTTCTATCCCCAAAAGGTTTAAGTGGAAGGGATAATAAACAACAATAATTCCCCTGATTTTATATAGAAGTGATGACTTAAAAGGTTCACAACATGATTTGTTGTTTAGTAGGTATTACAGACCAGATTATCTGTTAAAATAAGTGGAAATCTTTCCTTGGGGCTTAAATTGGCTTCATATCAAGACACGCACAGAGATTCCCTCTTCCTCCCCAGAACCTCAGAAATCTGTCAGGTGAAATGCCTAAGCCCTGTTACACCAGCAACTGTAGCTTCCCAGTTTAAAGAAGGGAGAGGGAAGTGGCACAGCTCAAAACATAAAGTCACAGCTACCTACTCTCTGGGAAAAGGGCACAAAGAAATTGATAAAACACATATATTCCACATGCACAAACTGTTTTAAAAGAGCTTCTAGCAGGCTGTAAAACCAAGCAGACAAAATAGCCCACAACTATTTCGAACCAGGAGTGCTTGTGCCTTCTCACAGAGAGCTTCATCACCTTGGTGCCACCAAGTTAGCAGCACTTCCCTGCACCCATCCACACAGCCCAGAGGTCTCTGCCCACTCCTCCCTACACTTCCAGCTCAAGGCTTCGACCCAGGTGGCTCACACCTGCCTGCACCCCCTGGTGTGCAGGATTACTGCAAGAGCAATGGCTGCACATCCAAGCCTACCTGCCTTCTTTATGCTGGCACTGCTTGAACTGGCTTGGCAGCTCTTTCACTCTGTTGCATGGCCAGCACTCAGTTCAGCCCAGTAGGTAAGAAAAAGCAGTTATATGAAATGGCCTGACCCCTCAAATCAGCTGTCTTCATTCTGACCTCATTCCTCACATCTTGTTCTTTATGCTTGTGTTCTATGCACATTTAACCTCCCGCTGACAAAATATCTGTTTGCTCCACGTCCCTCTGGCCAACACTTCTACAGAACCCTGATTAGAAAACTCTGGACACTAATTCCTCCACATCTTCCTCTTCAAGGATGAAGTTACTGGATTTCAGTTTGGGGTAGAACACCTGATAAATGGCCAAGCCTGAGACCAGGACACATTTGTCCCTATGATTAGCTTCCTGTGTACCAGGCAAATAGCAGCTCCACCCCACACCCATCTAGGAGAAAAGCTTCACAGACTCCATTCAAAATTTCAAACCCAAAGAACAGATGAGTGTAGTACCTATTTTGTGTTCCACTTACACTTCTAGCCACTGCTTGCATTTTTTTCTCCTCATATCTAGACTTTCAAATGTTTTTTCCAAGTCTTTACTGTATCATTGCTCATAAATAATTAAATAATAGAAATGGGGGAATATCATTCTGAAGAGAGATTTTTTTCCCTGTAAGAAAAATTATAATATTTAGTTCCAGAAATTATCACATTATATTCATTAACCACAGGACAATGGTGCCTCAAGGTTACTGCCCAAGGTCTAGGAATTTAGGTGACAGCAAGTGTATGAACCATGACAAAGACCACACTCAGTTAAGCACTGTTTAACATGCTGCCTATGTCTGCATGGCAACAATGATGGCATTATGTCCAAATCCTATGATAATATATACATCTGGAAGTGAAATCCTACATTTAAATGATAAGACCGTGATGAAAGCTATAGACTGCATGACAAAACAGCATTCACAATCTCAGTCCTAAACTCTGAGCTGATGGGAGATGGACCTGAATGCTAAAGGAACAAGGAGACTATCTATCACTTTTATATCCTATATTCATGACACAGAAGGAAGATACTACATCTGAACAAATAACACAGAATGATCCTGATCTCTGAATACTTTGTGATTGAAAGGAAGTGAGCGTAATAGATTCACAGAGCTGTAGGCCACAAAAAGCAGTATCTAATTGACTCAGTATGGCTCACTGTATTTTAAAGTGATTAATGTTTACCTACCTAGTCTTGTACTGGAAACAGTATCTTGTGCTTGAAGAACCCTTTCCAGAGAGGTGACATAAACATGAGGATGGAAAAGAAATCTGTGGGGGTTTTGTTATGTTGTTACCAGAGCTCCTACTTCAGAATCTGTGCTTTATTTGCTGTCTCCACTGGTGTAATTTTAGCTTCCATCTATAAGATCTTGTCACACGCTTGTCTAGACGTCATTACTCTCTCTCCTTGAAAGAACTTCTCCACTGTAAACCTGTCACCTCTTGATTCTCATTGCTGATAAAATAAACTGAGGTACTTAAGTCTTGTTTCAACACCAGATCCCAAAGCCCTCAAAAAACATTCACTTCATTATGTTTCCCCTTTAGTTTTCAAAAATCTTTTGAAATGGCAGACAATGGAAGACTCTGTAACAATTTCACTGTGGCCACACATAGGTCACATACTATTAACTAATAGTTAATTAGAATTAGTAGTTAATAATATTAACACATAACTCTCAAATTACTAGCTAATCAGTAAATGTCACAAGTATTACCTGTATTTCACCTATATTTTACCACTCCTGAAGTAAAAACAAGTCCTGTTTCCTTTATACTGTCCTTCACTTTCCTTCCTTACCTGCTTTGAGGTACTAATTTCTGAATTCCCATGGTTTCTTGATACCGTTACTCCACTCCACCAAAGCTTGTTTATACTTTTAACCATAATTTTTAGAACCAAAAAAAATCCCAATTTCCAACAGTGTTAAGACACTACAAGTTTGACATCTATTTCACCTATGTTTATGTTTAATTGCTGCTTCTACTCCCATCATTCACTTTTTTCTGTAACAGAAAAAACTTTCTTCTTCATCAGTCAGGTGTATTACTCCAGACTTGTATTCATATCTGTGAACTGTAATGAGTGCTAGGAAAGCTCATGAGCTTTCCTGATCATTTCTGAGGACAGTTTTCTTCTGGATCTCAAATTTAGTCATGCATCTGGATTTGGAATGTTGGTCTGAATGACCAACAAAGAATTTAGAAAGTATTGTTAAGTATCTAAGATGAATTTTACCACCAAGGAGTGACTTTTCCTGGTAATTTTAGTGATCTGAATAATGCAATCTGGAACTTCTTGAATCAGCAAAATTAGAGTGACAGCATTCTCGTGGCTTACAATTTTTCAGTGTCCAGCTCATTCCCCTCTTTTTATACTGAATGCCACCTCCATTCTGTTGGTTTGGGGGTTAGGGTTTTTTTGTGAAAGTCATCTGTTGCAAACTGGTCCTTTCAAAAATCTCCCTCATGAGCTTAAAAACTGAAACTGGTATATCCCCTGCAACTGAAGGAAGAAAATATGTAAGATCAAAGAGAAAGAGAAACTTTGGAGAAGCAGCTGATCCCATTCAAGACTAAAAGATCCTTGCCATTTTCTACTGACTTTGTTAATCAGGACAAAGCAATTCAGATGTAAGAGCTCATTTATAATGTCATCCTCCAGGTCAGTCTCAGACAAACAGTGCAAAGCCAAAGCACTTTGCAGTTCAATGAATCATGTTGTGGGTTTTGAATATGGAATGCGAATGAGCTTGCTGCTGAGGGAGAGCAATGGGCAGGAGCCTCAAGTGTCAACAAATGGAGAAGTAGGTATGAAAAATGAGGTTGTTTGCAAGCCTGGTGAATGGAGGATGAATGGTCAGCAGCATGAGAATGAAGAAAAGTGAGAGATCACTTGTCAAAGAAGCAACAGTATTTTCTACAAAATGCCAAGATGAGTATCTGAAGAGCAATCTCTGACTCTTCTCCCCAGCAATCACAAACCAGGTGGGCTTAAGTTATTAGTAGCAGAAAACTGCATCCAAAGCAAATACTACTAAGGGAGAGAAGGTGCAATTGCCACCATTCTAGACAAGGTGAAACACTCTAATGGGCAGACATCTCAAGGGCTTGGAGTCTCAGCAGTTTCTGAAAACAGGATCTGTTTAATGTGTCCCTGTCAAAGCACCAAAACAAGGAGTCTTTGTTGCAGCTGACAGACAGAAACAATGAGTAGGGGATAAAGGAACAAATATGAACAAAGTAAACCTCTTGTTTCTGCAAAGAAATCTATTTTTAGGTGCAGAATTCAACATAGTGGCATACAGTCAGATTTCAGCAGACGAGTGCATGAACAAATCTGCACACCATGATGCTGCAGGAATTTCCCACTAACTTCACTAAGAGCAGAAATGGACACCAAAGGCAAAATCTGTGACCTGATTTTTTCCAATTCTCTGAGCAGCTGGACTAATTTGACCTCACCTACAGAGGTGAGAAATTATATTATCATTCAGCCCCAGGGATTTTGTGAACCCATTTAATGAAAGAACCAAAGATATAAACATTTTACGAACTCTAACCATACAATTGACTCTCATAATTCTGTCAGTGAAGAAGACTTGACAGACAGCAGTTGAAAGGTCATAAAATCAATACACAAAAGGTCAGCTCACAGAAAAGCCAAGGAGAGTAAAGTACACATCCCTGATGGTTTCTAGGTGGCAGTTTCTCTGCTGCACTGAAGGGCCAGAGGGGCATCTTTGTTTTTCTACATCCAGTTTACTTTTGCAATCAGTCTGATCAGCAGACACCATAATAAGATCAGTTCTTAAATCCAGAGGTAGACACTATTTCTCCTGGATGATTTACAAGTAAGGAATGAGAGAGGTGCTATCTGATCCTTGATCTTTCCGGATGGGCCATAAGCAGGATTCCTCTACACAAACTACAAAAGGAGCAAAGCTTGGGTGCCTATGGAAAAAAGCAAGTGGTGCAGCTCCAGCTGGCCAGGGCAAAACCACACAGGCTGCAAGCACAACCCAAATAAGCCCCATAGCACAGCAGTGCTTAGAAGAAGCCTGATGTTCATTCACTCCCACTTCATTCACAGCTGTGGTCACCTTCAGGACTTTGCCCAAACCTCTGCAAAGAACAAACACAACTTCCTAGCACTTCTCCAACTGACACTCTCTGTGTGGGAAATGTCAGCAGATGGAAGACCATCCTCTAGCTTACAGGTGTTTTTTTGACTGGACCTGGGCTGTTCTTCATGGTGGTCAAAAAGCCATGGGCAGGATGTCACAAGCCACCTAGGAGGGGGTGTGATGTTCATTATAAATTGTCGTCAAGCTGAATGAAGACACCAGTCCACAGGTCAGAGAGCTCTTATCCTTTTATTATATAGTCACCTTAACTCTGGCAACCAGCCCACTATATAATCGTAGAAGTATTGGCTAACAAGCTCCCAGCTTCTTTGACACACCCTGACAAGCTCCCAATCCTTGCAATAAACTTTGATGCAGAATACAGGGTAGAATGTGATAGCTGCACTTTGCCAAGACAAAGCAAGGGAGGAGAGAAATATAGATGCAAAAGAGACAAAGAGAAGTCTTTAGGTTCCACGTTGGTCCTGCTGCCATGGATGGTCCAGATCTGGGGGTCACAAAGAGAGAGAGAGAAAGAGAGAGTGGGACCAATCCACGTCCTTTCAGCCTCTACCTAGTGCATGCCTTCTATGTAAAATAAAATTTTTGAGCCATTCATGTTCTATTGTTCACACACACACAGACAGCCCTTTTGGAGCCCTCGAGGAAGTGAGTTGGGAGGGGAGTTGATGCACACCCACTGAGTACAACCCTCAAGGTGGAAGCTCAGAACAGTGCTGTCCCACCATCGCGGAACCCTCTCTTCCATTGACAACTTTCCTGTCACAAGTCAGAAAGTTTGAGATAAAACATGCTTATGCGCTTATGCCTGGTCCTCCACTCAGGCTCACCCTGGAAATGATGTGTTCTCTTCTCCTGCAGGAGGTAGCAACCGTAAGCATAGAAAATTGAACTGTCAAAGTGAAAGATGCGCAGAGAGGATAGAGAAAGCTGTGATACAGAACTTGCTATACTGTAAGCAATACCAGCAGTTCAGTTTAGGTTACAAGCATGTTGTAACCAAAAGTGTGCGCAATGCAAGGGGCGTTTATTCCAGTGCCCTTTTCACAGCAAACTCCTTGTCTCCAAGCCCCACAGGTACTGTTCACTAACACTAATAGCTACATTACCAAAGTAATGGACAAAATCATGTTTGTCTGAATTTTTTACTTTCTTTTGCCTTTGAACTTATCAACCACTAAATAATTTCCAAAGGCATAAAAGGGTTGTTCTAATTAATATACACATTTGATGTTATATATAAATATACAATTCCATTTTGTAGAAGTTTTCATAAAAAACATATTCTGAAATGTTTTTCTGCTTTGAATAATGCATGGTAGTATTTTAGACAAGTTTTAAGTAATTCATTTTTAAATCAGACATGTATTCTCAAGTGATCAAGGTGAGAGCCTCCACTTAAAAACAACACCTGAATATATTTTTTTAAAGGGTATTTTAAGATAGTTACTGCACAATTTCTTCAGGACATGCAATACGGAGGGTTGGTAGTGGTGGTTTTTTTTCTTTTAGGTTTGCAGAAGTGGCCTATTGCTACATCTCAAAAAACACAGCATTATAGAACACCACAGAAGGTAGCAGGGATTACTAGAGCATCTATCCTGATTCTCAGTTTAATCCAAAGATCCTGATGCTACAGGTATGCACTCCTGTAAAAGTGAAATTATGGGACTCTCATGACAAACATGTATGTATCATCCCCACCTGACAGCTCTCCAGTGTCAGCCTGTTGGGCAGATGTTACAAGTGACCCCAGCAGCTGAACCTCTCTGCCCATAAAAAGATGGAACATCAACACCCATCTGACCCTGAAGAAAAAAATTTTTGCTGCCCTTAGCATTGTTGATTACCATGGCACGAAGCACATGAGCAGGCCATGGTAATCAGGCATCTCAGAGGATGCTCAGTGCCATCAGTGAGCTGCTCCGCTCAATTGTGTGTCTACGAGCACTGAAAAATGTCACATGCTTATCAGCAAGGTCACAAAGCAGTGCTACTATAAACTTCCCTTCAGTGTTCAGGTGCCCGCATACACGAATGAAGTCACCTCCCCACCTCCAAACAGACCAGTAGAGGAAGGTGAAATATTCACCCTCCCCTCAAAACTGGCTCTTAACACAGGCAAAAAAAAAAAAAAAAAAAAAAAAAAATTGTTTAAGGCAACAGATTGTCAACCCCAGGAAGATACCTACAAACTGATTTCCCACTTTGCTTGTAGCACCCCAACATTCCAGCCCTGCTCCTTTTGTCCAACCACTCTGCCAGCAGACGCAGACTTCCCAGTTCTGGGAAGAAAGATAAACAAGAGACCCCTTTGCATGGTGTGGCAGGAGACTAACGCAGAGATGCCATGTCAGCAGCTGCTGCCCCAGCAAAAACAGTGATCATAGGAGTGAATTTGGTCCTGCTGGGGTGCCATCACTCCACTATGCACCTCTGCAATGCAGCTTTGGGACTGGGTATCTGCCTGTAGACTGCCTTTAGAAATCCCATACCAAAAGGGATCTGCATTAATCTAAGAGAACAAAACTATTTTGATTTCAACCAGGTCCCTTTCAATAAGTCCCAAGGGAGTCTGGCCTTGCTTCAGGGTATGTTTTGCTTATTTTAGCTCTTCCTGGAGAAGGAACTCCTAACTATGCCATTGTAAATTTGTTTTCTTGCCTAGTTATATTAGTACTTCAAACCCAGCTGAAGACAATAATAGTTAAAGCATACAGATTTAACAGCTGAACTCCACCTAAGTGTTTTTATTTTACTGTGCTGCTCAGACCTTAGCCATTCCTTGGTCTCTATGTAGACTTCTCTCATCAATATTTGAATACACACAGGAATAAAAAGAAAGCAACCAAAAACATAATTGGAGACAAGAATGCTTAATTTTAGATGAGTGCTTTGCTCACTGTGGTAATCTGCTGTTTAGTAATATTTATTCATGCTGAGAGTATTTCACTCACCATTAGCCCCAGTGCTTCAAACCCCTCTCCTGACACACCATCTCCCTCTGTGAGAACGGGGCGGCAGAACAAGGCCTTTGTGATTTATCCACCTTCCTTGTACAGCTGCTACACAAAGCTGCACAAGTTGCATTGTCCTCCTTGTGTGTGCATGACTGTGACTGGTCAAAAGCGATGATACATTGGTGCAATTAAAGTGCCCATCTGCACCTCTGACCAACTAATTAGGCTGGGAACACATTAATTAGGCTGTTAAGCTGAATAGCAGCTTGGGAACTCCTTGCATGCCACAGACAATTGTCCTGGCTTTCTAACCAGGGCAGCAATGGATGAAAACACCAGTTTGCTTCCTTATTTGTGTGTTTTGATTCCCCTGAATATGTCCTAAATTACAGCCCCCACTTTTTTGATTGAGTTGTTGGAGTTGGGGATTTTTTTATTTCTTTCCAAATACAGGTAGGATGGAGATGTGGGGGACCACTGAGTGAATTCTGGTTTGTCCTGGAAACAGGAGACTTGAAGACAACACCACGTTTTCCAATGTCTCAGCAGCAAAAGATGTATATAAAGCTGATGAAGACTCAAATTAATTTGTGTGAGTTAGGAGACTCAATACTTGGATAAAAGATGGTGTCAGAGTGAAAACTACTAAATATTCATTGCCAGCCATGCCATGATATTTTTTCTGCTAACACATTTTTCAGCCATGCCAGGGAACAAAACCAACACCCTTCTACTCAGTAAGGTTTCCTGAAGGAGTAATTTGACCCACTGCATTTTACAGGCAGTCCCTGCCTTGACAGCCCTCCAACTGTAAGTTCACAGCTCTCAGCCTGTGACAGGTGATAGAAACACACAGAGAAAAAAAATTGCAAGTGATAGCCCCAGGTCAGGCTGGTAATAATCTAGGGTATGTGTAGATCAGCTAGTCAGTGCTATGCCTTCCAGTTAGGACTTCACAAGCTCATTTTCATCCACTCCTCCAACCTGTTCACTTCATTCCCCTTCCTTAGTGCTGCCAAGAGCTCTACACTACAACTTCAAACCTAAAAAGCACCTAAAATACCAGCAAAACACTACAACCTTACTCCCCAAACCCCAAGGTCAATTTGCAAGTATGTCCAGTGGAAGGGGCAGAGGGAATTTACTATAATATAGGCACAAGTGAAATGAGCAACCAGCTCTTAGCTGGATAAATTGCAGTATCATCATCAAGCCCAGCAAAAGAGGAAAGCAAAGCAATGAACATCAAAGTTGGGAAGGCTTTATTCAAGCATTAAACACACAAAGCAATATACTCACCTGGGTGAAACTTAAAAATGCCACAGATAATAAACTGCCATCAGCAAATCAGTCCTTCAGACAGCAGGAGAAACTTTTGAAAAGCAGTCATTAATTTGGCTACTGTGATGAATTCCTCCATGGTGAAAGCAACAACTCACTTCACTGCTTCACAGATTCATTGCCTGGGAGGGCATGAAGAACATTGTAATAATTTAACCTGTCTTCCTGTGTAAGACTTCAGCTACCAGCAATCTTTTATAATGCATTCAGATGGTGGAAAATGGGAAGTTTTAATGAAACAGCATCTTCCATACCTTTGTGTGCAGCCTCAGTGTTGCCTCACTCCATTTCTTGTGGGGAACATCCTCCCAACTTCCCACACTGGCAGTGGAGAGAAAGGCCAGCAGTAGAATCACTGCAACTGGCCCTATTTTGCTTTTGTTTGGTACTCAGAGAAGTACAGATACATCCCACCAAAAGACATGCTGGGCAGAGCAAACCTGCCTGTTACACAAATAGCTGAGCAGGTTACTGCTGCCAGACTCATACACATGCATGTGCGACTCTCACACTGGAGATGCAGCACTTGATTGCAATAGTGTAGTCTAGGACAGACACAAATGCAGGGCTCAGGGAAGTCTGGATCTCCTAATGGTCATCCAATCCCCAGGTAAGCCTAGTACAGTCTTTCTCTTTCTTTCTCCCTTCTTATTCTACATCTGTTTGAAGCAGTAACTGACACCCAATTTGTGCTTCCCAGATGTGTTTTCACTACTTAGCACTCCTTAAGCTATGCTAGTTAGCTTGCTAACATAAAAAAGACTTTTACTCACTGAAGCAGTGTGTCAAGTCTTTGAACAAATCTCCCTTATATGAGACTTACACAATTGAAAATATCAAATTCCCTTTTATTGAGCTTTACTCAGAAGCCCTATTTGGTATTACTTAAAGATACTGGAAATGTCCATTATGCTTGCCTGTTGGTGGCACAGAGAAAGAAAAAAACATTGCTATTTGAAAATATTTCCATCTGGCTTGGGAATTAACAGCTGTACTAAATCCTGAAATTTCCTCATCTGTTAGGTTGGGATCTACTGAATATCAGCATTCCATGCCAAATTATAAGTCTCCCTCAGTCACTTCAATTTTTCACAGGTGAAATTGCCTCTTTTGCTTTCTACCTGTTCTGTTTGGCTAAAAATACTCCTGGCTCTCAACAAAATCTCCTCTCTCCTCCATAGGATGCATCTCCCTTATTCTCTCAGTACTCCAAGTAAAGGGAATAAGTAAGGCAAATTAGGACAATTGTCATCTGCCTGTACCTAATTTTGATATCAGTTCCTGTTATTGCAGCCTTGAAAAAGTGGAGCTTGTGGGCACAAAAATTCATGTTTTTTCCTGTTTATTGCTTCAACTAATAAAACATGTTACCTCACCCAACAAACCTAATTTACAGTCTTAGTTCATCCCAGCTAAACCAACCACATTTACTGGCTATCATAAATGACAGAGGACTGTTTGTTTTTGCCTTGCTCTTGCTACTCAAACCCAATTAGACACACCATTACCAGGCATACCTTTTGATGATGCACCTCTACAGTTCTGCCAGTTGGTATCTGTCCCCATTGAAATTGCTTAGTTGTTTAAAGTCACTAAATGCACAGTGAAGTAAGTCATCAAAGTTGTGTTGTGGCTCTACTAACTAAGAGATTCAGCCTTGGGCCGTATACTGGCAACCATAATTCATCATTCAAGACTAAAATATATGTATAAAACTCTGGAAGAGGCTACATTTCCAAAGAAAAATAATTACGTGAAAAGAAGCAGCAATAAAATCTAATTTCCTGTGCACTGCCATCTCACTGTTCACTGCAAGTTCCAATTTAAGTGTTTCTTCTGCTTGAGTCTTTTACTGGGGGATATCTCCCATGTGGTCTTTCTAATTTATAAGAAGATTCAATACACACTGCAGCTTTTTCCTGTGTTTGACACTGACGGGATCTGTCTCTCTCTGCCTTACTCTTCCCTCTACTCTTCTACCTGTAGCAGGCCAGCATGACAATGAGAAAGAAGAAAAACAAGAAGGCCTGGGAAATGTTGAGATGACCTTGTATTATTTTATCTAAAGCCTTCATTTACTGGCCAGGGATGGAGCTGAGTGTGCAATTCTCAATGAGTGGGGTGTGAGTGGGTAACTTGAAACTCCAAAGGTTTGTGTGTGTGTGTGCATGGTGGCCACCCAAATGTGTGTGTAGATGTGTCATCCTACAGCTGTATTCTGCCTTGTTTGTTTAACCACTCCCAGCTGAAGGCCGATGGTATATAAACCCTGGATCATTAGCATTAAAATGATTTTTGTCAATCACCAGCAGGGGTCTGTGCCTTCATTCTGCCACAAATGGCACCTGAACAGGTTTAAGAAGAAAAAGTAAGAAAGAAACCAAAAAAGCATATATTGCTCCGGTGGTGGAAGCTGCAGCCAAATGGGGTCGGTCATTTGCACACTTCATCCTGTTGTTAGGACCATCACCCATCGTCTGACAGAGGTGAGCAACTGCAGAGTATCATGGGTTATTTGGTTTCAAGGCAACACAGGTAATACACGGAGATTTTACACTGCATTTTAAATGAACAGAGGTCTACAGTTAAAACAGCTCATGTGGTAAAATTGCTTATATGGGCTAAAGTTTGCTGTCCCTGGTTTACTGCTTTAAGAGTCATGGGGCAAGCAGACAGCATTTTGCAGGCAGCAGGCCTGCTGTACAAGGACAGATCCCCTGAGGATAATAAAGTAATTGACGACCTGTTGATAGTGACAGATGAGCCTAATGATCCCTGTGATCTGGACTTTATCACACTTGAGAAAGAAACAACCTTATAATCTTTAGCCCAGGCAGAGATCTTGGTGGCTTCTGCCCCAACAGCAGGAGAAATATTGCAGCCAACACATAAACAATCCCGGTCTTCAGTATTCTTGCAAACAGTACCAACAGCACCAGCACTTTGCCCAGAGGATAGGGAAGACTCGTCTATTTTAGAGGACTAAGTTGACTGCTTTGATATGCAGGGATATTGAATTGTTAAACATTATGCCAGTAGTTTATAAGCCACTCCACCCCCCTGAATTTGATCATCTTCCTTATGAAGTTGTAAAAGAAGTTCGCAAGTCACTAAAAGATTACAGATTGCAATCATATAAAATAGAGTTAATAGCAGCTATCTGAGAATTGTACATTATGACTCCATCTGATTGGAAATGCTTTTTACCTTTAGTTTTGTCTGCCATACTGTGGTTCACACTGTTATTCATATTAAAAAGGACTGCCCTTTGGGGAATGAAAACAGGGGACACCCCCCCCCAAACCGTGTCTCAGCTGATGCTTAAACTCCTGGTCTGACCACTCCATAAAAATGACTGGATTTCTGTTCTCGTTTAATTTCTTAACAGGCTTTCACAGAAACGAACTATTTTTCTTTTTTTCAGTGACCCTAAAACTGAATCAACTACTTCCCTGGTCCTGGAATGCGAATAGGAGGGGGTTAATGCCTTGCCTTGTCTCCCCGCAGAGGTTTGTGATGTTTAGTTTTCAATTGTGGCTTTTAAAAGCAGGGCGGCTGGGAGGGGCACAGAAATTAGTACAACAATAATTAGAAGCAGGACATGTTGTTCCATCTACCAGTCCCTTGACTTAATAGCAGCAGCCAGTTCAGTGACAGCTGAGCAAATTTTTACAGTAGTACAGCACTCACTGCAAACTTACGAGTCACAAATTGCACCTGAAAACGTACAAAAGGAAGCACTGTAGAAATTTTTAGGTTGGAAAGTTTTTAAAAACCACAGTATTTCCCTCACCTATAAAACTGCAAGCTAATGTCAGAACACTCAATGATTTACAGAAATTGCTAGATACCATTAACTATATTCGGCCAATGCTTGGTATTACTACAGAAGAACAATCCTCTCTTTTTGATCTGCTGAAGGTTGACCCTGACTTATTATCTCTGTGTCAATTCATTGAAACAAGCCAGCAGGCCTTACAACTGGTCATCCAAAAAATTCATATGGTTTTTGCAAGCCAGCACTGGCAGAATGTTCTGATTGCTTTGTTTGTGATTTATAGTTCTTTTCAACCCTATGCTCCAATAGGACAGTGGGTTACAGAAGACCAACAACTCAATATTTTTGAGTGGGTTTTTTTTTTTGTCACAGGTATTTCCTAAAATATTAACTACAGCTGGGGATATGCTAACTTCTTTAGTGCATAAAGCTCAACAGTTTAATTCCTTCTCTAGTAGAATATCTGGATTGTTTGACTATTAAAGGCATTGTCTCAATTTGGCTCTTAAAGGTATTTAAAAGATGTGGATTTTCCCACCTGAAAAAGTTTGTTTAAAGCTTAAGATCTGTGCTAAGATGCCAAGAGAACGAGAAGTGTCCAGTTTCAGTGGGAACACCTGTACTCTCCCAAACTTCCCAGCTGCAGATGCATTGTGTATGACTGCATTTACAGAAATTGCCATCTTCCATGGAAATGAGCAGATTTAACTTTTTTCATATCTTTGTTGATAAATTAATGAAAGCTATTTAAGCCTCATTCTTTTTATCAGTATTTTAATCAGATTTTTATGTAGTACTCAGTCTTTTTCATGAGGAGGCTGGTTTGTAGAGAGAGATTTTTTTTTTTTTTACAATTAAGCACTATCCTAAAATATCAGCATTGCCAGGTGTCATGGTTATTTGTGTTGGAATTGCTGAAAGGTGAAATCCAAGTATTTTAGCTCTATAAGAAATAGCCTTCTATAAGAATAGAGTGCACAAAATTACTTCAGCTTTAAGTTATGCAGAAATATCCTTGTATAGTAATGGTTTTGGTACAAAATAAGAAGAAATCTAGAAGAGAATCAAACATCAAACTTATTGAAAGTAAGTATTGTAATACCAGCAAACTTGAATATGACTTAGGTAGTTTTGTTTATGAAATTGTTTGAACTTGCACAGATGTAGGTGTAACTGAAATGATAAATGGTATTGATGTGTGTGTATATGTAAAGTTTAGTTCTATTTGTAAATGAGAAACTATGTAGAAAAATCATAGGTATGAGGTTTTTCTATTGTAATTTAATGCGGGTACGAGGTTTATGGCAATGAAATTTCAGGTAAAAATGTCTTTAAATTGTGCACATTTTTAAATTGTAATTTCTACTGTACATTGATTATCATGAATAGTGTGACTCAACAAATTGCTTCTAATTTACACACATTCTCTTTTGGTTTCGTAAGTATTTACACGTTACTGTTGACACTTTTTCTGGTTACATGTATCCATCTGCTGGAACAGGTGAAAAGGCTAAGGACACTCAGAGCCACTGGCTTGCTGCTTTTGCAGTCATGGGTGTGCCAAAATCCATCAAAATAGGCAATGGCTTTGACTGCACTGCTGCTTTGACGCCGTGTGTTTTGCAAGACTGCAGAGTCGCTCATGTTGCTGATATCCCTCATGTTTCCACGGGCCAAGCTATTGTGGAACATACTCACAGCACTCTGAAAGCGATGCTGGAAAAACAACACAAGGGGGAACACCCTGGCCTCGGTGCATAATCAAGTACAAAAAGCCCTTTATGTTTTAAATTTTTTAAACATGCAGGATGGTATCTCTCCAACTACCGCAATAGAGTGACATTTTTCAGCAAAACGTTTTTCAACATCTAAACCAAAAGTCTGGTACAAAGATCCTGAAACACATCAGTGGGAAGGACCTGTTGAACTAATTACTTGGGGGAAGAGGGTATGCTTGTGTTTTTCCTGCAGGACCTAGGTGGTTGCCAGCTAAATATATATGGTCTTATCACGAGACAGAGCAATGGACTACAGAATTCACCTCCAGAAATCCAGGATGTGGCATCAAGTGATGCTGTGATACAACATAGCCAAGGATGAAAGAACAGATGACCAGTGACACCAGCATCACCTGGGATCAACTCAAACGCCTAGAAGTACAATGTAACACGACAAGAGTGGGTACAACATAACCCCCTGGCAATATCTTTTCAGATTATTTGGCTTTGATCTTTTTTGTATCTAAGGCTATATTGCTCTTTTAGTACTTAGTTATGTTGTATTATATCAGCAGTAGTCATTTTAGTTACTACCTCTGTTGTACTCACCTTATTAACAAATATCTGTGTAGATTGCACTGCCTTTGATAACATCTTGCAACAGTTACAAAGTTTGATTAAGACCGTATGGTTTGCCTAGATGCCTTAGAATCTGCTGTTCCGTGATTAGACTGTAGATGAAATACCTTGTAAACTAGAAATAAACTGTGGTGTGAACTGTAGCAATTTTTGCAGTGGCTATACTAGATTTCCCATCAAGCCGAAATCGAGTATCAAGCGATAGCTGTTCTCCTTCATCGTGCTAAAAACAGAAGGGGGAGATGTAGCAGGCCAGCATGAGAATGAGAAAGAAGAAAAACAAGAAAGCTTGGGAAATGTTGAGATGACCTTGTATTATTTTATCTAAAGCTTTCATTTACTGGCCAGGGATGGAGCTGAGCTCTCAATGTGCAATTTGAAATGCATGAGGTACAAATGGGTAACTTGAAACTCCAAAGGTTTGTGTGTGTGTGTGTGTGTGTGTGCATGGTGTCCACCCAAACGTGTATGTGGGTGTGTCATCTACAGCTGTATTCTGCCTTGTTTGCTTAACCACTCCCAGCTGAAGGCCGATGGTATATAAACCCTGGATCATTAGCATTAAAGCGATTTCTGTCAATCACCAGCAGAGGACTGTGCCTTCATTCCGCCACACTACCTACACATTATCAAAACAGAAATTTAATTATCTTTTAGATGGCTATCACTCTGCCAAATTTGGTTTGAAAGGTCCGTGGAAAGGGACAAGCAGATGCAGAGCTGGTGTGTGCATGTCTCGTTTCCATAGGAAATCAGGCTTAAAAAAATGGAAGATTTATGCAGAAAATGAGCTGCACTTTTGGTGGGAATAATAGACACACTTGAAACTTCAGAGACTGTGTCTCAGTTACAGTGGCTGGGACCAGTTTATCACTCTGTGGGTGTAACCAAAATTGTGTATTCTACACCCTCTCTCACTTCTGATGAACTATTAATAATGGATTGTTTGCAGGAGCTGCCCAGGGCACACCTGACCCCCCAGGCTACAGGCTGGGTGTTAAAGAATGCTGCAAGGCATGGGAATGTTTCTGTCTTTACACCAGTGACTCACTGTGATAATTCCCCTCTGGGGAGGCATCAGCACCTTCACACCCAGCCTGAGGGGTCATGTCTGTTAATGGGCCATCAGGGACTGTCACAATAGGCAGTTGCAATGACCTAGACCATCAAAGATTCCAAAAATATCCCATGACTCACAGAGTTAAATCACCCACTGTGAGACTCCCTGCCCTGGGGGAGGTACAGGGCATTCCCATCTGAACCTCAGCATATATAATCTTGGAGTTTGGGGACTTTTGCTAGCACTCGTCGGATCCAGAAGAGGACCAGAACCTCAACAGGACTGCAACTGCCACTCTCAAGACTGTGACCATCATCGTCACCAACAGGTTTTCCTTTCCCTTTACTTTGCACTCAGAGGGACCACATGGCACTCAGCACAGGGGCTAATGAATACCATTCTGTTAGTGCCCCAGAGGGCTGGGTTATACCTCTGGTTTTTGTGGGTTAAAACCAATTTTTCACTGTATCATTGTATTTACTGTAATCCTTTTACTAAATTGTAACTCTGGCTTGTAATCTCTCGATTCAGGTTCATTTCTCCCATCCAGTTTACCTTTAAACCAGCACAGACTGGTGAATATGAACAAATATTGGTCTTCACTCTGAGTGTTGAAATTCCTTAGAGGCCCTCTGAAGTCACTGGACTTACATTTGTTAATACCAGTAGCCCATTATTTTCATATTTGTAAGGATGTATGTAAATTAAGGAGGTGAGAGAGTATCTCTAGACCTACACACAAGCACAGGCATGACTGTGCATGAGCACATGTGCACTCAGGCATCACAGAACATTCACAGGGAAATGTCACAACATGTACTGTCCCAAAGGACAGAGATTTGCACCCAAATCAAGGCCAAAGTTGTACCAAACTTGTAAAGTTGGCCAGGGAAAGAAGGGGAATACAAACCTCTCATTTTTCTTCCTCTCTTTCACAAGCTTGTAATAGCTGCTTCCAGATGGACCACTTGAATGTCACCTCCACCCATCTGAGACTTGGCTGAGGATCTCAGTGTTTGCTAATTACTGCGCAACTCTATTAAAGCTCTCAGTAGAACCGATGAGTGAATGTCCCAGACAAATTTACTTTTTTGTATTTTAAAAAAAGCACACACTAGTCTATTGAAAATAATTTTTTAAGAATTTTAATCATAGCAAATGTGCCTAAACTGTTCTCATTAAATCAGCACTACCATCTATACAAAGGACAAGACTTCAGAGATTGACCTACAAAAATACCTTGTATTAAAATGGTGGTGGGGAGAAGAGGCTGGTTAGAAACTCAGCAGTATTTGAGATGCTTCACCAGACATTCAGATTTATCAATAGCACTTTGATTTCACATTTATAAAGTCAGTATTTGGCAAAGTTTTGACAAAGCAGGCCAGCAGGTCCTGTATCTGTAGAGGTTGGTTAGCCTTTCACAAGAGAAGAAGGGAGAAGTCACCTAAAACCAAGCTATATGTGTTCTTGCTTCTGAAACACATCAAGGACTTCAGTTCACAGCCACTGAATGCTGCCAGTCTGCTTACTTAGCTAGAATATACTTAGCGAGGACTGAGGAGAGAGTCTAGGGAAGGCAAGGAACCATGTAAAACAGTGTAAAACAAGGAGCAGAGACAGTGATAGAGCTCTAGAAGAGGCATGTAATACCTGCGTGCCTGAGGCTAGACTCAACCTTCCAGTTTCTGATGCAGCTATTCTTGAAATAAGAGACAAGCCTTCATTCAGTTCTTGTTTTAATTAACACACCAAGTGCATAAATACGTACACACATCTTCAAAGTTGGCACTGAGATAGAGGACTAGCTCTCACTTCAAAGCTGTGCTGAGGACACTTCAGCTGACATAAAGATCGTTCAGTATTCTTCCTTTGCCTTTTTGTTTTAACACCTGTCAAAGTTCATTTGCCTTCACCAAAAAAAAGCAAACAAACCCCAGCCATTCAGCCATCCTCATTCGTCCCTATCTCCCTTAGTAATACCAAAACATTTGCTAATGGGAATAGTGCAAAGACAGGCCCTGAGGGATGGGCCTTTTAGGTCTGCTTTAGGTTACAGCTCACTTGCAATGCCTTTGGAGCAATCAGGGATACCGTAGCTGAAGTAATTTAAACAGATACCAACTGCAAGTAGCTCAAAATGCGTGTTGGGAAGCCAACAAGCACCACCCCAAGCGAGTGTGTGTGTGTGTGTGTGTGTGTGTATGTGTGTGTGTGTGTGTGTGTGTGCACAAGCAGTGCCCTGCCTCCTGCTGCTCCCCTGCGCTGCACCAGCCTGCTGGTCTCAAACCACAGGGACTGCAGCAGGGAGGATGCCTTTCTGCAAGGGCTGCCACTGCTCCCTCTGCTCCTTCCAGGCACCACCAACTGCATCTGCTCACTCCCAGGACTTACAAAATTTTTTTCTCCTCTGCTTAGGAAGGTTCAGTCTCCAAAACACAGGCATAGCTGAAATTCAGGGGCACCTCTACTTCCTCCCAACAGAGTTTAAATAGCTACAGAACAGATGGTATAAACATGGCCTGAATGAAGAACAACTTTACCCTTCTTTTTGTTTTTCCTAGTGGCTGTTTTTGTTTTTTCCAAAATAATTATAAGGAAAATGTGGGTGGGGGAGGAAGGGGAAAGATGAGAAACGCTTTTTAGAGCCTACCACAAAAGAGCATCTGAGCAGCACACTAACCCTCACTGTAGCAACAGATGCAGCATCAGACACAGTGCCATCCATGAGGCAGCCTATTTTGGGACTACCTTTCTCACCTGAAGCTGGAGAGAAAGGCAGATCCTCCAGCTCGCAGAATACCAGGTGCCTAAGAGAGCTCTACATTTCTGACAACACAGAAAGCTTAAGGAATCTTACAGAAGGGGTCCCATTTTCTTTTAAACCTTAAAAGTCGTATCTACAGCAGAGGAACTGTAAGACCCCATCCTCTAACCAGAGATGTCATGTTGAAACATTTCCAGCAAGGAGCGTATTTGTGGTATGTTCTTATTATGGGGTCATTATTTCAACAGAGATTTGTGGTGGGTCACATCCCATCACCTGGTTCAACACCCATTGCAGGACACCTCCTCCCTTTGGGCCACCAAGTAAGGTCAGACAGCACTGGGATGACTTAACTAAAGTTTCATCTTCCTTTGGCAGAAGCTGAGTCATTGACCAAATCAAGGATTTAACAATCTCCTAAGGAGGTAGATAATTTGCCCTCAAAATTCATGTCTCCTTATCAAAGGCTACTTACTTCAGATCTATGAAACGAGGATGCCACTGTGTATAGGACACATGACAGAGACCCTCAGAGTCCAAGTCTGCTAAGGGCTCTAAATGATCTCAGAGAACTGACAGTCTCTGTGTGTTTTGTGTGCTCGACAGCCAGAAAGACCAGGTTCTGCACATTTCAGCAGGCAATTTAAACTTAATAGGCAGCACGTGACATTTCATTAAGATTTTGGTGCTATTGCAGTTTTCAGCTGTTAGGGGGTTCATGAGGTATTACAAAACAGAAGCACATAACACATATTTTGAAACTCAGCAGATCTAATCTGAGCCATGAATATGGAATTTCTTCTTCATGTCCCTCCCTCACCAAAGGAAGTGGAATCACAAAATTAATGTCACTAATACACTGAGGCGGGGTGGGGCGGAACCAGAAAGAAAAGCTGTTAATGAATGATCCTAGGAATCAGACTGTGCAAATAATTACTAGTCTGAGTTATTTTCTCTTGTTTTGCTATCTGTTTTTTTCAAAAATGGCTGTGCTATAGTAAAAAAACACTAATCCCAAATACTGATTTAGAGTGGACATACTGTAAAAACAGCAGATAAAGTGGTATTGCAAATAAGACTCTGGAGCCCTGGAGATATTCCTGTTTCTGTGGAGACACTGTTAGCATTTACATCACTAAAAATGCAGTAGAAATTTGCAGTCACTCATACATACAAGGGTAAGTTTCTCCTTGCAAATCTGCAGGGAAACAGGATGGCCAAACAAAGGGCTAAAGAAGACAAAACAGGAGATGGCAGGCTCCTTAGGAAGCAGAACAAAGTCCTTTCTGGGCTTCTTCTTATAATGGACAAAAGAAAGAACCCCAACTCAAGGTTGTCAAGCATCAGCAATAACAAAGACAGACAGTATCCAGGGCATCTAGAGCATTAAAAAATATCCTTGTTTATGCACTACTCCTGACATTTCTCTCAGTCTCAGGGGTTTGCTGGAGTTGCTGAATGCTTGTTCTGCCTGGATGGCTGTCAAAAGACATTCAGTGTTGCAATTCTTTTGTTTATCAGAAAATTACACTCCTTGCTGGTAACATTTTACAACTCTTATCCTGCTGTTCAATCCAGCTACAACTGTCCAAATCTTGCCTTCTCTAAACTAGTGGAGGTCAGAGAGCAAAAGAGAGGACACACTATGTATCCTTTGCAGTTAGATAGTTTAGAAAATACAACCATTAAGAAGGGATTCAGTTTTATCAAACTGTAGATTTAGCAAATCCCTTGACATTTCAGCACAGCAAAAAAGAATTCAATTTATTCTCCTAAGTTTTTTAAATCATCATTGCTCTGGATTTGTACAATGGGTTTTGGTGTGTGTTTGAACTGCACGCTTTTTGCTTTTTCCACCATAAGTTAAGAATCCTCAGCTATGTTGCAATAAGCAATTAAAAACAGGAATTACAGAAATACAAGTTTCTACTCTCAGGTGTCTGAAAAGAGCTGCCTTAGGGTATTACAAAGCGTCTCCTAGTCAATATACTTTCAAATTTCAAAATAAAACCTTCCCCAAAGCAAAGCTTTTTACTTTGAATGTTCTTTAAGAATTGTGCAGACTAGCCAAGTATCAAAAAATAAACACCTACATGTAAAGTTCACCTCTGTTCAAGAAAGTATTTAATAATCTGGGACTGAATCCCTTTGGCTGCGTTAGACTTAATACTTTAGTGCTTTCTCAGCATATTTTTCTGAATCATGTCCCAAATAATTAAATACTTTCCTTAAGCAAATCTTCAAGAAACACCTGCGACAATTATTCAAAACAATTTAAGCGAGAAATTATTAATTTGCAATTCAATCAGCAAATTAGCCATACTTGGGAGCTGAGCTCCATTTTATGCTCATAGCCAGCCCCATGTCTATCACTTGAAAAAATCCTTTGAAAGTCTTGTAAGATTTACCACCGTTCTTAAATTCAAAGTTAGATCACACACTTTACAATGACAATCTGAATTGAACTTACCTTGGAGAAGATGATTTACTTTTTTTTCACATACTGAGGCAGATCCAGATTTCTCTCAAGCAGATACAAACCACAGTGCTTCAGACCTAGTCAGGACATGCAGGCACCTATAGGGGAATGCTTCCCAAAACCAATCAGCACAGTGACAAAATAGTCATCTTTTCAAAATTCTCAAAATACGAATGTAAATAACCTTCAATCTGAAACCACCCAGGCTTATCCATTAATATATTTTTTACTTAATCCTGAAAATTAAGCCAGAAAACTACAGCCCCCTAACCACCCCTAACCTAATCCTAGTATTTCTTTTAAATTGAGTGCGCTAACTGTAGCAAATAACCACCTTTTTTTGTTTTCAGCCTCTTCACATCTAGTGAGATCAGTAAGCCCTGTCTTTAGCTGTTAGGCATTACCAACACTGTCAATTTCATCATTTGTCCTGGCAGACAGGCACCTGCTTTTGTACATTAAATCAACAAACATGCAAATAAAACAAGTATTGTTTTAAACAATGTGACACATCTGCACACACTGAGAATTCGAGACTTTGCTCTTTTATCCCAGTTTCTTCCCACTGAATTCCTGTTCAGCTTTTGTCTGAAATCTGAGTTTCAGTGATGATTCAGCACCGTAAAAACTTCCTGCACATCCATCAAGTGTTTCAGTAAGGTAGAAAACTGCACTTTTGAAATAGGCTGCTTACCAGCTCAAAGGTGTTGAAGTAAAAGCAAGATCTGGAGATTTAGTGCCATTCTTGAGATACAATTTGACAGAAATGACACATGCAGGCCACTGCAAAACATGCCCAGTGGATGTTTTTTTCCAGGCTACTGTCTAACTGTTTGTTCATATTCAGGTGTTCTTCCTTCTCCATCTTTTTCACTCTTTCAAACCAGTTAGGCCAAGTTTGTATGCTGCCTTCAACCTTTCAGGAGTCCTCTATGCAGTTGTGCTTTGAAAGACTTCCACTTGAACTTACAAACACCTGATAAATTAAAAGTCCAGGCATCTGGCTCTTCCCTTTTGGATGTATATCCTAGGCTGGAAGCAGAGAGTCAGTTTGCAGGAGACAGCTCAGAGAAGGTTGCTACTCATCCCACATGAAAACCAAGTAGTGAAACCAAGACTTCATGTTATCAAGCTACCTCAGCTCCCCATCATCCCAACACCATATGGTACATGACCTTACTGAGATGGAAGAGCCTGAGGCTCTTTTACCAGTCTTACTGATTTCTCTGGACTACATGTGAGCATGTGCCGTGTGCATGCCCTCCCCTAACGTGGGAACACGTCCCTGTGCTCATATGTATAGCTGCTCCATGCATGCCCATGAATCCACATTTCATTCCTATGCTTAGGTGCTTCAGTGAGGACAGTGAAAATAGATTTCCGTAGATCTGAAGGGGGACTGTGAGATGCAGAGGAAATTTCTGGCTTTGGATCTTAACTAATCCCTTGAATTGGTTCTGATATTCAAGAACATGATTAGCAAAAAAAGTAGGAATTATTTAGAACTGCAATAAAAATGTATTTAAGCATAAGGAAATGCCTGAAAAATGGATGTTCCAAACATTTATTAAGCACTAAATTTCACTGAACTTGGAAGGTAATTTTTTTTCATTAGGGATGCTCAGGACACCTTTAGAAACGTCTTGAAAATTGTACAACTTGAGGCTGAAGCAAGCAGCTTTGCCTCTTGATACGAGCATGCAAGAGGTAAAGTGACAAAGAGAAAGAAGACAACAAGCCCAGCTGTCAGGCCTACGAACAGCATACAGCACCAAAAAGGTCACTAACATACTCTAAATCTATTGCAGCATTTCCAGACAATCTTGTCGTACTGAAGCTCCTTGCAGAAAAACCTTTGCCTTCAGGGCCAGCAGATCCTTCAACAGCCTCCCAAATGCTGCCGGGATTCACTTGCTGCCATGTACCTGCTTCCCTCCCTCCCCTCTCTCCATCCACCCATAGAAACAGACTGGAAAAAACAAACTTCAACCCACGCTTTCTGTGCAATTGAGATAATAAAGCATTTTTCAACCCCAGCGTTGACTAGAGAAGTGTTCACTGGACATGTGACACCTCCTGCAGTGGTCATACCATACAAGTGTATCACGACAGTAGACCACATTCCCTGGGGGTAGTTTAGCTGTGAATGGTGGGTACAGCCCCGTTCTACGAGTGTGAGGAAGCAACATCCTCTGCTACCTGGCACTGTTGTGAAAAGGTCAAGGGAGCAGAGGCTTGGCTCAATTTACGCAACAGACTGATACCTGGAGCTTTTGATACTGGGACACCTACAGAAGAGCTCAAACCATGTGTGAATTGTTTTGGTTATGGTTTAGCCCCGTTGTGAATGTAACAAAGCTAGTGCAACATCAGTCTTCTCTACTCCAGAAAAGCATTTCCATTATTAAAAAAAGTAGGCTGCCCAGGGCTCCAGCAATAATGTGACTGAGAAGGGGGACTCAAGAGTAAGGGTGAACCAGCACACCAGTGTGTGCAACACATGCTTAAGTCAAGGCCAACAATCCCTCACTTCCATAAGCAAAATGTCTACTTAAAATTTTTAAGTAATTTGATTAGAGCAAAAAAAGAAAAGTGTGGCTCAACAGTCATCAGCTATATTCTGTATTGCACAGTAATTAAAATATGAATGACCTTTTACTATTTACCAAAACCCATACTTTATACTTTGCCTTAAAATGCTGATTGTTGAATTTCAGCCACTCCCTCATAAAATATGGAGCAGCCTTGCCAAATTTGTTTCCACACTCTTCATTTGATGACAAAATAACAGAGATACTATAATTCACTTGCTATCATTCTTTTCCTGCTAATGTTTTATTCAGACCAAGCTTCATTAATAAAGATGAAACTTTGGACTCATGACTGCTCCATGTTTACAAAACATACAGGCTCTTTCACATTTTGGTTAAGCATGAACAATCACTGAACATACAATTTCCTAAAAAAATCCTGCATACCAAAATTGCATATTTTGAATTTTTAAAATTCACTAAACAAAATTTCACTGAGTGAACCCTAAAGTCTGTTTGCCAGCAAAGCACAAGCCACCAATGGATTTTGGGACCATCCAGGAAAAAAAACTTAAGCTGGACCCCAACACACACATCCTTCCCATTAAACAAGCAAATAAATACACATTGAGAGTAAGGTGCTCTAAAAATGCAGGCGCACATTTTAGCATAAGTTTCAGTTTCTCAAACAGTACTGTGTCACAGTAATTTTCCATCCTTCCTTTTGGTGGAACTGGGTAGTGATTTCTTACTGGACACCAGAGAACAAAAACAGCCCAGAACCTGATGATTTTGACACAAGTCCAAATGTGCTTCTCCACAGAAGAAAAATTACAAAGACTAAGTTGTTTTTTTAAAAATAATAATAATATTTAAAAAAAATAGCAGTATAACTTTTTAATGCCAGGTATTGAACCAAGAAATGGGACAGACTGCACTGCATTTTTAAAGTAGGATGACTATTAACATACTTGAGAAACATTTTACCACTATACATTACAACAAACTATATAGTTCACTTCTACACAAGTCAGCAAAAAAGCTAGGTGATCTAACATGTATGGCAGCTGCAAATTTAAAATGATAGTCACAGTCTAAAGCCAAAATAAAAACTTTTCCAGAACTCCTATTTATAAAAAGGAATAAACATACACACCATGCGCGTACACGCAGGCAAAAATCTTGAGGTTTTACTTATTGCTCTTACACAAGGCTGCGAGCAGGCAAATGTCTGGATCAGAAATTAGGTCAAACATGCATTTCAGCACGCACAAGAAGTACAGGAAGTTCATATTAAAGAAACAATGTACTGTGTTACGTAGTACAGGATGGTATTCTGCTAATATAATAGTTACGTCACTAATACCGGATAAACTCCAGGTCTGCCTGTTGTGTAATGTGTTATGCAGTGTGGTATTTTAACCTAATTTCTGATTTCTCATCATTCTGCACCTTCCATATAGGGATGAAGAGGGCAGCTTTCAAGACAGCCATTCTTTGCAAACCTTGGCCTCAAGAGCTTCAGTGGGGCAGGTATGGCTGGAAGAAGCTAACATTACCACCACTGTATCACCAGGACCTGCTCTTTGACTCCTTGCACTTTTGTGCATTCACTGACAACTCAGATAACCAAATGCAGAAGCAAAACACATTACTGCTGTTCTCAGAGTATCTTTCACCCATGCCCTACACTCTTGGTACACCCAGCAATTGCAACAGGATATAAGGCAGTAGAGGGTCGAGTCCTGTATCTGGTCACTTCCTCCAGAATCTTATAAAAAGCAGGATATTTTGTGAACTGGCTTTCCTTTACACAATAAGCAGCGTAGCATGGATGTCAGTAGAAATCTGGCTACCTACTGGCAACAAGAGACTTGCACATTCACAAGACACGTTTGGGAATACCTGCTGTTCCCTACTGAAACCAAATGAAACATGCTGCAGAGAGGTGTCCATGTAATTACAATATTCACAAGCCAGGCTCAAGGAATAATGCACATAGGCCTTGCACAAAAAAGGCATGGAATGTGTGATCTGAAGACTTTCTCTTTTTTTTTTTTTGTCTTTTTTGTTGTGCTATGCGTACATGACAGTAGATAAAAATCAGCACAATGGTTCCTCTCCATACATGACCAAACACACACCATATAATAACTAAGCACCATATATTCTATTCATCAGTTAACTGGAATCAAGGAAGAAAATGGTGGTTTAGGAAGAGGGGAGGAAAGAAATCCAGCATGAAGTTAGAGGTATGTTCCTAACAGAAGTCCTAGCTGACAATGTTTACTGTGAACCATCAACTGGATTTTGTGACATAACCAGAAAACCAAGGCCATCCATGGGGCCAACCTGGGCACTGCATAGTTAAAACTATGTTATTAATATGGCATTGAACAATCTCTAAATATTAGAAAGAGCAATAGGTAGATGACAAGAGGACATGCTTCAGGGAGGTTATGTTTTGTACCTGCAAAAAGAAGCAGTGCAAATCAACAGATTTTTCTGTCGTGTGCCCCTTGATCCAATCCCTAAATCTCACACAAATTTAAGCTTCAAGACTTGCCAAATATCCAAATTCATACCAAGCTCAATTTTACTTACAAGCAGTACTACTAAAGCCAGTAGGACTGTTTAAAGCAACGTGCTACTGCAGTGAACATTCAGGAATTTGCCTCTTCCCAAGAAGCAAACTGCAAATGACTGGGATTTCATGACATTCACAGGCTGAGGGAAGACACTTTCTGTGGTGTTTTTTGGGTTTTTTTCCCCAAATCTTTCCTTATGAACATTAACAGTGATGAGACCAGAAACATGGGAAGAGTCTCCATTATGCTCACTCAGACATTCTGACACCAGGACAGCCTCAGTGGTTTAGGAGGGGTAGCCCACTCAGGGGTTAGGTTGGCCTGGGTTCTCCTCCCAGATATGTCACTGTCTCTTACTAGATGACCGTATACAAGGGTCCTTGCTCTCAGTTTGCATGGTGAAGCTTCCTTAGAGCAACTCCTCTGTCACAGCATCCATGGGTGCACAGTTGCATCTCCTATGAAACAGGGAGGCAAAATAGGTCTAAATTCTTAAAAAACAATTAAGAAAATCCAACCTCTAGAAAATGAAGAGCAATATGCTATCACATTCTTGCAGGAATCCTAGGACTTCTCATGACCCATTTCTTCACTAATGGCTATGGAGGCCTGGTCATCAGGAAGTCTACCAGACCAGAGGTAAAACAGCATGTCCAATGTTTACCATGCAAAGCCATCCTTTGCAAGAAGCCAGTTAGGCAGAACTGTTTTGGCTGCATTTTTAGGTAATTCTCCTAGCCCACTTTGCTTCCCTTTCTTGGAAGCTCCTTCAAATACAAGATGCTGGAAGTGCCGTTTTCCCCATACTTGAAAAAAATGAGGAAAAACAGAGAGGCGAAAAAACAGACACCGAGGAAGGAAATGATTGCTTGTAAAATGTTACCTTTTAAAAACTATTTTACAACTCCCTAATTTGGTTTAATCAATGTGCAGTTTAAAACATACAAAATGCCTTACCAGCTAAATGATTTCTTGGCTTTACAAGTCTCTCTCCCTCCCCCCATTACAAAATAATGCATGTGTGGACTGGTATTGAACACCTCGCACAGTTGCATGCCAGTTCTCATTTAGTTTTACACGGAGCAGTTCTGATTTTAACCTACTGTGTTTAAAGAAGAGCCCATACCATATACTTCACAGTATAACCAGCTACATAGAGGTCTTTAATCTTGTAACACAATAAAAAAAGATCACTGCGAAGTTGCGGTCCCTTTGATAAATGATTACGGTGACACATGCAGTCCTCCTTGGTGCCACTGCCGCCAGACACCGGACGTGACTCTCTCCGCGGGCTGCCAAGGGCTGACGCCGTCGCGCCCCTGCCCCGGCGCACAGTGTCCTGCAGTCACTGGGGAGAGATGCACTGAATTGTCTCGCTCCACACCACCGCCACCAACCCAGCCCCACCCCCGGGGGGAGCACAGCCCCCTGCCCGCCTCAGCCGCAGGAGATCACCGTGAAGCGCTTGGAAATGCACGACATGTTGTGGAGGACGATGCCCAGCAGAAAGACCAGGACACAGGCCACCAGGATCACAGTGCACACCCCCGACCAGGTGGAGCTTTTCACAGCTCCCCTCCGGTCCGGCTCCTCTGCCCCCGCCTCGGCAGGAAGGCCACTCTGCAGCGGCTGCTGCTCCGCCGGGATCGTCACCACCGTCAGGGACTTCTGCTGGCTGCCGGGCAGGAGGCGGCAGCCAATGTCTCCTGGCAGCAGCGCCCTCTCCTTGGAGAGGGGCAGGGGCAGCATGTAGCACCCGTTGCTGGGGAGTTTGATGAAGACGGGGGTGTGCTCTGAGGTGTGGGGGATGGCGATGACAGCGATCACCTCGGGATCGTCAGGCAGCTGTGACACAGAGTACCCCGGAGGCAGCTTGGTGATCCCACGGCACCAGGGGCAGCGCAGGTCCTTCTGGCTGGTCCTCATCTGCTGCAGGCACACAGAGCAGCAGGTGTGCTTGCAGTCCAGCAGCTTGGGTCGCCGCCGGGGGCTGTAGTAGTTGAAGCAGATCTGGCACTCCAGCAGAGAGTCCTGGGACAGGGTCTCCATGGCAGCCAGGACAGGGAAACCTTGTGATGAGCCTCACCCTGACACCCCACAGGCGAGGGGTAGCAGCCTTCCAGCCACTTCTCCTCAGGAAAGTAACACCTTCCCAACGCTGCTTCTTCTCAGGACAGCACTGGGCAGCAGCTGTGGAGAGCACAGGAAAACCTCTGGCCACACCCTTTCAGTACCTGAGACAAGACAGAAAAATGTGAAGGAAGTGGTTACTCACAGGAACTGGTGGGAACAAAAGAGTCCAGCTAAGTGGGAATGAAAAATAGCACCAATCTTGTCATCTGGTGGGAGAAACAAATTTGCAACCCTCAGCTAGAAAGCATCTTCCCACTGCCTTCACCAAATGGCCCAGTGGAAAACCTTCAGGTCTGTCATCACCAGGTCTCTTTTTTTCCCCCCCCTCCAATTTTCCCAGCAGTCAAATCCCCATCAACCTACCAGTCCACCCCTCACAGTTATATTTATGCCCAGAACAGAGGTGGCTGTAGTTCACTAGCCAGGTCCTGCAGCAACTCCTTCCTGTCATATTTTCAGGACTTTTCAGCCTTCCAGCACCACAAGAATTGTTCTCATTTAATCGTTTAAATCCCTGAGAATTTTTAGCTATTTGGCTCAACTGCTAAGTCTGCATGAAAGGTGGGAGAAAGAAAAAGTATGTCTGAATAGAAGCATTTCCACAGACTCCTGCACTTACGCCTGTGCATGAATGAGCAACCAAGTAACTATACCGAAACACCTACATCTGCACATAATGAAAATGAATGGCATCATTTTCAGTCAAATTGACTGTGAGCCTAGTTACACAAGCAGCTTGTTGAACATGGCCTTCTGAAACATAAACTTTCTCACTGATGAGAACATCACCTGAGACTGTGTTTAGACCCAGGACTGCTAACACCACGAAGAACAATCTGACAATGCGCTGAATTAAAAGCAAATTGTTACTAACCTTGTTCTAAACTATTCTTTATAAAGAGAGTACTTCTATAATTCCCATTTCCCCACTTATCACTTATAGATTTGCCAAAAAAACACGTGTTTCCTTTCACAGTGCTTTATGTAGCTTTGTTTGATTTTGGTCACTCCAACACATGATTAATATGAAGGGGTGACATTTTTAGAACTTTTTACATTGCCTTCCTTGCTGTATTAGAAGAATTATCAGCCTGAAATTGCACCTAGAGAGTATGATAAAGAAGACCCAAAATATTTGCATGGTGACCTTTGATCTTCTCTTATTGCGATGTTATTGCCAAAGTAGAGTTAACACCTGAGGATCACAGTCTTAGAGGACTTCTTCTTTTCCATACAGTAACATTTCGCTCTTCTCCACAGATCACAGCAACAGGTTGCAACATACTAATCAATGGGTGATGACAGTAAAACAAACAACGTAGTTCAAAAAGAGAAGGCAGGCGCAGATGTGAGGTCTGCAACGCAGGACAACGCTCTGGATCACGCTGTCCCATATCCTGCTTCTGGAAGTTACCAGTGTTTGAACAGGGCAAACAAAATACACGTCATCTCTTCAGATGCTAACAACTGATATCACTAACACTGGCAGAACTGGCTCTGCTGCTGGTTTTGTAACAGCACTGGATTTTGGCTCACGAGATGCTCCAACAAATGCCTGGCGACAATCCTGACTCAAGGGCTTGCAGTTACAAAGACAGGAGCTTCTGAAACACGTATAAAGCTGCATGGGGAAACAGCACATGACAAACACCCAAACAGCTTTTAGGATACTTTGCCTCAACGTGGCTCAGAGGTCACCATGAGGAGAGATCCCCACCAGCATGAAGCCAGTACTGGTCCTGCAGCATCTGCTCTGCACCAGTGCCATACTACACCAGGCACTTAAGATACTCCACGTGCAGGGGGAGCTGGATACTAACACAGAAGGGGGTACACATCTGCTGCCTGTGTGCCAAGCCTCACCAAGAGAAATTGGAAGAAAACGAGGAGGGGTTTTATCTTCTTTATTTTATTCTCCATTACTATCTCCATATCCCTATGGTACAGGCACACACAAAGGAAGACCATGAGAAAGGGACAGGCATGCTAATAGACTAGCATGCAGCTGAGAGAGAAAAACACAAGAGAGCTATGAGGGGAGGGAAACAAACAAAAAAAACCCACACACATTAAGAAACAAAGGGCCAGATTAGAAATTAGCTATAGGAATTCTGGAAGGAACCGCTGAAGCCATAAGATTCAGTCTGCAGTCACATGCAAAACCAGCAGGTTTATATTTTGGACACAAGTATCCATACAAAATCTCCACAGTTACGCACCGTCCAAGTCAAAGTTGAGCTCAGACATTAAAAGACACACCTCTTACCTGCTATATCTGCAAATCTATAAAAAAAAAATTCAGGTACAACAATAGTGAGGTATTATTATGAGAAAAAGCCCCAATACCTAGGGCATGCAGGGATAATACCCAATACCTAAAGGTTGGAAGGGATAAAAAAGATCCAAACCCTGTGCTTGTGGGCAGGACCACCTTCCACTAGACCAGGCTATCAGAGCTCCACCCAGCCTGGCTCGAACACTTCCAGGGACAGGGAATCCACAATTTCTCTGGGCAACCTGTTTCAGCGTCTCACCACTCTCACAGTAAAGAATTTTTTCCTCATATCTAATCTTAACCTACTCTCTTTCAGTTTAAAACTATTCACCCTTGTCCTGTGACTACTCTACCCCAAGACAGACTGGAGGTACCTCCTGCAGATGTAAATCAGTATCTCTGCATAGAAACTCTGCCCTCCATATTCTGGATTTCAGCTGACTGTTGAAGTTCTCTGACCTCATTTAGCCATCATCTACAACCATTTCACTCCACTAATAATGGTAAAGATAAATGGTTTCTACTGATGTGAATGTGATTGGGATTAAGATAATTTTTCTGACCACATCCCTTATCCCTGTCCCAGTGACATCCTTACAGCTGAAGATGAGTGCTAGGAGAGAATGAGATGAAGTATTTGGAACTAAAGAATAAAACACAAGTCACTTCTAGGGAAACTGTGCCCTAAGAAAAAAGAACAAAATCCATCTCAACAAGATCTAAGCTGGTTTGAATGCTAAGTAATGCTGTGAAGCATTTCTCCCGAAGGTCAATGTTTTAAAGCATTAGTGCAACCTACAGGAAGAAACAGGAAAAGAATGGACCCAAATTAAAAGGTTAATATAGAGCTTACCACATACATGACATAAATTGTTCATACTTTCCCAAAATGTCTAAAATAATGATTAGAAGTATATGGTGTCAGATCAGTAGTAACAACCAGTAAGCAGAGAGATTAGTATGATTCCTACAGAACATGTCTAAAGACAAGTTAAAGAATAGCCACAGCCATCTAACCCCTTGGCCTTTGCTGACATTGCTTTGTTCAAAGGTTGGACATGTAGCTTCATGGGTGCAATATAACTTTATTTCCAACCATCCTGAAAGTTCCCTCTTGCACTCTGCCACAGCTCAGTTTGAGGATAGAAAGTCAAGCCATCAGCTACAGTCAGAATCAACCTGCATAATATCTATTTGATAAATTTTGCCATGCATAGTTAGAAAGGAAAAAAGCCACAAAAGCTCTCTCAGTACTCTTCTTCCACTTCACTTTAGTAACTATGCCAACAGGAGCAGATCTCCTCTTGGACAGGGCACTGAACTCTCTATAGTTCATGGTCAATGCACACTCACACCAGCTGAAGGTACTCAGCTGTCACAAGCGAACACCTTGCTCAAAGCTTATTCAGACTGGACTCTTCTCTGTGCTTCAAGCACAAAGACCAAGAGGCAGTCTGGCTGCCCATGAGGGCACCACTGATATCAACCATCAGCCAAAACCATTGTTGCATTATTTGCTCTTCACACAGTGAAGCCCAAGGTGGTCAAGGGGACTGCTGACAGGAAAACAGAGCAGGGGATAGGAAAGAAAACAGAAAATATGGTCAGAGGTATCTGTAGGTCTCTGCAAAAGAGACAGTGTGTGGATAAGGGCACACATGTAGAATTGGGGGCTGGGGAATATGACAGTGAAACTACACACACAGACAGAAGCAACTGCAGCTGCAAGTAGTGACTCTGCCTGGCACAAATATGACAGCTGGAAGCTCTTCAGGGCTGAGATTTAACTAGTAACACTATAAAAACTGACTGGATATGAAAAATCCACATGCTCCAAAACTCATGTGTCAGAAAGGTGCAGCAGGAGTAAAGGAAGCAAGAAGCCCATGGAAAGAAGCATCAAGAGATCTCTCTGCCTTCCCCACACCCTCCTTCCCTTGCTGTGCATCTGCCCACTATCCTCAAGGTTTTGCCAGTGGCCAGCAAGGTAAGAGATTCACAGTTACAGAGACCCAGGGAGGAAACTGCAAAGCTGATGATCCCTGCCGCAGAAGGTCAAGGTAAAGACAGGTGGTTGAGTGCATGGCACAAAGGTCCTCCCTGCATATTTGAGCTGTCCTCTGTACAAGCCACGAGATCTAAAGATTGATAAATGATGGCATGACTCAAGAGCAATAAAGCTCTGGAGAATAAAACAGGTATTTCAGCTGTATGACAGTCATGGTATCTGTTCTGCTGGTACTTTGTTGGGGGCCACAGTGAAGTCCCAAGTTCTCTTTGTTTGGGTGAGGAGGAGGCCAAAAATGCCAAGGCATCAGCTTCCTACTTCTCAAGAAGCAGAGGGGACATTTGTTGCTCTTGCTATTCTCAGCTTTTCAGCACAACATAAGGAGGTGCTGCAGGAGGTGAAGGTTTGTATAGCTGTGACAGCGAAGAGGAAGAAAGAACAGGTTTGGTCTGCACAAACCCTAACTATAAACTGGTCCCCAGCTGGCCAGGTCAGAAAAGACAGCTATTTTTGCAACCCAGTGCAAAGAAAGACATTGGACATCCATGATGGCAGCTGTACAAAAAAGTTAGAAAACTGAGTAATTAATGCCAAATCCGTGCCTTGTGAGATGATATTTTTCTTCTGTGTAAGGAGAGCCCCAGTGATACCAAGCAATGGAAACTATAGCCTCGAAGGGGTGCTGCCTTCACTGAAGGACTCAGAACTATGTTCACACAGACTTCCTAACTTACTAGGGCCCAAAATTATACTAACTTGAAAGCCCCCAAAATATACTTTAATGATGCCTCCGGAATCTAACACAATTCACAGAAGATTAAGCATCGTATCGTATTTTGAAAGACTGGCTTTGGGGCATGCTGATGTAGTTAATTGATCGCTGAGAGAAAGCCTCAAACACTTTGCACAGACTTATGCACAGATTTAGGTGTGATCTACTTGCTGTATGCCAAGGTTGTAACAGACTTCCAGCAAGGCAGTGCATTGACAATACTTCACCTTTCTCAAGGAAGGTTCATTACATAAACTCCCCAAACACATTAAGAATTCTTTGACAGTATTACTGAGTATGTATGATTTATGATGAAGAAAGATTCATTCATTTCAGGTGCCCTTAGGCTATAAAGGAGATGGGGTGAGGAGGGAGTGCTCTTCTCAACAGGAGGACTAATTGCAAGAATCATACGCTCACAGATATGGACGGAAATGTGTGCTAGAGTCACTTCAAAGGGATAATGAGGAGGAATGAACATATTCAATATTTGGAAGCATTTTTGCTACAATAATTCAGCATCTGTGAACGTTTTTCACAAATTCACGTTTGGACAAAACAGCTTGGGGCTACTGCAAATGCCCACAATGTACTACCTGATTTCTCCTGAATATCCTTCACTAAATGATCCTATTTATTTTTAGGCTATTCTGTAGCACTAATTACCATAGTAACTGAGAACAGCACCATGATTAATTAATTTATTCACCCCAACATCCTTGTTAAGAGAGAAGTATTATCATCATTATATTCTTTCATCATCTAAGAAAAGAAGTGCTGAGAGATGAACCAGTTGGTCCAAGGTCATGCAAGCACCACCCAGACTGTCTCAAAGTTCCCAGACAACTTTATCACAACTCCGCTTTTCACCTCATGAGCCACAGGGTAGAGGTGACAGATTTCTTTTCTGCAACAAAGCTCAGAAATCCACACATTTCTTCCCATCTCCTTCAGCTGGCAGCATCCCCATGTTACACCTGAGATTTTCTGGGGGCTTTCATTGAACATATCAGCTTTTCCACAGATCATGAAAAACATGAGTGTCTGTGATCCAGAAGATAAGTATCTCCATGGACACAGTTCATTCACTGTGTAGATTACAACTGACAGACTATATACATTTTGAGGGACATAAAGACAACAATAAGACAACAAAATTAATCCATTCTTCTCTCCAGAATTACCTATTTTCCAGGAGCCTTCCTCTAACCCAGACAGCCTGCACCCACCATCCTTTCCATTTAGCTATTCACAATTGCAGAAGCACTGCAGAACAAAAGTGTTTCAGTTTAGCCAAAGCCTTAGCCAGTGCAAGCTGTTGCTGCTCCTTTAGCTTTCTTTAGTCCAACCCTTGCCAAGATGAGCATCAGGCATACACAGTCCCAGGTGCATAAAGCCACAAAAAGTAAAGTTTTGAGATATACAAGCCTACAATATCCTATGAACAGGCATGAGGGGATTCATGCTGATGGAGAGAGAACCTGCTCTGCATGATCCTGACAGCACACATCAAACAGGACACCAGTACTTCTGCCTCTCTGGCAGCTGAGCAATCAGCAGTGGATCATGAAAAAGGAGCCTAGTTGCAAGGTATCATTCCACAGCATTTACCTTAGAAATTGTCACCAACCAGCTCCAGCTGAGACAGAGGTAGAAAGGTCACCTGCAGGAATGTAACGACATGTAGAAGGTTATGGGTTTGGAGCAAAAACAGATCAGCTGAGAACACCAGTCGCTGGTGTTTAGGTAAAACAGAGAGACTCACACGCTGCTCCGTGTTCCATCTCACATCACCAACTGCGCTGCTCCCTCCTTTTATCTGCAAACCTTGACACGTCCACATTCCCTGCCTACAAAGACCTTATTTTGGTCAAATATGACCAGGATAAGCTGCACTTTGTTCCAACAGCAAACACTACTAATCACCTGCAATATGCCAGGTCAGCAAACGTTTCTTAAAGTTAAGGCAGAACAGTCCAGCTATGCTATTCAGACAGTTTCACATGAGATGCTTTACCAGAGAAAAACACTATTTGAAATTAAAAATATTCCACAGAAATAAGCCTATTTCAGACAGGCAGGGACAGAAA
Organism: Acropternis orthonyx; assembly: GCA_035583155.1. Lineage (NCBI taxonomy): Eukaryota > Metazoa > Chordata > Aves > Passeriformes > Rhinocryptidae > Acropternis > Acropternis orthonyx. The sequence goes on along the minus strand of JAWWEU010000081.1, from coordinate 69,660,997 downwards.
GCAAACAGCTTTCCTGCCCACCCAGCCTCTCAGCAGCCCTCCAGGTAGGTCATCCTGGAGCAGGTGGGAGCATGACCTGCCCCTCACCAGCCCAATTCTGACCTGTCTGAACGATTTTGATAACATCACTTGTCAAGCTGCCCCAGAACTATCGTTCTCTAAATCTCCCAGACTCCCTCCAGCCTGGCAGAGCATGTGGGACCCCCAGCTGCAGCTCTGCCCTGCTAGAAGGAGTGTGAAGGTACTCCTTACCACTCCTGCTGTCTCTTCAATTCTAAGCATTTCTCTTCGTGCATGAGGGGACAAACACGAGAGACCTGACCGGTCTTAAGACATCCCAAATCTGAAAATTGCCCCGCACAGGACATTAAAAAGTTCCTCACAATTTGCAAATAAATAAAATCTCCAGCATTCAAAACATGGTAAGGGATGATGTTACAGCCCACTCAGAGCACAAGACTCGCAGGGCCATTAGCACTTCTTCAGTTTTGTTGGCTGCTCTTAATTATGCCTGACTCATTCTTAAACCCCATGGTGAGAGGAATTAAAAGCCAGCTTTTTCCACTAGCAAGTCAGAGATTCATTTGTCATTCAAATGGACATCAAAAGGAATGGGGGTGGCATGAAAAGAATTCTCTCTCTCTCACCCCCTGAATAAAAGTACCAGTAGTTATGTATGACCAGAACGTAAGGGACAACTGGTTAGGTAGTTGGCAAAGACAGACTTAGAAACTGCTTCCCTAACTTAACGTAAGGTCACAAGTTAAGATTGAGGTCAAAATCACATAATTACCAGAGGAGGTATGAGTGTTAAACTCACACTCAGTAATAGCTTTTTAATGCAACATAACATCTTTCTAAGGGATTTTCATTTATGGCAACATGACTGAATTCTGTGGCCTTCAAACTGCTGAGAAAGGTATGAAGCACCTGATCACTTAAATTACAAATTTTACTCTTCCATTAGAGCTTTATGCTTCATCTGCCATTGACAGAATTTGCCTGGTCCCTAAATAGAAACTTAATTAAAAGATTCTTCCCTCCCTCCCCTGGGGATCTGGTATTAGACTTACAAAACACACCATCAAAAAAAAAAATTAATTTTAACTAAGACTCAAATGCAGACTTTTCTCACTGATACAGGTCAATGGGTGATTGAGTGGGGAACAGCTTGAAATTAGTCTATTAAGACACTATATAATTAGAGGAGAGATTGCTACAGCTCTCTGAGGTCACTGAGTGCGTTTAGATAAAACTAGGACAAAATCTACCTGCCTATGGGTGCAGAGAGGAAAGCAATCGTAACTCACATATTCAGATACTGCCTACACAATGCAAAAACTGAAAACTCAATTTCACATTTACTTCAAGAAACAAAAGCCCTTCAAATGAGAGTTTTAATTGTTGCAACTGCTCTGTGCTCCCACCTCATACACCTCCATCTGCTTAACATGTTTTGTGCTCTCTGCGCTCACCCAGCGCAGCTTCCTGAGGACTCTATTGTGTGACCCACCTCACTGAACAGCCACCTTCACACAGATGCTGTCAAGGGCTGGGATGCTCTACGGTTTGTTTTATTTGGGTTTGGGAAAGGGTTGTTCCTTTTCTTGCTTCAGAAAAAGTGGGGGGGAAAGCACAACAGACCTACGGGAATCAAAGTTACACATTCTTTTTATGTTGAAATAGATGGGATTCAGAAACCCAAAAATATTTTATTGGAAGCCGCACAACAGTAAGTAAGGAAATCCTCTTCTTTCATAGACCGTAAGTAGAATAAGGTCTAAAGGAGATTACAAGGTCAGGGGGAGCTTTTTTCATCTTTTAACTTTGTCCTGAAATCTGCAAAGTGGGCAGCACGAAGGAGTAAAGCCCCTGTTTATCAAGAGAGCATGTGCAACAGCTGTGCTAATGCAGGACCACGACTTCCAAGAGTTTATCTTCACAAGAGAGTGGAAGATAGCCAACTAATATGCCTCCTCAAGGTCAACAGCTATGTCATTTCGTAATGCAGACAAATCATGATCTTCATGTATTTTTGGCCTCTGATACACACTACAGCTACTCCAGGTCACAGTACTGGTCATTTTGGTTTGCAGACTACACCAAAAGGAACTGGAACTGATCCAAAAGCTCCTTTCTTACTGGAAACTAATCATTTACCCTGTAACATTCTCTCAGCTAGTCATATTAATACCACCCTCACTTCCTGAATTTTGGGAACAGTCCAACTCTCACTGCAAATATGGATCACAAGCAGAGTTAGATCAAGCCTAAACTGCACACATATTGATGATTTCCTATCTCATTATTTATCTTTCTGTCTTTACACCAGTAAAATCCTCTGAGGAGATTTAGCAGGCTAGAGAGGATAAATAATTTCTTCCAATACTTTTCCAAACCACATGTTTGTACCCATGATTATACACCCTCCAGTTCAAACAAGTTTGAAATGCGTGACCTGACATTAGCCACGGAAGTTAATGGGATGACACAGGCTCTTGAGGTCAGTTGGCACATTTACACACTTAACATGCTACCCATCAACACAACCAATACACAACACAGTGCCAGCAGCCACGGGCAGATCAAGGTAATCTCCAAGTGCTGACACCTCTGTTTCCCCTACACCACCCTGAAAACACGCAACCTGAGGAAAAACAACCCAATCATCCCAGAACAGCTGCAACTAAACTGGTTGCACACCAACTATCCCAATCAGCTCCACGTCATCACACGAGGCCTCAGTACCACCAGGTAAAAATTCAGATTAGTGGTGAGGCAACAGATACCAAGACAGGCTCTCAGCTTTCTCCATGCTCATGGACATGGGCGTGCCCAAGAGAGAAACAAGATGACTCCCATGGATGGACTTCTAGAACAAAGCCTGGAACAGAGTGAGGGGATTTGCAGTGAGCTTCTCCCTCACATGAACCAGCACTGTTTGCAGGCAGTCTCACAGCTAAGCATATTTCTGCAAGTCAAAGTCTGCCTGCTTTTGAAACATCTTGGTGTGAAAATACCATCCCTTTGGCAGCATTTAACTAACAGCTTACAGCATTTCCGCTGTATGAAGAAGTGCAAACACTCAGAAAGGACTGTATTACGCTACATTAGAGCAAAACAATCAAAACAAAGCAAACTGCTTTACCTCTTAATTTTGTGCCTAGTTCTGCAGTCTTTTCAATGGAGCAGTAGAGCAAACTTAAAAGTAACTAGCACAATATTGCTAATGCTTCAACCTTCTTCACAATCCTGATAGTCTATGGCCACAGTGAGTTCTAGGCTCACAGGATTACAGACAATCAATTCAATATTCAATAAAAAGAGGGCTGCTAGCCACGCTTTTCTGAAGAAAACCCTGAAAAAATGAACCTCAGAAGCCCCAAATCACAGCTAGGTAGAACTCCTAAACTTGTTTCTGATTCGTAAGCCACTCATGATTTCTGCATGAGATATGGAGCTAACTAAAGAAAAAGGAAGTTTTGAGGTGAACAAATTCATTGGCAGTTGCAGATCAAATTAGGCAAATACTTTCTCCTTAGGCAAAAGTAGAAACCTGCATTGAAATGTCATCTCATTTCAACTTTCATTTCGACTGGGTTTCTTTCAGAATAATAAATTTATAAAAAGGTAATGCAAAGGGCAAACAAGTCTTTTTGTACTGACTCTGGAATAATTTTTCTTCTGATGTAGTCAGCCACTGAGTGAGCCAGAAAGTATTTCTTTGTCCTAGTTACAGCAGCTTATCACAATGTGGGTGTAACCAAAACTGTGTATTCTACACCCTCTGTGCAATTTCTGATGAACTGCTAATAATGGATCATTTGCAGCAGCTGCCCAGGGCACTCCTGACCCCTCAGGCTACAGGCTGGATGTTAAAGGTCCCTCTGAGGTAGTGTCACCAATGACTCAGATGTGATAACTCCCCTCCAGGGAGGCATCAGCACCTTCACACCCAGCCTGAGGGGTTATGTCTGCTAACGGGCCATCAAAGATCCCAAAAATATCCCATGATTCACACAGTTAAATCACCCACTGTGAAAATCCGTGCTCTGGGGGAGGTACTGGGCATTCCCACCTGAACCTCAGCATATAAAATCCTCGGGTTTTGGGACTTGGGGCACCACTCATTGGATCCAGAGGAGGATCACGAACCTCAACAGGACTGCGACTGCCACAAGACTGTGACCATCATCCTCACCAACACATTCTTCTTTCCTTTTACTTTACACTTGGGGGACCACATGGCACTCAGCACAGGGGCTAATGAGCACTGTTCTGTTTGTGCCCCAGGGGGGCTGGGTTATACACCTACTTTTTGTGGGTTAAACCAATTTTTCTCTGTATCATTGTATTTATTGTAATATTTTTAGTAAATTGTAACTTTGATTTGTAATCTTTTGAGTCAGGCTCATTTCTCCTGCCGATTTACCTTTAAACCAGCACACTCTTACATCACTCTACTGCTGAATGTGAAATGCTTAAATTTAGCAGTACACCATGATCTTTTTTTTTTCTTTCCTAGTCTACCAAAAGCAGATGAGATAAATACACTCCAACTATCAGCTATAATTTCATTGGAGTGTGTTTTCAAAGACTGTTACTCAGCTTTTTTTTTGGTTGTTGGCTTAAAAATAAAATCACAACACAGGCTATTTTTCAACAGACAGGTTACATTTCATGATGGGACCAAAAGCTGAAGAGGACTATGTGGTCAACAGGGCTGCTGGTTTTTACAGGTGTTTCCTGCTAAGGATCTAAAGGATCTTACATTGAAACGGCAGGTGGTTCAGGGATCTCTTAAAAAAAAAAAAAAGTCACACTCATCCCAATGTTCTCCATTTACTTTTGAAGACTTACATCAGATAAGCCTCACCATTTATTTCCAACATACAATTCACCTTGAAAGCTCTGTTCAGTTCTGGGCCCCTCATTACAAGGAGGACACTGATGTGCTGGAACATGTCCAGAGAAGAGCAACGCAGCTGGCAAAGGGGCTGGAGCACAAGTCTGATGAGGAGTGGCTGGGGGAGCTGGGGTTGTTTCGTCTGGGAAAAGGGAGGGTCTGGGGAGACTTTGTCGCTCTCTACAACTACCTGAAAGGAGGCTGTAGCAAACTGGGTCTCTTTTTCCAAGTAACAAGCGACAGGATGAGAAGAAATGGCCTCAAGTTACACCCGGGAAGGTTTAGATTAGATGTTACACAAAGTTTTTCACAAAAAGAGTTGTTAAGCATTGGAACAAGCTGCCCAAGTAAGTGGTGGACTCACTGTCCCTGGAGGTATTTAAAAGATGTGTAGATCAAACACCTGGGGAACATGGTTTAGCAGTGAACATGGCTGCTCTGACTTAATGATTGGACTTGATGATCGTAAAGGCCTCTTCCAACCTAAACAGCTCTATGATTCTCTTCCATGCAACATCACACAGAAGAGAGTTAGGAACCAACTAGGTGTGCATACACACAGCCTTATGCATCTATGCAGGATTGGACCAGACCCCACTCAGCTGAGTTCCTTCTGTTACAGTATTATACCTGTGTGCCTTACAGTGGCACACTGAACACTGGAGACAGCAACACACACAACTAAACCAATGCCAAAGGAACCACACTGACTTATGGCCAGTGAGGATTTGACACACAGACAATGTTACAAAACAGAAGCAAAAATTGTCTCTATTCTGCTGCCAAAACAAGTTCTTGACTAGGTTAAAAAAAATTTCAGCTCTGCATCCAGACTTGCATTGTGCCACAAAGTACAACATCCCTTGCTTTCCGGTCAAAAGGTTTCCAGTTATTTAGTTTACTGACATCACTGTTACTCTTTAGAGGTGAGCCAGTGTTTTCCTTAACTTTTGCTTAAGTGCCTTCACTGTCAGGTGTCTTTCACCTTAATGATTACTGCTCTTGGGGGTTTTTTGCCAACCACAGAACTGATCAAAATATTTTAATAAAGTAAGACATAAAGAAAAAATTGCCTCATATTTTGCCAAATACCAGCATGGATTGGAAAAATCATTTTCTAATTTTTAAACCACTCCTTCACACTGTTCTCTGTATTTTTTAAGCCTCTGCCAGTTTCTTTCACGCCAAGTTTGCATAATACCTGCCAGAGAGTGGTCTTTGCCAATAAACAGGATCCTTACATGCCATGACAATTAAAAAAATAATGTAAAGATCAATACAAATAATTGGTACTATTATTCTTATTAGTAACATTCATGCTTTTTTGCTCTGAGCTCTCACCTTCTAGAGCAGCTGCCTCTAGAAAAGAGAAGAGCAAAAAGAGCAAGTGCCAGCAGGTGGCACTCCAGAATATAAACCATTAAGCACCAGGACTCACAAGATCAAGAAAAGCCAGTTCTGCTTGGCTGTTCCACTGTCACTTTAGCACCCTTCAGGAGTTTTGGTTTGTTTTTGGTTTAGGATGATCATCTCCACCCCTCTCCCCCAGACAGCAGGGACAAATGCTGCCGGTCCCAGATTTTACCTTGGTGCTGGATGGAATGCACGAGCAAGATGAGGTGCACCTTTGTGCTGTCATTTTTAGAAGCGAGTAAGGTCACCAGCATAATCAAAGCACTGAGTTCCGTACTTGCTCCCTGACTGAAGGAAAAGTTCCCACTGGGCAGGGTAGAGATGCTTTCCCACCTTGTGCACAGAAAGGTGGCAGTGTCCTACTGCCTCCCACCACTCTCCTACACTCCTCCAAACAAGGGATATAGCTGAAATAATGCTGGATTTTATTGCTTTAAGACAGTACAACCAACAAAAAACAACCCCCAAGGTTTAGGAAACCAGTTTCCTTTCTGTTTATTTTTAGCTATGCCCTACACATACATAACAGCTACAGTGCTCACCTGCATGGTTAGGAAGCATCACTACAGACGGTTTCTCAAGGCATGGTAAAGATTGTCACCCTCCTCTGAGCCTTGCCTTGCCCCAACACTTGCACTCCACCCATAGCAAAGTCAGTCAAACCAGCACTTCTTTCAAACACTGACTATCAGGAAAGGCTCTGCCTAGAAGTCTCATCAACCAGAAATAAATCCACCCCAAAGAGCTGAGACCCACCTGGTCTTTGCACCTCTCATTCAACTGTGAAAGCAATTGCTTGTTTTACTCTTCCTGGAACCCCCCCCCGTCCCCATCCTTCAGCCTTCAAAATTAGGCCTTTTAAAACATTGTACCTTGGGGGAGATAGGAGGAGGTGTCATTAAACCTCAAAAGGATTGTCATTCTCTTAGAAAATGACATTTAAAGAAAAACTGTGGAAATCAGTTGTTTTGTCCAACTCTAGCCACCAAGCATAGCAGTCAACATTTAGAGAGGTTATGAATTGGTTCAGTTGACAAAGAGGTAATTTGCACACTGTTCTCACCTGGAAAAAAATTAGTTTAAAAACACTGAAGGTCATACAACTGGGTGGGAAAAAAAAAAGCCTGCATTTTTATCATAAGTCTTTATGAATTACCTAAAAGCTATACAAATATGAAAAATAACCAGACCTCTTGCAAAAAGCAAAGTATTTACTGCTTAAACTCTCCTTAAAGGCAAACCTGTACCATGGGATCCATCTGCTCATGCAAAAATAGCAGAAAAGATCTGTCAGAAAGTAATTTCCTTTCCTCTCCTGTATATGTCAGTGGATCACTGGCATTTCCCTGGCCCCCTCCTCCCAATGGACCCCAAATATAAACAGACACAGACTTGGAAAAGTTTAAGGTCACAGCTGTGGACATGAGCAACAAACAAAACCAAAGTAATCTGCCCTTTTTGCAGAACAGGGCCCACAATCAATGCCACGATATCCACAGTGTTTAGGAAATTCCTTTGTATTTAGAATTCCAAACTCATTTCCTCACAAGCAATAATCACCTTTTGTCTTGATGGTTCACTAACATCACCCACGGAAAAAGGCACAATTCAGCTCCAGGTTTATGTACTATATGCACTGCACCAAAGTTTGTTCAAGACATGTTTTTAGAGCAATTATGTTTTAATACACGAATATGGGCTGATGGCATGGAAAGAACATGGCAAGTGTTCTTGCTTGTTCTGCCTTCCTAGCCACTATCCCAATGTGGATTTGATTCATAAAATACTCACCCATGGAAAAACAAGTCAATGAAGCATAACTGTAACCCATACCAATCTTAACTGAGCAGCAATGAAGCGTGTAACTGTCTGCTGATTATCATGAGGCATCAGAAGTATTTCCAAGTTAGCAAGTTACACAATTGTTGCTGTAAGAACTTATCTGGACCTCCTGTTTCCATGGATGTCCCTGAACAAATGCATGGCTGCTCTCTTCGATATCCCACCCACCTGATCAGAAAGCAGAACTAAGGGGTGATGAGGATTTGTATTCTCCTTGCTATTAGGTACAACAAACCACCACCTCTAATAAGCAATCTCTCTCTACAGAGGAGACCACACTTTGTATGGAATCTCAGGAGCTTTAATGTTCCCAAGCAGCAAAATGTAGGCAGGTGCATTGTAAGTAGGTTCAGAAAGGCACACAAAATGCTCTGGCACTGACTAGTCAGTAAGTAAGAAAAGGGTTAATCCCTTTTTAAGTTCTGAATTTAAATTTAGAAAAAAATACCATTTATTTAAGGGAGGTGGGAGACCACAGAGGGAACATTAGAACAAGAACTTCTTGTTTTAAAGAAGATAGTTCTATCCACTTATATTCTTTTTTTAGCTTGATTTTCACAAATGAGCACAGGTTTTGCAAGCAGACTTTCAGGCTCCTCAAAATAAAGAGCGCAGGTGCAAAATATGGATGCATAAGTGTGAGCTGTACAACCATAAGAATACAGGCATAAGACTTTTTCTAGAAAAAAAATATTTTCATTCCCTTATGTTGATTGCATAACCCCTCTAAAGAAAGCAGTAAGTGTCAGTGAAATGCACAGGCCTTTGCTGGTGGAAAAATGCTATTGTATATTGTTTAAATGACACAAAAGAAATCAGCATGAGTGCTAGAAAATGAGACCCGTAAAAGAGTGAACTGAAAAATTCCAACTCAGCATTATATCCTAACTCAAAAATGCATGTGTATGGGTTACAGCCACCTCTGTGTCCCTCTTCATTTGAAAAAGCAATAGTATTATGATCTTATTAAAGGATAGAGATGTAAATTCTTATCACTTCATTAAATTTTTTTGTACTCATTTCATAACCACCCATTAACACAGAAGATAAGAGTTTCTCCAATGGACCACATAATGGAGTTTCAGCCAGCAGAGGAAGGAGTAGCACAGGAATGTAACCCTGTAACACTGGAAAAAATCATTCAGACTTTTCAAAATATGAAGGGTTTTCTGCTGTAGCTCCTCCAAGGACTACAACCATAAAGTTCCTGTAGTTGTGGGGTCATGTTTCCACTGCCCCTCACCAAACATCACCACTTATTTTTGGGTCACACTGACCCCAAACAGAAGGACATAAGGAAAAAAGCAAATGTGCCACACAGTTATAACTTCATCAAATAACTCCTCGTTACAAAGGTAAGACCATAAGGAGCCCTGTAGTTCACACCTTCTTATGTCAGGGATATGGCTGCACCAGAAGAGACATGAACTGTAAATCAGGACTCCAAGATGTAAGTAAATGTGAAGGGGGCGTTTTTTTTCCCCTAAACTGCTTCTGAACATGGGCAAAATATTCTTTTTAAATGCACACTTCCTTACCAAAGTGCTTTCCACTTGCTTACCTTGCCCTTTAGGAAAAATGTTCAGGAGCACCAGTATGATAGTATGAAGTAATTTATTTTAAATATGAAAATAACTCTAAATTTACACATGGTTTTAAAAAAAGGGACCCACTTAGGTGAAAACCAGCTTGGGTCCAGTTCTGCCAGCATTTCCTTCTGCCAGTTATCCCTCCATAGGAAGCAGTTCCACTGAGCTGGGAGAAGCCTCTTTCACAGTAACTGTTCTCAAGAGCAGATCTGGGCCAGACTTGCCCAGGAATACTTCCAATGGAGAACAGATCATTCCACAAGCAGTCCTGGTCAAATTCCCAAATGCCAGCCTATGTGACATGCACTGTTTTGAGAGGAAAGCCTCTCTCTTCCCGACCTTTAGATAAAGGGGAAGGCTAAATCTCAAACATTCAGCAAAAGCTTTCAAAAAAGACAACCACCGGATTTTTAAGACCACCTCAAAATCATCTTGACATGCCCTCGATTTCATGATCTATTTTAAAATTCCCTTTCAACTGCTATTACTTCTGTTTTCTGTAGAAGTTGCACAAACAGAGAGAGTGGCAGCTTGCAAGGGATCGTCAGATGAAAGGCAGGACACACTGTGAAACTGAGAGAACTAAAAAACTCGTTTCTGTGCACTTGAAGACTTCCAGGAGGGTCAGGTGTTTTTTTTCGAAGGATGCTGCTAATTAGCCAACCATAACAGTAGCAGTTGTAAACAGTCCTTGTAAAAATAGCTCACTGCTTAATAAAAGCAAATGTAGGAGTAATATAACTTCACTGAATTCTCACTAATTTGCTGTTGCTGACCAGCTTCTGTCTTCTGGACATCCTTAAACTTCGTACACTGATACATTTCCTACTCCACAGACTGATGTATCAGTCTGTTCAATGAACACAATTCCACCATTTCTGTTGCTTTCTATTTTAAGAAGGAAATCTACTTCAGAAAGTAAAATCTGAAGTCTGAAGAGTATTTTATTCCTGTTCCCAGTATACCTCCATTCCACACTTCAGAAATATTTATGCCAAATGAGAGGTGTCCTCAGGCAAATCAAATGACATCTCCTACTTGGACTTACAACAAACTCCAGTATCCTAGTATCACACTTTACTACTGTGGGACGAGCCCCTAAAAATGGTACTTTGTGCTTGCAAATTAAGCCAAGATGCCAATTTAAAATAGAGAAAAGTAAGTCTTCATGAAAATTTAGGGTTTAAAATGAACACCTTATGAACTATATGAAATGAACAGCTATCTCACCTGTACGAAGTGAAATGTTGCCTTTCTACTAAATACTGGAAGTCTGGCAACACATTTTCAGAAGTGTGAAATGCTGCTTATGCCAGCTCAAGGTACTTGCACACACGATGACCCATGTTCTCCATATCCAACAGGGACTGGGCTTCCCAGCCAGACTGCATCTCCCATAACCACAATGGCAACTAAACAATGAAAACAGGAGATGGAAGTCAGCCATAAAGCCAAGCCCCGAGGAAAGAATGAGAAAACAAAGTATGCTAATTACAGTTCCCATAGGAGATGTTGCTAGCATTCCAAAACCTAACCCTTCAGTTCCATTTTTCAGTGAAGGGAGATTTGTTTTGGAGGTGTTTTTTCCCTCCATAAAATAAACCAATGAACTTTGAACAAAATTAGGATGCAGCAAAACTCTTCCAGAAGACAATGCAGGGCAAATCTTAAAACCATCTGTAAAAACAACTGAAGAGGTAAACAGCTTCACCCTTTTACTGTTCACAAGGTAAGGAGCAAGGATTTTTCTGCTCCAAGAACATTCTTGAGGCATTGTAGTAATATATCCCTGACTCCATTCTTTGCCATTCAATTCTTTCCATTTTCACCTGAAAAGAAACCCGCTACTCAGGCCTGGGTCTTTAAACCCTTATTCACAAAAACCCCTTAAGGCTTTAGCTAGTTTGTACCAGCATGACAGGAAGACCTTGATGTAGTCTTCACAGTGGTGCCCCAGTGCTTGACACTGAACTGAAATGGAATTAGAGGGGCTCATGACTTCGTTATGCTGCAAACACCCCATTTTCTCCTGTCGATAACATCTCATACTCAAATTAGAATATAAATGTGTCAGGGCTTAGCAACGGGACAAGACAGTCAAAACACAACAAGTACCCCATTAAATATGAGGGGAAAGCAATGCTTTTCATCATCTCCAGATCCCTGTGCAAGTTACTGTAATGAAAAAGAAATATTCACAGAAATAGGTACAAACTACTTAGCCTGATGAAAAAACTCATTATTTCAACACAATTCAATAATCCAGAGTATCAGTAGTGCTGATAACCTGCTCTCTTCAATGGTGCCTTGTTCTTCTCCTTACAAAAAAAAAAAAAAGGGAAAAAAAACCTGTTCTGAGCTGCAACATACCTGGACGAGCAATGAATGTGTCAAGCATGTGTCTGTCACAGGGCTAGCTCACCTATGCAAGGGACTGGCTTGAGAACTGCAGCAATCTCTCCAAGAGGTAGTTAGTGCTTACTTTCCTCAAAGCAGAAGATAATGTTTAAATTAACACTTTTGCAGGTAGTCCTCCAACAGAGTCTGAAAAGCAGCTGCCTCAAAGGGATCTGGGGAAGGTAACTAAGAAAGCAAGCCTGTTGACCACAAGCTTAAATTCTGAGCATTGATTACACCACTATCAGTAAAATAATTAGGGGGTACTACTCAAGAAAAAGTTTAAACACACATGCTTGCAACACTGGGTCTGTGATCCGCAATTTAGAAAGCACCTCTATTAACAGTTGTGCACTGGAATCAGCATCTGAACCATTAATACTGCTGTTAATGGACATCTCAGCTTTACTGGCAATAGCAAGATCTAAGATCTAAATTTAGTATCAAACAAGCCTCCTGTCCAAATTAATCTGCATGCAACACAGACTTCCCCAATGAACATGCCAGTGGCAGACTCCTTGAACCCACACGTGAACCTGGGTATGCTCATGGCAGAAGGAAACTTTCTTCCACTAAGGGCGAATCTGACTAAATAATATTCTCTTCCCTTCTCCAGATGAAACTTTTAAGTACCAGGAATTTCAGTAGTTCAGCACCAGGAATTTCAGTAGTGCAGCAGAGCTTCACCAATGCCTCCTCTTAACTCTGTTCTACTTTGAAGTGCGTAATTCAATATCCAGGTCAGAAAGGAAAAGCAAGTGTGAGGGGAGGGCAGGTTCCTGTTCCTGCTCCAATGAATGTTTAATTATTTTATATTAAAAATTCATTTGGAAAAGGGCTAGAATCCAGGCAGTCTAATGGGTTTACCTATGAAAATAAAAAGATCCAAGATCAAATGCTGCTAGACAAAGGTGGGAGTTCAGTCTTAGCTTCCTTTGGGTTGAGTATCAGATCTAACTCAGAGAGAGCAACCGCTAGTTCCTCCACTGCTTCCGGCTCAGCAACAGGTACCTGACTCTAGAAAGGAATACAAAGGAGCAGTTCAGCAGGTTTTCCTGGGACAGCAAGAGGGCTCCTGACTTAGAAGTCCTCCCCTCAATTCTCCCTTGTAACCAGATCATGTGTCTCCTGATTTGGGACACCCTTTCCTGGGGCAACTTTTCTCTTGGAATTGCATAAGGAGCTTTGCTACCTGCATCCCATAGAATCCAGTGCCCAGATGTTTGATACTGTAGTACTTAAGGCCTTTTGTGGATCTGCTCTGCTGAAAATGTTCCTGGGTTGCTTTAGTGTTTTGAAAAACTCTGTGACTGATGTTACAAATGACAGCCAACCCAACTGACTATCAAGTGCTGTACCCTCCCATCCGCTGCTCCTCCTCACTGAAAGAAGCCAGGGGGTGCAGGGTTTCTAATACGCATCTGAAGTCACATCTGAAGAGTCAGTGAATATAAAGAAAAAAGTGGAGCTATTCAGAGGCATTTCACAAGCAGAAATAAAAAGTCAGCAAATAAACTGTCTGTAGCAAACAGCCCACATGCAGTTCGCTTTTGATTTAATATGTCTCAAAAACAGGACAAGCTAGTAGATTTTCTTGCCAGTGAATGAAAATTCTCCAAATAATCACGCTGTTATACAAAGGTTAAAAAGGGTGGGTGAGGGGAGGCATTCTCTTTGGAGAAATCAGGAGCTGCATCTCCTGTGCAAACAGGAAGGCACAAGCGAGGCTGTCCATCCGGCCAGGAGGCCAGAGAGGGACTCACTGTCCAGTCAGGCAGCACCAAGGCAGCCAGTGGCACAGCAGCTGGCAGGCAGGATGCTAAAAAACCTGCCCTAAGGATGGCCACCTTCCACAGAACACTGCGGTATGGCTTTCCAAATCAAAGCACATGGAACCATGTCTCCATCTCAACCACAAGTGCCTATCCACAGCAGACATAACAAAAATTAATTTTCAAAACAAGCTGCTTGATTACCTTTTTGTTATCATATGATTGCTCATTCACGGAGGGCCCCATCTAAAGGACAATATCCCAGGCAGCTTTATTGTATGACATGAGGGTGGACAGGAGGGGGCATTTCCTTTACTTACTAGAAGCAGATAAACTCCCACAGAATATTTAATCCAGACTCTGAACTATTTTCACCAATCACTTGAAAGTTAAACAATTATCCCATTTAAAGAAATTTAGCAATTATATTTTGCATTTCCCCCCTCCCAGCAGCTATTGCTCTTGTGACAATATTCATCTTGTCCATGACAACTATTATCTGCTATATAAATATTGATGATCTGAGTAATTGCTGTTCTGTACATATGCTTCTCACAGATATAAATTTCCCTGCCTGAAGTAGGCTGCTGACAAAGTGCTTTCCTCCTTTTGCATGGCAATGAAACATTACTGAAGGTGTCACTGGGTGGGGAGGGGGGAGAAAACAAAAAAAAAGAGTGAGAGAGTAGAAACACAGTGATGTTTGTCTGTGCTGAGAAGACTGAATAGTACCAAAGAACAACAAGTTAGCTAAGCTGGTATTCAGGCGGTTTAAGCTTAGCTTACACTGTGCCAACACCAGGCACAGCTGAAAGGGAAATAACTGCTCTGGACTCACCACTGGCCACCACTGCTGAGCTGGGATACCATGTTCTTGGGACCTGCTGTATACAATGTACACATCGCATTCTCTCTGTGGTTCACTGATGGCAAGGATTACTTCTGGATCAACATCCAAACAGAAAACCAAGCCAATCTTCCACTGGAGGAAGAATACCACGCTGAACATTGTGCTGGGGCAGACTCCCAATGCCACCCCCTGTAACCTTTGCCAGCCAAGGCACAGGAACCCAACATGTCACACAAAGGCAAAGCTGGTCTTTAAGACCCCAACACCCACCCACAGATACCGCAGGCACAAAACACAGCATCAGCTCAAACTCTTTTTGCTGGTTCAACGCATTTGCCCAACAGGCTCTGCAAAAAGTCAGGTAATTCTCTGTCTTCCTGCAATGGACAAAAATCACTAGAAACACCCCAATGCATTTCCTGGCTCATTGATCATATTGCCCCCTGGTCTGGCAGTGCAAAGACCCAGTTTTGACAGAGTCTTCCTGCTGGCACATGGCCACACACTTCCAAACTCAGTATTTGCCTCTGGACACTCGACAGTATGTGAGAGATGAAGGCTTTTCCTTAGTGGATACAGACTTCCTACAATACGGAACCTGTGTCTGAACCTCAATAAAATTACTCCTCTGGAATTAATGGGTCAAGAGATCACTTCTTTTCAGCCATGTAAAAATTGGCAAGGTTTATGCTAAGAGTTTCCTTGTAGAAGTACTCTTTTTCTAAGGTCTTCACCCATCATTTACAGCATCTGGAAGCAAACACTGGATAAAGACCTTTTTTTAAATTTAAACAAAAAATATTTCAAATTTATATGTGCTACAGATTATTAATGGGAAATTAAAAATCTGCCTGATTTACATCTGTGTTACTGAAGATTAGAGAGAGTATGAAGAGGATGGAGAAAGCAGCAGGAGAAAAGATAAGGGACTCCCCCCAGAGGAGCTGTAAGCCAGGGGAGGCGCCAGAGGTGGGTAGGGACAGAGAGCAGGAAGCAAGGAGGAACACAGATAACATGCAAGCAGCATTTGCAGTCCCGGGGTGGAGAGAGAGGAACTCGATGTTTGTAATGAGCAAAAGAAGAAAGACCCTGGGAGTCTGACATTCTCTGTTGCCTTGTTCAAACAACTACATAGTAAGCCACTACACATAATCACAGCAGCCACAAATTTTTAGATATATATATTATATGCACAGGAACAGACTCAGTCAAAGTAGTTCCTAAATACTCACGCAACCTATCTCTTCTCTCTGCAAGACTGAGCTGTCTGCTTGTTCAGTGTGTCCCTTATCATATAATTAATTTCCCTTCTACTTTCTGCAGCTTCTTGCCTTCCCCTGCAATTTCTAGTGCTTTGCGTTTTGTATGTTACAATCTCTAATGACAACTGTTGTACATCTATGGATCTTGAAGGGAAGTTGCTTCCAGCAGAAAATTAAAGACTGAACTCTTACCAATAACTCTGGGCATGCTTAAGAAATACTATGCCACATAACATAGCCTAATTAGTCCAACAGGTCTTCTAAAAAAAAAATCCACATGACCTTGGTTCTTAACACTGCGTCATTCTGGAGACCAGTTGAAACAGAGCCTTCAGTAATTCTCTAACATAACAGCACACTGTGTTACTTGAAGCAGACTGGATCCTAACTACAACCACCACCTAACCCCCACCATCTCACCTCTGTCTTGTTTTCCCCTCTTCTAAGACAGGACACAATTTACCTACACAGGCTCCTGCATTTCTCAGACCTACTTCTATTTGTGTGCAGATTAGTTGTAACACATTCTATATGCACATGGAATGCTCTACTGCTAATGCAAATTATTTTGCATTCAAGCACAAAATGCAGGTGGGCCAAGCCACTAACTGCCCAATTCACAAGCACAGACTTTGTACTCTCAAGCTTTTACATGCACATTAATTGCAATGCAGTGAAATGTGCCTGTAACTTTGAAAATCATTTCCAAACATCTTTAGGAAACATGACTCAAACCTTTAGTGTTCGCATTCCTAAGTTACTAAAAACTAAAATTAAATTTCCATCAAATAATACTTTTATTTTCTCGGTAGTTCTTAATCCTGTGTTTCACTGTAAAATCCCAGCCACATAACTTTACTAAAGCTGTGCTGTCCAGTGCATCTTTTTTTTTTTTTTAATGTCGATCTGGAGCGTAAAGAAATACAATCTTCATCCACCAAAACTGCACTGCCAAATTTCCTTAGAGAGAATGCAAAACGGCAGCATTCCCAGCTCAGTGTATTTTTATGAAGAGAGTTTCATCACTTCTGTGCCAGAGTCACTATGTCCACAAAAAGAAATGCTTCACTGGGTTTGCATCCCACTACAGTCTCTCTCACAGAGATATGAAAATGCAATTTCACTACAAAAAATAATTACAGTGGAGTGAATAATTTCTTGCACTGGGCACACAGCCATCTATTTTCATTGCTTTCAAAAAGCCACTGCACCAAGACCCAGGAAGCAGACAGCGCGTGGATTACAGGACCCCACTTCTCTAGCTCTTTCTGATTTGCCTCAGCTTTCCTGGGGAGAGCACAGGTTGCAATATGGTATTTGTGCATCCCAGATGCCAAACCCCCTTTCTTCAGAGGTAAGGGCAGGTAAGGGCTACATTTAGCTTTCTCTACCAGTGTGAGGTCTCTAAGCAGGTCTTGCAGTTGTAGCCAATGCACAGTGAAAGAGGGACCCTTGAACTGTGATGAAGCAACAGCTAAATCATCAGCATGCATCCTCGAAGTGGCACAGAGACCTGTATGGATTTGGGAGGTGCAGTACACCTGCTAGTCATTCCCTTCAATAGGACAGAACCGCTTTGCACCCGCTTTTTACAGGAAAGGCATTCAGAGGAAGAGATTTTGCCAATACCTGTAGTTTTGCGCTTGACAAAGCTAGAAAAATTCTTTGAAAAAAATCAAAAGACTGATGGAAAGTGCATGAGCACTGTTCTAAACAAATTCTTTTACATTATGTACTTCTGATACAAAATACCAGCTACCAAATAGATCACCCAATAATTCAAAGAAACATAGTGAGCAGTTTGGGATTGCAAGCAATCCACTCAAATTGCTGCTCCTATAAACCTCTGTCTTCTAGATTTTGCACAGAATATTCTGAGTTGGACAGAACTCACAAGGATCATAAAGTCCATTTCTTAAGTGAATGGCCTGTATGGGGATCAAACCCAGGGCCTTGGTGTTATTAGCACCATGTTCTAACCAGCTGAGCTAATCCCAGGTTTGGTTGCAGAAGGGAAGGTCCCAGCAATCTGTCTTAGAATAGGAGCTGATGAAATGGGGACATTTACAAAAAAAAAATACAGTCCAGTTCACAAACTGCTTTGCTTACCAAAGAAACATGTATAGTAGTCTCCTCATGCAGCACTGAAGAACTGCAACTTGCATTTCTTTTGTTTCTGACTTTTGTGGCCTGAGACCTTTTCTTCTTCAGATAATGCCTAGATGATTCCCAGTTTTCACTTTGAGAATATTCCAAGAATATTCAAGCTCCAGAGAGTCTAAACATATGTATCCTGACAGACAAGACTTAAGCCCCCCTTCCTAGGTGCACTACAATCAAATGACAGTTCTGTTTTCAGATGAAGCTGAACTTCAAAAAGGTTAAAAGTTTATTGAAATAAGGTCAACAATAAATGCAAGATTGTCTTGAGGAAGAATGAGTGATCAGTCCCCTTTGTAATTACCTCCAAACACTGAAGGTTTCATGTTGTTTTCTTTTCCATTTTTGCAGTAAAGTTCAGTTGGTTTAAACAATTCCTCTCAATGTTAACCAACACAGGAGAAAAGAGGAAGAGCTGATGCAAGATGCTGTTCCTTTTGGGCAGTTCAGTGCTTTCAGTGCTCTGGCGTGTAGGTTTCTGCCTGTTTGCAGGGCTCTGAATGGAAACCACTGATGAGATCCACTGGAGGTCACAAAACGCTGCCAGGAATCAGATGCAGATAAGACACACTAAAGAAGTAAAACTAACAAACCCCCAAATAAACTAACTGCTTCCTTACTTTTCTTTTTTAGTGTCTTGCCTGCGAATCTTGCCACAGTTGGAGAAATGTCAAGAAAAGAAAAAGTTAATGTGGTCACAGAGTAATTATTTAATCCTAATTTCCTAGTAAGTTTTGAAAGTACTGTCAAGGATTGTCCCTTGGAAGAGACACATTTCACACAGAGAATCTCAGAATTTCTGTCGTGTGATATAACTAAAATACTCAAAGGTGGTTTCATCCACCTAGATGCCTCTATGCATCCTTTCCACTGAATAAACAAATCCTGCTGAAATAAAACAGGATCCACACCTTACCCTGTTTGATTTGATTTACACAAAGTGGAAGCTGATACATCTCAAAAGTATGCAGCATATCACACCCGTGGCTTCAGACCCTCTGAAAGCAGTCCCTGGCACACATCTCTCGAAGCAAATGAAGAGAGGCTCCCAAACTGTGATGCAGGGACAGCTGAGCAGCAGGCAGGTCAGGACACTCAGAGAAGGGCATTGCACACTTCAGAGCTGGGAGCTGCCACCACCTGTGATGGCCACATTAAAACAAAAATGCTAATGAGCTAAAAGAAAATTAATTGGACATGGCTATTCAATACCCTAGGCTAGTTTTAAAAGAATGCATCTGTGCTGTAAGTCAGAAAAGGATATGCAAGGCAAATAAGTGGAGAATTAAGCCTATGTTTATGTACTGCCTGAATACAAAGTGGAGTAACTTGCAAAGTTACTGCAAGTCAGTAAATGTTTCTTCTTCATAAAAGTACATTTACATAAATCACTGGTTTTCACTAGCTTAACTGTGGTAAGTCAGAAACATCTGTATCTTTTAGTTTTTTCCTCCATACATATACATGTGTGAATGCCCATACAAAACTTTTTCTTCGGTTGTTTACTTTTCTCATTTTGCCACTAAGAAACATAGAAGAAACAGGGTGAGAGGAGGAAGCAGACAAGAGGGATCATTTTGTATTTGGCTTTTAAAGTAAAAAAAAAAAAAAGGCAGAATACATTTCTTTTTGTGGAAGTCTTCTGGTTCAGGGAAAAGCATTTCAGTCAGCTAAGCATGTGACAAACACCAAGAACAAATAGTTTTGGACCAAAGAGCCTGACCCTTTGATTTCACCTATAAAACTATGGGTATTTCTACACAAAGAAAGCCAGTCTTCAGTTCTAAACATTCAGAGCATACGAAAACCAGATCCTCCTGCACACATCATACACTGGGCCTGCAGTACGCTGCTGATCCAAGGAGCATCCAAGCCTCTGTGGAACACACACCACAGCTGTCTTTGTTTCCATTTCAGAGAACAGGATGTAATTAGCAGCTTCCAGCTTCCCCTCCCCACTGCCACTGTGGAACAAGTGAGAGTATGAATGGAGGTTTGAGCAGAAGACTTCATAAATTACACATACACGGAGATGCTTTCTGTTTGATCCCAATCTTCCACAGGTCTCTAATGAGAGCCGTGAACACCACCTACTGATCATCTCATCAGTAATGCAAATAACCATCTTGACCCCTCATCAAGTGCCTCTCCAGCTTAAACACTGTGCCCTCAGACTGCACAGCCCTGGGTGCAAAAGCTGCCCTGTCCCACTGAAAGAACCTCGCTGTGACAATGCTGTGTCACTCACGCTCTGCGTGTAAGGGCTCACAAACACTTCTGTTCCTAGCTCTGCACACACGGAACAGCCAGATATTGTAAATGCAGGCATCTCAGATCTCATGCAGGAGGCATTGCTCAGCTGCAGCAACATACCTTCAGGCTCCCTAAAACAAAACAAGCTGAATAGGCAACACAGCAGAATGGCTACAGCACTTAATAGAAACAGGACCTTGTTTTAGTCCTCCCAGGCCATCACACCCTGCTCCAAGGGTGCCACAGCAGCCCTGTTACCCTGGACAGACCTCACGTTCATCTTTGCCGTGTCCCCAGCCCCATCTCTGTCCCTATCTCCTGCTGGTCCTGGTGCATCTTTTGTCACACCTGGGGCTGCGGATGGACCCTGTTAGAGTACTTTGAAATCAAAATTATGAGAAAGGCATTCTTCTGTGAAACACCATTACTGTCCTGCCAGCGAAGTGTGAATTGCAAGAGCTTCCAAAATAAAAGTATTTTTATTAGCCCCTTACCCTTGGCATCAGGCCCATACTGCCAGTTCTCATAACAATTACAGGGAAACTGGTATACAGAACAGTGGAGCAAACAAAAGGAAATCCTGCGAGAATCTCAGGTCAAAAAATACCAAAAGCGCCTTGATTCTACAAAAGCAGAGACAAGCTACACCTGGACAAGCAACTTGTAGCTATAGTCACTGATGTTAATAGATCTACGGTGGCAGAAGGAAGAAAACAGGCTCCCAAGCATCTTGCAAAATAGCATAATTCAGATTTTCTTTTAAATAACTGCATTTGGAAAGTATTACTAAGAAAAAAGAAAAAAACTTTAACGAATTTAAATATTCCAGGTAGCAGCACCAGCACTTCAGCACCCCTGGTCCTGCTGTGAGCATGCACATGCACACTGCCCAGCACAGATCAGCTGCTGCAGGCAGTTCCCTGCCTCACTGAAGGGAGAATTGCTGGGCTTCCAGAGCCACTCTCAGGAAATTTCTACTTTCTGAGCAGCAAGCGCCTGTACAATAGAAGCCCTCCTATCAGCATTGCCAGCTGTGCCCTAAGCACAAAAAGCGCAAGCACATACACCATAAAATCTCAGTGTTTGTGCATGTGTAAACAGCTCACTTCTGGAAAGGCAGAGAGAATACTTTCAGAGTAAACACTGCAAAGATTTTGTGTCCTTTAGGATGACAGAAAGCCATTGTGATTCACTGCTCATCTTTCCCCCTTACCGCCTGCTCAGCTAAGGCACCTCTGTAACTCACAGGGATCCCAACCACATCTCACAAGCCTGTTTTACCACCTGCAAGAAGGGAAGAAACTTTTCCTCTCGCAGCAGTCCAGCTCCTTGGTATGCTATTCTCCATAATGCTAGCTTACAGCCAATAAAATACCAACCAACTCCAGAGCAGGAAACGAAGACAAACCAATCTCTAAACCTAACCACCGGAACTGCAGCTGCTGCCCCAGGGAGCTTAAGTAGTGGAAAATGGGGGAGCTTCTCGCAGCCCAGACCAGACTGGACCCCACAAATCATTACAGAGGTAGGAGAGAGGTGGAGAAAATAGGCTAAAGCACTGAGAAGACCACTTCCAACCCACATCATTCACTTTCAGAAACAGAGCAAGGTCCCGAGGATACATTCTCTTACACAACTTCACCTGCAGCTGATGGGAACTGAAGGCTTGTCTGATGAAGACGTCAGGGACTTTGAGACTGGGACTTTAAAGAGCCCACTTCTGAAAGGTGTCCCATTCTCTGCTTTGGACTTGTGAGAAGGCAGGAGGACACATAAGAAAAGACTGACGCCTTGTCCTCTTTACTAAAACATCTATATGTGCACATTTTCAAAACATGAAGAATTAGGACAAGTTATGTTTGCGTTAAGGAGCCTGTGGAGAAAAGTTGTCAGCCCCAGAGGAAAGAAAAGCTGGGAAAAATGTTACACAAAAGATTTGTTTTAATTCAGGCTTTAACAAAACCAAACTTAAATGGAGAATGTTTTGGTCCAACCCTTGATGAAACATACTCAAGCAAAACACTCGTCCAGAAGAAAACCTCATGCAGCACGCAACTGCTACTTGCAGACTGAGCAGGAGGGTTTCATCAGCTGAAAAAGGATCTTTCCCAGGTTATGTCCAAGCAGGTGTCAGTGCCAGAAGGCTGATGAGCAGCATGGAGGAAACATGGACATGTGCTGCCAGTCACCACAAGCCAGACGGCTCCAGCATCCTCATTCCTTTCCATGGGAATGAAGGGCACACAGGGGAAATTACAAGTCCAGAACCGAGGTACTCCTCATAGGCTTGGGCACCTTGACATCACAGGTGTTTGCAGGAGACTTTTTTCTCTAGCTGCATCAGGACGGTATTTCAGATCTGATTTACTGTCCAGACACAGCATGCTATTACACAGTACAACTAAAAAAGACTGAGAGCACCAGAGTGTGGAAAACAGACTGGCCCAATCTTTTTCTTTCTTTAAAAGCAATACATTTTGCAGCCTACATCAACATACTTACAAAAATGCACAATCTGTCCTGCACCTCAGAAGCTGGCTGGTGAAAAAAATCCAGAATACAATTAAAACATGGATTCTGTTAAGTTTCACTTCCCTCTGCAATTTTATAATCCTCTCATCCATCAATTTTGAAAGAATATTAATGGTGGCATCAGCTGGCTCTCCAGCTCCTCTGCTGAGCCAGCTTTTTCCAAGCCCTGCCCCTGCCTCTCAGCGTCTGACCACAGATGCTGTGAGAAAGAGGAAAGGGGGCGTCAGTCCAGGGGTCAAGAGAGGCCAGCAGGGCACACCTATCATGGGGGCCACCCCACAGAGTAGCTGCTTCTTTCCCAGGGGAGTTGTGGCAACTTAGGGTGCCTGAAGATCTGCCTAAACGTGCTTACTTCAAAAGAAAACCACACACACAAGATGCAGAAAACAAGGCTTTATCAGGGATTAAGCCTACCCAAGCTCAGACCAAATCCTAGGCATGCAGGCTCACCCCCACCCCTTTCCAGGCTGGAGATGGCTAGGCTAATGATGGGCTATCTTTTTTGGTTTTGAGTTTGTTGTTTTTTCTCCCATAAAACTTCCCCCCACCCCCCACTCTGCAAGATGTGTAGGTCTCTCCATCAATACAAGCCATTTCTCCCAGTAACCTTCCACAGACTAGACACAGTCCTTGGATCCCCAAGTATCTTCAGACAAGAGAAGACCAGCCCCATGCTCCTTTTAATGGTCTCTCCTTCTTAAATGCGTGAAGTTCAGTAATCAAATACTAGCTCTTTGACTTACACACAGTGGAGATGCAAGGAGAAAATTGGGTTGGTGCCAGTTTTTAGCATCTGGCTTACTAATTATTTTGTAAAGGTGTACAGTCTGTTGACTCATCTGAATCGTTTTAAGACACTGACATTATTTTATAAATCTAGTTTGACATGGTTTATAGCAATGATTTATATCACAAACTCCCAAAAACACAAGTCTGACTTTTAAATCACTGTCATCTCAACTGCTTCACTGCAGGTCAGCCTGGTCTGTTCCAAGATCAGATTTTATTGGCAACCATATTTTCTTTGCTGGTACATCCACTTTTCCTCATCTAGTTTGATAAAACAAAAAAGTCCAAAGTACATAAAGAAAGCCAATTGTTATGGTCATTTGAACACAACCAGAAATGTCTACCTCATCCTCTCTTGCTGCTGTGTGAGGTTTATATTAACCACCACTTTCCTCTGAATAAAGCTGCAGGAAGAAACTCACTGCAAATTGGTCAGAAGACAGACATGCAGACATCTGATGACTTGTTGGGACTACAGAGATTGATCACTTCTCTCAAAAGTGGCCAAGTTGCACCGACCTGCATTTCAGCTAGAAGTCCAGCCTCCAAAACCTGCACCCACTTTCTTGCACTACCATTTCCAGAAAACAAAAAAAAGCACAAGCAACCAGTGTTCCTCACTATGAACTGATGTAATTTCACTGTCATATTCAACCCCATAGAAGGTGAGCTCAAGCAAGACTGCATACAACAAAACACTGAGAAACAGGGCAGAACACAGCATATTCTTTAGATATATACTACTTATATAGAGTTGGCCTAAAGCAGCCATTTACCTATTGCTTGACCTCAGAGCATGCCCACAGTAATGGCTATGGTGTAAAAGTAAGATGAATCTTCTAAAATGCTTCATTCAAAGCTATTGGGCTAGCCTCTACTACAGTTTGAACAAGTGCATATTACAGACCTAAACTGGAATCAAGATTATATATAACCCTACCAGGGTATCTAGATCTGGGACCTCTGGAAAATGATAGGTGGCACCAGAAATAACAGGCTACAGCGATGGTACCCAAACACGTGGGAGAGAAGCACATGACATTTGTTAGGGAAGCACAGGAACAGAGGGGAAATGGGGGGACTGGGGAGTTTAAGGGGATGAGAAACTGGGCTGCCACAGAGGGAAGAGCAGGACAGACACAGGCAAGTCAGACAGGACTTGGAAAGCACGCTCTGCAAAGCCAAGGCATTTAGGGCTAATCCACAAGAGTGCCGATACTAACAGCTGAGGCCAGTTGTTGTTGTGCTTCCAGAAGATGAACTGCTACATCATGCCAGGTACTCTGGGACAAGCGAAAAATAAAACCATCCCTAAGTATCTCTTTAAGGCAGCCAAAATTGCAGGTGTTTCAATTACTTGAGGTTTATTTCCTCTTTGACTCTATTCCTCAGCTATGAAAATTAAGACTGTACCTGTACCTGAGATGCTGCAAGAATAAGAACTTCCCCTACTGAGGAAGCCCCCCAGGAAGGAATAAGCAGTGCTGTTCAGTTCAAGGTCTGGGTGGGGTGTAAAATAAACAGACGTGGAGACACATGCAGAAAGTAAATGTGGGGAAGAGAAAATAATTATACAGCCATTACCTATACAGCGAAAGAGGGACACTGTGAAAGGAAAAAAATGATGCAATTACAGAATTAAAGATTGTATCATAATGCAGATGCAAAGGGGAGTTCTGCAACGTTAGTCCTGGCACTTCATTGCTTTTGTGTACCTCATTTTGTAATCCCATTGTTCTCCTGATGTCATTATTTTGTAAGCAACTTAAATCCAACAATTACGCATTCATATGCTTATATCTTTTCATCATTAATAACGTGTGGAAAAACCGGCAGCCTCTGCTCCCAACATGATTGATGCTTCCAGCAGACGGCTGTGAACAAAACTCCCTTTCTTCCACCTTTACCTGAGGTAAAGAGCAGGGATTAGAGAGGGAGGCTTTATATTTAAATTTCAATTCTATGCAAAAGCATTTGGGGATTTTGGGGTTCTTTTGGAGGAGGGAAACAAGACCAACATCCATCAGCTACTCTGAAATGAATTCTCAAGAATCAGATTTTAAGAACAGGAGCACTGAGCAGCCAATGTGCTTTGCCCAAGGTCAGAAAGAAAGCTCCCAAGGCCTGGATCCCAAATGCCCCCACTAACAGCCTTCTGCCCAAGCCACTGAATTCCCTCCTACGACCACATTAAAACCTGCTTAAGTGTAATTATTGCTGCTAACTTCAGGCCAGGGAAGAAGTCCATCATCTGCAGGCTGTGTTTGTTGGTGAATGCAGTCAGTGAGCAACTTCAGGCAGGGTGTCACATAAAATACAACTGCAAGCAAACATTACCGTTGTATGTGTTCATCCTGGATGATAATTGTTATATTGGGCCTTTTAAGTAAATTACCATCAACACCTTGGACTTCAGGCAAATTGCCAACACATTTCTCAGCATCAGACAAGTCTGGGTCACCCTGCTTCAGGAGGGTAAGCAGCTACAATAGCAACAGCCCAACTTGTTTTATTTGCAGATGGTATTAGCTGGCAATAGGCAGTGCATCTGACAGCACGCTCCCTATGCATGTTTCATGCTTTTTAAAAAGTCTTATTTGCCTTTGTATGCCCCCACTTGCAAACACACACCCAGCTTTTCTTCTTTACCTTGTCTAACAGGTGCTGGCAGCTACTACCACAAGCTTTACCACAAGGTTTTTGTTCCTAACAAAGCAAGCTTCACTTCCATCTTTCCCCATCCTCAAAGAGAGGAGTCTGCAAAAGCTGGAGCTATCAAGTCCCTGTGGTGCAGTCAGTCAGAGCCTGCAGTGTCCCAGGCTCGGACCACACCAGCCCTTTCCAGTGTACCTCTTTTGGAAAAGCTCCACCGTGGAAAAGTCCATTGTGGTGATGAAAGCATTGCAATCCTTCCCTCTTGGCATGCAATGTGCTCACTTCAGTTTAACAGCTAACAGAGAAAGCACTGCACCATAACTAAATGTATATAGTTAGCACAATACATACAAATGCAAATATTTGTACAATACAAAACAAGTACAGATGGTACTGCAGCATTTTACCCCACAACTGCCTGTTTCAGGATTTCTGACATGGAAGCCTGGGTGGCTGGCACCATCAGAGGAGGGACCTGCACAGGATGTCTTGTCCAAGTGCAAGAGCCCATTCTTACCTACCACAGTCATCTACCATGCCAGCGGTCTGAGCTGGTGCCCATGGAGCAGAAGGGAAGGGAAACAAGAGATGTTCTCCTTCACTAAGTGACATATCTCTAATAGTGTGGAGACTTAACCTTAGATGCCAGAGGTTCCCAGGCAGAGTTTGTGCGTGGGGATAGGGAAGAACCTTTTGCCTGGTTGGTATGACTTGGTGCTCCACATCCTCCACAGCCCATGATGGGCCCAGCTACACAGTTCCTCCCTCCATCTCACCTTGACAGATGCATCTGGTTTCAGCTGCACCACAGGCTGGCTCAGCAGGAATGGCATATGGGTATTTGAGATTCACCTTGGCCCTCCAAGGTGTCACATAATATTTTGACATAAGAGAGTGACACTGGTGATCTCGGAAGAGCCACACTCTGTGCCCCAGGAAAACAGGCATATATTGTCTGAAGACCAGCAGCGACGTAGAGGGTATCAAAACACGCACTGGCTGAGGAATTGCATGTGCATCACACAAAAGCTCTTGACACCTCTGACACTCCTATTTCTAATGTCAGTGCTTGTCTTTTCCAGTCCAGGTGTGGAAAAAAAGTGCCCATTGCATCCAGCACAGCTATACCATCTAGCAAAGATACAGCCTGGGTAAGGGTGAGTCTCCTTTTCTTAGTACAATGCTGTCCAGATATCAAGGCAGATTACCCAAGACACCCATGCCAGATCAGCTGCACCTATACTCGGATACTTAGCAACACAGCAGCACATCCCTGACATCTTACAGCACTGCATCAGCCCAAGTGCACACCTGCCTAAAGTAACTGTGGGGAGGCAGCTGTATGGGAGTAGGAGACTGTATTCACTCACAGAAGCTATTTTGGGAAAAACATATGGCACTGAATGTTATCAGTGTCATATTATCATTAAATTCCACAGGATGATGCAGGTGAACACCCAGATTATCATGCTGCCATTGCATATGTGCAAGTTTGTGCATAAATCCTGCCCAGGATGCACATTCCCATCTGCTTCGATGCTCACCTCTGTTCAGCCCAAGGTGCCCTGGAGGACAAAGAAAGCAGGCTCCCAGCTACGGCTGTCAGCCTGTAAAGCCTTCCTAAATCTCAGGTGGCTTTAGCTTGACAAACTAAAGGGTTGACATGTTGCAATGAAGAGTAACAGACGGGACCCATCTCTGGGAGATCTGTGTCCTCTGCCCTCCTACCCCTCCAGTGCAGCTCCCTCTGATGTTATCTCACAGTCACCCCTAGCTTGGAGACCATGCACACCTAGCAAATTGGCCAGAGCTAGAGATGCTGTATGTTTGACCACCACACATGCAATGCCTGGCCAGAGAGCTGCTACCAGGCAAAAGAGAACAGCTATAAACAGTCTAGTTTTTGTCAGAGAGAGCACTGCTTTAAAGATTTCCCAGCCAGCCACTAATCTTAACAAATACAAGTGGGAAATTAGTGATCTTCCCAACAGTCAACCATTCGTGCAATCTGGTTGAAACTGGCCAAACAGGAGACAAAAGTGCTCATTTCCTGGGGAAACTAAGTTAAAATGAAATAAAATAAAACCAGATGAAAACTATGATGTGTTTGATTAGTGGTGTTTCCATGTTCTGCTATGGTCCCCAAAATGCCTTGCTCAACCAACCCTGCAAGCTCCACAGCATAGGCTGCAGTTCAGCTCTGTAAGTGCCCAGCTGTTTTCCATCTGGAGCAGGAAGGAGCAAATTGCAAATTCATTTATATCTGGAGTTTACTCCGGGAGGGGTAATTTCTGCGGCAGGAAGACAGACAGGGCAAAGGGATTTGCATCTGAAAGGGGTGAAATGCCCTGTCGGGATAAAGGACTACTACTCAGTTTTAAGTATGAAAGCAGCTGGGGCTCCTCTCTCCTTCACAAGCACCAGCTCTGGAAATGAACTCATGCCAGAGACTTGAGCGCACTCCTCCTTGCCATTCCCAGTGTCCCTCAGCCCATGCTTCTGGTGCTTAGCCACCAAGGGTGCCTTTGAGGCAGGGGGCAGCTCTGCTGCCCTCATACCAGCCAATGCTGAGCCCTTGCCAGCCCAGGACACAGGGAGATGCTGCACTGATTAGAGCTGAAAGGGTTTCCTCTAACCCTGCTCAGTTTCACAGATCGTGCTACAGAGCTACATCAGTTCCAAGGAGTCCTCTGCTCCCTTTGCAGAGAACAGTGGAAAACAGCATCAACAAAGCAAGCAGGCAGCTCCGGACAGACTCAGAAACAGCTGAGGAATTTCTCCCGGAGATCTGCTTTCTGTAAAGGGGAAGAAAGCCCAGCCTCCCATCTCACTTCCAGCCCACCCACCCACTGGATAGAGAGGCAAAGCCTAAGAACAGGAGAGAATTTAAGGCATGCCAAGATCCCAGGCTCTGGAAACTAGTTTCCCACATGCTCCACGAAAAGAGAGCACTCACGCCCAAAATCTACTGCTTTCAACTCAGACTGCACACCACCATTTACTCAGCTGAATAACCACGCTCAAGTCAGTGAAATTACTTTCACGAATACCTTGATGTACGGAAGGGCTGCAGAACTGGCTGACAAATAAACACAGGTAGACAAAAGGCAATGTAAGAACTCTTCTTAGAAAGGTTGAAGCCTTAGGCCAGGTCTCAAAGTCAACAGCCATGTGGTCAAAACCACAAATCACTGGGTCTTTGGTAGAGTCACGTCAAGTGATCAGGGCATTATCTAGGTCCATGCATACCGGTATACTCTAGGCACCATGAACTGACTGGAGTCACAGTCTGAAAAATATTTCACTGACTTAGAAAACTAAATTCTGCTTGAAAGAATGGCTTGAGCATTTAGGAATATAAGCTTCATTAGCTTTTAGCAAGACTTCAGGCACCAAGCACAAACTAATCCTCCATAAAACTCCATTATAGAAGTGCCACTGCTCGTATTCTGCCAGTATTGGTCCCAGGTATGGTCAGCTCTACTGTACAGAAACCAAACACAATATGGCATTTGTTCTCAGCCCCATTCAAGTTAAAAAGATGTGTAGTTCACACCCTGGAAAGCTTATGAGAGGCAGCCCTGAGTTAAAACCTTTGCATGCAAGCTTGCTTGTGAGCATGCCTCTTTAATTTCACTGGGACAACTCCCATGACTGAAGTTAAAACTGTGCTGAAGTCCCACCAGACTGTGGCTGATGGAGCTTCTGATCCTGTTCATCGAGGGGTCAAGGTGAGAACCCTGAACTGGAGTGAGGAACAGATATGACAAGAAACATATCCATGGATTTTGGCAAGGCTGAAGGGGAAGGGGATGGGCAACCAGTGCCCAAAAGTATCTGCCTGCCTGTTCCATGGGCACTCTGATAAGCCACAGCGTATCTTTGAATGAGAAGCTCATTCTGAGTTATTGCATTTGCATATATAATTTAGACACACTATATTAGAACTAAAGCAATATTAATGTCTCTGGAACTTCTGATCTGGATATTCCACAGCACTGTCCAGTACACCCAAGACTTCCCAACACGCACACAAAACTTCCCTCAGGTGTCGCCCAACCAACTTTCCTCCCTCCAGACAAGCAGCAGAAAACAGACATAATTTTCTTTTGTCTCCACAAACGTAGCCAGCTGCCCAAACCCTTTGACAGACTTCACAGCTTTGAACCAGAGGTTTGGGCTTTTTAACTATACTGCCAACAAAGCCTATGCGTGGCGGTAATTTTCCATAGAGCTCCATCCCAACCATCACAGGCACGCCACTGCCACAGCCAGCAGCAGCACCAGGCTGTGGACACCTTTCATGTTTCACCTTTCATGCAATTAACAACCTGAAATCCAGGAGCGCACTGTTACATAGTCAAGAATAGTGTTTTCACTATTTCAGAAGGGTTTTTTCCCCCTAGATTACTATTATTATCATCATCCCATAGGCGTTACATTAGTGCAGACTCGGTGGGCATTTCAAAAAGGCCTGTAACCCCATCCTGGCTTCAGAAAGGCTGAAAACAGAACCTTCATAGTTATCATAAGTTGGAAGGTTACAAATAGTTTCCAACAGTCTCAACCAGATACAAAATCTAAGCAAATCTCTAAAGGTCTCTGAAACGTACCACTTAAAAAAAATAAATAGGAAAAGAAAAAGCAAACAAAAAAAACCCCATGGGCCATACCGGTGAGGAAACAAGAAGAGTGGAATTACTATGTTTACAGTTCAATTAATGGGACCTTATCAAAAGCCTGTTTGCTATTTTTTTAAGACACCCATTACACAAACACGCACTTTCAATGCCTCCCCGGCCAGCAGCGTTGTGCACATATCCTAAGTGCATTCACGTTTCAGGAGAGGCAGAGCCGCTCCCGGAGAAGTCCCCCCGGCCGGACGGCGTGTCGGAACAAAGCGCTCGGGTGACGGATGTCAGCAGGGTCCGTAAATCACATTTTTGGCAGCTCGACCTCAGCCGGGAGACAGCACCTAGCGCCGGAGGGAACTCTGAGCGCTGCCGCTTTGCAGAGCCGGGATCCTACCTGGGCAGGGGGCTTCACGCCTCTCCTCCTCGCTGGATAAAATAATAACTAAAGCGGTTTTATAAAAGCCCAGCGAGATGTCTGGCACTTACCGACAGCACTCGAGTTACCGCGTATCTCCTCCGCTAACTGCCGGCATAAAGGAGGGGAGCGGAAAACCAACCGAACACAAAAACCACGCAAAACCATCACCAAATCCCCCGCAGGAACAAAGAGCCCCACCAAACCCCGTCTCTTAAGTTATCTGGGCTTACTTGCTCGCGAAGCGCACGGACAACCCTTCCCCGCCGGTAACAGCACCGGGGCGATGCGGGCGCGACCCCGCGGGGTCCCGAATTGCCGCGGGTGCCCCGAGAGCCCCCCGGGACGCGGCCGCTCACCTGCACCGCGCATCGCCGCTCCGCCCGCAGCCCCGCACGGGCGCTTACGAAACCCGCGGCTCCCTCCGCCCGGCCGAGAGGCAAAGAAAGCAGGGAGGCGTGGCGGGGGCATCCGCGGCGGGAAGGGGAGGAGGGAGAGGCGCCCCCGCCGCTGGATGCGCCGTCCGCCAGCATCGCCCGCCGCCCCGGGGCGCGCACTGACCTTGCCGCCATCCGCCGTGCCCGCCCGCGGGGTGGCAGCCCGGTGGCAGCCCCGCACCAGCCCCGCGCCCGCCGCCGCAGCCGGCGCCGCACCCCGCACCCCCCGCCCCGCCGGCGTGCAGGGCCGAGCCAGGCGGGGCCGAGCCGGCGGGCAGCGCCGGAGCCGCCCCGGACCGCCCCACCCCGGGGGGCAGCGCGACCCCCGCGGGCTGCCCGTACCCTGCAGGGTATCGGAGAGGCAGCGTGCGGTGCCAAGGGGGTTCCTCAGCGCCCGGGATGGGCTCTGTGGGCTGAAGCTGCGGCTTGTCGTGCCGCCCGGACCAAGGTGAGAGGCGACTGCACCTGAGCGCGCTTCCCGAGCGCGGAGCGGCGCCTGTGCCCGCACACCAAACGGGGCTGACCCCGCACACCCACGGGGGCTGCCCCCGCGAGGTACGCGGGGCTGATAAAACCCCCCTGCAAGGCAGGTTCTCGGGCTCAGGTACCTGGTGCCTTCAGCCTTCAAGGCCCTCGGTCTCACCTGAGTTGTATTAATGGTGCGCGTTGAAGTAATAAGTACATGTGGCATGTTGTCTTCCCACAGCAGACCCAGGGCTGGGCTAAAGGAATAAGGCTTCCTTTTTATCCATTGCACCAAGGTCTATGCCTGCTACGGAGCACAGGATCACAGATTGGTTTCTGCGCTACCTACAGAGAAAACAATCTTATTTGCATCAGCAGTAAAAGAAAAAAATGCGTATGTACCTCCTAGTGATTCACATGGGATCGGTAATGGCAAGCGGCAAGAGCTACAAATGGCAAGTCTTTCGCTCCTCATTGACTCATAATTTTTGCAGAGCCAGTGTTCTTTTGTGGCAAACAGTTGCAAGTGGCGTGAATGCAGACTTTGAGATGCCAAGTTTGGTTAGAACAGTCCTCTCCTCACCAGTTCCTGTAGCTCCACACTGAAAGTGTTGCCTGTGGAGGAGTAAGACCTCTACAAAATAGCTTTCACAAACGTCTACTTGGTTTCCTCCCCTTCCCTTCCCCCCTCTTCTCTGCAGTAGGGCTATTTGCAGAACAAGGTCTCCAGCAAGACCACTGGGGAGAGTCCACAATGCATTCACTAGTACAACTCCAGATTCTGCCATAAATATTTAAAACTCAATTATCATTCTCAGAGTGAACGTTTGAAGCAGGTTTTTGCATCCCACAGTGTTTCTTATTTCAAACTTCCTAATGAAATAATTGAGATAACACAGGAGAAGTCAAATAGGCCAAATTTTAGCCGCCAGGTTTGAGACTGGTTGCCTCTTCATGTCTGTCTCCGAAGCATTAGTCAGTACTATCCCTGACTTCTCTTCTTACACCACAGGCATCATTTTAGTGCATGCAGCTGACTTTGGCTTCTCTGCTGATCTGCTAAAACGACTATGTGTGAAAGATTTCGCTGCTCTCCCTTTCCCCACCACCACCCAGATGAGTAATCTGAAGAACAAAAGCTCAAATTGCTTCTCATGAGGCATCCCTTAGCTGGGCAGGGGTACAAAGGCCTCCTGCCATCCTCCCCTCTGCTCTCTGGGATGGGCCATGACTCATGGCACCTGCCTTCCCACCCTGGCCACCCAAGGTTCTATGGATTTTGTTGAGAAAAAGCCTTTTTGATGCTGGGGAATTGCACTGCATGGTTGTTTTTACAATTTAAGAAGATCCATATGCCAAATTCACATAAAGTTTTTATGTAACATCCTGTTTTAAGAGAGACACACAAGTTTGGGAGGCACAATTCCTTACATGCCTCTGTGCACCAAGTCCCTACCCTTCCTTAGATCAGTTCCCCCTTTCTTCCTTAGAAAACAAGTGGCAGCTGATGCCTACAAGCAGTGCTATGCTACCAGATTTTCCCGGACCCAAGAGGCAAAAATTCACTATAAAATGGAACCAAATGCCCCTCCAACTGCACCAGCCAGCACTGCTGCAAACAAGGTCCACCAGAGAAGCAGGGGGACTACACAGATGTAGAGAAAGCTCACCCACTCCTGAGATGGATCCTGCAAGACAGCATTTAAGAGCATTGACACAATGACTCTGTGAGAAACACCTCTTTCTACTGAAATTTCGGAGATGGCCAAAAAAAAAGTGAAGAAAAGTATTTTATTAACAGCACGTGCTTGCCATCTCAGCCTAGGGAAGAGTCTGAGCACACTGAGGGTTGGAGATCACACCTTTTTTGGTCTTTGACATTTGCATGACCACCTTCTCTTGGAAGCCAACCCCTTCCAGGTTGGGCTTCACCCCCTTTCCTTAAAAGGTGAAAATTCATGGATAATTGGATTTTATTGGCTGCTGAAGGCTCAGGAAAGACCCCTCCTCTCTAGGGAGGGTGTCCTTTTTGGAGGCAAACTCCTCCCTGAGCCCACCCCACATCACTCCTTAGAAGGAAGAGATGTGGGTGCGTAAACCTCATTGGTTATTTTTAGGTGGGAAAAGCTGTTAATGGCTTTGCTGGAACTTTGCTTCCCTGAAAGGAAAGAGTGTGAACGCCCACCTCCCATTGTCTACCTGGAGGCTGGAAAGGCACTTGTGCCTTGTTCAAGTTTACTGCCTGTTTCAAGGCAAGCTTGGAAATTTAAAGTTTTAAACAATGTGCATCCCTATCCCAACCACCAGGGTCCCTTGGCAATGGGGCCAGTCAGGACCCTTTGTGTTACATGCTTTCTGTCTCGCCTGTTTTGTAACCCCAGCACCCCATAACTCCCCACATACAAAATGACCCCTTGGTAGCCCACACACAAGATGGCCTGCAGCCTAACACAAACTGGCTCCCAAGTGTCTTGTCCGTCCATCTTTCACCTGCTTGTAATAAAATGGCTTTTTTATTTCTCACAGCTCTGTTAATTACATTGCTGGTGGTGCTGCTGTGATTGTATCATTACACTAGAGTTTAGCCAGCTCAGCTGAGACCCAGACACCCCTACATGGGTTAAGCAGACAGCAAAGAATCAAGTATTTCAGATCCCAAATGCAAATACAAGGTACTGATCTGGAGGGGCTAGCTCAGTTTTAAGCATCTCACTCCCTCTACTGAATGGATTGAAGTTAACATATGTGCACAGCTCCTGGCAGAAGTGCTACCAGAGAGATGCATCAGACAAAGGGAGCTGGAAAAGAAGCGTAATTACTCCCAGGAGGATCCATGGATTGCCACCGTTGTCCCCCAGGCTGCACCTGTTATGAGAGAAGAGCCTGTAAGTCTCTGGGGAAGAAATCTTGAGAAGTTCCCAGCAAGCATTAGGCTTGAAAAAAAAATATATATACATAGATTTCAACTTCAACTTGCTCCACACAGTTTATTTTGATAAAACTTTTCACCAGGACATGGATTTATAAAAGACAGCAAGTTCTTTGGTACTGCCCTTTTCAGTTCCTACCCGATTAAAAAAAAGGCTCAAAAGGGCTCATCCAGTGCCAGAGACATGGAAGGACAGAGAGAAAGACAGCCCCGCACTCTGCCTCACAAAGGCAGCTGTGCTCTTCTCCCCTTTGCTATTCTCTCACCAGTCTAGTTGGATCAAGGGACCTTATTTTTTCCCATCTGGATTTTTTTAACAATTTTTGTAAGCACATCGTGTCTAACAGTCAGTGAAGGCAAATTGCTGTCAGACACATTCACTCAAGCACAACTAGTACTGGGGAGGTGGGGACCCCCATCATTCACAGGAATAATAGGTGCAATCCCTACAAGTGCTGGGGTAGCACTGGGATACCATAACAAAGGTCACTAACTCATAGTTTGTCCATTATGATGACCTAAGGGACCTCTACTACACAATAGATATATATAAAGACCTCAGCATTAAACTTTCAGTTCCAGGAGCAAGTCACAAAATAATCATAAAACCGAATGGGAGCTTGTGAGCATTTTAAAAATAATCAGCACATGGGGGATCCATTCCTTTTCATTTCTGAGGCATCTTTAAGCCTGGAGACTTGAATCATATTCCCAAGGTTTACTCTGTTACTAAGACACCTAGGTAATCTTAGAGAAACAAAGCTTATATCATCCTGCTGTCTGTGTATGTTCCTGTCTTCTTGTTTTCTTTCAGCTGCTACTGAAACCGTGTGCCAAGCTGTCAGAGGAGGAGCAATCAGGGACTGAAATGTCCCTAAAGTTTTTTTTTTTCCTTTTTTAAATCACTAATGGGCAGAGGAAAATACTTCTTTGAACCCTCCCCAAAGAAGAAGCAGGGAGAGCCTAGCACTTTCCCATTCAGTCCAGCAGCCAGCAAGCACATATGCATGAGGCAGCAGAACCTAGCCAAACTTCAGAATCTACCCTGCTCATGTAACACCTTTCAGTGGAAAAAAAATTAATATTTCTATGGTCTCAGACCTCTGGGACTAAGGCGGGGAAATTCCATTAACCATTACAATTGTTGCTGAATCGGGGCCTGTCAAACCTCACGCCTTGCACAAAACTTTTGCAGAAGGCTGGTGCCTAAAACACTGAGAAAAAAGTACAGCCCACAGTGGTTAAAAAAGTATTGCTGGAAAGAGGTTCAAGCCCCACTGATCACAGGTAATTGTCACTTCTCATATTGATACCCTGTGATAAAATTACAATGAACATTTTGGCTCATTGAAATCTGTCAGGCTCATATACCTTACCTTGTTCTCTTCCATAAAACTGTTTTATTGCATGCTTTAAAAGATTCAGCAGAGAGAGTATTTTTACAGGTCGCTAACCTGAAAATGGACATGTAAAAAGGACACATATTTGTGGTAACTCTGTTTAATAAATTGCTTCAAACCTCCAGTCTCTTTCTCAAAAAGAAAAAAAAGAAAAAAAAAAGAAAAAAAAAAAAAAGAAAAAACCACCAAAAAATGAAAAACAAAAAACCCACAAAAACAAACACAAAAGCCACCCCTGTGCTAACATTAAAGGCCTCAAGCAGGAGAAGACAGTCAGTGTGCTTACCACAGAAGAGCAACAAGTTCTCTATTCATCTGTATGCTATTTAGGCCACTTTCTGCCCTTGGCTTGGGTACAGACATTTGACCAATAATTTTCTCCTGATAACGATAGTTTGTAAATGCTTATCTACTAACTATAACCTTAAAAATGAATCATAGAACCATAAAATGGCTTGGGTTGGAAGGGACCTTAAAGATTATCTAGTTCCAAACCCACTGCTGTGGTCAGGGACACCTTTTACTAGACCAGGTTGCTCAGAGCTCCATCCAACCTGGCCTTGAACACTTCCAGCAATGGGGCATTCACAGCCTCTCTGGTCAGACTGTTCTAGTGCCTCACCACTCTCATAGTGAAGAACTTCCTCATAATGTCTAACCTAAACCTATTCTCTTTCAATTTGAACCCATTCCCCCTTGTCCTGTCACTACATGCTCTCGTAAAAAGTCCCTCTCCATCTTTTTGTAGGCTCCCTTCAGGTACAAGGAAGGCCACAATCAGGTCACCCTGAAGCCTTCTCTTTTCCAGGCTGAACAAGCCCGATTTTCTTAGACTGCATTGACATCTCAAGTGCAAGTAGAAAATGTAGGGAAGTTGCTCCTTCACTGTCAGCTGACTGCCTTTACACCCAAAGGGGAATGTACCCTGGAAGTGATTCAGAGCAGAAATCCATACTCTGAGTCTCCTTCTGCCAGGGCTAATCTCCCTCCACAGATAAGATAGGAGAAAAAGCTTCCTGCACTGAAATTTAGTGCCCACAGATAGGCAGTGCAAACAGCCCCGTGAGGCTCCTGATCCTGGAGAGTACCTGGGTCTGCTGACACATCCCTTTGCAAAAAGGTGGCCCAGACTAGTCTTAGTGAGACCCCTTGGAGAAGCCGCAGACCCTGGATCCCACCAACCAGGGTCTCACCTACTGCACTGTGTCACCCCCAGCCTCTCGGCAGCCTGTGAAGGATGTGCCTGAGATGTGCCAACCTGTTACCCTGGCCCATCTTGTCACAGAATGGCTGAGGTGGGAGGGGACCTCTGGAGATCCTCCTGTCCAACCCCATGCTCAAAGCAGGGTCAGCAACAGTCGGGCACTCAGAGCTGTCTCCTGCTGCATTTTGAGCATTTATTGCCAATGCAGAGAGCTGGATAAACACACCAGGGGTGCCACCACAGTGGTTACTCTCTGTACAGTCCTGGATATTGTCTCTGCTGCTGCAGCTGTCACGAAATAAAAGGCAGGGGGAAGTGCTTATAAGCAATTATCTCCAGAGCTGCACTTTTATCTCCCATTATCCCATCACAAGGGGATATTTAGAAAAGTACACTGATACGAATCAAATCCTTTTTTTTTAACTGCACCAAGTCATGCCTGTATCTTTTCAAAAAATTAATAGTTTGCTGTATATTCAACAAAAGAGAAAACATCTATGTGAAAAACATTAGCATATCAGTGATTTTCAGTCACCAAAATGTGTAACACTGTTCAGGACTTGCATACTACAGCATCATGATAGCCATTTGGCGCCAGCTCACTACAGAGTAACTGCAGGTAGTCCTATCAGTGACAAAAAGCTCCATCAAAGAGAAAAGTGAGGTTGCAAATATAAGCATCCAAAATCAGAAAACACCCAAATTAAGGGTGATTGTGCAAGTCCCTCCTGACATAATCACACACTTCAATTACCTAAGTGCATACTGCTTTTCAGAGCATCCTGGCCTCCCCTACAGTTGCATGGGATCTCAACAGCACAACCTCATCGTCCTGCTCCCCACTGTCAACCTCCCGTGTCACCGCTCCCTGTGTCACCACCCAAGCTCCAGTTCCTAGGCTCCCTGTCCCCTCATCCCTGGTCTCCAGCCCTGATAGGCCACTTTCCACTCTTCACCACAATCTCCACAGTTTTCCCTGCCCAGCTGTTGACTACATTTCATCCCAGCAGTTTCCAGTCTTAATTTCCCACCCCAAGTCCCAGGTTTCTTACAGCAAGGCCCAAGTATCTTCTCCACTCCAAGTCCCCAGTTCCAGTCTTTCTCTCTAGGCTCTAGCCAAATGTAGAAGCCTCTGCCAGGTGTGTGTAAACTGTTATTTTTCCAAAGGTTTATAACTTAGCTGAATGGAGGTGTTTTTCACAGAAGCCAGAGTTGAGTCACACCACTTTTCTTGGCTATTGCACTTTGGAAGGAGTATCACCAGGCAGTGATACTGTTAATCTAGTTCTGTGAATGCAATGTCATTATATCTTTCACAAGAAGCTGTGGAGGGAAAAAATTTCACAGAAAGAGCTGAACAGCCACAGACACCCCTCCAGAATCAGACTGAGGTATTCTTCTGGCACAATAAATGTTAACCAAAAGCTTAAGGTTTCAACAAGTTGCAGAATATGAAAAAAAAAAAATAAAAAAGGTGGTACAAGTCAACTCTGACATTAATTAATGCGAACTGAGTAGGAGAAAGATTATTTTCTCTAGCCTAGCAGAAGTACCATATATATTACCCTTAGTGTAGTAAGAGTCCACAGTTCACACTTGCAGACCTTGAGAAGATGAAAGCGCACTGTGTAAACACTCTAAATATAGTTCATTAGGACCAAACAGCCACCAAGTTCAGGGTGCTTCTCACCCCGTGACTCGTGTTATAAACCCTATGGTTACCACAGGCCAAACACCCATCCCGTGTCCTAAAACGAAAGTCCAGCAATCACCAAGACAGGTCCTGTCATCATGTACTTTAGCAGAGAAAATAAAGCGAGGTGTGCAAGTCTCTCTGTTTATGCAGGCTTGTTTGCTTGATTTGTTTACACTACACATTTCCAAACCACTGGCTCATCTTGCCAGCTCTTACCTACAGTAGAAGCACTGAAGCATCCTCAGGTGAGTAGCCTTACTCACACAGTGCTAACAGGATAAGGACCAAGGGCTGTAATTTCAGTGTCAAATCTGAAGCACACATGATAAAACTAGCACACTGGGATATTTATGTGCTGAGTGCAGTGACTGCACTTCATCCTGAAACTTCCTGAAAATTACCTCATTTATAATTAACACTACAGCTGCAGATTCCCCACCATTTACAATGAATTAAGTAAGAAAGCTCCTTAGGAAATCCCACAGATTTCCTGGGATAGACAGTATGGCTAGCTAAATACATAAGTATATGAAGTAAATATGTTTTTTTATTGGGGCTTCTGAAAATGAGAGTCTCACAGAGGGGATGGCATTGCTGGTAGACAGGAAGTACATCAAAAACAATGCTGTCCCTGCCAGAGGTGCCTGGTAAAACTGCTCTGATTGAGGCTGTCCTTGCACAGCCTTTCATTCAGGGCCTCATCCCGCTCCCTGCATGCCTGGAAGAAGCTTGTGAAATTTCAGTTCTGTCTAATTTGAAATTTATTCATGCAGGCAAATATCTTCAGGACAGACCTGACAAGGCAGGGACATTCAAACCTGTGTTCCATGTCCATAGTGTGGTGGGCCACAGTTGCTGCTGTATGTCTTTATGGGCTTTCTGCCTCCTGCCCTGCAGAATACAAGATGATTCTGAGAGCCTTACAGATCTTCCCAGCTAGGAAGCCACTGGGGCTGCAGCAGTGCTGATGCCCTCACTATTAAGGGGTCCTGCCACTGTGGCCCCCCAACAACACGGCAGAGCCACAACAGTTCTACCACAGCATTGGGAAAGCTTTAAAACACTGTCTTTTCCCAGCCTCACTCAGTTAGTATGTGTTTTTCCAAACAACCTGTTTATTGTCTGAGAGAATAAGTTTATTGTTAAGTTCATAGATCCACCTCATTAATACTCTCCTAGAGCTCCAGTCATGTGCATTCATGTTTTCTAGCACAGCGTCACTAACATCTCATGTAAGATTGCTGCCTGAAAATAAGTGCAGAGGTTCCTAGTTCAGACCTGTGGGGCGTAAGACTTGCCTAGATCCATACGTCAAATGTCAGTCCTGTGACATGCCTCTGATTTAAAAAGAGTTGATTAGAACTCCATTTTCACATCTTCCTTAAAGGAGCACAGACCTCCTTAGAGAAGCACAAAAAAAAGCCTGCCTAAGTCTCATTTCTGAAGTCACGTGGAACTTACACCCTTCAATCACTAGCACGCTTTTGAAAAATTAACTGCGTCACTGTTTGGACTGATAAAAATTACCTGTGAGTGTAAGGCTTTTCTTTTATACCATTTTTAAGGCTTGGAAAAGACTTCCCCTTCCTCAGGGGAAGAATTTAAAGGACTAAAGGCTATTTTCAACTTCGCAACTTTCCCACTGATTAAATCACTCAGCAAATTAGATTCTCGGAAGAGGCCAATGGGTATGGGTGGGTGTGAGTCTCAGCGGTGTGAGCCTTGCAGGGCCACACCAAGTCGCATTAAAGTGAGTGGCGGAGTTTCCATTGACTACAACGGGATTTGGAGGGTCCCATAAATAAATTGTTCTACATCTGTTAGAGCTGACATCCCTGTCCACGGGTCTGCAAGGAGTGAGCACAGTGTATGCAAGGAGAGACACAGGACAAAGGAGGAGATTATATCTCTCCTTTTTTGCAATGAAAGTTAGACTGATTCTCATTTATTTCATATCAGTGTCCATATTTCAGTATTAATAATGGACCAGCCTGCTAAAGGAGCTCATGGGTGCCTACAAAGCTGCCGAGTTTCCACCAGGGAGGCCTGGGGAGAAACTGCCCAAGGCAGAAGGGGACTTTGGAGAGTGTTTTGTTTAAAGTTGAAGTGTTCAAAACTGTTTTGCACATTCATCACCCTCAAAGAGTAGTACTTGGCTGCTCTCCATGGGAGAAGGGAATGTGCAGCAATGGGACCCTCAGCAGCTGCCAGGAAAAAATAATCCAGAAGGAACATGAATAAATAAAATACATTTGGCTAGTCCTATTACCTGGTTTTTTTCATGCTCTCGCTCTAACATTTTAATTCCCTTCCAACCATTTCTGGTTTTAGTTTTTTTCATGGGTTGATCCCTTCCTGTCTCTTTTCCTGTAAGTGCTATGCTACTGTTTTCACCTTATCTGCAAGTCTCCCCTCTCCATAGCTTAATTTGCTACTAATTTCTCTCTTTCAGTCTTCTTTTAAACCCATTCTGACATAGCTCTACAATACTTTGCAGACCTCCGAGCCTCTTTTATCTTACTCTTTTTTCTGCTAATGTTCCCCTTTCATCATCACCATCTTCCCAACTTTTAACAAAGAAAAGCCTTGGACTCCAAAAAATTGCTTATGCTTAAATGGCAGAGACATGACTACCCTCTTCTGGAAGTGCATCCTCAGCTGCTCTCCACTGACTCAAGTGCAGGAACCCAGCTAAGGGGACATGGATCAATGAAGGGAAAGGTCCTCTGTGAGAGAAGTAACAGCAACATATCTCCATGCTTAGATCACATGTGCCCAAACTTTCTCCTGGACAAGGATATTATTGGCTAAGTTATAACTATAGCAGTCAGCACATGCTAGGCAATTCATCACTTAGAG
This sequence comes from Acropternis orthonyx, assembly GCA_035583155.1. Classification (NCBI taxonomy): domain Eukaryota; kingdom Metazoa; phylum Chordata; class Aves; order Passeriformes; family Rhinocryptidae; genus Acropternis; species Acropternis orthonyx. The sequence continues at coordinate 69,618,538 of JAWWEU010000081.1, read as the reverse complement.
GACTATGAGTTTGGCTAAAAACTCCAGACTCTGGCTCTTTCAAATTCTGTAACACTAGTGACTAACGGAAAATGTGGCAAATGAACATGAAGAAAGTATTTTTATAGACAGAGCTTTCCAAAGCAGGATTCAGCTATGTGTGACAGAGCTCAATTAGAGCTTAAAGTCAGAAAGGTTTTGCTTTCTCTTGAATGTGTTTTCACACCAGTGTTGCTAGCGACAGATGAGAGAAGACAGATTCTCTACTCCACTATAGCAGTGGAGTGGTGTGCAGGCTCTGAACCCAGGATCAGCATCTTTTAGGCAAATGTCTGAACAGAATTATGAGAGACCAACTTCACCAAACTCCTGCCCTGCCTGGGATGTCACCTTTCCTATCCATCATAGCTGACTTAAGCAAATCGGGCTGCTCTCCACAGGAGACTCATTGGCTCAGGTGGTTTCAATCTTGTTCACTGTGGCTTTACCGAAGGCAGGTCAGGCAGCATAGTTCTTGATTCTAGGATTTAATTTTTTTCTTTTCACCTCATGCCCCATAATTCCTTCCCTGCTGCTATGAAGTGTGTTCTTTGGCCCGAACTCTGGTAACCACTTTTCTCATCCTTGACATGCTCCATCCAGATCCAGCCGCAGCCAGCTTGCTCTGTCCTTTAATTTATGTGGAAAACTTTTCTGATGTGTGATGGTGGCTCCAGGAGACTGCCAGGCAGCTTTGGGGGAAGTGCTCAAATGGACAAGGAGGACCAAGCTACAAACCTGAGGTGAGAAGGGAGCCTGCCTCTGGCCTCTTGCTCCTGCTGCGCTCAGTGCAACCAATCCTTGACTCACATTGAATTATCTCTGAGCTCTGAAAAAAGTTACAGTTGCAGGTTGCTGCTTGCCAGAGCCTAATGCCAGAGCTCTACCTGTCCAGACATCCTGGATAACGAGAAAGTGCTGATGGTGTAATGACAAACCTGTCTATGGAGCTGATGTCATCATGTCTGCAGCTGAAGCACCATCAGTCTCACCAGCGGGTTGGTTCTTGTGGATGCCGTATTTTAAGGCAAGGGGGAGTGCAATGGAATTGGCACAGCATGAAAAATGAAATTTTAAATAGTGACTATTTAAAGAGCAAGGTTACTCTGACTGTCTGTGAGATGTGATCTTTTTCTGCTGAGTACATGTAGTGCACCACCCCGTTTCGTTCAACTACCTGTAAGCTCAGGTAAGAAAAGTGTGCTACCGCATAGGGCTCTGCGTATGGACTCACCAGTATTTTCTGCACATCTGTCACATGCTGCTAATCACTTCTGGGATGTAGGGATTTGGGTTTGGGGGAGAGTCTCCGTTTATGGCCCTGGTGATAAGAGCCATGGCTGCTATTGTCCGCAGTGGTTTCCTGTGTGCTCATCGAGATCGATAAACAGCGGCAGTGCCGCCCCAGTGATGCACCCTCGCCTGCAGCGATGGCTCTGGATGTGGAAACTGACAGATCTCTGTTTATCTGCTGATGGCTTAACCACCCTTACCCCGAGTGTGCCTCTTTCAGCAAACATCCAGCTGTGTAGTCACACGGGCCAGAGAATTGCTTCTAAACCTTCATCTTGAATGTTGCAACACTGTAGCAGCTGCAGATGACTTTATTTTAAAACGACACAACGCCAAACTTGTTTCATTTGCTCTCATCGCCGTCTTCTCCAGGTGATGTCCCGGCAGTCTGGCCGTGTTTCCCTGTGACCGCAAACAAGAGATGTTTCACTCACTAATCGTCATTTCTCCTGGCTTCTTCCCTCGGGGCACCATGTAATAGCCTGGGATGTGACTGGAATGTTCCCTCCGGCAGCTGATAGCAATCACGGTCTTTGCTTCCTCATCCTCTCCCTCCTCCGTGAGTCATCAGAATTCACTCCTGATCCTTTGTGTCTTAGGTGTCATTTGACTATAGTCATGTTCCTTGTCTTTCAACTCTAAACGGCCTAGATCTTTGTTTGTCCCTAGGTCAAGCTTGTCCCTTTGTTTAAGGAGCTTCATGCAGATGCCCTCTGATGGTGACAACCTGCGAGGCTGAGTATTTTCTCTGTCCTTAGAAGGGCAATGCAGCAAAGATAAAAATCCTCCATTGTCACACTTTGTTTTGTTCCCTCCACTTGGGAGCTCTCATACCCCAGCAGCTGGTGGTGGACCAGAACGGGTGCTCTTCTCCAAAACTGAACCAAAGCCCACCTAGTTTAAACGTCGACCATCATAACAGAAATGTCATCAAAGTAAAAAAATCGGGATGAAAAGAAAGAAAAATACCAGTGTTGTATTCCACACACAAGCAAAGTGCAGAATAAGCAATTGTTGCCCTATAAAGCGTCTTTAAACGCCCGAGTTTTTGAAGGAACAGTTTGGTACCAGCATTGCCTTGCACAGTAGAATTGCATGCCAATGCACGTTCATCACTCTAATTTTATACAGCTGCATTATTTTCACAGTTTATGGTGTCATCATCTCATTTATGAAGTACACGCTGCAGTTACACATATGGCTGTAGGATTTTCAGCACTACAAGTTCAATTAGCAGTTTCACTGATCTGACGCTGTCAAAGCAACAGCAGGAGTACACACCGTATTGCAGCCGTCCAAAATTTACATATGTTTATGCAATAAATACATAGTCGTTTGTGTGCTTGAATTTGGGTTACTGGTTCTAAAATATTACCAGACACATAAGGTGAAATTCCCTGTCACTGACTCCATTTCAATTACTGTGACTCCACCCCTTCATTTACACCTGGGATAATTATGGCATGATCATGGATCACAGAACCACTGACCAGAGATGTCATGAGACAAAACACTGATCTGAGCAACCGGGCCTTATATTCACATACAAATTCCTGTTCAGCCCATTGCCCAAGTGGTGCGGTGCCAGAAACTGGTCTTTTGAGACATCTCTGTTCATAACACTTTTTTTGTCAATTGCCAGCACCAGTAAGGATCCCCAATAAGGATCAATTCCTCAGGGAAAGAGGAATGCTGTTAAGTGGGCAGAATGGGGAGAAGGAGAAAAATTATACAAATTTCATGGGGCGATTGCGCTTGCTGACAAATGTGCCAGTTTGCATGTCACTGATTTATTCCTTAGTCATTAGGGAGGGTAAAACTACAGCGATAATGAGAGGCACTATCTAGTGCTGAGCGAACAGATTGCAAACTCTGCTTTAGTCAACTTCAGTGCTTTCACCAGCATTTGCATGCTGGCAAATTTAGCAAAGAAGTGGCTGCTGTTCAAAGTTATGAGAAAGAGCAGTCGGCCTTGGTTCCTCCCGAACACCCACAGTGCTTCTGCAATGCCGACCTTTCATGCAGGTGTTGAATAGTAGAAAACTCTAAAAATCAAGTTTTCAGTGCTCCAGTTTCACAATATGCAAACCAGAGAGAATAAAAGCTACCTCCTGGGTGCGTTCAATAACTTGTTTATAGTCTTCTAAGGTTTTTTCAAGTCCTGCATGGGGCGTGAAGTGCAGTGAGGTTTCCCTCAGCTCCCATGGCTGGTTCTGGGACCTTGAGAAGATGATGTGGCCTCAATGCCCCAAATCCAAACTAAGAGATGCTTCTGTCCTGTCTTCCTCCTTGCTCCACAAAATATGGGATGTATCCTCATCACTGTGCGCTTTACTCTTGACCAAATATAAACATGGCAAAATACTAAGAGCAGGAAATGAAGACCTGTTTGGGGACTCAGTAGCCTGTGAGCACGTTTCCTTTCACATCCTGACACAGCCTGGCACAAAGTCAGCTTCTGGCACACTGGGGAAAGTATACCTTTTCTGCTCTACTTTTTTAGTGTTGTCCTTAAATTGGCTTGCTTTCCCCCCCTGCAGTAATGTTGACAAACACATCGCTCACAGTGCTCAGGTTGCAGCATTTCAGCCAGCCCATTCAGTGAATCTATGTTTCAATATTTAGAGGGAGCACTGGGCTGAGCAGGAATTTGTATTTAAAACCTTCCAGGACACACTATCCCCCTTTTTTACCTTCAGGTGGAAACATCCAGCTCAAGGTCAAACTCCTTTCACTTTCCCCATATTCCTCTAGCCATGTGATCCCTTTGTGGGATTGGCATTTCACTTTTTTGGTACAGATTTCATCTTCCCTTTGCCTGTCTCCTCCTGCCCTTCAGGAATTTTTCACCAGGCTTACTTTCCACCGTGTTTTAACATTTGTGTTACTTCAAACACAATTGAGAGCAATTGCCTTGTTCTAATTTCATTTTTTTTGGTAATGAATATTTTTTCACACAGAGTAGGAAAGTTGCTCATCACAGACATTGAACCTGAAAGTTCACATCCCCAGTTTCACAATGCAAAGGTATTTAACCCTCCACTACACTATGCTGGGTGGTTTTCTAGGCTTAAATCGCTGTGTTTCCTTCCTGTTTTGCTTATTGACTCATTTCCTTAAATCTGATTTAAGTTTGTTATTGAGTTTTAGCCTCAGACAGTACATCAGTGGTGTCTCTAACGCCCATTGATCCAGCAAGAAAAGAAGTGGCAGCAAAAGAGGAAAGATTTTCATTACTTTCAAAAGAGAGTACAAATTACTATTTTCTGGTGAGAGGCAAGGAAGAACAATAGTGGACAAGACAACAAGGGAACAGCTTACATATTTCTTACAGATGGAATCTTACATGTCACTCCAGTGTCCAAACATGTCTTGTAAACCCCATAGAAATATGGATTCATGGAGTTTTTATCAATTCTCTCATGTGTGTTTAAAGATCCCTTACAAAAGAAGAACAGAATACAAGAGTGCTTTTTTCAGGAGCTGAGGAAATCAGAGAACAACTACTTTTCTTCTCTACCTTAACAAACATTTGAAGAGGTTTCTGGTATTCATTCTGTCTGGATCCCACTAGATGTTTTGCTTAATTTAAGTTCCTCTACCTTTTTTTTTTTTTTTTCCTAAGACTGAATTAAACATTTATGGTTTTAATCCACCAGAGGACACATTTCAGAGGCAAATGTGATCTTGCTTTTCCATGCTCAGGCAGGCATTTGCTCTATGAGAAGCCTTTGAGTGTAAATACCAAGGATACTGCAAATATTCTTGATTCAAAACTGCTTTAAAGCCAGCAGCTGTCTGGCTTCCTTATATCTGGGCCACGATTTAAGATATTTTTTTGTTGAATGCTTGCCCCTGGCTCCCTTTTAGCAAGTTAAGAGATCTATGTGTGCAATGAAAAACATTGTTATAGGAGTGGCTGGCTATTCAGTGTTAGCTGGGCTTTGCCCAAGCCTCCAATGACTTGAGCACAATTTTCTGGCTGTAAGCACACCCATTTAGACTTCTAACTATGTGATCTGCAAGAAGGCCTCGTGGCTTTAATTTTGTACTGGCACTTCAACAAAGATTTAATAATAAACTGCAGACACCCTACTTGATACTCACACTTAATTGCACCTGAACTGTCAGAAAGCAGCCTTTGATCGTGGTCAAGTTTCAAGCTCTTGCTTGCAATTAAGGGAAGATGTTACAGGAAGCATCAGGCTGCATGTGGAGTGGGAGTAAAGAACCTCAAAGGACCCAGGTGCTTTAGCAGCATAAAACATCTGGGCTCCACCCTTCCAACTTCAATAAACTGTGGATACATACTGCCATGAAATAATGCTGGTTCAGTCTAACCTACACTCAGATGTGGTGTATTATTCGATACCACTTCATTAGGTATCAGAATCATCCAAATGATGGTCAGATGAAGGCCCTCTCCAAGATGTAATTTATTAGAAGCATTTCACAATTCAAATGTCACTTTGAATTTAGCAAAGAACAAGCTTTTCCTCTCTCTGTCTCTTGAGTCTTTCACTACAATCAAAACATCCCAGGAGCAGAAGCAGGGCCTGGTTGTGTGGTGCTGAGGGGTCCTTGCAGAGCAGTCCAGCTGGCTGGGGTAGGGGACTTTTTCCTCTCACCCTGTCTGACCCAGTGCCATCCTCCCCAAAACCAGGGAGAGAATAGCCTCAAAAGTCAAGCCTCCTCACCCTGCTGACAGAGTCTCCTGTTTTCTTGTCTCCCTTATGAGGATGACCCTGGCTGTCACACCTGCCTACCTACGCCCCAGTCCATACTACTACCAGATGATTCCTACTGCAGCCAACCCAGGTGACCCCAGCCTCAGAGGGCTTCTCTGGGCCTTGTGTCTGCACACTGGTGCTGGTTCATCCACAGAATTTGGGTTAGACACAGGTGGCTCCCAGTCACTTTTGCACTGCCTGCCCCAAGGGGATGCCTGGTGCACCGCAGAACCCAAGGAGATGCCTCTGTCTGCGAATCACCCCGCTGATCCATGCCAAAGCCCACCAGCTTCAGCAACAGCAGCACCGAGTCCTCAGTGGCCAATTTAAAAAAGAAGTAGCAGCAAAATAAAATAAGCATGGGACTTCTGTACTAGCTGAGGCCAGAGGGCTTGCTGGAGGATCTTCCTCAAGGAGCTTCCTCGAGGAGCTCTGCATGGACAGGTCATTCTCGGTACTTTACATCTACAGCCAGAACTCCCTCCAGATTTCCCAGGCTCAGCCTCAATTAACTTTAATAGTGCCTGGGCTGGTATAAATGAGAAGAGAATTTGGCTTTTGCGTCAGTTGCATTTTTCATCTACAAGGTATTTTAAGGACAATAAGTAATGAGCTCACACTAAGGCCTGTGAGGAAACTGAGATGTTACCTTATTTCTTTAGGGGAGCTAAAGAGGCTAAATGAATTGCCCAAGGCCAAAGCTTTGTCCTAGTGATGGGGCCTTAGCTCAATTCAGTATGAAGAAACATTGTGGTCTTTGTTGTTTGGCCCTGCTTTCTATGCGTGGTTCCTTCTGGAATTCTCTGAAACCAGGGCTCAAGGTCCAAATAATTGGTAGGCGAGAGCTTTAAAAAGAGCCAAAACCCTATTATTGTGTCTTTAAATGTAAGACCTTGCTGAAAAGACTGATAAAATGCCCAACAACAATAAAACTCTTTATTATTATTCTTATTAATATCTCACTGTCTTGATAAGTTACAATCAATAAAGTATACATAGGAGTTTCGTCTAGCCTAAACTGTACTAAAAGAAGATAGAACTTACGGTCCCTTCTGCCTGTTTAGTGAGAAAGGAATGTCCTCATACATTCTTTTGGGGAAAAGAACCCCCACATTCTTGATACTTGCTCACTCACAACAGGAATTTAAGGGAGACACCACTAAGGATTGAAAGATAGGCACTGTGAATTTACTAGTGGGGTGAGAGACTGTTTCCCCCTCCTCTCCCAACCCTGCAGTCCCTGTCTGTCTGGTCCCTGCCTCATGCTGGCAATAAACATATTCCCAGACCCAATGGACACCATGGGGTTTATCATCTCTCCCAAAACTAGTATGATGGCCCAGCTCCTGCCCTTTCCCACAGAAGCCTCAAAGAATAAAATGTACTCACAACCAAAGGCATGGTACATACCCTACTAAAACACATCCAGCCTCAGGCACCTTCCTGAGTCACATGGATGCACATGACTTTTGGGTTCCACTTTCCATGTGCTTCCTGGGCCACATAGCTGCCTTTACACAAGTCATAGACAAGGAGCAAAGCACCAGTAGCAGCCAATGACAGCATCATTAGCTTATAAACCTTGATAAATGGAGGTGAACAGGTTTTTATAGCTCATAAAGTATGTAACAAGTAGCCATCTCATGTTTTGTGGTGATAAATGATATTTCCAATACTAATATTATGGCTTTCCAGGGGTAACCTGTGACAACCGAGAATGCATGTGCCTTTCTGCTTGTGGCAGGGTCAATCTTCCAGCAAGGGAGCCCACATAGCTATGCCAGAAGGGCTGCTCCCCGTGCCCTGTTCCCTCCCACCACTCCTTTGCACACTGGCAATCAGAGTGATAGCAGTAATTCACCTCTAGCCAGAGATCCAAGAGCATGAAAGTCACGAGTAACCTTGCCATTACCTAATGTGCCTCAGTGACAGCAGTAGCACCTCAGAGGAGGGGAGGGAAGCGGTGGGGAGCTCACATGGAGAAGAGCAGGGAGGGATGCCTGAGGAGAGGAGCTGTTGCAGGATACTGTTCACTGTGCCCAGCCATGCTCAGCACAGCAACTTGTGGGCTGCTGGCACCAGCACCACTCCAGGGGGAACCAACATCCCAACTGCATTGCTTTCTCTGAAGCCAGCATCCGGGGAAAAAATCCCCTGGGTAGGTCAGCAGAACAAGAGTTTTCTTCTTCCAATGATTCTGAGAAACTCTTCTCCTTTGGGTAGGCTGGAATAAGGTGCTCTCCATAGCCACTGTGTGCCGCAAAACGCCTTGGCGATGAAGGGTTTCCCCATACTGGATTTTTTTAAAGGCCCTTAAAGATCTTGCACACTTCTGTTGCCCGAAGGGAGAAATACTACCTAAAATCTGACACTTCCTACATCATAGAATATCAGGAGTAAAATTAAACTAGACATTTTTATGAAAGAGTATCATTTTAAAATCCACTTTGGAGTTGCTGAGTGAAGAAGCTAGGGTCTGAAGAGAAGCTTAAATAAAAGCTCCACTGGGGGGAAAAAAAAAAAAAAGACAAATACACAATATTTGTACCTTGGGACGTTTGCCCTTTCGAGATCCTTCATAAGCTACTCTGATGTTCAGCTTCTGACTCATGTGGTCATTCTCAGGAAATTAAACACCATAGCCCCAAATTTTTCTTTACATTAACATAAGACATGCCTGTAAATCTAAGCTGTCTTCACATTTCTTAGCGAGGGTATTGCAGCTCCTACAATTATTTAAATAAAATGCACATAACTGTAATCTAAATTGCCTCTTACACCATTAACTTGGGTTTTGTCTGTCTGTTTTTAGGGAATCACATGTCATTTATGGAAAGCCAAGGGTTTTGAGATGTAAACACAAGGGATTCATTAGTTACCCAGCACGTGACTTGATCAATCTTTTAATAAAAGACTGGTTTTTCAAAGGGATGATTCTCATCACTTCATAAAATTGCTCAAGCCTCTTTTAGGGGTCTTAGACCAAGCCCATCAATACAGAACTACCTATGGCTGTGTGAAATCGTAGTATATGTGTCCAGGTAAAGGACGTTAATTTTCTCAAATATCAGACTACACACACTTATACACAAGTATATTCCTGAAACAAACAAACAAACAAACAAACAAACCAGGCTTGACTAAAGAGGATGAAAGAGACATCAGAGGGACAACCTTTGTTGAAAAGACAAGTATTACACAAACAATTAATGCATCCACAAATATACATTAAAGCAAGAATACCACTAATGCTTGTGGTTCTTTTCTTGAACCCAAGAAACACTGTAAAGGAAAATACTTTAAAATTTTCCTTTTTGTCCGAGGTTTTGAAAGTAAAACTAGTGGGTAGAAAAGAAACGGGAAGCCAAATTTCACTGAATAACTTCCAAATTAATTGAATTCAACTCCTTTTAACACACTCATAACTCCAGAAGTTTCAAAGAAGCAGGTTCAGCCCAGCGGAGAAATGCAAGGGTGAGAATCAAGATCTGAACCTGAAACTCACTGAGCTGAGGCTATAGCAGGGCTTTGATCCAGAAACACCTCTGCTAAATAATTCTTTCAATTCCCATAATGTTTGGGGGCCAAGAGGGTGCACTGTTTTTTGTCAGGAAACAAATCCATGGAGCCCTCTTTTGGGGCAGGATTTCATCTGTTCTCCATAGTAAAAAATTGTCAGTCCTACCAAGGCTTTCTGAAATAGAAATCTTGGTTTAGGGTGACTTTGGGCCTGGGTTTATAAAAATGTCAAACCGAGGAACCAAGTCCTTCCCCATGCAGATGAGGCAAGTTTTCTGTACTTAGGTGTTAATTCACCTCATAGTTGAACACATCTCATTGTTGAACACAATTCACTTCTTCAGAGTATGGCTGAATAATGCATCATGTTCCCTGGTGGTCCTAGATACTTCTGGAAGTCCTTCATAGCCTGGAATTGGCTTAGGGTGGACATTAGACTTAATTTGGAAAGGTAAATTTAGTCCAGCATCCTAAACACAACCACTTGGTCCAATGCTGTGGCTTTAGTTGACATGAAACACGTTATTAGGGAGGACAGCAGTGACAAACTAAACAGCCATTTCCTCCCCCACTCAAGGCAGAAATCAAACATCAGCTGAACCTTGCCAATCACTGCACACTATTAACAATGGCCATTACACATAATCACCACAATTACTAATAAAATATTATCAAGGGTAATGGAAGGGCTAAATCGCTACCTTTCATTTAAGAAAGTCCAAGATCATGGCAAGATACACTCAAGAATGACGGCACTGCATCCAGCTCACAGCTCCCTTCCTATGCCCCTTAGGAGATCCCACAGCTACAGTTCAGGAAGAAAGAGAGCAAAAGTATGTCAGCCCTCTTCCCTGAAAGCAGCTTCCAGGGCAAGACAGGGAACATGGCTGCAGTAAAAAGTATGAGCAAATTCACTACTTCCTAAGCACTGTGATATGTCAGCGGGACTCAGATGACCATGCACACCCTAAAAAATATCCAGCTTGGTGCTTCCCAGAGCTGCAGCTGAGGATCATACCTGCAAGCTTGCAGGAAGCCTCTGGCTCAGGACTGGTACATGGCAGCTCTGTGGCTGGCCTTTACCCTTATCTTTGGTCTCTGTTACACAGGAGACCACATATCCTCCCTCAGTCCCCCAAAACTGCCCGGCAGTTTGCTACAGGGACTGAACACAGAGAGTGAATCCTCACTTCCAAACTAATGTGCATTTGCAAAGGCAAAAGGTTGGTGTAGTGAAGTTGTCAGGCCACCAGCCTTCCCAGCTGTGGGTCACCTCTTTACATGCCATGAGGGAACATAGATGAAAGGTGTTTTTCCAGCTGACCTGCTGCTTTCAGAGGTTTGCGTTTTACCTTAGTCTCAAACTGATTTCCCATATTCCACATTAAATTATATATAAACAAGTGGTAACTTGTGTGCAGAGTGACACAGATCAGCAGCAGCAGCAGCTTTCATGCTGAGGAACAGCTCATACACTTGTTTCTTCTGTCAGAAGAGCTATATTGAGATGGATGTTTGTGCCCTCTGCAAAGGAAACAGCACTGGTTGAAAGAAAGTGTACAGGCATTTAACTGGCATGCATGTAAAGCGTGGGCTCCCATTTCCTTAGGCGTTATTCTGTGAGAAACCCCTCTGAAGACATTTGTGTTGGCACAAAAGGTAGGCATAGAATGTGCAGCGTGGCACTGTTTTGTGGGGACAGTGTGAACAACAGAGAAATTCAGCTTCTTTGGCTCAATTTAATATGTTCAAGTAAAGGAAAGGAGTCTCAGCAATGCACAGTGCAGAAATAAGTTCAATCTTGGTCCAAAAGTGAAACAGAGAGTAAAACTGTGGCTCTTCTACATTTCTTCTAGTAGTTCTTACTCTGTCTCAATTCCCAGCATATGCATTTTTTTCCTGTCCGCGGTCTATTTGCAGTCACAGGTAAAAGTACCTTTTATTGATTTTACAGTCCACCATATATTGCTGTGGAAGAAACAGGATTTGAGTCAGTAGCAACTACATGTTGCTGAGCACAGAGCAAATTCCCAGAGCTTTTCATTGGATTTCTAGCCAGTACTAGGCAAATCCCCCACGGGGATGAAAATTACTGCAAAGTCCAAGAGGAGCAAAAGTTCCACAATAAATATCTGGCCTACATCCAGCAGGCAGACTGGAAGACTGCCAGGCTACCATTTCTCAACTAAAGATGGCTGGAATCTTCAAGCCAGGTCCTAGCAGTGTGAGCAAGTTCAGAGTGATTAACTGCCTGGTCCCTGCAGCACACACTGGAGTGGGAAGGAAGTCACACAGGTCTGAAAGCAGGTGGCAGAAGGTCAGAGAGGAAGAGGGCACCAAAAATGAGTGAAGAGAGAATGTCTATCTGATCAATGCACAGAAAAAATGCCTTACTGTCATGGAAAGTAGCACAAAAGCATATGAAAGTACATGATTATACACTCCTGTCTGCCAAGTGTGTAAATGGTCACAACAGCATCTGACTTAAAACAAGGGCTGGAAAACCCCACTAACAAAAAAACCCACAAAGAAACAAAAAAAATCAAACAAAAAACCAAACCCACACAAACAAACAAACAAAGAAGTTCCACTACCTTTAAAATTTATCCCATGCTGACAATAGCATGACCAGCAAGGTGAGGAAGGTGATTCTCCCCCTCTACTCTGCTCTTGTGAGACCTCACCTGGAGTGCCAAGTCCAGCTCTTGGGCCCTCAATATAAGAAGGATATGGATATGTTTGGCTGAGTCCAGAGGAGGGACATGAAGACAATCAGAGGACTGGAGCACCTCTCCTATGTGGGGAAAGGCTGAGAGAGTTGTGGTTGTTCAGCCTGGAGAAGAAAAGGCTCCAGGGAGACCTTATAGCACTTTCCAGTATCTAAAGGGGGCTTACAAGAAAGCCAGACAAGGACTTCTGACAAGCGCGTGTAGTGAAAGGTGTCCCTGCCCATGGCAGAGGGGTTAGAACTAGATGATCTTTAAGGTCCCTTCTATAATGATTCTATAAATTTGTTCTATATTTAGAGAGGAACCAAAAAAGAAAAATTTTGCTGGAAATTGTTGGTGGAAATTTTCTGCAATATTTCCTTGACTTACACACTGTCTGGCTGTCTTTTGAAGGATGTTTTGTGGAGAAAGTGGGGGCAACCATCCTACCATGCCTCAGCAAGAATAAGAAAGACTATGAAACCTGAGCAGCATGCATACTCTGAGAGACACAGAGTCATGCAGAGGTTTGAGAACAGCCATAAATTCCTTACCAGGAACAACTGAGACATTCTGCCCACACTGCAAAATATCACTATTAAGACCTTCCTCACTGTGAAGGCAACCCCATGTTTCCAGCAAGGACAACTCACAAGGGCTATGTTGGCAGCTGCTTCTCCAATGTACTCCCTTTTCATAATGCCACTTTGGGGCCAACCCAGAAACCCTTACCTCCACCTGCAGCACACATTAAGAACTACTAGGAAATAAAAGTTTATCAATTCTGGAAGTGTAAGTGCCAGGCATGAGCACCTGGAATAAAGCAATTTGAGAGTGGACCCCTGTAAACTGTATTATGAGTTATAGATCACCTTGATGAACCACCGTTTTTGATAGGCCGTTTCCTGAACAGGATGAAGAATCATGATTGAATTCCTAGAGACTGATGAGCAGTTCTGGGGAATGGGAAAGAAGAGTAGAGAGTCTGCTTTCATGCTCCACTTAAATCTGCTGGAAATCACCACTGTCTAAACTGGGCAGAGCTTCAGCCTCATCTGTGGCTCACATTGCCCTCCCCAGGAGCCTCACAGTGAGATATCCAGATGGCTGGAGACCAGCTCCTGCCCTCCATCCTCATACCTCCTCTGCCTTGCTGCACCCAGGAAAATGGCCAGCAGCAAAGCAGAGGAGACAGGACCTTCCACAAACACTGTGTGGAGGCAACTCTGTACCAGCTTCTTGGTGAGGAACAGTTTTAGTGGCCATGTGTAGAAGGTGCTGAGCACAAGGAGATGGGACCTTTTACCTATTGCCACTGCAATGCAACTTGTAATAACGAGCAGTAAATATAAACTGTGGAGTTCCCTACCACCTACAGGAAACTTCTAGTATTATGGAAGGGTGTGTTTGTGTTTCTGCATGAGTTTATGCTCACATACATGTACATGTCTATGTAGTTTAATGATGCCAGGTATTCCTAGGGACATGTATGACGATAGGCTCCATTGGCCCTGCAAGATTTATAACAAAGGAAAAAATTAATCCCTGCTTAGGTATCATGCAAGACACCAGGACTTGGCAACAAGGCAATTCTGCCTAGGCAAGCTCCTGGAGCAAGTTCAGGAAACCCCAGCAAATGAAACCAGAGGGTGGGAATTCCTTTAGAAGGGTAAAGCTCAGTGCCTGCAGTACTAAGCTGCCTGTAGAGATGAGGCACTGCTTTCCACAGATAAATTTTGCAGAACTCACTCCTTGATAACAAGTGAAACCAGCAAAGCACAAAAAGAACTGCCCTTTTGCTAATCTGTTAGTGTCTTTGGAGAGGTTTGGGAAAGAGCATGCTAATGGTCTCATATAAGCCAAGGAGACTGTGAGACTCACAGCCTGCTGGCATGAGGTTGACAAGGTCTAAATTTGACCTACGTGTTCATTAATTCACATCATATTCCCACCAGTGGTGCTCAGGTTCAAGTTCACCTCTTACAAGTGCACATGGATCAAATTAGCTCAACACTTTATTATGCTGTCATGTTTCCACAACATCTGCTAATAACCAGATGCAATGTGGTGATGGTAAGCTTTGGTCATGCAGGAGCAAAGTAAATTCTAACTCAGAGCCTTTAAAAGGCAAAAAGAGAGAACAGAGGAGCAAGACTTCCTTGAGGAAGGGATGATGTATGGATATTGCAGCGTCAGGCTATGTAAACACAGCTGCAAATCTCCATGTAGAGTCAAGTTGCTTTATAGGGTGTTTATTACACATCTAGATGGATGTCTCTTTATATACCTATAGAAAACAAATATCCACACAAAACACTCTTCCGCAAGTGCTACACAGGCCTCTTCATTGCAAAGAAACTGTTACAAGTGGGACAAGGGGAAGGCCTAATGTAATACTATGAAGCATTCAGATCAGGGAGGTGACTACAGGTTAGCCACCTCAATGAAATCAACGGCACTTAGGTTGTTTGTCAGCATTAGAGTTTAGCACTCCATGTTAGCAACACCAAAGCATCTGCTACAGTCCTGCAAGCATTGCCACCTTTGGGTCTTTCATGCAGCAGTCTGAGGCCAGCCATCGGCTGCCAACATGCCAGTCAACGCACAGGGAAGAATCACCAAAGCAGATACTAGCACTGTGGTTTCATGGGCATACAACAGAAATTGGCTCTGAAAGAAATGTGGAGATAAAACCAAATAAAATTGGATGGCTTGGTAAGGGATCAGTCTGGTTTATCATAACATTTACGGACTTGATACCTCGGCTTGCTTTCCTGCAGGCAGTCACCAGGAAAAGAAACATGGCTGGGGGGACAGGCAACAACTGCATTTTGTGGCAAGATGTACTGAGGCTCACACTCAGTGTTTTCAGCATAGCCTCAGCAA
Organism: Acropternis orthonyx; assembly: GCA_035583155.1. Taxonomy (NCBI): domain Eukaryota; kingdom Metazoa; phylum Chordata; class Aves; order Passeriformes; family Rhinocryptidae; genus Acropternis; species Acropternis orthonyx. Next base: position 69,603,384 of record JAWWEU010000081.1, on the reverse strand, counting down.
GCAGCTCCATTTTATGATACAAAAACAGAAGTTGTGAGATGCAGTAACATGACTTTGCAGTCATTATATATTTTGTTTAGGAGACTCTTACAAACTGCCCCTATGTCAGATGCACTTTACCAGCAGAGAATTTCTGGTGGGGATGCCTGGTTCTAGCAAAAGTATTCCACTCCTCTAAACATTATCAGATGGGAAGGAAGTTTTTTCCTTATTTACTTTTCCTCTGGGCAGGCTTAGTATCCAACAACCCAGAAACTCCTTCAAGGACAATACAAGGCACTCCTAATCACAGACATCTCAGGCACTCTCATGCCATCCTACATCCCCTCACACTGAGGGAAGGGCAACCAAATCCTCCCTCAGCACAAAATAAGTGGTGACAGGAGATGTAAGCCACTTCCTCCTGCTTTTGTCTCCCTCCATGTCCTCTCTGCATGTGTGGCTCTGAGGAGTGTGGTAAAAGGTGCAAGTTGTTGTGGGAGAAGGAGAAGCAGCATTTCTCACAGCTGAATTTTTGCCAACATGAGCCACAGTTCATGAACTCACTGAGCCTCTGGCCCAAGGCTAAATTCAACTGTGTCTGAAGTCTGATGCAATGTTTTTCATTGCTCTAACATAAATTTTTATTTCAGCTGAGGTTTTATTCCAAGGCAGGAGACAATTCCTTCGTCTGAGTGAAGAACAGGCTTTGAGCCATGTTTGCTAATGTATCAGAAGGAATTTGCTTTGTTAATTTTCACAAATACCAAGTCTATTCTGCAGGCATATTAAATGTACAGAAAAAAAAATGTAATTAATCTAAGGATCACAGAGGTTCTCTTCGTTATGTCCAGCTGGGGTGATCAAGATCCTGAACTTCAGGATAGCAAAAACGGACTTTAAAAAGATATTTCTGATGTAAACGGCTCTTTATTACAGGAGATAAAAACCTTGAAAGATCTAAGGGCTGGAAACTTGGCTGATAAAGAAAATACAATTAATTTTAACAATCACTAAGCATTGAGAGTAATTAGCTGCTAGACCAAACTACCACTGATTAATAATTTTTTAAAAATCTTGATTTCTGGCTTCATTTAATTAAAAGTACGTGTTCCTCTACAAGATACATTGTACCTCAAACAGAAGTTATAGGGCTGAAGCAGAAATTACTCAGCAAAATGCCATGATCTGCATTATACAGGTCAGGCTGGATGATCTCATAGTCCCGTCTGGCCTGAAATCCTATGAATTATGAATCTAGGGTGCCCTCCTTGGAGAGTTTCAAGATGGTTTGCCAACACCAGGTTGTAATCCACTCTTATACTGTTAGCCATCTACAGCATCACCTCAGCATGCCAAAAGCCATGTTTTCAGGGGTTTATGGCTGTGGTTAAAGCAACAAACTTGACCTATTAGGGCATGAAATATTTCAGAGGAATAGCTACCAGAGTTAATATGTGGAAATTTTCCGTTTTACAAAGTAAGAACAGGGCAGATAGGCATTATGAACCTCCCTGGGCCAAGAACCTCTGTCTGTCCCACAGAAGCACTATGCTACATCTAGACAGAGGTCTTGATGTCGCCCTAGCAGAGCCATGGTGACCTCAGCTAATGATACGGGCTTTTCCTCACTGAAAAAGCAACTAACCTGCCCACCTGCTCCACCTTTCTGTATTACAGGCAAAACACAGAGATGAAGGCTCGGACCTTCCTATCTTAGTTATTGCCAAACAAGAAGTGCAGCAAGGCAGTGCATGCTCATGTGGACACACTAAGGCCAGTATTAAAACACAGGCATACAGTGATAGGACAAGGGGTAATGGCTTTTAATTGGAAGGGGGCAGCTTTAGATTAGATATTAGAAAGAAATTCTTCACTGTGAGAGTGGTGAGCACTGGAACAGGTTTTCCAGAGAAGTTGTGGATGCCCCATATCTGGAGGTAGGCTGGACAGGAATTTGAACAGTCTTGTCTAGTGGAAGGTGCCCCTGCCCATGCCAGAGGGGTTGGAAGTAGGTGATCTTTAAGGACCCTTCCAACCCAAACCATTCCATGATAGGAGGGAACAAATTATCTCTTGATAAGATAAACAGAGATTACTTATCTTAGTTGTAGACTAGGATGGCTGTGGATTGAAATTGGCTCTACGATCTCAGCTCAGGCTTTGGGAGACTTCTCTGCCCCAACAGAGTAACACAGTAAAGACTTGTTCCAAAGTAGCTCAGCTCCAGGAGATGTCCCACTTTTGTGTAGTAGGGAGCCCAAGCTAGCCAGCCAAGCTGGCAGAGCTGCATGACTGTTCCCTTGGCACCCTCCCACCACCAGCACAGCGAGATCCTCCAGGTATCCAGGGTCAGCCTATGCCCAGCAGGCTGATGGGTCTGGCTGGATCACACTCCCTGGCACAGCACGTTTCCAGGGGTGCAGCATGGGGTGCTGAGCCATGATCCAGAGCTCTGCCTAAAGCATACAGCTCCCTCACGAACTGTGGGTCTCTGGGGGGAAGAATTAATTTCTGATGATCAGTCAGGCCTGGGAAGCCCAAAGACCTCCAGTGAGATAGTGTTGACGTGCCTGAACTGAAATGCTTTCCAGCAGAGAGGCAAGAACAGCTTCAGAGGCCTTTTCTATCTGGCTTATAGATGTAGGAAGGCTGACTGATCATGGGATTTAATAGTGGAACAAGTGTGTGAACATCAAAGCTTGGAACAATTGTATCTTAAGGGAATCTAATCATTGCAATATCAGAACTGCTGAGGCAAGGTTTGAGAGCAGAGTAGAGAATGACCCCTGAATCACCCCAGGCTCCTGCTCCAACAGTCTGACCAAGTGACTTTTGTAAAGCCCCTCCGTTGCAATCATCAAATCACAGACCCCTTATAGATAAAGCTACCACAGAATGAGCCTGAATGCTTTTCTGTAAAAGCCTGATCCAAACTTGCTGCAGGAGATATCACCATTAACTTTTCCAATCAACCCTAACAAGTGTTTTCTAACACAAAACTGCACTGTTTGGCATGCCCTTTCTCTCCCTTAGCAGTCACATGGCTTTCCTATTCAGTTTTATTTTGACCTAAGGTAGGATTTTCAGTGGGCACACATCATGTGAGCAAACAAGCAAATTAACAGGCTAGTGATTTGCTGTTGCTCTTGTTAAGTAGAACAGAGAGAACACCCTTGTTTTCATGTAGCTCTGCTACAAAAAACACAGACAATGACACAAAGTTGGGAAGCTGCTGCTCCAGTCAAAGAAATTAGCTTTAGGTCTGTTATGAACCCTTCTGTAATCAAGTGAAAAAGTGGGGATGAGAAGTCTTTGCTTCCTTGCTGAGCCTTTTTTTCTGCTTTGGCTGAGGAGTCCTTGCTTCTGGAAAAGGCTGGATCCCATTTCTTATCCATGGTAGACTGTGCTAAGGCTGTCACAGGATGTAGGTGGGTATGAGGCAGGCGGGAGCCATAAGCAGTAGAGCATGGGCTGCATCATCTGGGATAGGGTTTAATGTTTCCAAATCATCGAACTGAGGACCTTCAAGACTTGGCCAAATAGATTAAGCATGATAATTAAACACATATTGAAATAAACAAACCTTCTTTAAATGAGGAACAAACCCCATCCGAATTCAACAAACGCATATGCTTTGTCTGGGTTCCTTTTGTGTAAAGAGGGGTATTGTCACCAATATTAGTTCAGAGCAATGTGTTGAACTATGGATTGTGAAAAGCACATCTCCCACAATAGTGGAGCTCTATAAATATCCTAAAATAAAAACACATGGACAGACACATGTAGCTGAAGGACTTCATACTTCAATGGGCAAAACCACAAAATACCAAAATAGTTAAAGTCATCCCTCAGAAGCCCTGAAAATAATTAAGTCAAGTTTCCCTGTTTCATCCCCTCCCATTTTATAAGGTAATTATGAACAACTCAATATGACCAGTTTCTGGAAGCAGAATTATGCAATTCCTTCTCTTTCCTTTCTGCTTCCAAAAAGCAAGCAAAAGGAAGAATAGGTAAGTCGGAGCACAGTTAGGTCTGCAATATGCCAATGGCTTTCCTCCACACAGCCCCCTTTAAGTCAAACCAGCTGATTAGCTCTGAGATGTCCATCTCTGTAGAATCTCTTTTCCTACAGCCAACAAAAAACGGAATTGCTTTTATGGTTGCCTGAATGAGAGCAATGCTTCTGGGATTTTTTCATGTACTCTCCCTGTGCAGAAGAGTCAACATAATAGTGCAACATGACAAGATGTTGAGCCACAGTGCCAAGACAACTTGCACACTTTGCATTTTTCCTATTAGAAATGCATCAGTGATTTTGGAAGGGAAGAGATGGAGAGGAGGATAGAGAAAATAGGGCACAACATCAAGCCCAGCCCCAAAATCTTTTGTGTTTTCATGTTTGTGTCAAGAGTCAGCATTAAAAGACAATGATTTTTAGCATTCAAGTGTTGTAATAAATATGTCCCTTTATTAAAACTGTTTTTGCAGGGAAAAAACCCAAGCAAACACCAAAAAAACCCAAAAAACCAGAACAAAAAACCCCAAACTAGAAGATTACAAACCACCTATCTTCTTCAACTGCAGACCTCATACTAAGATGAGCAACCAGAGAAAAACTAAAAGCAAAATCTTTTTTCAGCTATCTCCTCCCAGTTTTTCTGGGAAATAGTCTCTTCAGAAGACAATACCAAAAAAATTAATTCCATTTCTTTTCGTAATACTGGGAATGAAGAAATACCAAACTATGAAAGTTTTGAATGCATTTCCAATTTTTCTTCTGAACTTAGATCTGAATTTGGGCTGCTTTGCCTAGGGTTTTTAAGGGAAAAGAGTTTTGTACTTTATCTCTGCACCCTTCCAAATCATGGTTCTCCCCCAGTGCAGGGCATGGCAGCAGTCAGAAATGGGGCTGCTTGGGTGCCCACTGTGGTGTCCCAGCCAGGACTCAGCCCTGCTCTGGCTCCTCTTCTCCAACTCCAGGGTGCTGCTTAGCAGGGAGTCTTTGAGCCACCCCAAGCATCCTGGGTGCCTGTTCCGGAGCTGAGCAAACAACCAGCAAAACCACGTTTGGGTTACCACCCACCTGTCCAGGCTTAGTCCCCCACAGCAGAGCATCAATGCCCTCTGTCACATTTGAACTCCTGCAGGGAAGCAGGGACTCCAGAGAGGCTTTTGCAGCCCATCTCACTCTGTGATCCTGATCTCACAGAGAGGCTGTGCCTTCTCAGAGCTCTTGAGCCCTTTTAAGTTGCAGTGATGGAGAAAGGGGTTGCCCATTGCTGAGGAACTCCCTGCCCAGGACGGGTCTGTCTCCATACTCCAGCATGCAGAGATCTGTTCAGCCATAAGTAGGCAGTTCATTCCATCACTGTAAATGTATTGGTAGGTTATGGGGCAGGAGGGTGGTATTATTTCTAATGGAAATTAGCTTAATTATAAATTAGAAACATTAAAATAGGATTGCCCTCATAAATGAAAGCATTATATAACTGTTACAATCCCCCCATTGGTCTGCTGTTTTAACACAGCCAACTGAAAAACTTAAGGCTGATGAATGCTCTCAATGCTCTTTTCTTCAAGTAAGGAGAAGATATTTGGGTTGACTTCCCCCCCTACCCCCCATGTTTCTAAAATGTTGCTAAATTGCATCATAGCATTACTGATCCATGAGCTGTACTGTAGATGATTGCTCTTAAAGGTCCACAAACCCCAACTGTTTGTTAGGTGACAACCTATGTTTGGAGCCCTGGCAGATATTATTAACTTTACCATTTAGTTGCCTTTCTGACAGAGATCTTTAATTCGGTGAATTAAAGGCTACAATGAGAATTTCAAAGCTGCTTTATCATCTATGAATGAAGCCTTGGTTGCAAATTATGAACATTATCCCCACTTGAGAAGAGCAAACATATGTACGTATAGAGATATAACAAACAAATCCTTCAGACCCATCTTGACAATTAAATTCATTGATTGACCTCCATTATAAAAACAGAGTGGAAAAAGAACAGGAGGATACCAGTTACTTTCCAATGTAAAGCCCAAATGTAGCTCCAGCACAGCTTTGCTGTACAGAACTGTCAGCCTGAAATTTGCCAGACACGCTCAGCAAGTGACAGAGAGTATTTTTCAGTAACAAGAAAATTAATTGGAGGCTTGTGTTTTTTTGGAACACGGCACAGCGAAGAGTTACCCTCTGTTTAAACTCTGAATTCTGCACTGAACCAATCAACATCTCTGCACAGAAATTTTTCTGCAAAAGTAGTTTTTGCTCTGATAAAATTATAAATATAGAAACTAGGAAAAGAAGAGCTACTTCTTTAGATAGAAATCACTTTTCAGCAAAATATTTCCTCTTTGGCCTTGCCTTTCAGTTTAAATTGTCTTTCTGAATTACCTTCTCTCTTTATCCATCCATAGGACCATTAGGAAAGTCCTGTGAAGGGAGGGGTATGAGAGACAGGGAGTTACACACCAGGTGTGCATACTCACACCCATCTGTGTGTAAAGTCTAAGGAAAAACTGGGAAATACAGCAAGCTCCTTCCTCCTCGGGAGAGCCTATTAGCCCATGCCCTCTCCTTGGCGGTGGCAAAATGCCACTGCCTTGGCAGGGAACCACTGAGCCCTGAACACACCAGGGCTGGAGAAACTTCTGCTCAAGGCCACCAGCCAGGTGCTGAAGGTCCCTCTCTTCTTTGGGCTTGCATCTGCCAAAGATCCTGATGTGGAAATATCACTGCAAAAGCAGTAACACGCTGCCAAAACGGGAAGGGCTGTTCGTGACTGTGGGAATTTCAGCATCTCTTCTGCAGCTGGTTGGGGTGGAAGTCCCAAAAAACTAATAGAATGGGGGCCAAGTATTGCCTCGTGTTGGGAATCATGTCCTCAGATCACCCTTTGGCCATGTTTATGCATTTAGGCTGTATGCAAAGTTTGTGGTGAGCTATCAATTATAAATCCTGAAAGGCGTTTCTATTGTTATAAATGATATAGTATGAGAAATGTTAGAGTCACGGCACAGTATTTTCCTAAGCAAAGGCATACAGCCTGAAGCCAGGAATGAGGTAATTCCTTGTACAATAGAAATGTAAATTCAGTAACCGGCCTGAATCGGGGAGGGGGCTGAAAGACAGAAGCCATGCAAGTCCTTACACAGTCAGGTCCCAGAGATAAGTCTCGGGCACCAAAGGGCAAGCACACAGGAGGAAGAGAAAGTTTTTTTTACGAAGGAACATGGCAACCAGAATAGTTTCTCTAGAAATCACCTTTAAAATCAGAGGAAGAGGTAACAGAATATTTCAGTGTCAATGGCAGCAGATAACGAACAACCCCAAAAACCTAGCTGGGTTGAAGAAATAACAAACAAAAATTACTTAAAGCTGAGTACAACACTAATAATTCTTTTATTTTATTAACTTCATTCTAGTATCACACAGCCCTAGACCTAAGTAAACATCCTTTATCCTTCAATCTAGTCTAGTAAAAATGGTGACTGTCGAGTAACATAAAACACAGGGTTTCCATTCCTATGGGGGTGGAATCAGAGGATTACTGTGCTTTAACAACAAACAACCCTAAAAAAACCCCCCACATTCCTAGAGTATCACAAATGCAGCAGCACAGACCTCTGCTTAGCTGCTAGGGCAGGGAGGAGGAAAGCTCTTTCAACAGCAGGTGGGCATGTTCAGAAGCAGGTGGGATGGACGCTGGGCACAAAGGGTATCCAGCACAGATATGCTGAATATCAGAAATATGATATCAGAAATATGCTGAAAGCCTTTCTGCCTCAACATAAAAGCCACATACCAAACCCCCCAAACAGCAAGAGCCCAGGACACATACCTGAAGCAGCCCAGGTTAGGAGGAGGGGCACTGGAACCACCAGGAGGACCCCAGCAGTCCTACCTCGGGCTCAAGAGGCAAACCCTCACTCCACAGTTGCTTCCCATCATCCTAAACAGGTCTCCTGAAACCCATAGCTCATCAGCTGGTGAAAATCAGCTCAGCATGCCCACCCCAGGTGCAACTGTAGGAATTCACATCCAGCTGGTCTGTAGAATGCGTCCTGGTTTTGTTTACAGCTCTGAAGACAAAACTTAATATTTGCTGAGGTTTGGGATGGGGGAGTGTTGGGACATGACATCAAGATCCTGAAATGTTTTGATAAACAGAGGCAGAAGTGTTTTGAAGTACTGCTTGTTCCTCCCGAGGCTTCCAAAAAAAAACCAAAAAAACCCCAAAAAAACCTGTGACCTTGTGACTTTTTAAATAAAACCATGCTATATCAGAAAGTTTGAAATATAAACAGCTGCTTTTACTGACTGCAGCGGTGCAGCCTGGTTGAGCTGCCTAATACTTGAGTAGCAGCGTTTATAAACACTGTTCAGACAGGCAGGTTAGATGAGATTTTCCCATGGGCTCACCCAGGATGGTTGGCTTTCAAAGACAGGCGTATTCTTAACTCTTTTAACAGCCAGCTTTTGAAAGCCAGCCACACGTTTCAACGAGGCAGTCTTGGGGAGGAGGAGGAGGAGGTGGCAGAGGAGAGTATCTTTCATCACAAACCTGACACGGGTGAAGTTGCACCCGGATTGATGCCACAGGAGAATGTATCACTCATTGTCAGGCAGAGCTGGCCCATTTCTAACAGGCAGCAATGAAGCTGCTGCAGAGCCCTGGGCTCTCCCTGGTGGCCCCTTGGTACCAAACTGTCCCGGAGCACCCTGGTTTTGCCCCAAGGCGGGGAAGTGTAGCAGCAAATGACATGGAGCTAACCTCCTCCCTCTGCATACCTGAGAGCATCTGTCAGATGGGGTCTTCCCACTGCAACATGTCACACTAGAAACACCAGTGGGAGAAGACAGAGAGATAGGACATGCATATTTCAATAGGGTTGCTCACCTTACCATACAAATCAGGGTTGTTAACACCGAAGGGCAGCACTGCTCGCAGCTGGACACCCTGGCACTGTGGTTCCTGGCCCTCAGAAGTATTTACCCCCGTGGCATGGTCACCTCCACGGAGGTTGACACACCCTTAGGTAGAGGAAAGCATCTTGCAAAGAAAAGGATTTACCCACCGTAGAAACAGTAAAATGAAGATGAGCTTAAACTGTAGGAGGATGACTACCTAGAGCCAAGCTTTGGATGGCTTGTGTGGCTTGTGCCTGGCAAGAAAGCATTAACCCAAACTTCCTGGGCCAAGACACACAGAAAAATACCTTCAGTTTTGCTGCCTTTCGGTAGATGGCTACAGAGCTGTCTCACTGCAAAGAAATAATGGCAAACATGGGGCTGCGGGCCCAGAGAGAGATTCATCCATCAGAGGCAGAAGGGGGGGAAAGTCCCACAAGAAAAGTGGATTAAAGAGTGTTTTGGAGAGCAAGGCCTGATGTCTGACACTGCCTCAGCACTTGCCCTCATGCCATCCTCATGCCCATCATAGCCACAGGGCACGAGCTGCCCTTCCTGTCAAAAGACATTCTGTGGTGATCTTGCTTATGGGCATTGGACTGATGTGTCAGAAGAGCCTGGGGGAGATGGAGGGAGGTGACATTACTGCTGCCGCGGAAGAAAAGTGCAGATAATGAAAATTGTGGCTTTGTCAACAGAGCTGCTGAGGAAAGGCTTTTTCCCTCTCCATGTTTCTCTTCCTTTAACAAGGAAAGCAAACCCGCAAGCACTGTTTTTATGGTAGTCCACTGGAAAATGCATTCAGCTCCCTGGCTCCACTAAATGTTAAACCCAAGGTGTTCTTCAGTGAAGGACACTGGGCAAAAGGACCTTTTCCCATATTTCCTTGTCTGTCCTTACAGTCATCCCACTGGACAGGTGGTGCCAGCCCAGCTAAACAAAAAGGAAGTTGAAAAAAAGCCATTACAAGTGCATGTATGCTCAGGAGGGGTCAGAGTGTAACACCTCCCAGGCGAGGGTCTCAGAAGGTCCCTTTCTTTCCCAAACTACATCAAGCCTGAGAAAAAGAAGCCAAAGTTCAAGTCTTCTGGGCATGCTGCCTACTTCAAGGGCATCAGTAGTGATCAGTCAGGGTTAGTTTTGGCCCATATGGATCACAAGCTGCAGATGGTTGCCTCCCCAGAGGCAGTATTTGCCAAAAAAAAGTGATCCACTGAGATGATTTCTACCAGAGAGCACAAGTTGTCTTTAATCAGCCAAGGGCTGCAATAAGGGAGTGAGCAGGGAAAAGGATGGTCAGTAGGAGGCCAGCGTTACTCAGGAGAGAAGACTTCCTCTACCCCTCTCTACCTCTCTCTCTCAGCCAATTCCAGCTGAATTCAAAGCAGTCTCAGAGATATAAGTCTCAAAAACTATCGAACTTCCACAAGGCTGATGAGATACAGAAGTCTGGAAGAATAAGAGATCCCAGGGTAAAGCATGTGGTCAAGTCTGGGCACAACTGGCCAGTGGGTCAGCAAATGCCACTTGTCCAGTTTTTCCCTCCCTGGGCACCCAGGGAACATGGCCAGGCAGCTGGGGAAGAGGGCACAGGCACAGCCTTCCCAGAGTCTGTCAGATCTTCTGCTCATGGGACATAACCTCAAACAGCACAGGATATTTCTGGGGAGGGGAAACAATTTTTAGTTGTTTTCCATGGCTGCTTTCCTTGATGGGGAGTTTCCATGCTCTAGACAGAGAGGCAGCATCAAATCCCTTGGCTGCAGTTTGAAGGCACGTTATTTAGGTTGAAAAGGACCTTCATATTTTCAGAGGTGACTGGGATTTGTTGTTTTCTGTGCAGGGTTGCACACCTTTCTGCATCAACTTCCAGTCAGAGCTGTAGGTTTGATGCAGCAATATCTGGCAGCTTACCACACTGGTTGTTTGAGCCTTAAAATTAATTAATGAAAAAGTGAGAGTAAGCTGATCGCTTTCACTTGTAATTGAATAGGGTTCGTATGGTATCAGAATGAACAGCCCTCAGTTCTCTTAGTATATCAATGGGAAGCAAAACCGTGGGGAAGAGAAGAAAAAACTCCTTCAGTTTCGTTTGTGTATGACAAAGAAAAAAAAAAAAAAATAAAAAAAAAAAAAAAAAAAAGATGCAGGCCCTTCTTTCACAGCCCATTTTACAGACTTCTTGAAAAAAACACTCAGCCCCACAAGGATCTCTGTTAAAAGACAGATTCAGTTCCTGTCACTGCTGACATGACTCACAGAAGTAATGCAGGTTTGTTTTGCTTACAGTTGTCTGCGCACAGCTGGTGGTAATTGTTCTTACTGAGCAGTGGAGCATTCTTCTTTGTGAAAAAATCAATAAATATTTAATTCATAAAGGTAAGAGAGATGATGAGCAAAATATACAACTAATAAAGATAAATGGTTTTCGTATTCATGAAGAAGACTCATAAAGAGTCAGTGGGAAAAGTGTCCCTGCTGAGCAAAGAGAACAAAATAAATGGTGGACTTTATACTGCAAACACAGCATTAAAAAAAAAAACCAACCAAACCCCAAACCAGAAAACATTAATGCATCATTAATGCTGAGTGTTTAAATCTACAGAAGCCAGCACAAACATGAAGGAAGATTCCTGCGGCAACATTAATTGGGACTTACTGCAAACTGTTATTGATGATTGCATTCAGCCAGTTGCATAAACAAATTGCCCAAGCTCTGTACAACTGGAATGCAAATAAGGGGTGTGCAGTCAGGTGGTTTCTCCTACAGTGTGAGATGAGACCCATCAGGTAACAAGTGCAGCAGATATGGCTTATGGGTCACCTACAGATGCACACACACGCATGTATGTTACATGTACAAACATACGGTAAAAATCCCACCCGACCTACCGCATCGAGACACATCTTCTAGTTACTCGTGTTTATTTATTTGCAGGCAAGTTAACAAACACGGGGCTAACAACGCATTCTTTTACTGCTTACATAATTTAATTTGTTTCATCTGTTGTATCTGAAAGTGCTGAGACATGGCAAGAATGTAACACTCCCTGAGTGGTAAAGTACTTCTATTTAGTCATTTCTATGGTCAACCGAAAACTTTGTGTTATTTCGTGTCCCACATTGCCAGTAAAACCACAGCTGAGCTAACATGCTGCAATCCCTATGCCTATTTTCCAAAGCACAACATCCTGGGGACATGTTCTCTAAACTGCCTAGAAAGGCTTTGGAACCACACAAATCCAGTCCAGAAAAAGGACCCCATCCATCACTAGTGGTATGCCAGACAGGCTAGCGTCTCTCTTGGCTCCAGAATGTAACTCTGTACCTTATCGGCAGCAGGCGATCAAGACTTGGCAAATAGCACTTAAATTGATGCCGGAGGGGGATATTATTTGCATCACTGAGGTTCCCAGAAACCTCAGCAGGGATCAGGTTCCTGCTGCGAGTACAAAGGGAGTGATAGGAAATTGCCCCTCACATCCAAGCAGGTTTAACCTTTCAGAGAAAGGGTAAAGTGCAGGTGGGTCATCCTCTCAAAAATTTCCCGTTTCATAGGGGAAGTACTGACTCTCCTATTGAATGCTGCAGATTGCAGTGGGAATTTTGGTGCCATGAAATTTTGTTCAAAATTAAATCAAGTGCAAAAAAGTGATCCCAGTCACTTTATCAAGTTGTCTGAGATTGCACACAGTGCCAGAACCCAGAGCTGCCAAGTTCCCCACTAGCATTTTCCATGACTAGCCAGTCTCTTTCCACCTTCCTGTGCCTCTTCTTTTAGCTGAAAAAAGTAATGGAATTCCTCATGTGGTGTTACACCTTCTTTGCCACCTTTGCTTCCAAATTCCCCAGCACCTGAGCATGGGGTGAAACAGACAGTGGGGGCATTCTGCTTAGATGATTTAACTAATCTCATGCAAATGTACTCAGTAGTCTTGGTACCCATTGTGCTTTCAACTACATAATGGCCAAGCCAGCTGAATATTGCTTTTTTTCAAAGATAATAGCATTTTGATGCATTATTCCTTAGAGCTTTTTGTGCTCAGACACAAAAACAGCTCCAGCTGAGAAGTAGCTGAGGTCAGTATAGTATCTGTCCAGGTAATTATGTATCCTCTTCCCATGTTATCTTAAGAGATGATAATAATGACAGGACATCAGTAACATGGCTATTTTTCTCCCTCTATTCTTACTTTCAGCATATGGAATGAAAAACTGCAGTTAATCATTTATTATCACATGTTTTCTGACTTATATACTGTCTACTTATCCTGCATTTGAGAAACAGGAAGGATTTTGCAGGCAAGACAAAACACAAAATAACTAGTTTAAACTGGAAAACAATAAATTTGCCTCTCCCAGTATAAATTTATGTGATTTACTGATTTCTTAATTGTCTGAGTCCAGAGGAAAAGAAAAAAAACCCTCCCTATATATACAGTTTCCTTTAGTAAGAGAAGCAAACCCAAATCATTCAATAAAGGTAAAGGAAGAGTTGTCAGCTCCCCTTGCACATCCCTCACCAAGTCTCAGGTTAATTTGCCAGTGATAAAAACCACCTCAATATACCTTCATCCCAAGGAATCAGGATTGGTTATGAAAACTGATGTTAGTGATTTTTCGCTCTTCACAGTCAACCAGGTATTGGTCCTGCCCACGCTCATAAGCTGAGCAATACACAAAGTCTTTTGAATAAAGATTGGGATTTCAAATCTGAGACCAAGGGAGCTGGAAGATTTGGCTAGAGGGAGTGGGGTGGGTTGCATATGAGAAGACAATCAGCTTGTCATCTCAATCATTATCTGGAAAAGCTGCAGCAATGTGGTACCTGTAATAACACTACAAAAAGCCACAACTTACACATAGGTCCAGCATATTAAACCTGGCTTTAAAAAGGAATGATAGCAGACTTAGAAAGAATGCAAGTGTTTGAATTTTGTAATAACCAGCCTTTAACTTACACTCTTGAGAGAGCATTCTGACTGTTGATCTATCTACAACTGACCTTTCAATCCATTGGCTTCCAAGGGCTTTGGGAAACTCCTGCAGATTTTGTGATTGGCTTATAACCAAGGTCCATGCATCACAGAAGCATAAAATCTATTTTGTTGCTTTAAAGAGACATGGAGAAAGCTCCAGCCCTCCCTCCCTTCTGACTACAGAAATATGGCTGCTTTCATTGTAGTTGTGTCTCATGCTGTTTGATCATTGTTCGGTGTCTTTCAAGCTATTTCCATTAGGAGGAGAAATTGCTGAGGGATTCAGGTAATTTTATGCAAACCTGTTGACTTCTTTGAAAAGAAAAACAAACAAACAAAAAAGAAATATAAAAGCCTTGAAGACAGCCTGGATCAAATCAGAGATAATTTCTTTGTCATTTTCTAGCCTGCACTCAAACTTGTAATGAGAATTTTCAACCATTCTCTATGAATTGTATTTCCAATTCTTTTTCGGTCTCTCAGACTTTCTATATCCTATTTTTCCTGCTCATTTTCTGGCTACTCAGGAAAATACACACTCTAGTAACATTATCTTATTGCTTAGACCTTCATTTGGGCCCTAAAAAATATTTTCACCTTCCTTTTTCTGCTTCTTGTTAATTACCGAGAGCCAAAGTTTTGAGTACCGAATCCATTCATGTTTATTCCAGAAAAGGAGATTATCACCTTCCAACATGTCTCCTGAATGAAAGACACCATCACATTTTAATTAAGCTTCACCCAACCACCAAGAACTTCAGACATATTTTAAGAGGGATGATATCAGCACAGGTAACATAAAACAAAAATAAAAATATGGAGCCAAAAAGCCTCCCAAAATGGAAAGAACACACAGCAGTAGCATGTACTGCCCTGTGGTGATGCAAAACCCACAAGGATCATTGTGAAGATTCTTCAAACTTTAGGAACTTCCAAATACACTGTAAGAAAGTGGCTTGTGATGAAGCAAAGTTACTAACAGGGTCCCTGGTGGGTAGCATGAGGCCAGTGCATGATGGATGCTGGAGAAGAGTTTCAAATTACTGGCAAATGAACACACTGTTGGGAGGTTCAGGGTTTGGAGGGTTTTCTGGCCTAATTCCATCTCCAATTAAACCATTTAGTGAAAGCAATATTTGGCCAAAGCAGAGTGTGATTTTCACAGAACAACAATAAAATATTTAGTATGTTTATGTTCCCAAAAATTAAAACCAAACCAGAACAAAACTCACAGAACAAAACGTTGCTCTGAAATAGGCAGACTGGATTAGGCTTTTGCTGGAATACCTCTATTTTTGCCCTGTGTCTGAGAAATGCTAGGCAATTGACAACTTCCACTTCATCAGTAGGAGCTGGGGATGAGCTCAGATCTGTTTACAGTCCTGCTTACAGCTGCCATCCAGATTTAAGCATTATAGAAGACAGTCTTTCCTATTTATAAGCTCACTTAGCCAGGCTCTGGCCCTCCAGGTCACTTAAGCACAGGTTTAACTAAAGTGCATGAGCAATTTCCCCAACTTAAGAGAGAACCTGACACTGTCAGCAGGGCCAGGTTGTTTGAAGTTAAGTACAGCTTAAGTGCTCTGCTGGATTTTTGCCCAAACTGTCAGTCTTTTATAGTTAATCATTTATCACCCTGCTTATGTTCTGGTAGTTATGCTTCAGTGTGCAAATATGTAAATTGCTTTCACAAAGCTCCACACACGGAGCACAAATAATGCTTTCTCAGCCCTTTGCAGGAGCTCTCCAGTCCTGTGACACCTCAGATAGATCAAGAAGCACTTAGAACTGGCATGAAAGTTACTTCTCCCTTAATTAAACAGAATCATTACGGTGTTCCTCTTCTTAATAGTCAGGCACATTTACAGACCGGCAAAATAAGCAAATAAATAATGCCATTTAGCTCTAACCCGACAACTATTACACATTTTGCCTTTAGTAGGATGTAAATCGATCCGTCTTCCACTGCCACCCCGAGAGTGAGAAAGGGAGCAAGCTGTCAAACCTATCATAAGCATGTTTGCATAACTTTGGCACAGATTAAGTTAAATAACTGCCTACAAAGAGCATTTGCAGTGTAATTCTCCGAAACACCAGTGACCATTTTAATTTTTGTTTCTCTCCTGAGGTTAATTGCTGTGAACCACAGGGTAATGTCACCTTCACTTACCTGTGCCCTGTTGCTTTGTATTCAGAAAGCTCACAGCTCCTGGGAGTTTTCACAGAGAATTAAAATTGCCACAAGGAGAGAAAATATGGTTACTGCCATTCGGGTTCTATATATTGTACTGGATGATAAGCAGCAATGGTGCCTCACTGAAATAAAGCCTTAAAATACAATTAGTTGCAGTTCTATAGATTGCAGAGGCAGTTATTCTGTGCTCCTGCCCGTGGGGCCTTCTATTTACCCACTAATGAAAAGGCTGCTTTTCCCCAGATGTCAGGTACTTTTGCAAGATATGAATACTGGGAATGGAAAATGAGAGTCTGATCCCTCACTCTGTAGAGCAACTTTTTGTCAAAATTTATTCTCTGTCAAGCAAACTGCCTAAAAAAAAACCCCTCAGTCAGCTACTTTTCTAAGAGGAAGCTTGAGCACTGCTCAGACTGAGTCATATTAAAGCGAATTAATGCCGACAGCTGGTCTCCCAATTATTAATTGAAAAAAACCCAAACTACAAGCTTTAAGTATAAATAAAACCCCCTCTCCTAAACAAACAAACAAAAAAGCAGCAAACTAAGCAAACAGGCTCCCCCATGCCAGACTGGTTGCCATCATGAACTACTGAACAGGACAAAACTTGTCCCTTGAACTATCCTGGGATCAGGCACTGACTCTGCAAATGTTTCCAAGCTTCTGCTGCAAAGTTGGGCTGGCAGGGCAGGTCCTGGGCCACCCAGGACACAGGTCTTTGGAGCAACAAGGGTAGGAGGGCTCCTCGAAGGGAACCACTGAAAGCCATGCTTGGGAAAAAGATCTTATGCTGGCTTCACTGCATGGCTGTTTTGAGATTGGCAGGGAAATAAAGTTCCAGGAAATGAAGGAGGCTTGGACTAGATTTCAGAAGGCTTGTGTTTAGTTCAGGTCTTGGATGGAGATTTGGCCATCATCCCAAATATTAGGATCATTTCCTGCACGATGTAATTCTTTAAAAATTACACGCATATTCATTTCTACTTTTGTCTGTAACTACCAGTTAATTACCAAGTTACATTAAAGCAAATAAGTTTGTAGCATTTTAAAGGACATATAATGTGTTAATGTAGGTTAGAAGAGACACAGAAAGATACCACTTGTATGAAAAGTGCACAGTG
This sequence comes from Acropternis orthonyx, assembly GCA_035583155.1. Classification (NCBI taxonomy): domain Eukaryota; kingdom Metazoa; phylum Chordata; class Aves; order Passeriformes; family Rhinocryptidae; genus Acropternis; species Acropternis orthonyx. The sequence goes on along the minus strand of JAWWEU010000081.1, from coordinate 69,586,194 downwards.
GTGAAACAGATATTCTCCATTCACAGTAGGTCAGATATAACAAGCTTCCTACACAAAGCCTATGATGGAAAATATCCACTCGTTTCTGGAGATCTAGAGATGGAGACACAAACATCTGCACAGCTAAATATAGCTCTGGATAGCAGTTCTTTGTACAGTAAGTTCTGGTGTCTCTTAACTTAATATGGAAACTGATACAAAAATAAAATCACAGTATTTTCAGAGCCTGTCTCTGCTTGTGTGCTCACTGCAACTCCCACCACCAAATTTCATCCTGGGTTGAAATTACTCTGCAGTTTCTGTCTTGCACCCTCTGACATGCCAAGAAGGCAGAATAAGGATGTCCAGCACTAAAAGGCCATGTCTATTGAGAGATATAAAGGTTGCACCACAGAAAGTTAATATGGGAACTGCATTGAGAATGCCTTGTCCTTCAGCATTTCTGCAAGAGCAATAAGCTAAGTTTAATTGGAGAAGTTTAGGTCTTGGTCAGAGATTTTCCCAGCCCCAAACAGTTCTGTAATGTTTGTTACTGGACATATGCCCTTTGGATCAGTTTGTGGCTGCTGAAGCTTGGGATTGGGCTTAGGCAGGTACTGCTGGAGCAAGGAAGAGGAGGCAGTAGGAACAGTGAAGAGCCATGCTAGTGACACATCATATTTCTCCTCCCTTCTTGATGTGAGGCCAAAACATTGGACCTGAGTGTGACTGCTTTTGCAGTGACTTAAATTCCCCAGGCCTGACTCTGCCCTATCCTGTCCCTTACTCAGCCACTGGCCCAAGAACTGGGCATATGCAGAGGACTTGGTGGCCTGTACACCAGGTCACCGGACAATTCAGGTCTGGAAGGATTGCCTTGTGGCCAAGGTGATACCTCGATAAGCAGGGTGCAGATGGCAAGAAATTCAGAGCAGAAGTGGGCTCCATCACTGGTCATGTCCCACTGCAATCACTGATGGCTGGGAGATCTTAGTGTGGTGCTTTCTCTCCCTGTCTCAAGAAAGCACTGGATGATATCCAGACATTAACAGGTTTGTCAGCAGTATTAACCTGAGTGAAAGGTTAACCTGTATGTCAGCGTCACTTTATATAACCTTAAAGGAAAAACATTTGCTCCTACAACTGAAATGGAAAATAAACTGCAAACAAAACAAGGTCTGTTTTCATATATTTCCACTGTATATTATCCATCTTCAAAGCTAGGAAGTTATGAAACTTGCTGCCAAGCAAGTCAATAAATAAACAAATTAAGAAAATACCAACAAGCTTGATTTCAAAGGTCATGGGAAGAGGGTGAGTGCCATGCTTTTCAGTCCTTAAATGCTAAAAAACTGTGAGGAGGGAGCCCTTGCAGGAAGCAGCTGAATACAGAGCTTTTTTGAGCCAATGAATAGGATTCAACCTCACACATCCTTATGAATATAATTAGTCCAAGACAGACCAGCGAGAATTGTAAATAATTTGGTGACCACCAGCTGCTGTGATGGTCAGTTCCAGCTCACCACAAGCCCTGTCTCACAGATGATCAGGACTGACCTGGGACTGTCCTACACATATGGCAGCACTGCAAGACAGGTTCTCAAACCTTCCCCAGTCATGGCAGCTCACAAAGCAGCTGCCCAAAGACAACACAGGGGAAGAAAATTCCTTGCCTTCAGGCTGGATGAAACCATGTGATGATGGAGAAGGGGGCATCTGGAGCTGCCCCACTACTGTGACACACAGCATATCCCAGAGCAGGCGGAAGACAGAGATGTTCTCTCTTTCCTACCACAACTACAGCTCCCTGAAATATTCTCTTCAGCTGACTCCTGCTCACAGCACCTCACACCTACTAGGATGTAGAAGCAAGCATGGTACCCTCCATGCTCTAATCCTTTTTGCCAAAGTACCCTCAGCACTCCAAAGCCAAAGGGACTGCAGGATTCACATGCACAATTTTGAAAAGCAATGAGCACCACATCCCTACAGATAAGCTGGGGTGATAGCAGCCGAATTAACATTTGTATTGTGGTTTGGCCAAACCAGACACTGCAGTTTAAGGTTTGGGTAAGACCATGAATGTTCATTCATATCTTTGTTCTCATTCAAGAAGTGAAGATTGTAGCAGACTTGCAGACTTACAACTAACAGGTGCAGCATGCACTGAAATTGCCAAAGCTTGTGAAATCTGATTCACTCTGTGAGGGGGAAGGGGAAGTAATTTAGTTTGAGTCATAAGAGGTCTTGATACAATCTAACTTCATCATCTCTGAAGAAACAGCTCACTCCCTGGACAGATACCAAAAGGCTGCCGTGTACAGCCTTGATAGCACAATAGCAGACAACAATTCCTAGAGCTGAAGATTACAGGATCTTTGTATCAGCTGCTCTTCATTATAGCTTTTCTCACATTACACCACCTGATGGGCCTTCCAGGTTTATGGTTAGCTCTTCAGGGGTCCATGGATCTGAAAGCAAGAAGATAGAAGCTTTGCACAGGTTTTAGCAAAAAAAAAAAAAAATTGTGCAGTTCCAGGCATAAATAACAATGTCAATCTACCTGCCTTTCCCTCCCTGAAGTTTTCGCTCTCTGGAGCCTCACCTGCTCTAGGAGTCATAGAGTCTGCAGCTCTGCTACAGGTGAAGGAAGGCAGGCAAGAGGGCTGGGGGTAATTCTGCCTTCATGCCCTTAACAGAAAATTCCTTCACTGACTTGGAAGGCTCTGATAGCTCAGAATGCCTCTTTCTCTGGCCTGAGTCTTGTCTGGATCCCATGGAGGGGGATGATGCTCAAAGACCCACAAGTAGAACATAAGAAAACTTAAATCCAGCCTAGCACAAAATTTTATTCCCTACATTAGCAGCTAAGGTTGGGGAGCACTTTTTTATTGCTGATGACATTTGTTTCTGGAGAGCAACATGCATCTGTGGAAGGGAAGAGTGACTTTGTCACACACCCCATGGGGCTGTGTAGAGTAGCTGAATGGGAGAATTTTTGACACCTCCCTGTGCTAGAGTCAATACAAAAGTGTGGGCCAAGACTCTAGCAAGTCTCCCCTGGGGAGACAGTAGCACAGCCAATCCTGTCTTTCCATGAGAGCTGCTCTCCAGCACTCCCGCAGTCTCAGATAGAAACTGAACTCACAAATGCCAGAGAGATACAAGGAACCAGCGGGGGGAGAAGGTCAGCTAAGGTTGCTACCACTATGGCTGAACCAGAGCAAATGGCAAACAAGAACAGACTCCTGCAGAGCAGCACTGGGGAAAAACAACATGTGTGCTGCAAACATTCCCCCGCGTTCATTGTCTGCTTTCTCCTCTTACCAGAATGGATGTAAGAAACAAAACTTTGTACAAAAAGGCGCTATGGAAACCATAAGCAGAGAGAGCAATTGCTGTAGGTTGTACTTTGCACATCCATTTCCACTTGCCTGCATACCAGAGTATATAGATTACTCCTACTACACAGATGAGCAGCACCAGATGCAGTGGGCTGAGATGATGTTTTATTACCAGCCCCCTGTGGTAAGAAAAGACATTAGGCTTGAGCTCCTGTGTGTTCTCCTGGGGAGCCCACAGAGCCAGTAGTATGTATCTCCAGTGTTTTCTCTTAATAGGTAGGACATCCAGTTTGTCTTGTCATAGATAACAAGCAGTTTTGACAAGCTTGCAGAAGATGTGCCTTTGGGGTGGCAGCCCTGTGAGTCCCACATTCCTACTTTTCCTGTCAGTTTCTTCATGTCATACCAATGCCAGCTGTTCAGTTGCTCCCATCAGTGAATTTGCTCTACAAATAGTGGTTCTGCAAAGAAATGACTCCAGCAATGGAGGCTGGAATGGTCAGTGGCTTATAGCTGTGTGTATTGAACTGACAGCACTGTAGACAGAGGTGTCGATACATCAGTTAGGGCACAGAAAGCTGACGACACAGTACCCTCCAATGATAGAGTACACTGTAGATACTTGCAGAGTGGTGCTGAGGTGAGGATAGAATCATGGAATCATAGAATCAGCTGGGTTGGAAGAGACCTCCAAGATCAAGTCCAACTCTTGATCCAACACCACTGCGATTACTAGATCATGGCACTAAGTGCCACAAGCCAGTCTCATCTTAAAAACCTCCAGGGACAGTGAATCTACAACCTCTCTAGGCAGGCTATTCCATGCCTGATTACTCTCTCTGTGAAAAAGAGAGAGCTCTCTAGTGAGAGGACACTCACTAGATCCGAGAAACAATGTGGCAGATTCCCATGCCTTCACATGGACTTTGCAGCAACTTTCCACCTGCTCATGTTGCCCCTTGGTTTGGCACAGCTACCAGCAGTGGGCACATGCCCACCTTCCAGTGTGAGGTCTGCAGGTATAGCCTGTAACAAACGCAAAATACCTTCTGCAACTGAGGCCAGCTGTGCTAGTAACATGCCCAGTAGGACCACTGGATCACCATTTAGTGGAAAAAATTACTCCCTCACCAGCGCTGACACTCTCAAGAGGCACTCCAAAGCTGCACAGATGACTGCAAGCCTGTGATGAGATTTTTTTCCCTAGTACTCAACAAGCAGATGGAGGTTTGTGCCTAGTTTCTCCCAGCCAAACTTCCTGCAGAGGGAGGACTAGCTTCCAGAGTGTTAAACAGACATGTGACCATGGCCAAATGCCAGGTGGCTGGAGAGAGCATTGGAGCAGCCTTCACGATGCATGTCTAGCCTTGGCTGCCAGCATCATGTACCGTATGTATCAGCTCCCAGACAGAAAGGCCTGGCTGCAAACTAGGAGTGTGACACAGAGATATTACATAGCACAATTTGTAGTGATCCCATCACAGAGTGAACAACATTTTTTCTTTCCCTCGCTTCCTTCACTGTGCAAAGGGATCTGCTTCAAAGGCTCTTTTAGTGACAGTGTAGACGGAAAAAGCTGTTTCAAAGCAGGACACCTAGCAGGAGATAAAATTTATGCTTCAGTAGATGCAATGTTTGTGTAATTCTTACAACAGATGACTTTAGGGAATGATGAAGCACTGAAGTGTAGGTGGGTACTGTAGTTTGTGCTATGTAATCAACAGTAGGCTAGTGGTAGGGAAGCTGATGCTTGCTGTTGAAAGGTCTATGAGGTTACAAGACTATCTCCAAAGCCTCATGCAATGGATTTACAGTTACTCAGTCCCCAGGAGAACTCACAACAGCAAAGCCTCTTTGCTCTCTCTTGTAATCAGTGTACAGCCAGGGGACTTGTGTCTGCATTTGATTCATGGTGCAGCCCTTACTGATGCTTGTAATCAGGAGCAGAACACAAGTGGAAAGGAAAACAAGAAAACAAAGGAAAAAGACTCCACATGGCATCACTCTCTGCAAACCAGCAACTCCAGCTGCAGTTTCATGACCTCTTTATGCTGATCTAACTCTGGGCTGCCACAGAAACAGTCAGCCCTAGCCTTCCCACCTACCCTGCCATGAGGCCGACCAGGGAATTTGAATGCTATTTACCGTTCTTAAATCACGTTCCTTTTTCTTTGGATGGGCTACCTGAGTGGCATACTGCTCAGCCTGCCCAAGCACAGGAGGCAACAGGAGAGCACAGGCAGTAGCAGCAATTCACAGGGAGATTAGCTAAAAGATGTCTTAGAGCAACAGCCTCACAGCACACCAGCCTTAACCTGCCCCAACATATTCTCACAGGCACACTGACACGGCTTGCAAATAGCACAGCCAGTTTCAGAGGTATTCAAATGCATATGCCACATCAGTTACACACAAACCAGTGATCTGCCCAGACTCATCTCATTTACTCTCTAATATGTGAGATGCTTATGCGAGGCATGAAATGAAGCTAGAACTTTGCAGACTCTTAATGAGAGTACTTGTGAGACAAACAGCTGGCAGGGAAGTTATAACTACCAAAAATACCCCCAAAAACCCAACTACAAAAGACAGTTGTCTATTTATTTTAAAAAGCATTTTGTTGCCATTTTTATTTTCAAGAAATGTGTACACTTACAGAATAAAACAGAGGATTTTTTATCCCCACTGATGTCTAAATGGCAATTCTCAAATGCAAATTTCAGTCATGTGACAGCATTTAATCTGTATCAGCAGAGCACTGTGATCCCTGAATGGGATTTTGGCACTCTAGTCCATTAAAACATATTTACATTCTGGAGGTGGAGACTGGTTCAGAGGAAGCCTGAGGATTTGAACAAGGTGGGAACACTTATCGCTTTATCACGTGGAATGGTGCTTAGTCCTTCTGGAAAGTTCGAGTCTCTGTGTGGTTAACAGCTGGGCCAGTCCATTCATCAGGATCATAAATATAGTTAGTGACATCACCAGCACATAGTGGCTAATGCTGCAAGAAAAGTGAGAGAAAAATACAAATTTGCAGAGTTAAAAAAAAAAATCCTGACATAAACAACCCTCTGAGTATCTTTTTTCTTTTTAACTAGACCTAATTATTGACTTAGGATATCATATACGCTGCTCCTAGAAGACAAATATCACAGCAGCACTATCACATAAAAACCAAAGTCTGTGACAAAATAAAATGGTGGGGACAACAGAAAACACAACTGAGCACATATCAAGTGAGTAAGAGGTGCTGGGTGTACTTTTCATTCAAGTGGGTAATTCAACTTATGACTGAAACAATTGCAAAACTTCCATTTGCTGTCAACTACAACACAGAATCTAGGCAGAACTTGCCATCAGGTAGACATTCCTTGGTAGTAAGACAACTCATATTTATGTCAGCTGAAGTGCAATTTTCTGGAGAAAAAAACTATTCCGGTGACAAGTAGCTTTAAGCAAAAAGAACCAAAAAGCAAAAACCCACCCATACTTTTTCACTCACCATTTCTGAAAACTGTAGAATTCTCTGCCGTGGGAACACATGTTTTCAAAGAGATTAAAGAGATGAGGTCAATAGTGGCTAATAAACACAATATGAAAATGCAGCTTCTGGGTTAGGAAGTCCTTAAGTCACTAATGATTAAACGGCTAATTAGCAGAGAACTTGTTCTCTACTCGCTCAAATTCTGTGACCTGATGTTCACTAGTGTTACAGGCAGGCTATTTAGAGCCAGATTGAGATTTGCCATAGGATAATCAGCATCCTGTATTCAATGGGTTCAAGGCCCATTTGGAATTAAATCTGGCTAAGGATGTCAACAACAACAAGGGCTTCTTCAAAGACACCAATAACAAAAGGAAAACTGAAAAATGTGGACCTGCTACTGAATGGAAGAGGGACTCTTGCAACAGATGTTGAAGAGAAGGCTGAGATACTGAACGCTTTGCTTTCCCTGCTTGAGACTTCACTGCCAAGGCTCTCAGGAATCCCCGATCCAGGAGATCAGGGAGAAGGTCTGGAGGAAGGCAGACTTTCCCTTGGTGTGGCAGAGAACTGGGCTAGAGACCATTTAGTAAAATCTGACATCCACAAGTGCTGAAGGAACTGGAGGACATCAATGCCAGGCCACTCTCAATCATCTTTTGAAAGCTCATGGCAATCAAGAGAGGTGTCTGAAGGCTGAAGGAAAGCCAACATCACCCCAGTCTTCAAAAACAGCAAGAAGGACCAGGGAACTACAGACCACTCAGCCTCACTTCCATCCCTGGAAAGGTGATGGAATGGCTCATCCTGGAGATCATCTCTAAGTATGTGGAAGACAAGAAGGTAATCAGGTGTAGTCAGCATGGATTCACCAAAGGGAAATCATGGTTAACCAACCTGATTGCCTTCTATGATGGGATACCAGCAGAGGGGAGAGCAGTGGATACCATCTACCCGGACTTCAGCAAGGCTTTCTGCACTGTCTCCCATGATGTCCTTAAAGGCAAACTCAGGTAGTGTGGACTGGATGAGTGGACACTGAGGTGGATTAAGAACTGGATGAACAGCAGATCCCAGAGGGTCATAATCAGTGGCACAGGGTCTACTTGGAGGCCTGTCACTAGCGGTGTCCCCCAAGGTTCAATACTGGGCCCAGTAGTGTTTAACTTATCCATCAATGACTTCCATGAAGGGGCAGATGTTTCCTCAGCAAGTCAAGTGATGACACACAGCTGGGAGGAGTGGCTCATACCTCAGAGGGCTGTGCAGCCCTTCAGAAGAACCTTGACAGCCTGGAGAGATGGGCAGAGAAGAACTGCCTGAGGTTCAACAAAGGCAAACGTAGAGCCCTGCATCTGGGAGGAATAACCCCTTGTACCAGGACAGGCTGGGGGATGACCTGCTGCAAAGCAGCTCTGTGGAGAAGGACCCAGGGATCCTGGTGGACAACAAGGTGTCCAAGAGCCAGCACTGTGTCCTTGTGGCCAAGAAGGCCAATGGTATCCTGGGGTGCATTAGGAAGAGCATTGCCAGCAGGTTGAGAGAGGTGATCCTGCCCCTCTACTTTATGGCCTGGTGAGGCCATATCTGGGGGTCCTGTGTCCAGCTCTAGGCTCCTCAGTACACAAGAGACATGGTGCTCCTGGGGAAGGTCCCACAGAGGACAACAAAGAAGTCAAGAGGATGAAGCCAGACTCATCTTGGTGATGCCAAGCAACAGAACAGGAAGTTCCATCTGAATATGAGGAAGAACTTCTTTACTGTGTGGGTGACTGAGCACTGAAACAGGCTGCCCAAAGACACTGTAGAGTCTCCTTCCCTGGAGGTACTTAAAAACAATCAGCACACAGTCCTGGGTAATGTGTTCTGGGGGACCACGCTTGACCAAGGAAGTTGGACTAGATGACCTCCAGTGGTACCTTTCCACCTCACCCATTCTGTGATTCTGTAACATCTCAATCAAGCTGCTGTTAATGTAAATCACTAGTCATTAAGAAACCAGAATTTTTCCAAAGCCAGTGACATTTCAGACTAGACTGCAGATGAAACACCGCTGCGCCTGTGTTCACCCAGCACTGCTTTCATTTTTCGTGGGACTAATGAAGACACTGGCATTCTGACATGAGAGGTACTCAAACCTCCTGATGCACCCACACCCACAGTTTCAAAGTAGATGGCTCTTTAGAACAAGCAGAGTAGCTTCAGACTTGATGAAGCCTGAGTTTAGTCAAAAAAAGGACTGCAAGGAACACTTGCTGGCTTAATGACCTGGAATTTCTGCCAGAGGACTCATTCAGTTTGAGAGTTTAGCCACAGAAGAGCAGTAAAGCTCATAATGCTGACGCTATCAATCCTCACAACCCTGAGACTGTGGCAACTCTGGCGCTAGCCGAGCACAATTTAGCTCTGTGAAGTGGAGAAGCAGCAGCTCTTAACAAAGCTCGGCCACTAACCAGTGCAAGAGAACAAAAGTAATCCAGAAAGTTCACTAATGAGCAGGAGCTCTTCCACAGCCAGGGTACCAGCAACTAAAGGATGAAAGTTTACGGAGAACATGAAAACAAACTTGACTATAAGATTTTTCTGTTTCAGCTGAGTCTGAATAAACCTTCTCACAAATACCTCGCTAAAAATACACAGTTTTAAGAAATCAATTAGAAAAATCCACTGGCATAAATGGGCTTAGACCTCAATGAGCACAATCCACCTCAAAAGCCTGCACCCATGTAAACTCCCACCTGCATGAAGTACAAGTGAAAACAGTAATGTGAACAACTCAAGGTTTAAAATATCAGACAGGAAACATATTTCCTACAAGCATCTGCTTCTTCCCGTTTTAGCTAAGCAGAGCAGCATGCCTGCGAGAACCAAGCTCCTGTCCTATTTCAGTGGGGAAGGTCTAAGAAGACACCATGAGGTCAGGCATGAAGCCCACTGGTACCTGGGCAGTGCACTTCAGACACAGCACATCTACAACAACAAAGATAACACAACTCCCTCAAGAGCTGCCCTTGGAAGATCACTTGTGTTTGTTACAGCTTCGGTTTCCGTTCTCCATGGGAAAGGAGATGTTGACAGCTGAAATTCAAACCCTTGTTGCAGTTACCTTCATGGCTTCATGTGCCCTCAGGGACTGTACAAGCGCCACAGGTAGGTGAGTTTGCAGGGCTCCTAAAGGAATAGCTACTCCAGTAAATAGCTGGACAGCTTAGTGTCTCATGCGTTACTGGTAACACCTCAGCCTTCCTTCTCACCTGGCATCAGAATTCTAGTTTTCCATGTAAGAAGCAACAGCACATTACTAGACAGGAATTTGAGTTCCTGTCTGCCCAAAAGGAACTCTTTCAGATGTGAGTGCTAACCAGTGATTGGGGGGGGGGCATAGAGAAGGCCTTTCTGAACGGAAAAGGTCTCCACAAACTCTACCTAGCTACCTGTCCATTGAGGAACTTGGTACTTTTGTAAAGAGGAGTGTGTTGCATAACACTTCTCCCTTGCCATACTGTAAAAGGCTGAATAGTTATGCTACTTTATTAAAATATCAGTTGTTCAGAGTAAAGATATATATATATATGATGCCATAGAGCACAATAAAAAACAATTTCAATCTCTTTGTCATGTTATTACAGTCAGCATCTCTAGGGCTATCAGCAACTTGTACTGTGGTGCCTGCAGGCAGCTCTGCCTGGTAATTTACATTTTAGGCTGACATAATGCTATAGTTAAACAAACAAAGCAAGACTCTTACGAGTATATGCCACAATAGCAGTGTAAAAATCTTGATCCCTACGCAATTCAGAACTACACCCTTGACTGGATCTGTAGTTACAGTGAAGAAGGTAATTCTCAAAACAAGGTTCCTGCATCAGAAGTCAAACTTGAGCTAAGGAGAAAAAAGAATGAGATTCTAAGCTCCAGGCAAGTTAGATCCATGTGGAGGAAGAAGAGATATTAAACAGTAACAAAAGGATAGCATAATGGGGCATAGTGAGGCAATGCTTATAAAGGATGAGATGGTAGAGGTAGCAGGTGTAGGGGATCATGGATGATCTATGGTAAGGCAGTGCTGTTTGATGGAAAGGTGAGTGCTCTATGTATGGATCAATGTCAACAGGCAAAACTGGTGGTAGGAAAATTCTTTATCAGGGAGGAAGACACCACAAGGAAAACATATGAGGTACTACCATATCCTGCCTTTGTTTGTAACAGTGTATATTGGTGAGAAGTACTAATCAAAGACAAGAAGAATCTGAGATAGCCAAAGATGTGAGGGGAGAGAGGGGGGACAGAGTCAATCTTGCTTTAAAACTTGACTTTCTCCCAGGACAGGCTAATTCCTAAGATGACAGACCTGATTAGAAGCTGGAAAGACAAGAAGATGGAGTAAGTTACCATAGCACTTAAAAAGCTAGAAACAAAACAAGTGAAACAAAAACAACTTGTGCAAGGACTTGGAAGAAGTCCTTGCATGACTTGCATGACTCTGCAGAAGAGTCTGAAGACATTATTACTCCATGACAGGCTACTTTGAAGGGTGGGATTGTTCCCAAGCACACACTGAGACTCCAGACTTAGATTCTGAATTTTAAGTCTCCTGCATTTCCAGCCAGGATTCTATACCCTCTGTCCTCTGTTTCACAAAAACCAAATCACAAAGCACATAGCTTTTGTTTTAATAGCCAGACCAAGAAGCCCCAGCACCCCAACCCTGAGATCGATTCCATTATCCATAAAAGCTAAAAAACCAATCTCATGCTTTAGCTATGTCCTCTGACCTTTAAGACTGCAGAAGAACAGTTAAGATCATATCCTTATCTTCCAGCAACTGTTATAAAAAGAGGGAGCCGCACAGTACGTGTCTGTATAAAGCTATATAATAGTCATAAAAAGAACTTTTAATGTTTATCTTGACTATCAGATTATACAGCTATTTACAAATTGCATATACTGTAAAGACACAGTAAGCTTTAAAGGCTGTTTCTCTCTCTCTCTGGAGATCTACAGATAGAGACAGATAAACATACCTTTTAAGCTGCAGAGAAATTATTTTAGTGACACTGCATATGATGCAATTTAGGTTACCTCAAGATATAGAGGCAGATGATAAGGTTAGCAGACCTCAGAAGCTTGTGTAAAGTGCTGCTTTGAGTTTCACATTCACTGCAAGATTAGTATCCTGTTATTATATGAAAACAATGAAAAGCACTCTCTGAAAGACAAGTTCGAATTGATTTTGGCACGCCCATTAAGAAAAAGAACTTTAAAACTTTCTAAGAAGCCACAAATATTTATGGTAATTGATAATTTACTGAGGAGGAAATCAGTGGTGCATTGATCACTTGCTGAATGTGGTAATACCGTACTGTGTGTTGGATCTGTTGCTGCTCAGCATTTCATTAATGAACTGGAAGAGTGGAAAAGGTAGGAATCTGCTTCCATTCAAGGACAATAGTTTAGTGGCATGGTAAATTCACCCAGGAGAATAGACATCACATTTTTAATGCAAATATGAGGCACTGTAAAATGACATGTCATGTAGTTAGACATGGTAGAACAAGATGTAAAAGCCAGGAGTTTGAGGTGAAATTTTTAAAAAATGGAAATATCAGTTCAGTAAACAATCCTTGCTTCCATACAATGAGATCCTCTAGGAAAGGAAACATCAGCATAAAAAAGCAGTGGTCTTTTTATTGCAAGGGAATTAAAACCAGCCCTTCCACATGAAACTTGGGAAAAAGCCAAGCATTGCTCAATGAGAATCTCCTACTGAACATGCATATTCTTAGTAAGAGAGAGGACATACAAAAGTTTTTAACTGGGGTATTTAGAAAATCCATAGAAAGCCATCACCACAGAAAAGAATGAGTATGGAAACATATATCAGAAGCTTTACAAATGTGGCACATATACCACTGGACTCGGACAGACTTCAAGAGGAATGAAGTGCCACTGTGCAATTACATTACTGCTTTTCCACCTGTGATTTCAGTGATGTAGTAACTAGTAATATAACACAAACCCAGATATTTTTTCTGACACACACACACTTTTTATCAGTACCACAAAAAAATAAAAGAGGGGGGTGGGGAGGGGGAAAGAAAAACATGACAGCAGCTGTCCCTAGGAGTGCTCCTATTCTTCCTTCTGTGAAATCCTACACAGGTTTTGTTGAGATACAAACAGTTGAGGGGGGGGAGGGGGGCGGTAAAGAACCATAATTTCCTTAACTGACTCAGCCTTCTCAGGAAAATTTTGGCAACATGTAAAATGTCAACTAAGACAGGATATTTTCAGACCATGCTGCCAAAGCAGCAACACACAGCACTGCAACGAGAACACCACAGAGCTGTCAATGCACTTGCAACAGGAGGACAGGAAAGAGCCACATTAGTATCTCACTCCCACTGTTTTTGGGAATTGCCCAAACCCCCAGGAAGCTCATCTTCCCTTTTACAAATAAACAACAACAACAAAAAAAATCTTCTGCTGTTGCCTGCTGATTTTGCTAAGCCTGAAGATCACACATTAGAAATATGCTCAGAGGAGAAAGTTCTGGTGCCAAAATAATGCTCATGCTAGATAAAAGAAAGACCATTTCCACACTGCATCTCTTTTCTTATGAATCCCAATTATTTTTATCTTATGTGCATGTACACACATACATATAAAACACATATAAAGAGACTACAATAAAATAACATAGGTGGTAGAGTCAAGCACTCAAAGGTGAAGCAATGACAGAGACTGCCTGAACATCCTGCATTTCCATGTTAAAAATTAATCACAAATTACTCTTCAGAAAGGCCTTTTTCAGTGCTTTCTTCAGTAATCAAAACACACACATGCACAGAGGCAGAATTACAGTGGTCCATAATGAGCTCTCCTAAACTCTTCAGAATAAGGCAAACTTCCAGCTGAAATGGATCAAACAATGCATCACTGTTGTAAAGCTCTACGTTGTGAAGGCCATATATCAGAGGGGAAGTTTTTGGGTACTTGTAACAAGTTACATTTTTGCAGCTAACTCCCACTTAGCAAGCTTCATGTCCAGCAGAACAGAAATTTTCTGAGGTATTTAATATCCTTATTAATCTTCATAGGAATTCAAACCAAAGGATGAGGCCATCTGATTTAGCATAAGCTGACCACAGCAAGGAAGCGTGATGTTAAGGCATCATTTTCACTATTTGATCTAACTGTATTTCTACCCACTTGGTACCTTCAAAAGGTAGCTGTAAGCAGGAATTGGAACCTCCAAAGAAAACGTGTGTGTTTCCATGCATGCACTTGCTGTTGGGAATGTGGGGGCTTATTAACAATAGGTCACTATTCCACTTCTGTTTAAATAACAATGTCAAGTGACCAGATTGGCTGGATTAGTAACAACGCACTCCCTGGTAAGCTTATTATGGCATATTATCTATTTCCACAACTCAGGGAAGGTAAATCTGAAATGTGTATTCCTTGTATTTGTTATTCCTGGAATATTCACAAACCAGATTGCACAGTTGAAAACCTGCCCCATGATGTATGCTGTGGAGGCCAATATGACTCATGATACAAAAAAATTCTCCCATTTTAGCTGTGATTTCTATGTTTAAATGCTAAAGTTAAACTCTTCCCCAAGCAGGGGGAGGATAAATGCATGGGCCTTGGTAGCCACCAACATATTTATATAAGGTTCATGAATTCACAGTGGACTGTATATGGAGGCTTAACTAGATACAAATAACAACTTTGATAAATTGTTATTTTAACAGTGATTACAACTAATTAAAATGACAAACAGTAATTACATTTTTCATGTGTGTGTAATTACTGTCCTTTAGCAATCAAACAAATCCTAACTACTTCTTGCCATTCATTACTTACTCCGTACTGGTCTGGCACAGATTTTAAGACACAAGTTTTAGCTTGGGATATGTATACATATGTGTGCACACATGTGCACATGTGTTTAAAGTATGTGGAACATCCCATAAGCATTAGATTACAGAGAGGAATTGGAAAAAATTACAAGAGTTATGAGTAGATAAACTACAATATGAAACTTATGAGCCTTTAAATTGTAATGGAGGCAAAAAAAGTACTGTACCTTGTTCCAATATCCAACCAGCTTCCATAATCTTTAACCAAAAAGAAAAAATGCTGGAAAATAAAACAACCTTGATTAGTACATCAACGCTGCACAATTTGTAACAGAAAATTAAAACCCAATGTTTCAGGCAGTTTACTCCAAATTTCTAATTCTTCAAGTAGAATAAGGGCAATCCTTTCCAGGAATGCTCATTTGGGCCACAGTAAAGAATAATTTAGTGACCAGGAACAGATTTAACATGGTATCAAACAAAAGTATGTAAAGATGGACTAAGTTCTGTCTAGCTGGGCTTGCAAGAAACAGAGGAATACCAAAACTTTTTCAATAAGAATGGCCAAACCACCTTACTGTTTGAAATAACATGACCCCAAATACATAGTCCTTAAAAGTTTTCACGGAATTTCAACATAAATTTCTTTGGGCAACTCTGGCAGTTTCCCACCTGTAAAGTGGGAATAATGTTGGGAGAAGACAGTACTTGTCTATTAGTAAATTCCCCTAATTCTAGCTGGTGGCCACATTGATTCAAGACCACAAACCCGGTTCTCTTTTTTTGTCCTGCAACTTCCTCTTTTTTGTACACCAAGTACATGTTTGATAATTGTTTTAAAATACTTAGACCAAAATAGGAGAATGTGTGAGATGTAAGACCTGGATATACTGGGGCTTGCTACACACACTGGTAAATACCTGCAATCTTCTTTTGGTTAAGTGACACTGATTTTATTAGTGAAATGCTATGAATGTGGTTATTGGTATTTTAATCCTTTTTCTGTGGGCGTTATCCAAAATCAGCTTAGTCACACAGACTTATCTGAAACTAGACATAACTATACCTTCTTCATTTCTCACTCTACAGACAAATTAGTAATTATTTGGTTTTTACTCACTGTTTTTCCTATCAGGTGATATTCACCAATCACACTGAAGTGATACCATCAGGTCTACCTGCTGGTTTGAAAAGGTTTCCGCTTACCCTGTGATATCCAGTGGGCACTGCTTTGTTGAGTTGAAGACAGTTTAAGTCTTAAGGACAGTTAAGTTTAGGTCGTTAAAGACAACAAAAACATACTTTTAATCTGGAAAAATTCTGCTGGGGTATTGTTCAGCTTTGGGTTGTTTGAGCTAGCTTAGTTTGTGATACAAGCTTTCTGAAGATGGCATCTCCCAACAGTTTATTACAAAGGGCACAAAGTGTCTTTTTGGATGTTGCCAACCTCCTGGATTCTGACAGTCTTAACAGAGTTGGTGGGTAATGCATTTCTCTTTCTCAAGGGAAGCTGGGGTGGGTGCAAGGTTCAAAATTCCTGAAAAATTAACTAAACCATGCCTCTTGCTGAAACTGATTCTTAAATTTTTCCTAGGAATTTGATTGTAAATCACATTAAAAACTCAGAATGGTAACTTACTACTTCATTTTTGTCTCCTATTATTATGAGAACACTGCTTCTTCAGAACCATTAATTACATTAAATTTGAGGAGCACTGATTGGAAGAGTTTTATCTCTAAGTTATGCCAGGATTTCAATCCAATTCTCTGCCCTAGTTACAAAACTTTGAAGTCTGAAATAAATTCAGATCTCTCTTGATGGAATTAGGCAAACCCTCTGCTTCTTGGTCTTATTTGAACAGAATGTGCAACAACAACTTACCAAAGCCATAATGTCTGAAATCACAAGAACAATGAGGAAAAGACTACAAAAAAAAAAAAAAAAAAAGCAAATTAGTTCATCGACCTGTATTTGTGGCCATAGATGTTTAAAAAGCTTATTAAAACACCCAGAAAAAAAATTAAAGATATGATTTCTTGTTCTTGCCTTTCAAACATTTAGGTATATTTTCGTGTATTAGAGAACAGTTAAAATATGTGACTAGGATTTTTGGCACTTATAACGCCACCCTGCCTGAAAGAGGTGTTTAACATTAAGAGAGTTTCAATTTTGCAATAGAAGTCATTTTTTCAGTCATATGTTTGGAGAACAAGGGCATCTTAGAAACAGCACCTGCCTATTCCTGATGCAGGAAGCTCTGTGCTGCTTAGACCAAATACAGCTGATTTAGAACCTTCACAATGGACTCAAGAGTGAGCAATGCTGTTGGACACCGGCACTTGAGTCGTTCAGTCCCACCCTGACAACCCTCTGCTTGGAAAGAGGCTGCTAAAGGAGGTGCTTTGCCCCCTTCCAGATCTCTGGGTGCACATAAGCTGCTCTGGGAACACCCAGTATTTTGGTGGCATGCTTTCAAACCTGTGGACCTCTCTGTCAGGTGACTTCTTTTGGGAAGTAGGCTGTGGCCAGTAAAATGAACCAGAAGGGAGGACGCAGAGCTGTTTTTTCCCCCCCATTAACCTAATCTTCTTTTCATTAAACTATGTAAATCCTAAATTACATGAAAGCAATTGCTGTAACTGGTTAAAACTGGTTTCTAAGTTAATGACATTGAAGCAATGTTGCAAACAGCTGACCCATTAACAAAAAAGTCTTTAAGTAGAATACAGCTAATTTATCAGGACTACCCTCATAAAATCACAAAGGTTATTTTGGGGAAAATGTTCTGGCTGCAGCGTTGCATGAGCATGTACTGGGGGGACACCCACAACAATGCCTCCAGATGAGGCAGTTTCTGATACTGCCTATGTCAGTTGTGCTTCATTAGTAAATCAGGATGCAGCAAACCAGCTGTATATCTCAGGCACAGGGAAAGCCTTCTCTCCACTTACCTATGGCTCAGATAGGATGTTGCAATGTTAGTGCCTAGGAGGCACTCAAGTAGAGGGCTATTTTCACAACCAAGCTCCAAGAACATATTGGGACAGAACATTCCCCAAAGCAAAAAAAAAAAAAAAAAAAATCTTTCACCTGTAAACAAGGAGTTTAGGAGCAATTTGTCCAAATCACAAAAATCACCTTTTTGCCCTTCTGAACTGCAAGAAGCCTTTCACAACAGAAGGACAACACTAATTTCAGGGCATGTTTATACAATACAAAGACAAGATTGTTCCTTGTGATGGCTTAATTTATCTAGCAGGGGTGGCAAGAGCCATAAAGAGTGCAGCACAGCCTTCAGGATGCACTGACAATCAGAGCACAACCCCTCCAGGGATCCTGGGTACGTCTTGCGGTTTCTGCTTGTTCCCAGGCTGGCGCTGTGGCATTATCACTGCTATTGTTACCTGAGCACAGCTAAATGAAGCTGGCACAAACACCAGACAGAGTTACAACCACAGCTTTATAAAGCAGCACAGACACACTAATGTCCCATGGTTTATGAAGCTGGTATCATTTCCCCTCTCACACACTCGGATTAACATTCCATAGAAGTTTGCAATATCACCAGTGCTGCCAAGGCAAGCATTTGCAAGTTAGGAAATGCTGACCTTTATGATGTTTGAGCCTTGGAAGCGGAAATCACTAGCTGGGTGTCTGAGGAAACCCAGTTTCTCTTGTATAAGCTTTAGTGATGAGGATTATACCCTTCCTTGGAAGTCCAAGGACAGCCCAAATACACTGCACACACAGAGCAGGTAAAAGGGATGGAGAGCCTCCTGTGGCCACTCCAACAAGAAGTCAGATTTCAGGCTACCCTGTCTGTCATTAGTACTGGGTGGTGTTGTATAAGGAGACAATAAACAGGGCACAGGCAGGAAGAAAACAAACAGAAAGGCAGAGGCCATTGCAGTAAGTGAGAGCAGCTTCCTCCCACTCAGCCGAGCAATATGCAGGAGAAAATTCCTGTGGTCCTCCTGTCACTGACAGCAGGACTTTTAGTCAGCCACACACAACATCGCACAGTGACAAGCTCAAAATCATACGGCTGACAGGGAGCTCCTCCATCTCAGCACCATCCATAATATCAGAGGATGAGTAGAGGATTCAGTCATGTGCACTGGGTGAAAGGGGAAAGGAGGACTAACAAATAAAATAAAAATCTTGAGACAATGAAAAGCATGAGGATATTTCAAGTCTGGATAAAAGCCCTCTGCCCTCTGTGAGGCTGGGCACCCATTTCACATGGTCTCTGCAAAGTCTATAGAGAAGGAGAAAGGAGTGGTAGTCATCTGGTCCTTCTAAAAAAAATATGTAATACTGAACACATGTGGGAAGCACTGAACTGCAATGGAAGGACATCTGGTCTTTTCTTTTTCTTAAATGCTATTTGTGGTGAGGTCAGTGCTACAAAGCTATAAAGTGGTTACATTATAAATGAGCTATTTAAAAATATTATACTATAGGCAGAGATGCAATAGAAATAAAAATTGGACTTTAAATTTTGCTTATTTTTTAATATTATGGAGGAAAAAGTCCTCCTTCTGTGTATTGTCGAAAAGAATATTAAATACCTGATTGTTTCAGACAGGGCCAAAACTTCCAGTTATACTCATTTGTCACTAAGAAAACAACTGCTGAGCTTGCAAAAATCACTAAACAAAACTCCAAACCATAATAACAAACAAAAGTAACAATGTGATCTAAAAGGTTTTGGGATTTTACAGTCCCGAATTCTTACAAAATAGCTTTGAAGCCTTTACTAATGCAGAAATATAGCACTTACTGTACCTCTTAGAAGACAGCTGTGTTGTGGCTTGAACAGCTTCAAAAGCACATGATACCAGAACAAATGGGATTACAACCTGTTTAAAACATAAACTACATTTTGGCTTACAGTAATATTTACAAAACAACCTAGGCAGGTTGTGGAAACATTTTTCTGCTTTTGAAATTATCACAGAATGTGTATGTTATGAAAACAAAATATTGTCTAGACAGGGTAGAAAATAACTTTGCAGGAAACACTTTCATTAAATGACTGAAAAACCCCTTCCACAGTCACAGCTGAACTCCAGCGAAATAAACCTTGAGGCAATATGGAAAATTATAATTAAAACACAATGATCCTCCCTTCATGTATGCATTTTAGCACTAGTGATAAATACTGCAAAACAGGGCTAGACGACACAACTATTCAGATTCAGTATCTCATGTGACAGACTGCAGAGCTCCAAGGACAATCTCATGTCATCTCATCTCAACCATAAAAAAGTCTGAATATAGAAGGCATTCAGTAAGACAAGGATCATACTGCCCCTCCAAAGCCAAGTCAAAAAAATACAAATGGTTCAGTAAATTAAGAACAAAACGAACAAGATAGAAATATGAACATTGCCATTTGTGCTTTACAAAGTTTACTTGCAATCCTTCAGTTAGCATGTCAAGTTAGTCAGTGCATTGCTAAAACCTGATTTCTGGCATCCAGAAGGTTTGCATTATTGGTGTCCTGCAGTATAATATGCACTATAACTGCAACTACAGTCTGCTTTCTCTGGGACAGAAGCAGCAGAAAGGCAGAGGCAGAAAATACTGCTTATTTTAGCAATAACCAAAAAAATTCATGCCTCTGGCAGATCCTTTTCTCAAATACTAGAAAAGAGCTCCCACACTTTGCCTACAAACAGGAAGTGCAATCCAATCTTTGACAGACTATTTAAAAATATAAAAAATAATATCCATTGTAAAATGACAACCTAATCAGTGGAACATTCAAAGCCTGTATTTAATGTAATATAGATAGAGCTAATTTTATATATATATATATATATATATATATATGTAGCCTCAACATTTCTGTATGTATTATACGAAAGGAAAAAATTATAATTTTAAAAATTAATTAACATTTGAAATTTCCATTTTAACACAATAAACTGACCTAATGCTGTTAAACTATACTTCCATACACTTTTGTTGCTGTCTTGGAACTAGAATGATCTGTCTCTAGAAAAACTACAAAAGCTGAAAGTTTCACATGTAGTTAAGAAGGCTAATGAAGCTCAAATACATATATATGTTTTTGTGAATTGCAAAATAACAACCATGTACATTATACATTATTTATTCAACAGTTCTTTGAGAGAATTTCACTAAGGTAAGGTGACTAACCTTCAGTACAAGCAAGCCTCCCATCATGAAGGGACTGAACACAGTCAAGAAACAATAGACAGAAGCTGGATCAAAACTAGAGAAACATGACAAAGACATTACATATCTTTGAAATGGCATATTCCATTAAAAAAACAGAGCATTTAGTTACCCCGTAACACACTGAGTGTATATTTTTAAAGCAGTCTTCCAACTTTCTCTTCTCTTGCTGAAATATTAAATTATCAGGTACTGCCAGCCTCACTGTTCTTCCTCTACAATTTTTCTCTGCTTGTGTTTGTCCATGCTGTTGGTGAGCAACCAAGCTCTCTCTGTTCATGCTGTCAATAACTTCTAATGGAATTGAGACAACCTTGTAACCAAGAAGCTCAGGCTCTTAGAGAACCTTCACAGAGAGCAGAAACAAAGTAAATTATCATCATTCTACTGACTATTGCTTTAATTCTGCTGCCCTGATTTTGCTAACTAAATTTATATTTAGTATATCAACTGCAGGAAGAATTTTTTGTACCCTGTGTCTCAGATCAATGAATAAAATTTACCTGTTAATAGAAGCTATGTTTCCAGTGCCAAAAAAGGCTGTCACTATGAAGAAAACCTAAATGTAGTTAAGGACAATACACCACAGAAATGGCTGCAATACAACAATATCACCATTCCTCCTACTTCATTCCAATTTACTTTCAAATTCTATCATGAAATTACAAGAACCTGACCCACTATGACCGCTTTACACTGCATTAAGAAATTCCAAGTATTGCCTAGCTCTACCCTAGATTTCACAAATGAGTGTCGATTTTAAAAGACAGAGACTGCCTGGGAAAGGTTTTACAGCCTGTCTTGAGGCCCCTGTGTGAAAGCTGCAGCTGGCTTTTTGGGCCCCCACCTGGCAAGATAGGAACATCCCTGGACCACAAACCCAATTGTGCATTCAAACACACATGCTTCCACAGAAAGGAATGACACATGCACATGCTCTGCACACCGAAAGTGATGGCTTTATTGAGGAGCTGACTATAGAATAGATAGTTGGCTCTTAAACAAGACTAAAGGTTCCTGTGCTATCTTTCCCACAAATCTGTAGTCCAAAGGTTATGCTGAGTCTAGCCATTGCAATGTGGGACACCCATTTTTTTTCTTACTTGAGGTAGGGAAGATTACTCTGGCAGTATCTGTATAGCTGGAAGTTTTTTGACAAACCCTATCCTTTTTATCTAGATACAACACTTGCTGCTATATGAGCCCATGAAAGATATTTTTCTACCTCCTGAGCTCACTGGAGCCCATTATAGCTCATAGGGCTTCAGCTGAAGAATGGTTTTTAACAGCTTTTTTGTGTAAGGCAGAGGATTAGTCAGTGAGGATGGCTGCTGCTGCCAGGGCTCCCTCTGCTCCTGTTATAGCTCCTGCACTGGATCATTTAAGTCTCTGCATAAACAATTTGCTACCAACTGTTCAGTAGAATCGTTGGGATTTCACATGCAATATTTTGGAAGGATTAGGTCAGCATAATGGAAGAAATTATGCTTCCCAAGAGTATCACATAACTTCAAGTTTAGTAACACAGCAGTCTAACAGAATAGCACAGTTCTGCCAACCAAGACTTTTAAGAACAACAGGTCTGCAATAAAACAAACAAAAAAAAAATACCAGCAGCACATAGGTCTAATCAAAATGCTAAGCATGAGCAGCCTGAATCTTCTTCTCTAGGACCAGGCTATACAGTCCCTCAGCACATGCTGACTACTGGGCCCTATATATAAACCTTGAGACAATCTTAAGATACACAATTCATAGGGCCATAGTTGCAGTATGACTGCTCTAGCAGAAAAGGTTCCTCTTCTAATACCACTATTTCTAAACATTAAACAGCATCTAAATTCAAAAAGCCACATCTTTTGAGCAGGTGTGTATCATAACCAGTCTCTGCAAAGGAGATCTGCACATTGTTTATTTTTTCAGAAGCTCAGGAGAATACATTCAAGAGTTTTAGATTAAAATAGTGCTCACTGATGGGGTGGTGTGAGGAGCAAAGGCGGCCTTCACTTGGAGTAAGCACTGTATTATCAACATAGTTCTCAACACAAATCCAAAACATAGCCTCACACTAGCTACTATGAAGCAAATTAACTTTATCCCAGCCAAAGCCAGCACACCTACATTCAAGTGTTAAGGTAGTACTATGCCAGTGCTTTAAAAAATACAATTGGATTGCTTGATTTTTGTTTTGGCTAATTTTTAGTACCTGACTGACAGCAACACTTTTCTAAAAGTTTATTTTTTGTTAGAATAGCAAATGAAATTGCTAAATTTCCTGCAAGATGTCTCCACTCTTTTCAGGTATACTCCAAAGCAAACACAAACATCCAACACCTAGCAAATCATTTTGCCTTTTTAGCACTGAACTGCCTTCTTAAAAGTGGTTTCTGCTATACTTTCTCTGTTGCAGGCTCCCAGTGTCCAACAGCACAGTTCCAAATTCCAACAGTGTGGACTCTGTGACTGTGATACACCCTCTCATATTTGGTTATTTCACAAACTATAAGGTCTGTTTTTGCAGGAACCACTATTGAGACAACTCCCTCCCCATCTACAATAACCTACCTGGCACTAGAAATCCCTGTGTTCTAGACTGGCTCATAATTTCTCTCCTACTTGCCCACTGATTATCCCTCTGCCCAACAGCTCTCATTTAATTGCAGTCCTACAATGAAAGAGAAAAACTACAATGCTATAAAGTCTGTACAATATTAAAAAAAACCCTATCAGCTGCAGCTTCAGCTACAGTAATGCAAACAAACTGTTATGTTTAGTGAATGTACAGCTCTTCCCTCCTAAGCCCATAAAATTTCTAACAGCAGAAACCACTTGTGATATAAATAATTCTAGGCCAGATTCTGTGAATGTGTTTTACTAAGAGCCCACAGGAACTTTCCTTCTTGGCTGATCTGCTTGGCCATGGCCCATGCCTGCTTCTTAACATCTGCTTCCTAACACACTGCCATACTCTAAAAATGAGAATAACTTTAATATCACCTTTTTCAACTGATTTGTGAAGGTGAATCAGTTCCCTCCAACTAAAATGTAATAAAACAAAACAAAACTGAAAGTAGAACTCCTTAGAAGAAAGTTTTCCTCAGCTGTAATGGTCACAAGTGGGCAAGGAGCCAGATTCCAAAACCAGTGCATTTTTAACTACTTCATAAAAAAGTGTAATGCACAAGATCATTGCCTTTTGAGCAACATGAGTAAAATCTTTACCAGCTTCTGTTTTCAGTGACTACCAGGCTACAGATTCTAATTGCAAGTCTTTTTGAAAGAAACTCATCTTTTCCCCGGAATGCAGCAACCAGTACAAGGATACAAAGAAGAAGGACCTCCGGACATCATCGAGATGGAGCTGTCGAAACTGAGTTATATCCATAGTGCAGGCAAAGTTGAAAACAGCAAGCTGGAAAAAGAGCAGAAGAAATCAATACTGAATATCTACTGATGGCCTTTGATAGAGTCACCATATTTTTAATGAAATGAGTGAGAAAGAAACCTACTTCCCTGTTATTATAGTGTTATAATGAGGACTGCAAACCTTTCCCATATTTTCATTATACTTTAATGAATTAATGAACCTGCCAGAAAGACTGTACAAGTGAGATGATCAAATGAACAGTGGAGCTTCTGCTGTTATCTACACTAAAATGAACTTCTATGCCTCAGACTTATCATCATAAATATTCCTCCTACACACACACACTTCCACTGCTCACATGAGCATGTAGATAAAGATGCACAGAACTAAAAGACTGCAATTATCCTCATTTGACTTATTTTGTGAATGAAAAATTCTAAAATATTCTCCATCTCCTTTAGTCAGTTCTCAGCACAATATCACTCAACCTGAAGAGAAATTATCTTCATGGAATTTAAGAGGCCAATGAACTACTTTTCACTTGCGAAAAGAAACAATTCGAGTAATAGGCTTTCAACACTGACAACATTTTAATTAAAAATAATCTCATATCATCAGAGAACTGAGCCAGATTCTCTAATACAAGATTTACTTTATAGCATATATTACTAGGCATTCTAGGGATGACTTTTTCTAACCTAAAATGTGAAGCAGGGGTAAGCATTATTGTTCCTTTCACTTGAAACCAAAAGTTTCAAGAGAATGTTAACGTACAGGGAATGACAACATAAACCAGTTACAGCACACCTGTGTTCTTTTCATTTGCATTTGATTAACAAAGTGTCCATGACTGTTTAATACTGCTTTAATAGAATTTTATTTTACAACAAAGAGAACACCAGACCAACACCAGACATGCAAGTATCACAGACGCCTTGTTACAAGATGCAAAAGATAGAGTGGGTTCTAGAGTGGAAGAGAAAGCACATCCCTCAGATGCTAGACACCTTCAGCTGCAAGCATGGGATCACCCTAAGAGTGTACATTTTTACATTCAGATTCCATCTCTATCAGTTAAGATGCTATAAAACACACTCACAGAAATTATTCTAATTAAATGTTGCACCGATAAAAAGCTATTCCTGTTTTTATTTCTGATATTCAGCCTTGAATTGGTAAAGTCTGCTCTCTCTCAAGTTTCAAGACTCTCTTCCTTGTAAGAGCACCACAAAACCACAGTATGTGTCAGGGTCACACTGGTGACTGCCTTGGCTTGGATTTCAATCCCCAAACTATTTCCTAATCTCCCTAATTATCATGAGCTACAAAAGGAAGGAAAGATGTGTATCAACACTTCTCTTCAAGTGACTCTGGCCACTCCCATGCCACCCAGGTTCTCAGTGATCTGCACCAAGCAGGACTCGTTTAGGAGAAGGTGGGGAGAGCTCTGTTGCACACCCACCTGGCTCCAAGGACCCAAACAAACTGTAACCAGCACGTGGATCTAACCGAAGCAATGGCATCCCCACAGTTTATTAAACCCTTGATCTAACCCAAGAGCTAAGTTATAGTATGAGCAGCATGGGCAATGTAATAAATTCTAAGGTGAAAGAAGCTGTGTTGATTACAAAACTCACTCTCCAGGCAAATCTGAGAAGGTGCTAGTTCCAGGCTAGTCTCCAGCTCCTTGTCTGTCTAAACAGAAATAAATCTCCATCCTTAAAAAAAGAGTAGGACAAAGTCGGACTAAGATCTCTAATATTTCATAAGTGTCTTTTCAGAATTCATTTCTTTTCAGCCTCTGACTCATAACTCTGCAATCAGAATAAAGAAAGTACAGTGACATTGTCCTTACTCTAAAGAGTTACTGTACCTTATGCTGAATTAGCACTACACTTGACGAACTTGTGCTTTGTAGCCTACAAAACACACCACTATGTCTGACTAAGTCAAACTGTCTTCCTGCATTCCTAGAAATGGCTCTGATGTACAGTATCTTCAATAACATAAATTACAAATCTTTCTTACAGGACCACATTCCTAGTTCATGAAACAGCTGATAATGCTTTCCCAAACTTAAAGAAATGCAAAATTTTGCTCTCTGAAAACCACTCAGAATACTTACTACATCCTTGGAAAAAAATAAAAAAAAAAGCTTTTTATTAACCTGATATATCTATCGAGAGCTGTTACCTTTGGTTTGAGTGAAAGACCATAGTGCTGCAGTGCTTCTTGCTCCATATTTATCCACACAAACATCAAACCAAATAGCATCAGTGGAAAGAGAGCTTCATATCTGAAGAATAATGTAATAATCATAGTAAGTGCAGTCACTAACAACTAAACATCAAATGCTGACATGTTTCTTTTCTTTTTCCTCCATACAAAGAATATACCAAGACCTTGTGGTATTCTCCCATGTTTCTCCCCACTGCTGAGTACCCACAGTTGGCTGGTTGAATTTTAAAGCCATACAGTAATTAAATGGCAAAACAATGAGAAACAGAGGTTGCTTCAGTTTTGTTATGTTTTGCATCCTTTTTCTCATTTGATGGCTGCCACAACATTAATGAGCGCCGTTTTTAATTCTAAGAAAACTGGAATAAAGTTAAAAATAAGCAGGAAAAAAAGAATCACATTTGACATTCATTTTCTGTAAAATGGAAAATTTTGTGCTTGAGAGCTACTTGGAACTGAGGGGTTACAGTCCAACTTAGACACCAACTAGAGATTGTGTCTCTAAGACCTATTTACACAAACTCATTCTGGTGGTCTCAGTTTATTTTGAAGGAGAGAGGCATCTGTATGATAAAAAGAGCATTATTTTTCACTGAAGTGAAATATACCACTATACACTGATCATTCACAACAGCAGTGTCAAGTCACACCCTTAACCATGGTTGCTAAGCTGTTCTAGCTACACCCCCAATCTCAGAGGAATACTTCTGGCTCCTAAAGCACTCAAATAACAAAGACTGAGTGCACTTACATAAGATATTAAAACCCCCAGACAACATCTAGGAGTAGATTGTAATTGGATAATATTTAGTTTCTCCTTGCCATCTACATCGCAGTTGAACTTCATAGTACCCCTCCATTTTTTTTTCAGGATAAAATTCTAATACTAACACTGACTGTGACAAGATTGCAGATGTTTTCCTTTTTATTGTTTTCCTCCTCAGACACGCACTTGTTTGTCTGAAAACAAGAAAATCATTGTAGTTAATCTCAGTATTGTTTCTGCTGAGCTCCCCACCAGCATAGCTACAAAGCAGTTTCAAACTGGAACAAAACATTTTGAATAGACATTTCTGTTTTAATTATCAGAATGACAAGCAGTTAGACATGAAGACAACAACAGCTGGGATGTCAGTACCAGAAGTACCTACAATCCTCATAATGGCCTACACTTGCCTACAAATTAAACACCTTCAACTGGTTGTATGTAACCATGCTCTTCAGCTGCTTCAATACTTCCACTTACCTAAACCTAGAATGGTGCTATAATTACCTGGACAATGTGCTGGGCTATCAGGACATGGTATAAGAGCGACCATGAGAGTGAAACACTGGATACTTTTGGCACCAAGTGCCTTGGGTTTTGTTTCCTTTTTTAAGAATTCTGCCCAAATTTTTTAGTCTATTTGGACATTGTAGGAAGACAGCAGAGAGCTATCAGCACTTATGTGGTCTGGTGCAGGGCTAAAATACAAAGGGGGAGATTGCCAGCCTCAGGGAGAACAATATTCATGCTTTATCCCACAGCCAGCACAGGTCAGGAAGGGTGAGTGTAAGAATGGGTGTGCAGTAACATTAGGAAAATCTTAATGGGCAAGTGGGAGGAAGGGGATGCAGAAGACAAAAAATAAAAGAGATGCTTCAACTAAAATGAGAGTTTCCACAGGAGGCAGCTATTGCAAAATGTCTGCTGCAAGATATTTAATTCCACTTAATTTTTCAGTGTAATTAAATCCAGAGGGTAAGTGGGAGGGGAGGTGGAAAGAATGGTTCTTATACTCCCCATTAATTATGCTCTTAGAAGCTACTGAGTCTGAAATAACAAAGGGTGGGCTGATATAGTGGTTTTTTTCATTTAAAACATCAGAGAAGTTGACTTTTATGCAAAGCCACTGCTTTGTCTAGTTGAAAGGAATGTCAACAAACTAGTGTTTATAATACAAGGAAGAATATTGAATGTTCCCTGAAATTTTATTTAGTAAACAAGAGACTACAGTTGCATGCAAAAGTTACACCTTTGACAGAAATGGTTAAGATGAAGCAGTTTCACACATAGCCCTGAATTTTCATAGGTAAAACCAATCCAAATAAAGTAAAAATGAAGTACCCTGTGCTGAGGAGCAGGTAGGTGGACATCAGGGACAGCAATATGCTGAACAGTCGCTGAAAGAGGAATGTGGGGCTCAGTAACAGCAACACTGGGGAAGAAACTGCAACAATAAGAAGAGATCCAGCAGTCACAACATGCAAAACATTTCATCCTCAGTAGCAAGGTAATATATATACATTTTATGTACAGAAATTCAATACAGGCCATATATGATCCTCTATTTTCAGAAGTTAATTTAGCTAAAGAAAATCCAGTTTGTAATCTTCACATTTATCAAAAGTAATTTTTGTTCAGTATCATTTTAATTGCCTGTCTTTCTACCTCACAGCCTTTATAATTTCTCATGTTAATAGGTCCTTAAGATGGTGCAGAAGCACCACCCAAAAAAACCTGTCAAACTTGACTGTTTAATACTTCTCTGAGAACCTCCTACCATGGCCCTGAGGACATCTGGCAGATCAAAGACTGCAGTGACAGCCACTGCTCCATTGAATTAGAGTCATACAACTGCTGGGGTTGGAAGGGACCTTAAAAATAATCTAGTTCCAAGCCCCCATGGGCAGAGACACCTTCCACTAGACCAGGTTTGCTCAGGGCTCCATCCAACCTGGCCTTCTATTCTTTGTAATTAGATTAGCAAATCTGCCACATTCTGAGGTGCAACTGAAAATACTGGTAGTACAGATAGAGAAACCACCAATTTACTAGCTTCTCTACTTGAAATTTTTAAAACAGGAGTATTTAAAGCCCTACAAGAGACGTAGATGTCATGATTCACACCTCTTGCCTTCAACTAATTCTCTAATGCAGATGTGAGGTCTTAGAGCTGTATGTGGCTCCTTAGTGCTGCCCATAGCTCAACTGCCCAAACAGCCCTTGTTAGCAGAGTCTGTGCTGTTCCCCCAAACAGACTCCTCTAGCTGGGAACTTCTGCAAGTGAGGACAGGGACCAACAGTTTGCAGGAGGTGAGGATAATTGGGAAGAGAGGAAATGGGCTACTGCAAAAGTGAGTAAAGAGGAAGAAAAACAGAGGAAAAGTGGCCAGTGCTTGAAGCAAGAACATGGAGAAGGAAAATCATTGCTGTGATTTAATCTTTAAACCTGATTTTTTTTTAAATATGAAAACTGTATGTTTATAAAGAAGTATGCTGATAAATAAAATTCATGTATTGCAGTATAGTACCCTCATATTATTGAATCATTCAAATACTGCATCAACAGTAAGTATTAATTAATAATTACTCTAAGGAACAGAAAGAAAACTATAATATAAGGAAAGTGCTCATTTGTGATTATCATCAGAGTATACATTAGTATTTACAGTAAACATTATCAGTGAAAGAGAGAAGATCCTTTGGGTCAGTATGTTTTATTTCCTGGCTTTCAGCCTTGGCCACTGCTAGAATTACAGAATAAGTGACTTCAAGGGTGCTCCAGAAGGCCTGACTCAAGGAAGAACTCCAGGGACTTCATTGCAAGTCAGAACAGCTGAAAGTAAATTCAGCATGGCAACTGGCCTCTGTGACTGACACTCAACACATCAGATGTGCACCACTCTGTGAGTGCAATCATAGATGAGAACTGATGAGTGGCTGGTAGGTGATAATTAGCCTTTCCCTTCCATCTCTGATGTGACACATCAGATATTAACCATAAAAAGACCTGCAGGTTTTCCACTGATGAAAATTTTAAGATATAATATAAATTTAGAAGTATCTGCTAATATAAAGATGGTTCTGAAGAACACAGGTAGTGGCTGGATTAACTCTATACCTCCTGGTTTTACCTCTATGTTTGTGGTTAATGTACACTTGTATGAATCATATGGTGTAATAGCTAAAGCCAGTTGGATGCAGGCTTGCAGGAATCCACCCATCATGAATTAATTTGTCTGGTTCTCCAAATACCACTCCTTCTTTAAAAAAAATAAAAATTTAAGTCTAAGTTAAAATTTAAACAAGGTAGGCTTCATATTAATCAGGATTAATAGCTGGGAAGGGGGCAAAAACTTGCTACAAAACTTCAGAAGTCTTATCATCATACTGACATGATGATAATATCAGTATTATTATGAATAAATACTGGTAACTGTGTTTCTGGTTCTATAAATACACAGAGAGATGCAAAATGAGAGTTCAGTAAGTAACAGTGGTATTCTTCCACAAGTAAGCAAAAAGATGAAGAGTTTGACCACCTGTAGTACCACCAACCTTGGGAAAGCTACAGTAGGCTTTGTTACCTTAATTCTTATGGTGCCGCATCTGTGGTACCCACTAGGAACAAGGCAGGTGACAGTTGTGGTTGTGTCAAGGCACTTATCTCCAAGAGGAGCATTGAGGACATGTTGGATGCCTTAGTGTTTTACCTGCTAAAACAATTTCAGCAAGTACACAAAGCTCCTACCTTGTATATCATACTCACTTAGAAAGATTACTGTCAGTCTGAAAGACTTTGCTAAAATACTTAATACTACTGTGGCAGCAATTAGGCTTTTTGGTACCTACAGTTTACTTCACTGTTAGCTTTATTTCTATCATCACCCACAGCAAAGAGAATTTCTAATATACTTTTTTCCTTGTAACTCTAGACCTCTCTGACTGCCCAAATCATCTCTTAGATTAAAAATGTTACTCTTTCCTCTTTACGCAGGAGAGAAATATAACCTTTACACTCAATTTCTGCTCCAGTAAGCAAAGCAGGACTACATTGATTTCATTGACTTTACAACTGCAAGAAATTCATCCACACAGAGATCCCCATTTAGCTTAGCAAGCTACAAAGGGTTAGGAAAGCATGATGGAAAGGAAAACACTCCAAAGAAAACTACATTACAAAGGGAGCATTTCTTATACACACACTGATCACAATCACTGGAATTAATCTTGAATTCATTTGCTCAAACAGAAGCAGGATTGCTGACAAGATCTGCTTGAGCTCAAACAATGTCACCATACAGAAACATACAAGACATATAGCAACTAGATAACAAGGGTCATAATTCTTTCATTAAGCTATGTTTAAATTTCTGATTTTGACTTCTAGTAAGGAGTTGTTATCAAACTTTGCATGGGATATGTTAAACTCTAAAATAAATCCCAAATTTCAGACCACTCAGGGATAAACTATGCTTAACATTTTCTAATGGAGCCCTACAGAAATTATTTTATAGCTGAAATATGAAAGGCATTGCTTTACTGTATTCCATAACCCCAGTGACAATTACATTTGCACTGTTTAATCATTGTAAGATTTTCACTGGAGTGGTGAAAAATCCATAGACTTCTAAGTTGCTTTTTTCTTTAATAATGAGGTTCTAAGAGGTATCAATCATACACTTGTATCATTATTTCACAGGTATTTTCCAAGGCAGCTCTCAAAACCACTTCATACTCCAAGGGTCTCTGCCATCAGCTGCAACTTCAAGTTTGCATTGAAGTACAGCAACAAGCTTTCCCATTTCCCTATGCTTAACTGAATTGCTTGCAGAACATCTCAGATCACCTTTATCTGGCTCCAAGTGAAACAGAAAGGGAATTTATGCCATTGTATCCCTAAAAGGGGTCTTATACTCTAAACAAAAGATACAGCTATTTGTAAATCAACAGTATTTGCATTTTATCACAAACCTACAAAGGAGTAATATTTTAGAAGACTAACACATTCCTCAAAAAGCTCACTTAGGAAAGCAAACACACAGATGAACTATTAGGAGTCAGATAAAGGAAAGTAAGATGGTAATGAAAAAGTGTCATCATATCCCACAGCCAGCCCCAGACTCCACAAACTGACAGCATAAAAGTTTGAGAGGGAAGATCTTCTCACCTAGAGTCATCCAGCTAACAATTTGATTCAATACAGGCAATCCCAGTTTGTTTTTAAGACTGTCATGGGTACTGCTCACAACATATGTCGAAAGTGCAATACTCAACATCTAAAAAGAAGAAATCATACAATGAAAAACAAAATTAATGTATGGCTCTCTTCCATCACATACTAAATATGTAAATATGCTTTAGAATTGCATAAAAGCACCTCTTCTGAATCACCATAAGAACAAGAAGTTTGATATGTAGTGTCAAGAATTTCTAACTCTCTATAATTTACAATTACTAGCTTTTTAAAACTTCCTTCTAGTTGTTTTTTTTTATTTGTATGCTTATTATTATTTATTTGTGCAGCATAAACAAATGCCATGGATCACTGATTTGACATGATATGCTCTTCATCAAGAGTAAGTACTTAAACACTCATGCAAACCACAGAAAACATACGCTCCCAGTTTTTAAAGGCCCACTTCTCCTCAAACAACAACCACCAGCAACAAGCAGAACCTCTGGCTTTGCTGCAGGATCAGGTACAGAGCGAAGTGGAAGGGTAGTTAAGGCAACAGCTTTGCATGGGCAAAACAGCTCCTGTAAGAGAAGCAGCAGCAGAACAAACGGGAGGTGGCTTTTAAGGGACGGAAAGAAGCGTTTTGTCCCTCTCCAATTAAATTGTCTGAGCCATCTCAAGCAGAACTTGGAGAAGCAGAGAAGCCGAAGAGGGTTTTTTTCCTTGGCTAATTCAAGAGACACCATTCAGTCATCAAGTAGGTGTAAAAAACCTTAGGAAAATTATCCCATGAGTCAGTTATTTTTGAAAGGTGACAATTATGCAGGAAAGTGCTTGAGCCAAGTTTTCAATTACTGCTATTTATTCACAACTCTGCAGTTGCACTAAAAGGCAAATTAAGCATGCACAGTACTTTGCAAACATATGCTTTAAAACTGCATTACAAGATGTAATGGCTGTTGTGGCTTTTTTAGTGCACAGCAATTACCCCGTGTTCACATCCATCATTTTTTGCCCTATGAATAGTTGCTATTTTCCTGCTAGATGCAGTGATACCTAGCGGTATCAGTCCAGAGGATACACTTAGCAGTCAGCATTCCTTTTTGGCCAGTTTCACAGGTGCTTATTATCTGCTGCTTCTATTTAATTTGAGGCAAGAACATGTACCTTGTATTTCTCTGGGACATCAGTAACTGAGGTCAAAACAGTAGGCATCCAAAGGCTCAGGGAATTGGACCTTTAGACCTCTGATGTTTATTTTGGATACTTTTGTTGTATTCAAGCCTTTCATATATCTTTTCAAGTTCTTTTAGTGTCACAAACTCTGGTAATCCCTCTGCTAATCTCCCTAGACACTGGTGAAGTCACTTTGCACTCTGCCTCATCTCCTGGAAAGTATCTTGTGCCTTGGAAGACTTGTGACCATCTGGGCACATTAGTAAACACAATGTAGAGCTGCCAGATCTACATCAGTGTCCACAGAAGGGCTCAGAATCTGCTTTTAAGAATCCATGTTCACAGTTTAAATAATGTTCAAACTACTCTCAGCTTTCATCAACATTTCCAGGGCTGCGGAACAGAGCTGAAGCAACTTGGAGATGCAAGCAGCTAAGAATCTGTCTTCTTTCATCCTTCACAACCTTCTCTGAAGTTCAGAAATTATTCTTGAACAGCTTAAGAGCAGGTCTCTGAGACACAGTCATCCGTAGGTCACAGCCAGAAAGGAGAAACTAAGGGTGACACTTGCAGTCCCAACACCGCCAGCAGCTCCGTCTGGGAGTTCTCCTGAGCATCTGACATGGCAACAAGCCATAAAGACAACGGTAGGAGAACCAGCACCATCAGATGGGCACAAGGCTGGTTGGAAACACACCCTTTCTGTACCCTGGTTCCACCAGTATGACAGATTTACTGTTTACTTCTCCTCTTGTTTAAAAGATGTGTAGATATTGCACGCACTTAAGGACGTGGTTTAGTGGTGATCCTGGCAGTGTTAGGTTTATGGTTGGACTCAATCTTACAGGTCTTTTCCAACCAAAATGATCCTATAATTCTAATTTAGAGGAGGAAGGTAATAAGCTGATCGCTCTGGACACGTATGATCTTCAAGCTTCTTAGGAATAATAACTTGGCCCAACATTATCCACCAATGGAAACAACACTGTTTTCAGTAGTGCAGCAAAAACTGGACATCACCCATGAAACTGGTGGCAGAGAGAAGCTGGTGCTTCCTTCAGCAAAAAAAATTAAGTTGTACAGTAAGCACTGCAGTAGTCTAGCTATTTGCATCATTCCTGAAGCCTTAGTGACCTCTGAGTGACTACAGAATCAAAGATTTGTTCAGGTTGGCTTAGGTTTAAAGCAGTGAGCCCAACCACTAACACAGCACTGCCAAGTCTATTGCTAAACCATGTCTCCAAGTGCCACATCTACATGTCTCTTAAGTACCTCCAGAGGTGGTGACTCCACCCTCAGACAGCCTGTTCCAAGGCCTGACAACCCTTTCTGTGCACAAATGTTTCCTAATACCCAATCTAAACCTTCCCTGGTGCAATTTGAGGCCATTTCCTCTTGTCCTATTACCTGTTACTTGGGAGAAGAGACCAACACCAACCTCACTAGAGGACAGAAGCAGAATTAACCAAAAGGCAATTCCTTGCCATAGCAAACAAAATTCAGTAAAAGAATGCTATTCCCTCTTTAGTGATCTCAAGAGAAAGCCTGAGAATCTCCTGGCAATTTTCAAAAACTATGAGGGTGTAACTACTATCTTCCGCCTTGAGTAGTGACATATATCAAAATTTCAAAATGAGGTCTAAACATAACTGAAGCTTTCGTAATGAAAATGTAAATGTACCTTTATGAAGTTACTCAAGCTTGCATTTTTACTTTAAAAAATGTCTTTATTTACACACTTTTACTGAAAAATCTTTTTGATCATGCTGTTTGGTTGTCTAGGACTTTTTTGTTACTTTAAGGATAATACCTGTGTTGGAAATATACAGTGTGTATCCACAAAAACAGTGAATAAATGAGCAGCCTGTAAATGGCCTCTTAGTTCCACACAGGTGTTTGCTAAGGTGCACACTCTGTAAAGGCATTTAAAGCACTCATTACTCTTTCCCCTCCTCCTTTCAAACAATTTGAGCTCCATACCTAAATCACTGATATAATGAATGCATTGCTTAGCTCAGTAAGAAACTCCAGCACACACAAAGTCATAACTAATAAAGCTGGTCCTGAAATAAAACCATTATCTTGTAGTAAGTAGAAAAGAAAAAAAAAAGAGGACAGCAGACATGTAAGGCATTATTAGAATGTTAAAGCTCTATAGAACTTAATTAGCACCTACTATGAAAAAACCCTACTTGTTTCAAGAAGCTATAAAGAAAAAAATCTTATCTTTCATCTGAAGATTTAACCAACAGACAACCAGCTAAGTATCAGTCTCACATTGTTATTCTACAGCCAAAATCTGGAACTGGTTCAGCCCCCTGAACCAGCAAGCCTGTCATCAGTGTGCACATGTAACTACAGCAAAGGTCATTGGAAGTAATGTACACAGACCAAAGGCAGGACAAACTCTCAAACTCTCCAAGCACAGCATCAAAATATGTATGCACATCTATATATCTATCAATATAAATATACACAGGATGGGCTTTTGGGAACACAGCATGATGATATTTATATATGTTCACATGGTCCTCTTGAAATAGTCCAGGGGAAAACTCTTAGAAACAATTATTTTCTTCTTGAAAATTGGGGCATTTGTGTGAACGTGTTCTTAGAAAGTAAGTAAAAATTTGCATGTAAAAACCCTTTAACATTGAGATTTACTGAAAAGTAGCAACTGACCTGATAAAAATATACTTTCAGATCTTCATTATTTCTGTACTTATTTTCACTTCTCCAAAGAGATGCCAGTGAGAAGCAAGAGATCAAGAGGGTCAGCATACCAGCTGCTATTCTGCAAAAACAAAAAAAAGAATAGAATCTCAAGAAATATAACCAAAAGTCTTTCTTTTGCTGCTGTAATGCTGTCTTGCTGCATTTTACATCCCTCACCAGATTCAACCCCAGGAGAGCTTTAGCTTTCCTAACATATCCTGCATATTCAGACAGTGTCTCTAGGTTCCTCCTGGATCATCTGACCCTGCTTTCACCTCCTGTATGCTTCCTTTTTATGATTATGCTGAGTCAGGAGCTCCCTGTTACTACCATGCAAGTTTTATTAATGTACTGAGAAGCCTTGACCTGGCATATAGTGCCACTGCTCAAGAACAGATGCATCTATTTCTCATTGGCAGTGTGATTGCTCCCTCCTGTATCTTCTCTCCCAGCATCAACTTATCTTCAACATCCAGAAGGGTCACATACACATCTATTTTCAATTGTTGCTTCAAGTGTTTTCAGCTTCAAAACTCCATTGAAAAGATTCAAACAAGCACAAAATGTTTCAGGAGTACAATATTTCATTAGAAGAATGAATAGAAAGCCTGGGTAAGGTGAATATAAAGAAGTGTCAAGCAGGAAGATCTGAAGGTAATTTAATTCCATTCTGATTTCTAAGCTGTGCACAAATGTTCTAAAGAATTGAAAAATCTCAGTTGGGACCAGCAGAAATACATACATGTGTATATACAGCTGAGAGCTGTAAAACAGCCAAAGCAAATCTGTCCTGAATATTTCTAATGAGCCCAAGGATCGAGACTAGGAAAGGTTTTCAACAGATGGATTTAAAACACAGTGAAAAAAGTTGTGGCAGAATGTCAATAATCTCGGAAATACCTGGGCTCATAATTCTACCTACAATCGTATATTACTGCACCCTGGCTCTGGTGGGACACGGTATCTTCTGCAGACAGCAGAAGCTATTGCAGTCTGGGGTCAATTCAAGTCTCTATCTGCAGTAAGGACAATGACACCACAAGCCTAACCCTCCAGGCCAACCACCTGGATTGCATCCACAAATGAGAGAATGCTTGTATGATCCAAGAGTAGCTCACAACAGGAGAGGGAGACATGACAAGGATGCACTAGAAAAAAATGCAAATCAACAACTGCAGAAAATCAGTCAAGCAACAGCAGAAAGGAAAACTCAGAACAGAGAAGCAGAAGTGGAAAACAAAGGGACAAAGGAGACATTGAGGAAGAAGAGAGCTCTGCCTATCCTGTTTGTTCTATTTCCCTGAATATCTCATTAAGTAGAGTGCTATTCAAAGCCAGATTATTCAAAATTAGATGGACAAATTCAGAAAGATGCTGTCAAAAGTAAATTGCTTTTGACTAAATGTTCTTATTCACATATGTCAGTGCTATTTACCATATTTGCACCCAGTGAAGCTCCTCCTTTAAGGATGACCTTTATTTTAATGTAAAATGTGTAAATTTCTGTATTGCGAGAAATGTTCCCTTGACAAGAAATTACACAATAACACAAAGACCAAAGGGATGTGGCCAAAGAATTCAAAGACTATTCTCATTCACATTAATGAATAACGGAGGTCTCTATAATAATGTTATTTAAATTCTGAATTTCAACTCTTGTCTCACTCAGCTTTCAATAATACAATTCTTCACACATCTTAAAAGACAGACTGAATTTTGAATACAAAAGAGGGAAATAAAAAGTTTAAAGACCAAAATGAGATTCTTACACCAGAGGAATGTTTGGTTCTCTTCCTACAACAGGCATTAATGGAAATAATGCCAGGAGCACACACAGAAGACTCCAGATCAACGCTCTTGTCTAAAAGGCAAAAAATGGGATTTTTTAGAGGTCATGTGGACAGACAATGGTCTAATCATCAAGAAATATTTCAGTGAAATACTAATGGCTACTTGCATCTCCCATGAAAAAAAATGCCTCATCTTTCAAGAGTAAAATTAACTAAAAAAGTGGCATGGGGTCATCGGTATTACAGCATTTCAATTTCATACAGAAAAGAATCTCAGTTACACAGCTGTCAAAATCCCATCAAAGACAATGATAATTAAAGCTAAGTTTACACTTGTAAGCACTTTCTCAAAGTGTGGCCTTCACACACTTTGCAGGGGGCAGAAATCTAATGAATGACCTTACAGAAGAAAGACATAAAACTAATGTCCTCGGAAGGATGCAACAGCTAACTAATCAGCATTGAAGGAGAATACTCTGAGAATATGGTAACATTTTCCAGTCTTTGAATCTGTGTGCCATTTAATTTAACCACCATAATCACCAGATAGTTCTCAAAACTCTTTGCTAGGAAGAAAAAAACCCAAACCATATTGCAGGTATTTTCCTTAAATAAAAACATTAAGAGCTCTATCATTTAAAGTTTTCAAACTTAAGTCAAACTTAAGTCAAATTCTTGAAAGGAAATTTAAGTGCTGCAAAACATCTTTTGTGAATACCCAGCTTTAAGACAAGTTACTTGAATACTCAATTATAACAAAAAATTGTAAGTAAACAAATACAAGCCTCCATCTTGACAGTTCTTGCAGAGCAAGACTTAGCAATTTAACTCCTTTCATTTACCCCGGAACCCTAGGTTTTAGGTATTCCATGAAATAAGACATGTTTGAATAGACTAATGGAAGAAATGAAATTAAATTAAATTTCTTAAAATTGTGCCAGTTCACATCCATATCTGTGAAAATGGAGGGTTTATTCCCTGGGAAAAACAGTACAGAAAGCTGCCCCTGAGGAACAATGTGTGCCAGCTGATTGCAGACAATGATGAATTGACAAGCGTTTTTCAGTTATCCTCAATTTTTTTCTTTTTTAATAAATGATCATATTACTTAAATAGTGACCAATTGCACACGTCAACACTATTGTCACTGTGACAGTTTGGTAAATGCTGTGCATTTCATATGATTAAGTCAAGCATTTTTTAGTTATTAACGACAGAAAACTGATAGCTTATTCATAGCTACCCCAAAATTCCTAAGCAGTCTTATTACTTGTGTTGTATTACAGATCTACCCAGATCATATTAAATTTCCTTTCTTTGCTACATGTTGCTCACGACAGAGATGAGAATAAGAGCATAAACTGAACAAGAATCTACAGCAGTATTCCAAATAGACCAGTTCCAACATCGTAAGACGAAATCCAGCTGTTGATTTAAAATGCTCTGCTTCAGCACAGCAATACAGTACCTTTGCTTGAACCCACAGCTGTGTGATCACAGGCCAGCCAGCAAAGACAAGAAGCCCAACAGAAAGTGCAGAGCGGTAGAAAAAGCTGAAGACCTGATTAAAAAAAAAAAGAAGAAAAAAAATCCAACAGAAGACTGAAAATCAAAGACATTTATTTCCCAAAGAGTTAGAATGCTAGCAATGAGATACCCTGTGGATACATATGGATAAAATACTTACTAGTATTTCAATTCCCAGTATAGAAACCAAGAGGAATCCTATAGACTGACCAACAGGAAGTGACAGGACATTTGTGGCAAGGTCTTGAATAACAGGAATTCTGTTAAAAATGATGGAACAATATAATACCTATTTTTTTAAAAAACAGAAATAACATTAAAATCCTATGTGTTGCCCTTTGAAGGGTGAGGAAGGGGTCAGAGCACAAAAGAAGTTACAGGTATTGTTGCTCCTGCCTGTGTTTAGAAACAGAGTGGGTGATGGCCAGAGGATCCTTCTGTATAGCTGTACATGATATAAAATCTGCAATAAAACCCTCCTGCTCTTTTCCTCCCATTTCTGGCACATCTTCACCAGTATTTGGACAAGCTTCAGATTATTCTCTATCCAAATTGACTCTGAGTTTATGAATATTTTTGGTTATGTTGTGCTTAATGTCTGTCACAACTGATGAAACATTCAGAAGGTTTAGAGAGAGAAAAAATTCCCTGTTAGCTTTTCCTGTGTTTTATGAGACAGCTCATTATCTAACTGCAGTTGGCCTCATTTTCTCTGAATAATACTGAGTTGGTATCTGCAAATTGCCAGTAGATCAGGACAGTAATAGGAATCAGAAGGTAACAAGTGTTTTTGGGTTTGGAGTAAAACAAGACCCAAACAAGACAAACTTGTTTCAATATGGGAGCACGTTCCTCAACATGACTAGCACAAGTTCTCCAACAGCAGCTGGTGTTCAGCATGCTCGACACTTTGCAGGATCAGACTATTTCAAAATTACTGAAGAAAAGGAACAACCTGTTCCATTTTACAAAAGAACTCAGCTGCTGCAGGTATTTGTCCAAGATTTTAGCACTCTTTTACTAGAGTTACAAAAGTACTAGAAACATTTTGTCTTGGAAATACTTCAATTTATTTTTGCTAATAAGAAGAAGTATCTTCTAGAACTGGCAGTTGTATCAGTCAGTTTGGAAATCACTTGATATGTCAACTGAAATATAAACCAGAGTCCTTTGGAATGTCTCAGGAAACATTTAATGAAGTTTAATAGAATTGTATCTAACTTTTTCTCCCAAATTTATGGGAAAAAAACCACCTCTCAACAAAAAGGAAGTCCAGACCTGGTATTGTAAAACAGTAGTCACAAATTGCATTCCATACTTACTCTCTCACAACTGCATACCATACTGGTACTGGCAAGAGACAGTATATATAGTATGTCCAAGGACATGTTTGAATCAACAGGAAAAAACCTATTATCATTCCAGCAAAGGCAAAACTGTAGAAGAGAACAGT
Organism: Acropternis orthonyx; assembly: GCA_035583155.1. Classification (NCBI taxonomy): domain Eukaryota; kingdom Metazoa; phylum Chordata; class Aves; order Passeriformes; family Rhinocryptidae; genus Acropternis; species Acropternis orthonyx. Next base: position 69,545,100 of record JAWWEU010000081.1, on the reverse strand, counting down.
AGATTTCTGAAAAACAAATGGTTGGACAAACATTCTTGAAACAGCAATAGAATATTTTAAACTACACGCTGTTTTCCATTTGTTAGTTACACAGTAAAACAAATGCTATGTTAACACAGCCACACAAGCTGCCGTGTGTCTCTGAACACAACTCTGGACAAAGCTGTCAGCCAGATTAAAAAAACAACCATGAGTAGCATTTGAATATCTAATCATAAATATGTCTCTTCATAAGATCCTGCAGTAAAATCTGCACAGCTAAGGCACACCTGTACAATCTGGAAGCCAAATATATGCAATGGTATTTATGTTCAATGGATACCTGAAAACCATCTGCAGTCAGAGATGCTAAGGGTCTTGGAAAAAAGAATTCTCAAGTTTAGATTCTAAAAACAGACCTGGAGTACAATCTTTTGAGTTCAAGTTCATAACGTTATGGTCAAAGCATTTAATGAAAATTCCATCAGGAGATTTCCTTTTCTTACTTGAGATATTTATAAAAGAACTAATTAAACTAAAATAGAAAGCATTAACTCCTATTGGAAAAAAACACAACTATTCAGGATCTGGGAACAGCTACTGAAGGAGGCTTGTGACCAATCTTCTACAGGAGAAACTGCCTTACTCAAAGAACTCACAATTTCAAAGTACAACAGAGGACTAGCATTGCACGGCACTAAGAGGTAGCAAAGTAACAACTGTTACTTAATCATAAGCTAAAACTCCTGCTTTGGGTTTTTCTTAAAAAAAATAAATTAGATGTGGGATTAGAACATTATGTACTCAAAGAAACATGTTTTCAGATTGAGACCACTGTAAGGAGGAACATCAAAGAGAGAAAAGAAATTGTTAAAATGGGTTATCTAAGATAGGCAGGTCAGTCCCCAATCATCAGATAGCAGCAATCTCGTTTGTGCAAAGAGGAGCATTAAACAGCCACTCTGCATCTGCCTTTTATCTGGTCATTGAACTACTTCCTTATTCAGGGACATTCAGATCTCAGAAGAATTACTGGTAAGGGAAGATTAGGTACAAGTTTGAAATAAACAATTTTATCTGTATGTGATGCAACTTGACATAGCAAAGGCAGCTTTAGAGACTGAGCAGTCTTAGTGTACGGTGTAGGTAATGACAAAGACACTTTCTTCTACATAAATGCTAGTTTATTTGAAGAGTTATGCAGATACATCACTGAGTTATATATGCTGAAAATAAAAATCAATTAGCAGCTCACATAGATGGATTAACATCTTTTCGGACTCCCCCTCCCCGTAACTGACATACAACTGCCTTGATCTAAACTGATGATCAAATGCAAGTTCTAAATGACTCTTAAAATAGAATTTCTAACATATGCCGTTAAACTAAGAAAAGATACGTCACATGGAAAGCTGACAGTGCAATTTTGCTTTATTAATTTTAAATTTTACATTTGCTGACATATAGACAGAATGAATATGTGCATATGATACACACACAATAAAATTTATCATTGAATGAGTAAACACATACGACCAACATTTTATTCCTTATAGTGATATAAATATTATACAGCCCAATACAGCCAGTCATGCATTGAAAATGAAAACCAGATTTGCATTTTATGTGGATGTTTGGAACAGATTAAAAGGTTATGCTTTTTGCTCAGCAAAACAGCACACTACACCAAAAGAAAAGTTTTTTTCATATGCAGCATAAGAAGCCAAAAACTTTTAAAGATGATATATCCAGGATATGCAGTTTCATTACTCAGAGACTCCTTGATTTTATAAGGTTGCGCTTTGCAGGAGACTATTTGTCAATGGTAAATTAGTTCCTCAGCAAAATTCTTTAAGTAGCTCCAACATTAGCTATAAACCAAATAACTTCCATATATGAAGCATTAGCCTCACACAGTGATTCTTTAAATATTTAGGAACACTAAAAAAAGGTTTCTACAGAAAACCAAGGAAAGAGAAATTCTATAGACAAAGAACTAAGAAACCTATTTTTTTTCTGCCAATGTTACTAACTTAAATTAAAATGTGCCTTCAACAAGTAAAATAAATATACCAAATGAAAGTCTATGTAAAACTAAAAATGTAAAATTTTCCTTAATGTAATTATTAATATGCCTGATAGTCTATTTATTGTAATTATTTTGTTCATATCTAACATAACATGCATCTTGGACTATTTCATCTCAGTTACTTGATGAAAGAAAACCTAAACCATGCACTTATCAATATTTTCTATTTTAATTTTGTTTGATCATTTTCATTAAAAGCCAAGACTATCTCATTTCAGCCAGCAGTAGAAACCTCAAGACAGCATGATAGGAATTTTCTCAGAGTAATGTGTTGAAGGTAGTAAAGATGGTGAGTGCTCGTTCTCATTTACATTACCGAATGAAAAAATTCCTTTTATTCTGAAACAAATTCTTGGAGTTTGGGAGAATTTCCCCTCCCCACCTGAAGGTTTTAATCCTTCTCTAGTGAAATGGCAGCTTTTTGCCTGTTCACCTTTTTGAGGTATCCTTTCTCCCTGATTCATGAAAGAGTGAAAGTAAATTAACTTCCTCATATTTTCTACTTTGTGAAAAATCAAACCATAATAATCTTGTCAAAAAGAGCTTTCTTCATCTTTGATGTCTTCTGCTGCACCCTTGCAAATCACAAAGAGCAAGAAGCATGCTGCTCTGTGAAACCACAGCTCATGTTCTATTAAAACAGGTTATACATTTTTAAAATGCCATGATTGGACTGGAACAGCTTCTGAAAACTGATTTAAAATTGTCAAAGAGGACAGAAATAACCGTAATTTACATGCTAACTTTTTTTTTTCCTTACACTAAAGAACTAAAATCAAACTGGAAGCCTGTATTCTTCCAAACAAGTATTATTGCAACAGAGTGCTGACTTTACTACAGTTAATGCTGAAAACTGGCTTCTGGTTAAAGACAGACTCTTTATCAGTTTTAAAAGACTATGTTTGCTTACACTTGTATTGACATCCATGCACAGCTGTAGGAAGAAAGAAACTGAGGAAGCACAGAATTGCATACTCAGACTTGCATGGCTTCAAGTCCTGATCCTAATAAATGGAGGGAACAGTAACACTACACAGAATTACAGCATCTAGAAAACTCAACAGTTTGCCAGTTTCCACATGAAGTCAAAGGAGGTATACGATGTGCAGTTTGTCCTACACAGTCACTGAGTACACATATAATGCCAAAAACTGATAGAAAAAAACAATTGCATGCTTCCAACCTACCTTATTATTAGTTGGGACAGTCTTGGTCAAATTGGTATGGGTCTTGATAATCACCAAAATCACGTAAGTCATCCAGCCCACAAAACCCATTGAAATACTTAGACCCAGGAATAATCTGTCATAAGTATGGTAATAAGACAAGCCTTCCAAGGCAAGGTTAATCAGGGTTTTGCACAGGGATACCTGGAGGGGGAAAAAAACATATAAGCAACACTTTAAAACCGTGTAATCTCTCCATTCCAAAATGACCTAACTGGCAGCAACTGGAACTCAAGCAACTCCAGCACTCTTGGCACTCATGTCCTCTCCATGCTCAGGTAGTGTTTTGGCCAGCACCAAGTGCTGGAGTATACACTGCTTTGGTCTCCTGTTGGACATAAAATCAACCATCTCCTGGCTCCTTCATCACCCTTCCTGGCCATGACATTGTAAAAGCTACACAAACAGCACACCTTGAATACCACCTACTACCAAGAATGTAATTTGATTTTCCCATAATCATTTGACTATATATATTCCAGAACAAGTTACTCCCTTAAAAAACAGTCATGTGTTTCTGAAGGCACATTTATGTAGGAGAAGGATTATGGATGCAGCTAAAACATGGTCACGCTCCATAGCCTGAAATACCCCCTTCCTGGGGTTTGATGTCCTCCACTTCAATAGTATGTGATCCCTTAAGCACCAGAGGTGAATTCAGAGACTAAACTGAAGTTCCAGCTTCATTCACAAAGCCAGTTGCTTGGGGCTCTCAGGACATAAATCATTTGGACACCAGAAGGGTTGTATTCAGTCTAATCACAGGTCCCATTACTCAGTACCTCCAGTGGGGAGATAGCATGATAAAGACTGTGTGTTTTCCCACCATGAGTGTCATTCAGGTGTGCTGACCCCTCTGATTTACCCAAAAATGGGAAGCACATCTGTGTGATTTGTGGTCACAGAGGATTCTCTAGTGATTAAAAGATCTGTAAGAAGAGTATAATAAGAAGTTGAACATACATGATGATGTTCCTTTATATGTGCAGGTATCCAGTTGGAACTAAACAACAATAACCAGAAAAAGGTACGACAACTACCAAGTCTGTCAATGGGAAAACTCATCCCAAATTACACCATTTTAGAGGATACAATTATGAATGCATATTTGCAATGCAAAGAGCTGCATAGTTGAAGCAAAGAATCATCCACATCCCAGCATCTGAAAATGCACCAACCTTTCTGCACTGTGGTGCAGGATGCTGGGGATAACCAGGGCACAGGCACAAGCCTCATGTGTTACTCATCAAGAGTGAACCTGAACACCTGGGGCACTCAAGTGAACAAGGGGTAAAACTTATATATAACCAACGACACAAAATCGCAGGTTCTACTCCTGAAACGTACAAAATGTCTCCTATAAGTATATGTGACAGCCAAGTAGTAGCATTAGGAAACCAAAGAGAAAACCTGCTTCCACAGCAAAATAGATCCATTTATTTAAACTGAACTGTTTCCAATTTACAGCAAAGTAAATAAAAAGGCATAGGGGATAAAATAGATTTAGCTGTCCTATGCATAAAATAGTAATTTATTACTCTGAGAATCATATTAGGAAAAAAGAACTGAACCCTAACACATAATGGAATTATTCTTCCATATATCTGGCAGGTTAAATGCAATTCTATTTATTCAATTTTTTCACATACTTTTTAACGCAGAAGTTAATGACCAAACTAAACCTGTTAAAATGAAAGACTTCTTGGTATCATTTAGCTCTACAAATTATTTCTGTGAACATCAGAATACAAGCACTGGTGAACTGCACCCATCAAGTACCCTGCCACACAGTGACTGGTAGGAAATGCTTAGGAAACTAATGCTAGAACTGGGAAGCGTGATTTCATGTATGGCTCCCAGTCTGACAAAGTGAAATGTGAAATTAAAACCAAGAACAGCTGGTTCAGGTAAAAGAACAAACAAACGAACAAGCAGGATCTATGATGGAGCAAAATATCACACTTTTTGGCATGCAACTAGCAGTCTAAGAAGTGTGAACATGAATTACATTCCTCAGTTTCTCTCTCAATTTACCCTTTTATAGAGAGGAAAAAACCCCACACACTGTGTGTCAGTATACTATGGAATGGTAACAAACAGTTTAAGAAGTATGAGAAAAAAAACACAGTAAGTCAGTATTATTCATTAGAACTGGTATCAAAATGCAAAATTTTTGAGATTTACAGTGGAATTTTATTTGTGTTAATGAGATGCACATCATAAGAAAGGAGAAAAGTTTTATTTCTCAGTTCATTTCAATTTAAATAGATCTAAATATTTACATATAACAAAAACAGACTTACCGCTTCATTGTACTTCCGCTGTTGAATATATAGCCTTATATTCTTTAAAAAGTTTATCTGTTCAGAATCAGAAAGTGGTCTGTACAACAATATAAAGAGATATTAACATTTCGACCTTTCATGAGCAGAAAAAAATAACTTTGCAATAAAAAAAAATTACTCTGGAATGAAACATAAGCAAAATATTCTGAACATCATTAGAGGCAATTAGGTACAGCAGTTTTCCTTCATGCCTTCCCAAGTCACTGTGGCACAGCACCATCTTCCCAGCATCCCTGGCAGATGATGACCCAGTTGCACACCTCCCTCACATTCCTCCTTCACACACCTCGTACACAACCACCAACTTCATGTTTCAGGCTGTGCCAAGTCAGGACCAGCCCTGGTCACTCTCACTATTAAATCAATTGCCGTCTCCCGTGTGGTCATATGGCTGAACCACAGAGGCAGATCCTGATCTTACACATGGAAATGCTCATCCCTGCAGCTCCCAAACACCTGTGAGCCACTTTTGCCTATCACCCAGCAGCAGTTGATACATCATCAATGATACATACATACCAGTTTTTGAACTGTGAAATATATTACAAGTATTCTGTGCCTGAACAATCTGAATTTTTATTACTAATAACATCCTGGTATATTTTGATGCTCTTTCCTGACGTTTAGAGCAAAGCAATATTGTGGGGGAACCTCCCAAAACACTAGATTATAGAAACAACAACAAATCTTACTTTTGAGAGGAGTAAATAACTGTATTAAAAAAAGTTTGTCTCTTTTCAATTTAGAAAGCAATTGAAGGATGGTATCTATAAGCAAGCAGGAAGAAAGAGGTCCCATGGAAAAGGAAGAAGGGAGGAAAAGATGATAGCAAGGTGATGGCAGGAGTTTGATCAGCTTAACTTTGGGGGGAGAACAGAGGATTTTAGAAATCAGAAAAATAGGAAAGTGAATGTTGGTTGTTTCTGCACCTTCATGACAAGTCCCTCTGGAAGCCACCATTACAGGTCCACAGGCTGAGGGCCACAGTTAGAACATATTCTTGAAGCAGGCAAACCAGACTCAAACACTGCCTCAAGGAAATCTGTGGCTCCCCAAATTTTGCCAAGTTGTTTGGTAGGGGAAAGGAACCAAAACATCAAACCCAGGTAGGAGTTTTCACCATGTGTGGAGACTAATAAGAGGGGAAAAAAAAAAAAAAAAAAGACATCCTAGCTTTTAGGTAATAAGGATTAAAAAGAAATCTGGAATAAATATTCAGGAGCTTTATTTAGGAGTTAAATATATCCAAGCTGGTCCTATGTTCCCTGTCTAATTTTTATTGTTTTACACATATTATTTTCTGTGAATTTTATCCTGCTCATATTTGATGCAAATTTCTTATAAGCTAAAATTGTATTTTACTTTCTGTCTTTAGTCATTTAGGTATAACCCCCTTATTATCTTTTTATTCTCAATGAATCATTATATTATTAATGAACAATAGTCTTCACTTATTCCTTCTTAAGAGGACAGCACCTGGGATCTCTGTACTTGGATGGTGTAGCAAAATAAACTCAGTTTTTAAACAGTAAAGTTTCAAGTAAGTCAAACACAGAAAGCAATTATTTTGTCAAATGGGGTTACCATTAACAGGTGCATTGTTAATTTTCAATAGCTAACATCATACCACACATTTTACCTTACTTCCATATATATGCTTCTCAAGAGGCTGAATTTACAATTGTCTAACAATTGTTTTTGCAAAATTTATGAATTTCACCAGAAACTAAGGACTATTCTTACATAACTATGAAAATGCAAGGGTTGATCATTATCTTAAGATAATTTTTTCTCTGTATTAAGCAAAAATGCAATGAAGTGATTAGAGAATTTTTGTATCTCACACCAGCCTACAAAGAAGAGTTAGCAAATATGCTGATTATCCCTCAATTAAAGAATCAATATAGCTCACCATAAGCAGTTTATCACTCATTGAGGACACACTGATTTGCTTCCTGAAGCTGACAAAGTAGATGAGAGATTTAAAAGAAGCCCCTTGCTATATGTAGCAGAAAACATAAAGAGACAAAGATGAGACATGAACAGAAGTGGAAAGTTGCCTGTGGAAAAAAGCCATGGACTTTAGAAACGGTGATTCTATAAAATCCACAAGACACCAAAAAAAACCCAAAAAAAACCACAAGGAAAATTTAAATATGAGAAGTTAAAGCTTCAACTATTCTTGGCACCACTTAATTTTAACTTACACTATTTGAAAGGTTTCCAGTAGAATAAAGATAATGTTAGAAAAGAATAAACTGATCAGAGTTACTTCTCCATGTTTTAGTATGCAATGTCCCAGAGGCACCAGTAGTACACTAATGTATTCTCAAGGTCACTTAATGCACACATCCGTGTAATTAGTATTAATAGTAATGAAGTGAATTTACTGATCACTATTAGAAGGATTCTGAACTCTAGAAGGAAAACTAAGGTATGTGTGTATACACTCTATCCAGTTACACAGCATCAAAATCCAATTCTACCAAATTCAACATGAATAGACTTGACTAGTAAAAATCTTTTTCCATAACACAAAAATACGTGTCCTATTAACAGACACACATAATGAGAATTCAGTCAGTAGACTCAGCTCTATCCTGCTATTCTTTTCTTGAAAGTATTACAAAACACATACACTGTGAAGTGTAGTACTCAGGTTTAACTTAAAAGAAAACCCAAGAACTCCAGGGTCACGTATGCTATAAACACATGCATTCAAAATATCATTGGGATTCTAAAGACTTAAGAGTATATTTTTCACAGGAAATGGTGGTTGTTCTAGAAGAGTAATTTTATTTTTCATTATGGCTATCAGAGATTAATTTTAATTCCTGACAGAAATCACAGCTTCATCCATGAATAAACATAATTAATTATGAAACCAAATGATTGGCTTAATCACGCAAGCGCTTGTAAACTCTCCCCTCTGAGATGTTAGCTACCCTTGTCATAGGTATACCTGACAAAATTAATCTTTCCAACACATCGTTCACGCTTCATAAAAGCTAAGCTATTTGACAGCACTTCTCAACAAGACTCTGATAAAGTACATTCACCACAGCAATGTCAAGGGGATCTCTCTTTGGCCAACGAGTCTTGTTTATCATCACACTGCAGAAATTACCATCCCCAATGGCATAGGTAGCATGCTATGGTCAAACCAGTAAATAAAAGATCTCAGAACAGAGGGAGATGTCTTGCAAATACATCTGTACCCACTGCTGTTGGTTTGTTAATTTTATTATGCCTGGTTATTTGGGTAATGATTTATAGTCATTTTATTGCACAGTACATTTTCCAGAATTGTGCTGTAAAGAGTAACCCCTTTAGGATCTGTAATAGTTTAACACTTAAAATGCTAAAGATTATAATTAAAGTCAATGAATCATCCTGGACCCGCAGATGAAATCTACAAAGATAAAGATTGAGATATTTGTCTAATTCACTGTCAGATGAAAACAAATTTATTTCAGCTGTTTCACTACACACACACACACAAACTCCATGTAGCTGACTATGTCAGCTCATGCACATCTAGACCTTTCTATCATTGCCTTCTCACTCTTCCCCATCAGAAAAAAGAAAATCCTGTGCATCCTACAATGCTTTAGAAGTGGTAAGATTTGCAGAAGACATAGTGATCACATTTCTATGATCCACATCCAGTAGCAGATCAGAAGTAGCTGCTCACCAGATTCCAGTCTTCTAACTCTTCATATTGGCTGTCTGGGGAATGGGGAAGAAAGGACCAACTCCTGCTGATACACAACCGAAAAAGCTAAAAGGTATGGATATATGTCACTTGAACCTTGTGATAGCCCCACGACAGAGCAAGGCCTTTTGAATAAAGTGTGCTAGAAATTTGTATGGGTTGCTTTCTTCTGAACACCACAAAAATCAGACCTTCTCACTTGCTTTGCTACGAAATTTCTAACTCCAAAACTGTTCACAGTAAAAGAACCACCAGACTGCCACTGCCCAAACAACTCCAGCAACCTCTTCTGCCAAAGGGCTGAGTAATTACATGTTCTTGCACTCTTCTCCAGAAAGAAGGGCCCTGGTACCTTAGTAACTTGCAACCTGAAATAAATTGCCCAGGTTAATGTCACCCGTTTCCACTGGCACCATCCATCCTGCAGAGCAGCCGAGGCCTCTGCCATCCACCCCTGTCCTCTGCCACTGCTGGGGGCAGGCATCAGTGCATCTCTATTCTCACCATGGGAGAAAATTGCCAGCAACAGAATCAGGTGAGTATATTCAAACTCTGTTACCACCCATCCCTCTGTGAGAGGGCCGTACTACAAAAGAGAGATGGCTTCCACTCCAACACTTCTGCAAGCAGCTGAAATAGGACTTACAGGACCCACTGTTACAGCACCACCACTGCTGGCAAAATGTCAACTTGAAAGTGTGGATATAAGACTGGTCTGATGTTTTTGCAGGGCTGCTATTCAAAAGTTATACAAGTAACCAAGCCACTGTAGCAACAGGCTTCAAAAAACAAAGTCAGTCTCCCATGAAACCTGCGTTCAAACATTCCCAATGCACAACTGAGATGGCATCTCAGAAAGCATCACATGGGTAATGGGAAAGTAGAGACACAGATCTTGCATTCAACATTTATTCCTGCTCCACATTGAATTTTCCCCCATTAGCAACCCATGAGTGCAGAAACAAATAAGCCTCACTTTATCATTCAATCATTTCTTTTGATAGTTCAGTACACAGCCTTACAGAAGCAGAAAGAAATGCCTTGTGAAAAACTTTCCTACTTCATCAACAGCAGAGAACAATAAGAAAAACAATGCATGGCAAGTGATGCAAAGGCTTGAGTTCATTCAGCAAAATGTAGAAAAATTGACCAAATAAATACTTCAAAACTCTGGAACCATGATATTTACTTTCTGTTGAACTTGCTGTGTGGTACAGAGTACATGATGTTACCAAGGGCAATGATCAAGAAAGAAGAATGTATTACAGTTCTATGGGGCTCACCAAATTACCTATTTATGTGAATTTTAATGGCCAGAAACTGATTTTTTTCCCATTTTCAAAATGTTTTCAATTCCAGTTCTTCAGATGTGCCTTTTCAAAAAAAGGAACTGTTTTACCATATCTGCCAAAGACAGACTGAAAGCACATACTATGAGATACAGAGACAGCCCTTTGTATATCCTTTATTTTTGATCAAGGGCTGAAGTTTCAAAGATTAAATGATTGGGTGGGTAACTCTGATCCTTAATCTGCTTAAATGCCCTTAATTTTACTTGTTAACTAAAATATTTTCAGGTAAGCTGCTAAAACAGGCAAGTCCTAACAAAATTTGATTTTTGTAATTCAAAAGCAAGATACGTGTTGATCGCAGATAAAAAAATTACAGCCCCATTTTTAGCATGCTAAAGCTGTGCTTTTTCAAGAAAAATACCTAACATACATAACCTACACTAAAAGGTTTTTTACAGCTTCCTAAGCCCCAAGACCCTCCATATTCCCTCTCCCAATTTGATCTACTCTCTTTGCTTCTGCTGTTCCACAGCCAGGATTTTCAGCTTTTCAGGATCTAAATTTCAAGTACCTTTTTTGTTTCTGGATTTTCTGACTACTGTGTTATATTTGAAGTCAGCCAGTCTAGCTGTAGGGTTGTACTCAGTTATTTTTGCCAAATTATTTTTTCTTTTAAGAAGCATTAAAAAGCAGAGCTGGCACTCCAAAAGAAAGAAAAGGAATTAGAAAGTCAGTAAGAGGCTTCTGTTTTTAAGTTCTGAGGTTTTTGTTCTTTAAAGTATAATGAAAGGAAGGGAGGACACACACACTTCCACAGGCCAAAGGTAGCAAAAAGCATCTTTACTGACATACTGCAAAAACCCAACAGTACAAGCATGCTTTTGTATTCAGATTTACAAACATGCAGAGCAGGAAACAACAGGACATCAGTGAAACCCCAGGAAGTGGTCTGACTGCTAATGGTCTAATCCTGGACTGTCAAGTTTCAGGAATTAAAATAGCCTTTTACTATCCACAAATCAGCATCCCTGATACAGCGTATTTGCATATTCAGCAGCGAAATGCCTTAGGGTATTTATGTAAATCCTTTAGATAACAGAAATGAGAGAAAAAGGAGCTGACAAGTTAGCTGCCAGCTGCAAATTCACTGAACAGAGAAGCAATAGAGGCAACTGGGCAGCACACAGCATATTTTGCATGTAAACTACTAAGAGCTTTAGACAACCAGAGGTGAGGAGCAAAAGGACCATTGTCCCTTTGGCCCCCTCAAAGTGGAACTGAGAAGCTGGATACAGGGATCTTCCCGGGAGAGGGGGTTTGTCCAAAAAGCCACAGCAGGACATGATGCTGCATTCTTGGAAAGGGAAACTGCTTCCTAGGGAAGGTGGAAGATCCTTGAAGGAAAGGAAATGCACCATTTTTAAAGTCTCTTCTACTTTAGTACTACAGAGAAGGGACATATGCTGACTCTACACAACAACACCCTACCAGTGCTGCAAGTCAGCCCTTACATCTGCAAGATGCACGATGACATTATGACAATGAGCTAGATCTAGAACATTTGCCTGTCATGACTATGTAGTGCTATGTCACAGCTGCTCTTCTGCTCCACAATCCCATCTGCCAATCAATCTCTGGTGACCATTTTCCAACCAGCTGCATCCAGAGCAGGCAGATTGTGTTGTGTTTGGGCAAGTGACTATTAGCAGGGCCCCACAGCCACCGAAACACAAGTCTGGGAGACCACCCACACTGATCCTGACTAGGAGACCATCATACATCAAGAAGTTAATGATTCACATAACAGTTACCCAAAGTAGGCCCAGGCCTGTAGTGCCCAAGTACTTTGACCACAGAACAAACTCAGCCAGCCAGCAATAAGCAAGGAGTCAACAGGCAACTCCCATTCCGTACCAGCGATTATACTGCCTGTCATGTTTATCTAGAAGTGCTGCAAGGAGTTCTCATGTGAACCTCCATTCTGTCTGACAGTAGAAATTACTACCAGAGTTGATTTCTTGATAGAAAATCATATAGTAGCTTGAATGACCAAAATGAGGAACTCCTCCACAGCCAGCATCTGTGCAGCACCATTGGAAAATCCATCCAATCCTGCACAAACACAGGGTACCCAGCATTTGAAGGGATTTACTTGCTCTCTATATTCTTCCATTTATTTTCTTATTAAAATAGCTATTTTATTAAGCTATTTGTTATTGGGCCTTTCTTACTGAGATCCAGAAAGAGCCTTGCACAGTGTCCCTTATGTCCTGGAGCAGAACATTCTCTGCCCATCCCATCCTACCCGTATATCCTCCCTCACCTTCATTCCATGAAGCCTCACAAGGTCCAAGAAAAGGCCACAGGGATTTATAGTACAAGGAAATAGAGAAAGATACATTAATCTTATGGTGTTTTATCTCATACACTAACCTTTCAGGTCATTCTAAAGACCTACATCCTATTTGATATGTCCAATGATGTCTGGTCCTTCTCGTGCAGAAGCTGCTGCCAGTAAGCTTTTTGTGTACAAACTGAAAGCTCCCGAGTGCACTGTTGAAACTCAAGACCAGCAGCATGCCTGCTTTCTAAGAGGATTGCCTCTTCCCTGAGCAGCGTTTAACAGAGTGCCTCACACATAGCCTCTTCAGTGAAAGAGAAGCTGACATTTTTGCCAAAGAACATGCATTTTATAGCACAGGCATTGATTTTTCCCTAGAGAGATAATACATATAATATTTAATCAGCAGGGGTTTTTTTAAATAATACAAAGCCATTGTTTTCCTTTGAGTACTTTTTCTCTGCAGTACTGCAGTTCTATTTTTTGTTCACATGTATATACACAGGTTCCTAAAGCCAAGGGTGGAAGGGGGAGGGCTTCCATTCTGCCTCCCTGACACCAACAGGCTAAAATTGATGTTAAGAGTTTCAAAATCTTGCACGCAATTTTTTTCTGTCCCTTACCAACACAGCGGTTTGGGAGTTGGAGGCCAGGATGAGATGGCTTGTTGAAGCCCAGCCCCAACACTATCTGCTCCTAGAGCCAGCTGTCCAAAGCCTAAAGGGATGGCTGATAGCTTTGCATTCCAACATGATGGCTGGTGAGAGGACTGGGGGGAGAGAGAGGTTTTCCTGGTCCTTGTCACACTTCTCTGCTCTGTGTGGGTGCCAGCCACTGCTTGCTGGGCTGGTGGAAGCACTGGGAGGGGAGCCCTGGCTTGCCCATGACACTGTGCTCCCTGTGCCATTCTTCTGAGGGAATGATCAGCGCTGACTGGATTCACTACGGGCTCCTCTAGCAGCCAGTGCCATCTGCAGAGGAGTTGCTACGATCCCCTATCCCAGCACTTTCAGACAAAAGATGGTGAGAGGGTCCTTATGCTGCACACAGGAAGGGTTTCAGCTTGTCCCTGTGGCTGCCAGTCCCACACGAGCTTTGGAGTCAGCACCTCTCCTTGCCCCCATCTTTGCCTCGAGGTGCCCATGAGTGAGTTGCCGCATCCGCTGCCTCCTAAGGTGTGGCATCACTTCCCACTGTCTGTAAATACAATTGCACAGAAGGGGCGGAGATAGGACTTGATTTGTTTGAAAGTTTTGGTTACGGTGTTGCTGTTTGTTCTGGTTTAGTTCTGTTTTTTGTTTGTTTGTTTTTTCCTGGTTATGCAGATATATATTTGTAGTAAAGAAGTGTTCCACTTTTTCTCTACATTTTCTGATTAAAGTCTCTTACTTTCAAAGGTTGGGGTGGTTTTTGGAGAGAGACCCCCTTCCTCGTCCAGAAGGGTTCCTCACTCTCCCTGATAGTCATCTTGGTTTCTTTTAAACTGAGACAGATGCCCATACTGGTCTGCTTGTACAAGCAGTCCCAGCAGCAGGCTTATGACTACATTCACATCTGATAACACAATGAGGACAAAGTGGAGAACGGAAAAGGCTGGATGCCTTTTTGGGGTTCACAAGAAATTGATAGAATCTGCTGTCCCTCATTCTTGACCACAGGATAAAGAGATTGGAATCTTTGCAGATAAATCAGTGCTTCTGCTAAATAAAAGGTCCTCTGAAGACAAAGTATTCAGACAAAGGACAGGGAGAGTAAGCACTATTAGAATATCCTTCCCTACTTCCAATACTTTCACCCTTTCTTCTTGACATTCAACCCTTCATGTTTGCTCTTGCAATGCATTATCACACATATCACAGATATCTTACATATTGCCAGTTATTTAAATAAATGTAATTTATTTAAACAAAGCAAGAATAGGATGTTTTCAAAGGATGTACTGACATCTCAAGGAACCCTTTTCATTCAATGATGGAAAAAAAATAAATCACTTGCTTCACTTTGATCCAAATGTCAGTTTTGTAGAAATATCTATTATTAAAGTTTTGAAAGGCCATCAGAGGGAACAATGTAGTGCTGTATCTCCAGTCATCAGAGAAAGCGAGAAAAGAGAGGTATTTGTGCACATGGCATTTCTTTGAAATTTCTGTAATCTTCAAAGACACTCTACACTCTATTTCCTTTTCTATCACTATGACAAAATACATGACGTGCAATTATGTGGAAAGACTCAGTCTCTACATGATTGATACCTCCTTGCACCAGATCCATACAAATGTTTAAGGGAGTAGTATCTCAAATCATACTACAGAGTAGACGAAAGGAGAAGAATTATGTTTTCATATGGAGGGAGAGAAGTACATTTTTATTTATTAGCTGCATACCACACATTAAAAATGCAGTGGCTTTCTATACAAATATCTAACTGGATTACACATACAAAAATAAGTATTTTGGATGACTGGACAATTAGATTACCTGAAAAATGTAGCATCAAGTGCTATGGGATTTTTCACATATGAGAAGATACAAACTTTAATAGGATACTTAAGCTATTTTCTGTTAAAAAAAATCCCCAACCCTTACTGATCTAAATTTCAAGACATTAAATAAAAAAGCATATCTAGTGGAAAGTAAGCACTGATTATAATTTAGCTGTTCATCTCATTGATTTTTTTTGGTATATGGTGGTTCTTTAACTACTGCTCCGGCCACCTTACTGTGAGACACCGGAACTGGAGCACCTGGAAGCACAGCCTTTCCTGAAAGCACTGTATACACCAGGAATATGCAAAATAACTCCTGTGCTTTTGTGTAACTTATTATCTTAAACCTCTTGTACCTGTTGGGAGAATCAAATTGTATTAATTGCCTAAGAAGATTTTAGGGCAATAGTGATGCCCCATTTACCCACCTCACTACACTGTCCTCCTGATACTTCTTGAAGGATTACTTTCACAGCCCAGAGATGCTAACCTTGAGAATCCTTTTGCAACAGTAGCATCTGGCCCCTTGGCACACTCCTCTTTGAGCTGTGCCAGCTCGGCAGTTGCCTTAAGGTACGTCAAATGGTCAGAAAGCTAAGACAGTTCACTGTCCTGGACATCAGTTTTCCTCTGTCAGTTGTCTTCAGATTTGTTCTCTCTCTCCCTTAAAACCATCTGGTAACTTGGTACCTACTTTTCTTACACATAAAGGTCAAAGCATTGTGCCTTTCTTATCAGAATCCTGGTAAGAAAAGCCTCTGATTTTGTTGAGCAAATAGTTTTTGAAAATGGGTCTCTCACAGTTGGGAAAAAAAAGGTGGGGAGAAAAAGGAAGTGGGAAGGAAACAAATTTCAGATGGCAAATTTTTAATATATCCAGCTGGAACTGCAAGTAAGTATTCAATATCAGCAATGGATACTGTTCTGCTCTTGTACATTCATTCACTTGTGCACCTTGCCTTGCAGAACAGCAGACACTTGCAGTTGCATTTCTGAAACGTATTCTCAACAGTTTCACAAGTAGCCTCAGGATACACTTTAACCCAGATTTGTTCCTTCATGAAGGCCTTTTGATAAAACAAAAATGGCATTACTGGCAGCCAGACACATCCTTATTCACAGATAGAGCTATCCAAATTCTAACCTCCCTCAAGCCTGTCAAGCAGACACTATTGAAGTTTCTATCACATAACACAATGATCAGCTCCATCCTCCTTCTCATTGTTATACACCTGTGTAGGGTGATAGACCAATGTCCTGATCAGTGACAGGACACACCTCAGCATCTGGAGGGTGCAGTTCCAGAAACATATTCTCAGAGGATAATGGGTTACACAAAAAGGGACAAAAACACCCCAGTGGCTTCCTGAAAGTCCTCAACAAAATGAGGAAACTCTCCAGCAACAGACTGATAGGATTAACAAAGAATGGAGTGTTATCGAGATAGCATGGTCTTTCTTGCAACACCCTAAGGCAACACAGGAAGCTGACCCTCGGGCCTATGTTATCTGTCTATCACCCCAGAAATTATTTTTGACTATAGTCACTCAAACTGCCTAAGAGAAAAAAAAGTCTAAAAAGAGATCGGACAAGTGCAAAATTGGGAGAAGTTCCATCATCTCTGTGGGGTAACCAACAAGCTGCCCGGTCTCCTCCCACCCCTTCGGACACTGTAGGGGTGAGCAACAATTTACTCCATTTTTCTGTACCTTCACCTTACCTTATACCTTATGCTTTAGGCCTTATGCCTCATGGATTACCCTCTCTCACCTTTACCCCACAGATACCTTATTTACTAATTATATTTTGCTGCTTTGATTCTAACTTTACCTTGCCCTACACCTCGTAGCTTACTGGGCATACATATTTTACTTTATATTCTTTGGTTTTTGTTATCCTACATTGTACTTTATTGCCAACTTGTTGCTCGTGGTTTTGCTTTAAGGTCTGGAGCCTCATCTTAGTGAGTTGTCATGTGTGTTAGTGGGAAGCAGTTGTATTCTTTCTGTTTTGCTTTGTGTTAATGAGTGTGTTTAGTTTGCTCTAGTCTTTGTCGTGGGGGAGGTTGCTTGAGTTTTGTATTGAGGCTTAGGTAGCTGTGCTGTGTTGTAAGACTGTGTTTCTGGTTTTTGGGTTTGGGTTTATTGGTTAAGTGCAATCATGCAGCTAAATGTTATCACCGACAATGCCAACCCTATAATAGTTTGTCGCATACTTGTATTAATAAAAGTTATTTCACAAACTGCTGGAGTTAGTCTGGTGTGTTTCTGGTGCTGGCAGGCTCATAACTTGTAGGAGAATTTCACAGAGAAAGCTCTCCCTTGCTATTGTCATCCCCATATCAGGGTATCAAAAGTCCTGTCCATCACAGTGAATCTGCCTAGCGAAGGGTCTCTTGAGGTGAGATGTGGACAGACTGTTTTGGGCTTTAAAAGGCATTGATATTCAGGGGACACTTACAGCTAATTAAAATTATATTAATACAGGTGAGATAGGAAATCTTTGTATTTCTGCCTCTTTTTTTCATGCAACACACCTGACAGACTGATTTCAGAGAGAGATGCAATTTAGATCCACAGAGGAAACGGCACATGTCTAGTGGCTCCTTCATTCCCTGTCCATTGTGACAGCCACACTTCTGCTAGGGATAAGATTCCCTATGGAAATCATAAGTCTTATATTAATTCGAGATTCTTTCTCTGCTGCCAACATCATAAAAATAGGCTTGTTTCATCCATATATATATATATATATACACACACATATATACAAATATATATATACACACACACATATATATATTTATGGACTAGCTTACTGCTTTTGGTGCAATATATTTCACCATACAAATTAAACATTAGTTTCTGAGTCAATGCAGCTGAAGGTCATGCGCAGTTTTCTACTCACTCAGTAATAAAACATCTGAAAACCAAACTAGGAAACATGATTTTCCCATCAGTATATTAAAACAAAGGTTTTAATGTTATTTCCAACTGAAAAAATAAATCCAGGGTGTTTTAAAGTTGCAATTTTTACAGAACACATTATTTGTGAATATATTCTATCCCCCACACCACCCTCTGGATACTACACATTCAATAGTAATTGCATCAACTTCTCTAAACCCAGAATGTCTCAATCTGAGATTCTGGACTCAAGATTTCTTCTGGAACTCATATCTACTTTTCTGTCATACAGACTTTATTCAATCACATCATTAAATGAAATAATTTAAGAAATTCAGTTCTTACAAATATCTTTGTTCATTTTCAGGTCATCAAGATACATAAAACCTATAATAGTACCAAACAAAATATTTACATTTTCTATATAACTTCATGGTCCCAAAGCACTTCAGACATGAATTATGCTTCACTAACCTCCAATAAACTAGGAAGCAATAAAGTATTATATGCTGGAGCACACACTTTCTGAGTTTCGAGTTATGTATTTCAGGCACCAGAAGGATTTAAAAAAGCATATAACTTCTTTGTACAACAACCATAAATGAACAAAGATGGCAGAAGTTATTCATGTCTGAATGAAAGGACAATAATGCCTAGCGGAAACATGGCACAGAACTGCACTCAGCTGCAGCAGCACATAAGGCCAACCATAGATTAACACAGGTTAGGCATCAAACTTGACATTAAACCTGGGCTGACAAGTCCAAATAGCATACAGCTATGCAGAAATACAATCTCCAATTAAGAATTACTCAGAAATATAGCACAGTATACCACGAGACCTCTTGCTCCAGACACAGGAGCCAGGTACTCCAACTCTGCATTTTGAACTTCTCCTGAAAAAGGAACCCTACCCCTTATATACCCTTTAATCTACCACCAAAAAAAATGTCTCAGTAAAGCTAGCAGAAGGGGATACATGCCTTTCCCTCAGTATCTCAGTCTTAAGAAAAATTTATTTGAAGAACAGATATGGTTTGCATCAGATCATGACCTGCAGTTGAAGTTCAGTCTTGTGTTCACTGCACACAGCCAGTCAGTCACCAACATGTGAAGGAGGGGACAGATCCATAGACAGGTCATGTTTAAAATTACCTCAGGTTTTCCTTCAGTTTCTGCAAGTTGGACACTAGGAAGTTAAAAATCTGCTTAAAAATAAGTTGGTGTTCAACCACTTCATCCCAACTATTAGTAACTATTTGTTGGGCAAGACCCTTTGGTAGCTTCCCAGACACGGGCCAAGCTTTGAAAGTCAAGCAGAGTTGTGAAGACTAATTAGAATTTGGCCAAACTCCCCCCATCCCAGCATACTCTGGATGAGTATTTACATTAATGTGTGACCAACTATGGTATGAGTCTTTTTCTGCTTTTCTAGAGTGAAGATAAACGTATTTTCTTGAAGTATCAAAGAAAACCTTTCCCCATACAACATGCAAGCATAGGCACTTCGTGTAAGGTAACTCACTGTGGTAGTGGGCTCCTTGCCTTTTGCTTAAGCAATAGCCACCAGTGGTGGTCATGATGGCTGCATCTGGCTCAAGTTGGACTTTGGGGAAACAGATAACATGCATGCTGCTAAGGGCCCTAAATCTTGGGCTAGTTGAGCATGCACCAACTGAAACACGGCTGGTATGCAAGTATGACTGTAAGTCAATCAAATTACTCCATAACTAGTGGACAGTCTGGGACCTGCAGAGTTCACCTGCACAGCAGTATCTCCTTGAGGACAGATGCCTCTAGGTTACTCCTCCTTGCCCCAACAAATTCTCAGCAAGTGATTAATAGCATGCTAACTTGGAAATCTTACCTAAATAGCACAAAGGATTTTTTTTGTGCACATATAATCCTTTAGACATAAACCACTGACCAAGTCTGGGACTACGTCTGGACCCAACGGTTCCGAAACTCCCTCTGAGAAGGAGTTTAGAATGCAAGGGGGTTATTTCTGAAGCTCACCACTCAATGGGAGGGTCTCCCTGACAGTTTTGCGTGACCCTGTCCTCTATGCAGTAAATAATCAAGTGTACCTTGCCACTGAATCTTGTTAGCCACTGCCACATTTACTATCAAACTTTGTTGAATCACTGTTTTATATAAATAAACATGTGCTACTTCTCTCTTATGAGTGAGGTGCATCACTCCATCCGTGACATCCACACATTCAAACAATTACTTTGGTCTCATATAAAAACCTTTCTTGGAAGGACCATTAATCCAAATATTGATTCAGAAAAGTTTTAGGAATATAAAGTTTTAGGAAAATAAAATAAATTTAATTTTGCAATAGACCATACCAAAGTAACACGTTCATATCAAGTTTTAGCTACATTTTCAAAGTGATAAATGTGTCTGGCATTTCCACTTAAAACAATCCAACATATCATAAAAAAGAAAAGTCACCAGACCATAAGGCAATCAGTAACACTTAGTTCCTTTAAAGATAAATATAGCATTAAGAAAAGCACATCCCATTTTATAGAATCAGTCTTACTTCTCAAGGAAAGGTTAAATTTAAAGAGCTGTGAAATCAAAATAACAGTCATCCCCACAGAATCAGAGATGACTGACCATCCTTTCCATATGTATACAGATCAGTAAATTCTTTGATAATGCAACTGTCAGTCAGAATTTGATCTAAAAGGTTCATTTTGTGCCCGAGATTGACTTGGCTTGTATCTCAGATACTGTCTTGAACTTTCCCTTTGAAGAAGTTAGTGGTATAAATAACAGAGTAAATGTCTGTTCAGATAGACAGCAATAAACATACTTCACAGGAAGCGTCTCAAGTACTTTTTACTGCTGCTATGATTTAAATATCTTAATTAACATCAGTTTATTTACCAAAGGAAAACAGCTGCTCTCAGTGACAAAGAGCATATTGGAGCACTCCACAAACTGAAAGCAGAACTGAACACTATCACATGCACCCACGGCAAAGCTTTTAAAAACCTTTAGAGGAGAAAGGAAAAGGAAAAAGTAGCTTTAAGTGGATAAGGCAGAAGGGTGAGGGAGTCAGTAACTGTTGCATACACTAGAACACAGAGTTTGCAGATACACAAATCACTATGAAGACTCCCTCACAGCCCTGGAAACACTGATGCTAGGCAACACAAATTCTAAAGATTTGGAGGTTCTTTTCTGGATAGAACGCATTTTATTTATTTTTCATTAGAATTTAAATCACAGAAGAAACAATTCTTAATTCAACATTTATATGTATATATAAACAAGAACAGGCGCATTTCCTGACCCTACAGGGACTGTATCTCACAAGGAATGCTAAAAACAATACAGCAAAAAAAAGGCAGTGAAATTACTGTGCAGTCTATATAGCTATATTGTCAAAAAGCTTAGACAAATCACCCTTAACAGAAAACTAAATGAAAGCAATAGACTTAAAAAAATAAATCTACTTTAAAATTTTGATTAGACATAGCAGTTAATTGCATAGAGTTCTAATGCAGTTTCAGAGTCTGATAAACAGTATCATCTAAAAAAAAAACAGAAGAGGTTGAATTTGTTGTTGCATGTCACTGAAATGAGTGATAAGCAATCAGATAAAACACATACAGGTTTTACAGTCACTTACTTGAATGGCGTGAACAGAAATGACAGAGTAGTTTCCTTTTTCTGACTCATCTTAACCTGCATAAGAGAGCATTAAACCATTATATGCAAGTTGCAACAAGACTAAAACTTAAATCAGGAAATAAATTTAAAAAAAAAAATCCCAGAAAATTTCCAAGACTTTGGAAAAGGAATGAAATCACACTGTCCATGTATTGCCCAGGAAACTAGGTGTTATACTCCAGTATGCACAACTCCTCTGAAGTTCCTGGAAACTCAGACCTGCTCTAAAGCAAATAAAATAAACCACCACCAGCCACTCATTTTCTCAGCAGGACTTCTACAGTTTGCAGAATAAAGGGAAGCTATGGCTAGAAGTGCTACCAGACTTCCATGACAACCTCCCTTGATGAAAGCAGTATTATTTATGCCAGACAGGAACTAGCACACTGCTGCAAACACTGCCAAAGCAATGCTGTTAAATCAATTAACCTGCACGTGGATAAAAATAGGTTTTGATGCCATCAGAGCCACTTGGCCCAAGGACCTCCAAAACATCTTTAGGGCCTTCTGCAGCAGCCTGACTCAAGTCTGACAGTTGGCATAATGTGCAGACAGAAACTTCCCAAGCACACTAGTCCCAAAACTTGACAGCTTGAAGTAGCAAGCCACACATTCATCCTATCCATCCAAGCCAACATCTTTTCCAGGGAGTAACAAATTCTGGTCAGGTCAGTCCATCAGAGGAAAAGTCAAAACCTGCTTGGCATGTGCTTCTGCTTCAGCAGAGAAACACAAAGGAAATTCATACAGGATCATTCCAAAACCATGCTAGAAGCAAGTCAACAACGACAACAAAAGGATAATCTAGCACTACAAAATGACAGAATAAAAGTAAACTTAAAGGAAAGAAGAAGTAGAACTACTGCTTTGAAATAATGTCCAAGTCATGAATTTAACTGAAAAGCCCTGAGTCACATCCTTAATTCTTAAAGCAGAGGTCTTCCAGCTGTGGAGGTGATATCAGCATGTTTCAACTTCACATCCAGCCCACCAGTCACCTTCCCTGCTACATATTTGAAAGTGACTCTGCTGTTGGCACTGCCCCTCAGTAACCACACCTTTGTGAGCCCGGCATTCAAGGCACAGAAGGTGCTGAAGGTGCTAATCTCTTGCAGGTCATCTCGGGCTAGTTTATTGTTTCACTATCACCACGTGGTTTTCCTGACAGGGCAACAGTTCTTGTGTGTCTCGGCTTCCTATCTGTAGAGAAGATGGTTTTTCCTCAGAGCATTTCTATGCCTTGCCAAAACTGTGATTTGGGGATTTTGGCCAGTTTCTTATTCCACTGTCTAATGAAACAGAACCTTTTTTTTGTTTGCACCACTCAAGTGTTCTCATAACATAATACGAATATTAAATGAATCAAGACAGAGAAGCCAGAAATGAACACTTGCAAAGTAAAACAACAGATACAGCAGCATTAGCTGAAGTTAATTAGACCACTAATTTAATTTCTTTAATGGGCAGGAGCCTATTACCTTTTTGATCTGTTTGTGTACTGATCCTGACTTAGAGCCTTGTCTTCCAGCCCCTGTTGCAAAAGTATTATTTCCCTTATCAGGCACCAGCACCTCCACATACTGCAAGCAGGTTTTTATTAACATCAATAAACATCAGCATTTTTGTTAAGAATCAAGAAAAAAGTTATTTAATAAACAACTTTCTTGCAAGGAGATTAAAGTCTTTCCAAATCCTTCAGATACGGCTCACAGCTAGTAAATCAACATCACCCAGTATGTGCATTCAATTTTAATCCTTGGAATTCAGCATGCTATATATAGGGTATGTCCTATAATTATTTTACATGTAGCAACAACTATTACTCAAAGGAGTTTGGGTATTTTTTACCATATGTTTAGTACCTTGAATTGCTCAAGAATCTGAACAGCGTTGGTAAACATGCTCTCTGCTTTGAAATGAGCACTATTGTTCAGATATTCCAGAGGCAGAGTTCCCTGAGGAAGAAAAATACACGTATACATTAAAAAAAAAATTAAATGAAAAAACAGGAATTTCTCTAATTGAATTGCTGGCCAAATGAGCATTAATAACACATCAAATTACTGCTGAAATAACTAATGTAACTTCTCTGAAAATACCCTTCTCACATAGTTTTGCAACATCACAGGGATGGTTTATAATATGTCAGCTTCTACAGGAATGCAAAAAATGTAAATAACAGAGGTTGTTACTAAACTGCATCCTATAAAATAATATAACCTTGACCTCTAATCAGAGGCCATTTATGAAATACCTAAAAGTTTTCCATCCAAAGCCTGGAAGGTAGTCAGCCTAGGCCTGATTCAACCCAGTACTTGTGATAGCAAAGTGAGCAGTTCCCGTGCCACCCTACACTGGGCAGCTTTCCTCACACAGCCAGCAGTGAGTGCAGGACAGGGGGACAGAGGCTGGGGCAGAGTCTCCAGAAGGAATATTTTGAAAAATGTGCTGCAAATAGGTGTGTTAAATGTGAAACTAGCAGCATGAAAGCACACCAATGAAATGCTATTTGTCAATTATATATTTATGAGGCAACTTTTGGACTTTGTAATAACATATGAAAGAAATTAAAAGAGAACATCATCTCACTGTTCACTAGATTAGAGGCACAAGATACCATCTGAAGAAAGTACTCGAGTTTAATCAAGAAATAATTAAACATTAAATTGCAGGAACAAGCTTGTTTACAGGCTCAGCTTTCATGATCAAAATAATGTGTTATTCAAACCATATTGCATTTTTACCATCCCTAAAAACAAAATAACTAAAAACCTTTATGCAGCTCAAGAGTATAAAGTTGCAGATCACATAAGGATCAGCTGCCTTTACAACTGAATGCCCTATACAATATATAAAAAGATTGAGTTTGTACTCTAAACTGAAGATACACACCTAAACCTAAGACTACAAGTAGCCTCCAAATCCTGTAGCATTTTTACAAATCTATAATCTTTCCCTTTACACGCCTCCAGACTTGTCCCAACCCTTCTTCCTCTATGGTGAATAGATTCCTATAATACTTAAAAACATTTGTACTTCTTACCACAGAATTCAGGGGGAAAGGCACACCAATAAGGGAAGCCATCAGCGGTGCTATATCAGCCTGTGCAAGCAGAAGCATTATCATTTAAATACAATTTCAGCCTCTAGAGCTAATAAATTCAGTTTAATTTCAACACATATGCATTTGCAAAAGAAAATGGTATAATACTGTAAAGTTATAACACACAACTGTCCTTTGTAGTTTTTTGGGATTTTTTAGTTTCCAGACGTCACAGCATGATTAGATTAAAAATGTGAGACTCCACTACTGATAAATCTCCAAAAATATATTTAGTTAAAAATGCAAATATAATCCCCCACAGTATTTATTCACAGGAATTCAGCACCTCCTTCACTGTGCTCAGAGAAGCATACCATTTCTTTGGACTATTTATATAATCGAAAGAACTAATTTCATATTTATAGTTTTAAGCAGTATACTGGATATACTGCTCTTCACTCCTTATCCCATGCTTTCACAGTGCTGATTACTCACCTTTAGTGGGGGTTTCTGCACTTATTTGTGTCCAGTCAGCCCTCAGAAAGGCCCTTCAATCTACACCAAGGAATCTCATAAAACAAGTTACCATTACCCTCTGCTCATGACAATAAACACTGCCTCTCACTAGGTTTATATTTTCCTGTAATATAAAACTATGCACCAAAATGTTTTGTTTCTCCACATAAATCTGAAGAAACCACACTGTAAACACAGGCACTGCTCCAGCCTCAGATCTACTGTGTGGGCTCCAAACCATCATTTGTAGCTAACAATATACATGTAGTATAATGGTAATCAGAAGTCTAGTTTGCTATTTTTACCCATAGTCCACATGTACTACAAGACAAAAGCTCTGTCTTTGGTAGCTCCATTATCCAGGACAAAGCAAGGCTCAAGACTCTTCTACAGAGTCTCAAAATAACGTTGCCATAACTCCTACCAACCTTGAGAGGAAAACTGATCTCCAGAGTATTACTAACATGAACCTCCTAGCATGAGTTTGAGTAGGTTTGGAGCCTGCTATTCATATATTAGTTTTCACAGGATGATAGGAAGTAAGAAGCACCACGATTTAGAAAAGCTTAACTGATTTAGTATCAAAGGATAAGTTGTTCACCTTTTTTCCTTCCTTTACAGTACTAATTGTGTAAATTGCAAAGTGTCTGGGCCATAATCACAGATTCTATTGAAAAATAACACTGTTTAACACTGTAGCAAGAAAGGGTTTTGATTAAATAATGACAGCAATTTCGGAAAAAAAAAAAGTGACAAAATACAGACATTGAATAGATCGCTCTGAAAAAATTAACTCAACACACATGTGGCTGACAAGTGTAGGAAAAAGCACACAGCAGATGCTCACAAATGTGGGAAACATGGTTATCAGACCATGTTTGTGTTTTGCTGGGCACCTTCATAAGAGATACCAATAAGGCTTAAGTTTTGCTACAGAACCCTTTCCAAGTAAAAAGCAAAGGGAAAGCATCACAAGTTACTTCTAAAGGTTTGGGAAAACAAATCCCACTCTGAAAGCCTTAGATGCTATTGAAGTACCTTTGGGTAACTGGCACTGAGTTTGAGCAGGACCTGTTATACTGTACGGTACTCTTTTACTACAAAGGCATATGATCACTTAACTAAAAGGGTGTAATAATATATCTTCAGGAGAAGTCGTATGTCACCACCACATGTGTCAACAAGCAATTCAAACTTATCCTGCAACTCTTAACTTCCAAGTAACACATTCTAGGGAAATGGCACATCAGTGTGATCATTCATTCAAATTAAATAAATTCGTTTAAATCACATAAAATTAATAATTTAAGGTGAAAATGTACAAGCCATTAAATTAGGTAAGTTTGATACCTGATTGACATCAAGCCTCTTCAAGTTCTCCAGTTTCCATTCTGCAAGAAATAACAGAGCATGTAAACAGCTAATCTACAGAGATTTGAAAGGGGTAATTCCATTGACATTTAATGTCACCATTTTCTGTAAAGTGTTGGTATTAAAGAAAATTATAATTTAACTACAGGATGCTAGCTGAAGAAGGTTACAGATGGAACTCAACAAGCAGAAACAAAAAAATACATTCATTTCAGTTCACATTTTCTTTTATCCAGCAGGATAAATTGCTGCTTGCAAATCTGCGACCTAGATCAGTTGAAGAAAGGCCAAGGGTTTTGTGGGTTTTTCTCAATGCAGTGATGTATTATCTCCTGTGCCAACTAAAAGAGTCAAACTCAGGTTTAGGAGAAAGGCTGCTAAAGCTAGGCTCTTCAGTAGTTCATAAAAAAGGTTAACCCAAGGTCCTAAATGTACTGGCACAGTGTGGTACAAACATATTAGACCCTAAAGCTGTGGTGCATCATACAAAAAGCTGGTTCAAAGGTCTATTTTCCTGCTCTCCATTGGCCTCTAAGGAAATAAAGAGAAAATTGCCTGCTTTCTTCAGGGGTGGAGAATTATTTAAAAACAGAGTTTAACAAAGTTTGGGTTTGGATTTTGTCTTTCATACATTTGCAGTATTGCATACACTAAACTTATTTTCAGCAATTAGTTCATACCACTGCTAGTTTTGGGGGTCTGAGTACAGGTTCATTGTTATTTGGTCCTAAAAGATCCCTGAAGAGGATCCATGTACCCTAACAGTAGGGATACATAAAGCTACAGCAAGTTCCCATGGCAATGTAAAGCAATTATTAGCAGCATTAATCATGAATTGCGCTAAATTCACACCAAAATGAGCACATTTGCTTCCCTTTGCTTCCCAGAAAAGGAAATGGGTTTATATTTCCAGAAATAGACTCACCCATATTTCTATTATACTAATGCATTATTTGTTTTCCTTTAAATAAGATTTTCCAAAGAAAAACATTGAAAATCTGTCTATGCACACACAAAATGTGCTTAAGGTAGGAAGAAACCATAGCTCTGCTAGAGAAAACATCTAGCTTCAAAGGTTTTTCATCTCCACTTCCCCTACTCAGGTATTTCCAAAAGGCAGAGTTGAAGATACATGCATTGGACGAGGAGCTGTAGGACACTCTGTCCAGGAAACCCTGAGGACTGGGACACACCTGCAAACCAGCCAGTCTGGGCTGTACCCCCAGGAGGGAGGTGCCTCAGCTATACGTGCTGCCCACACTTGTTTACAATTCCAGCTCATTGCCTAGGTTTCTTGTACAGTGCTCATCAGTTTTGCACCCAGTTGACAGGTTTGGGGGTTTTTTTTTGCCTTTATTGTGCCCCACTTTTACTGCAGCCTGCTGGGCTGTCAGATGCAAACAGTCCAGGGGAAACAGCAGGGAAGTGTCAGTTCAAGAGACTGAGGCTGAGGATATGTGAACGAAAGAAAATTGCACATAAGACTTCACAGAAGCAAAAACAGCAGAGCAGTACACGGAGCTCCCTCACCTGTGGCAAAGCAGGCTAAGCTCCCTACAAAACAGGCACGTGTATAGATGTCAACAACCACACCATGTCCTGATGCTGCAGAAGGTTGTGCCTTCACTTACAAGGTCCTCTGGACTTGGGCCCCAAGGGCAACCATTGAGGAACTGAAGAGCAGCTCTGTATTCTCTTCCTTTCTGAAGAGAGTTCAAACTAATGGCAAATGAGTAATACACTACATGTTGCCCACAGGATGCAGGGCTGCCATAACAAATCTTTCCAAGAGTATTGACTGACCAGGCCTGAAGGAAGACAGAGTACAGGTGAAAGAATTGATGAGGAGAAGGCTGTCATCCCAGAGCAGACTCTGTGCCCTTCTGGTCATCCAAAGAGCACATTATTCCTTCTGGACAGGGTAAGTCCTGCCTGTTGGCACTGCCTTTAGGGGTATAAAACCTCAATGGCAATAACGAGAAGAGAGACAATTCACTGAGATGCCTACAGCCTCCTTGCACTCAACAGAGCATAAGAAGTTCGTCAGCATTAGAAATACTCTGTCAATATTTCCAGGAAATCTTAACTAAGATAAATTAGGAAGGACTGTCAGTAGATGCAAGAACTTGAACACTGGCAGATGTGACTACAAATGTAAGCCTGACACTTGCATACATCAGTGACACAG
The DNA here is from genome assembly GCA_035583155.1 of Acropternis orthonyx. Taxonomy (NCBI): domain Eukaryota; kingdom Metazoa; phylum Chordata; class Aves; order Passeriformes; family Rhinocryptidae; genus Acropternis; species Acropternis orthonyx. Next base: position 69,515,913 of record JAWWEU010000081.1, on the reverse strand, counting down.
CAGTCTTGAAGACACTGTCCTCCACTGCAGACAGTTTCACTTGCATTTTCATGGAGCAGAAAAGGCAGATTCAAGGAACATTATAAGAGACCTCTTTTAAGAATCTTTTCTTTCACATGTTAGCTTTGTGAAAATATCTGGTATTGTAACTTAATGGACTAGCTTGACTGTATTGACTTGTGAGAGTGCCAAATTCCATTTCAACAATTTTTGCTTTACTTCTAAGCTACACAACCTACTAGAAGCTATAATGTACAACCATAGAGAGAACAGTCACTTTTTAAGAAGATACTTATTACTCAAATAGAGATTCAAACTCCCAAGATAGCCAGAGAGACTAAATCTCCAATAGACATCATCCGTGGCAATTAAGAACCTGTAAAGATAGTGTCTAAATAGACAAACAACATGCTTGACAGCTGGAAAGCTGCAGAGCAAGTCCACAATGAGGGGAGGAGTTTCTGATGTTTCCTTTGGTGTGCTTGGCTTTTTGTGTGGTTGTCTGATTTAGTTTTTGGTGTTTTGCCTTTTTTTTTAAACCATCAGAAGGAAAATATGAAGCAGGCACAGCAGGGTGTAAACAAATGCCCTCCTTTAAGAAAATAGATATTTTCTAGACAGAGGAGGGCCAAACAGCTTTCCCCATTGTGCACCTGGAAGGCAGCTCAATACTCATCTTTTCTGAAATGCTCTCACAGCATTTTCATCGTGACTTGAAGTCAAATGCTGAGGTTAGTGGTAAAGCTGTTGAGAATCAAGGAAACTGACAGGTGTAAAATTCAACTATTACAGATCAAGCCTTAGATGTCAAGTGTCCTTAGAAGTCTAACAGATCAGCCATCACAGACAGCAAGATCAGTTTGGTTTTCTGTTTCTTTTCTACAACTCATTTTCAATTTTATCAGGGGTGTTATAGTTTTATAACAAAAGTTAATCTCAAAGAGTGAAATGTTAGCATAGTCTGTATCTGAAAAGTGACATTTGCTTAATCTGTTACCAAATACCTTCTTCAAGAGCAGGGCAGAGTTAAAACCTCAGGGCTGAAATAATTTTTGCCTGTTTTCTCTAATGTAGCTTGACAAGAAATCCAATAAAATAGAAAGTCATTACCTCATTGATTTGAGTAACAACCTGAAACTCAAGGCATCTTAAGAAACAGAGCAGGCTACAACAATGAGGCACATGAAAGAGGAAGAACTCACACAATTTAATCACACATGGTTCTGTAAATCCATCAGTATTTCAGTAAGCCAATGTTTATTACACTGTATACTTTAAATTTAAAAAATTAATTATTTTTAAAAAAGTTTATCCTTAAATAAATTACAAAGGGGAAAAATGACAGTAAAGAGTCACAGTTTTTCATTGAGAAAAACTGTTTACTCTTCCACAAGAGTTAAAAGGATACAAGTGAAACAAAACAGCCCCAGGAAAGTCCTCAGGGTTGTATTGCGAAGCTAGGAAAGAGTCTTTGAACGTGTCAACTTACCATGTTTCTGTACAAATAGCTTTTAACCTCTGGAGTCTTTGTAAAAATTAAGTCTCCTCTGGAACTAAGTTTTAGGAGAACGAATAGCACAAAAAATAGCACTTAATTTTATATTTTACCTACCTTTCAAAAGATTGTCTTCAAAGAACTGGGATGTAACTTTCTGTGGATAATTTATCCCAGCACCCCAAGCAATCAGTGGTGTTAGAGTTTCTGAGGGATGGCCAGCTCCATGGGATCCTAAGACACACCAAAAAAAAAAAAAAAACAAGAACTGTAAGACAGGTGCTGTAAAAACAAACAAAATCTAGATAAAACAAAAATATACACACATATATTAAGTCCTTGTTACAGCAGACACGCTAACCTGTTACAGACAACCTAGTCCAGCTTCATAGCTTATTTTTATGCCACTAACAATACAGGCTAGATTCAAGTTGCAAGCTGGGAAATCAGTACCAGTTAAGTCATTATAAGAATTATTAAGTCTATCTATAATAATATAACTTTGTATATTAAAATCCCCAAACTCTTAACATACAGAAACTAAAGGCATAGTATTTGAAAGTCTCAAGGTGCAGAGGAGTTACCTGCCCTAAACACATGCATGTGCCTATCCTGACCATCCCATTAAAACCAGGAATGGTTGATTTCAGTAAAATTAGGCAAAAAAAATAATTCATACAGAACTGATCTCTGGTTCCCAAATAAGAATTAGGCTTCTATTTCAAAACCAGGAAGCAATACGCATTGCAACTGTCATCCTTTCCACAGTGATACAAGTTCAATTTTCCGTTTAAAAGCCTAGTAACACATTCCTCAAAAATTGATAAAACATGACTTCCTTCCCTGGGGAAATTGAATCCCTCCAGATTACTGTATCAGCAGTCAAAAGGAGAAAGCTTGAAAACTATGACACCTCTGCAGCAGTTGCACTGAAGCAGAAGCCACACAAGCTTCAAAGCATCGCCATTAAACCTGGTGGGTGAGGTACCACAGCAGTGAGATAACCCAGCCTCCAAAGGAAGGACATTGTTATACAAACCCCATGGTCTACAAGATTATACATTTTCCTTGTATAGACACATGCTCTTCCCTGTCTGTATAAATATATATTTTAATAAATACAGAGGACAGAGAAAGCACATTGCTGTAGAGCCTCGAAGCTATTCCCAATTTCATACCCCATTCTGTCCTTAAAACAATCACAATGGCAGAGCTGAAGAGCCAACTTTGCTTTATTTAAACAGCCCTAAGCTTAAGAACACACAGGTCTGGGAATGAGATTTCTGATGTTCAGAAATCCCTTGGAGGACACTCTTTGGGCTCAAAAGCAGCAACAATTGCCCTGCTTTGCAGAATTTAGGAAAAGAGCTGATAGAGAGTGCACTTCCTTCATCTTCCAGGCATTAGTTATTTCTTTCTGTTGCAGGAGGAAAGTGAAATTTTGGTGAGCTTACATTTTAGCCAAGTCACCAGCTCTACCAGTATTTTACTGAGACTCTGATTCCATCAATACTTTAAGACAGAAACAGCTGTGACAGACAGCTATATCCACTCTCTCCCTGTTACAAGGACCAGGTTTCAGCCTGATATGAATTACAAGAGGGGGGAAAAAATAATTATTTTCAGCTAGGTCTGTTCCCTGTTCCACCCCTCACCACCCTCCAAACACACCTTTTCAGGGAAAAGGGAGGGAAAGTGTGCTGCTCTTTAATTCTCTGCCCTCTGGTCCAGCGTACCACCCAGTAGTACTTGTAACAGGATGGTAGTAGGAACAAGTGCATAAGGTGAGGGTGAATATGGAACCATTTATGCTGGTGGTCAGCAGTTCCATCTGACATCTGCTTAAAGCAAAATCATGGAGTCAGACAGAGAAAGCAAGTGACTTCATTGGTCTTTGCCAGCAACCACAAATTCTTTATCATGTCTAATTCAGAATATGTTCTTTTCCCTAAAAGGTCACCCCTGCCCTTCTAATGTTTGTTTTAAAACTGGTGCGGATCCCATTCTGCAAATAACCACTGAAAGGCTGCTGCTATTACAAGCTCAAATAAAAGTTACTGAACCAGCCTTCAGACTGCTCACTATGGGCCTGAACAGCATCTCTGGGTTTGCTCTTGGACTCACTAAAGTCAGCTTTAAAATTATTAATGCTTCTGGCAGAAGTTCAGACTTTTTCTTTGAGACAGAAAGAGATGACAAAACTATGACAGACCAGAGGTTCTCAAAGCCTGAAGAGGTACTTCTACTGCCTTTTATTCCCACTTCAAAGGATTCAGTACATAATGAGAACATCCCTACAGCACACTCTGGCAGTGAGGAAGGCCAACAGCACCCCAGGCTGTGTTAACAGGAGCATGGTACAGGGAAGGGATTATCCTCCTCTATTCACTACCAGTGAGACCATGTCTAGACACTGGATCCAGTTTTAGGCTCCTTTGGTACAGGAAAGACACCTGTCACCCGGAATGGTCTCAGTGAGGAGCACTTGTCCTGTGAGGAGGGGCTGAGGTGCACTGTGACTTGTTCAGCCTAGAGAAGAAATGGCTTTGGGAAGGACATAACAGAGCGCCCTGCCTGTACCCCACTGAGGGGGTTTGAGAGAGCATGGAGCCAGGGTGTCATTGTGGGAGGATGAGTGAGAACAGGCATAAGTTTAAACAAAGGAAGTTCAGATTGCAGATAAAGAAAACCTTTCCCCCTCCATGAGGGCAGGCAGGCAGCAGAGCAGGCTGCCCAAAGCGGTTGTGTAGGTTCCATCCCTTCAAGGTTTTAAAGCCCAAGCATCTGTGTCTGATCCCAAAGCTAATCCTGCTTTGAGTAGGTGATTGGACTTCCTGAGGTCCCTATGATCATATATACACAAAATATATATACACACCCTCCTCATAAAGCAGTCCTGAAATGATTACTTAAAACAGAAAAAAGATATAGCAGAATTAAAAGTGGCTGTCAGCTCAACAGTAAGTAATATTCAAAATGGACTATTTTGCAAATGAATAGATGGTAATTAGGCTGATTTTGAATAAATATACAAATATTTTTGTCATCTCTGATGACAGAAAAAGTCTGCATCCCTTCAGTTGAAAAAGTTTACGATTTCACACACAGAGTAAGATGCTGCATTTGCCACGACCATGCCTGAAGCAGCCTTGGTTCAAAAGTATCACAGTTAGTAGTTACACACACACTGAAAGAGAGACTAGCACTTTTCACTGACTGCACACAAGGACAGGAGTGTTCTTAAGATTCTTGAAAAAAAAAAGAAAAAAGGAGAAAAAAATTGTCTAAATGAGGCCACCACCTTAAATTCTTCTCATCTGCCCTTAATCTAGTTATGCCAAAAATTGCCTCAAGGCATTCAGCCACTGAAGCCATGCCTTTCACAAGTGCCCTTTGTGGGTATCTGCATGGCTGACTACTGCCTCACTCTGCTATTATCTCTTAGCTCCTCCAGGCAGTCTCCAGCATCAGACTCTAGAAAGATGACAAAGCAATCCCATCCTTTCTGTTGTGCTTAAAAGGCCAAAATGAGTGAAAAGATTCTCTGCTTTCCCCTTTCCCTCTCCCCTGCCAATTTTTTCACCAGCACCCAGACAGATTTTCCACCTTTTCACCAAAGTGAAAACCCCCTACATGGGCTGGAACAAGACTGACTTTGCTGCCGTCAGCCAAATAACACAATCTCCTCCTGTTTGGATTAGTTGTCTGGAGAGGAGGAATTCAGGCCTTTCTATCCCTACTAGCAGCCAGTGAAGGAGGTAAGCTTTACCTTATTGTCTTTTTTCTGTCCAGATATGGCATGCAGCTGTTACAGCAATTTGCATGGATTTTCATACACTAGTAACACTTAGGATATCAAATCAAAGCAGGGGCTACAAAGCTTCTAATGGGACAGAGCTCTAATCACATTCTAGGTGCCCATAAATTCAACTGACTCAGCATATAAAAAGACTCACCCCAATCTGTCATTCCATGGTCAGAAGTTAAAACAAATGCAGTTTTCCCATCCTTTCCATAGAAACTGTCAATCATTGAAGCAATTTCTTTCACACCCTCATCAACTTTTTTAATATTCTCCTTGTATTCCCTTGAAAAATAGGAATAAATGTTAGATTCGAGGTGGCTCTCACATTTGGTATAAAGCCAGTTATCCATGGTCATAATGCCCAGTCCTTTCATTATAGACAACTTTATCCTCTACAGAACCTCAAGCTAACAAAAGGTTTCCTAGGTGTAAAATCTTTCCTTCTCTCAGTCTTATGTGAGATATTAAGTTGTCATAGCACAGTTTGAAGGTTCCTGAAACCACAGTTGCAAATGGATTTATATTTCAAATTTGACCTGTCCTTGACTTAAGACAATAACTTTAACACTCACAGCTATCAGGCAAGTTAAGGAGAGTAACAAAACTAAGGAATTCTGGAAAATTCAAACACCTTAAATTGTAAGTTGCAAAAATTACTTTAAATAGGTAACTAAATAGCAAAGAAAGACCTCACCATGTAGGCACTGTTTTGAGATGATTCATAGATCAGAACAGATCCTAGAGTTTTGTGGAATAGAGGCTAAATTAAAAATTTGCCTATTTTTAGAAAAAGTGATCATGATTCATTTTCAGGCAACTAATTTTCTATTTGTTGCTGTTGCTAAAATCAGTTTTAGAACTTCTTCAAAAAAATCATAACGAATGAACATGAGACATATGAAGTATGAACTTTGGAATGATGTAGGGAATCAGAGTACAAATTTTTAAAGTATGCAAGGAACAAGAAAAAGACATAACATCCTACACTCAAAGCATGTGAAAAAACAGAAGTTCTCAAATAATGCACTTGCAGACAAATTGGTGATGAGAACTGCTAATCTAAACTCTTTGTTCAAAAGTCGTAAAGAAAGCCAAAGCATGATGCTTGAATTTGCAGTCATTACAGCTGAGGTACTGTTGTCTATAAACTCAACCATATCATTTCAGCAACGGAAAATCTAAAAACTGTATCTATTTTATGTTTAAAACTGCCATTTCCTACATATTCCCTAGATTATGTGTTGGCTATAACTAAGCCAACCTGCTAAAAATCAGACTTGAGTACAGGAGTATAACCAGGTATACTGTATATAGTAAAAATTTGTCACTTCTACAGATGGTACCTTAAAAAACAAAATAACCCAGAAAATTCAGAATACAGGCAATCATGGTGACATATATGGTCCACAACACTACAAGTCTTGCTTCTGGCTTTATAAATAGTACTGTTAAAGAAGATACTGCATGCATTTAAAACAAATAAGATGCGCTTAATATCTCAATTACCTTGAGTTTGGCCGATGAGCATGTCCATTTGTGTCTATGCCTAGCAAATGCAGGAACAGAACCACTTTCTCTTCATTCAGTGCAGAGAACAATGTTTGATTACTTCTGGAAGAATTAAAGAAGCTCTGCATGGAATAAGCAATTAAGATATTAATCTGAGTAAAATGGAAAAAGATAGGCAGCCTATTAAAACTAAAATACAGCTGTTTTCATTTCAAAATACTAGTAGTTATTAGAGTCAAAAAAGGAAAAATAATGACTTCCCAATTTACTTCTTGGAGGATAACTGCTATCAGTATAGTCAGTCCAAAGTTTCAGCTTATCTAAGGCAACACTCAAGTTGAAGTGTCCTTTTTCTGTTTGGGGGGCTTTCTTTCTTGTGTTTTTGTTTGTTGGCTTGTTTTCATTTTGTTTGTTTGGTTGGGTTTTTTTGAGTTTGTGTAGGCAGAAATATCAGCTAATTGCATATCATCGCTTCTTTGCCTTCTGTATAAACACAATGATGAACCATTCCTGAGCACCACTTATGGCTTTACATTTCTATCCATTTACTGAATTCAAACCAGCAGCAAAGGTCTCAGATAGTCTAGCCTTGGAAGCAGGTTCTGCAGGACGAGATACCAAGCTACAACTTGTTTGCAGAAACTAAATTAATAGAACAAAACAAAACATGACATGTTTTGCAAAAACATGAACTACAGAACATACATTTGCCTTGCACATGTCCTACTTAAGCATCCCCGAGGCAGATGCCAGGGGATAATTTCCCCCTCAGATGGAATGACTCTTGACACGGCTATTCTGTGTTAGACCAGCCATATTACAGCAATGTAAAATGCAGGCAGACAGCTATTCCAACATCAGCTCCTTAATAATAACACTGCCCAAGGAAACAAAGCTGGGTAGGGTTTTAGTCCAAAGAGCATCTAGAGAACCTTTCAGTACACTAATGTAAATGAGAATGTCTTCAAATTTCATGTTAAGAGTTCAGGGAAAACGCTGGTTTAGCAGTGAACCATTTCTGCCAGGAAAGGATGGGGCAGTCCACCACACACCTGTGATAGTAGTGGAGCTCTTAAAAACCAAAGCTCGCACCTTGTGTAAACAAAACTCACTGTACCCAGAGGAAGACCCAGCTGGCAGCGACAGTATCATAGTAAGCTATGTCAGAAAACCATGGCAATACACAATTCCAGCTTTTTAACTCCCTGAGTATACACAAGCCGCAGGGACTAAGATTTGTGCACTGTCAGCTTCAGCTCTTGTCCAAACAAAATCATGACCAAAGTCCAGGGATATTTTAAGTAAAGATACAAGAACAAAATCTGATCATGTTAAACAGCAATATAATTATTTTTAAGATTTCTATTTCCCACAGAGATTCATCCACCTGCACATATTTGATCACTGACTCAAGAAGCTTTCCAGAGCACACCAGTACTTTGCAGGGTACAGTATAATTCTTTTTTCTTGTTTTTAATTAAATAAAAAGAAACAACATAACAAAACAGACAAACAGGAAACTACAAAAATTAAATACTAAATAGTAGATCAATATTAGAAGGTACATATTTTTCTATCACAGAACTGATGCCTAAGTTCCTGCAAAAAACTCTCAAAACAACATTATTGGAGAGAGAGAGAGAGAGAGAGACAGACAGATAGATAGAGTCACCTTTTATTGGAAGTTTCCAAGGTGCACACCAAAAGCATGTGTACGCATAAGCCAGATGTTACAGCTTTTACAATTTCAAGTAACTAACATATGATATGTATAACCAACCCGTGGTGCCCATGTCCCCTGGTGCCCATCCTCACAACTCCTCAGAACCGCCCCCTGGAGCTTCTCCAAGGGCTCTGAGCTTTCTCTTCTGTTTTGCCTTCAAGCTATCCTATAATTCTTGCAGGTGCTTCTTCAAAACAACCAAGTGTGAGAAAACATGGTGATTTCTAACCACCACCTATTATGTGAGCAACCCAGGAGAATCCACTCAACCTACATAATTCTAAAAATCTACAAAATACACACTAAAATCCTTAGGCATCAGAATGATTACATGAAAGAAAACACTTAGAGGAAGGCAAGGCCTGAGCTTCTCCTCTCCCACCACGCAAGTCTCCACGACATATCCATCCCACTCCCCCAGCCCCAGCCCCTCCAGTAACCCAGAGCAGCAGCAGCCAGAAGAGCTTGCCCAAACTCTGGATAAGAACAAGGTGATGAATGGAAGATGAGTGTAACCTAAGATGTGGCACCTTTTCCTGGAACAAACAGAAAACTTTATCCCATGGAGCTTTTTAAAATATGTTTTACTGAAAAAAAAACCCAAAACCAAACAGGAAGCTCACCACAAGGAGTGATCTTATGATGATAAAGGTGGTGAGTTGGTAAGCAGGATACCAAACAGTAGGGGCAAAACTCACTTCAGCCTTGCTCTGGAGGTTGCTGAACTGTTTGTCCAAAACTATCCTTGTATCTCCTTGCAGCCTGCTAAAGGCCCATTCTTTTTTGGTCCTCAGTGTTCACAAAACTTGAGCTCTACCACCATTCAACATAAGATCAGTGATAAGTTTCGCATTAAAACATTTACAGCAAGCTATGAACTGAATTATAATGTAATACCAATCAAAATATTACAACAGTGTTTGGTTATAACTATGTGAAATCTTTATCTAATCATCTCCCTCCTCAGATGGGAGAAAGCAAAGAAGAAAAAAAGACTCCCTAGCAGGTGTAACAATTACATGTTTGAACAGAACATGAACTTATAGATGTTAAACATCTAAATTGTTGGGGACCTTTTGTTTCCTCAGAGTCTTCCATGGCAGAATGATCCTTTAATAGGGCTGATAAACTGTTGCTGACTGTATGCATGTTAAAGGAGAGACCAAACAAACTTTCCTTTCACAAAGCTCCTTCATACATAATCTAGGCCAACTTAATTTAATTGGTTGCTCAAAGCCGTGCATGCTGATTTGTGCTAATGGGAGAGCTTAAATAGTTATGCCAGTTTTCAGATGTAAAACAAATGTACAAAGGCAGGATAAACATATGCCAGGTTTAGATCAGTTGAGCATGATCATGCACAAGACACCTACACATTTAAAATAAATCATTCAACCACTGAACTGCTAATTGTATTGTATTGAAATCCACTGGCACAAACATCAGGTCATGGCCCTGTCAGCAGAGACTCAAAGTTTAACAGGGTTCAGTCCTGGACTCCAGCTGCCATCGTGCACAGAAGGGACAGTCTGAAAGCTTGGATGCCCTTCTTTCAGCAGAAAGGAGTCAAAGGAAGAATGAAGTACTGTGCTCAACATCAGAAAAGAATACCAGAAAAGAACTCCAAATGTTTGCCATCTGTACCTGCATGTCCATTTAAGTTAGAAGACATCAGCTGACTATATTAAGCATATTGTACCCTTTGGTCATCGTAAATTGTGGTTAGGTCATTACTGAGACTCATCTCCAAAACTGAGTTCCTAGACTTTTAAACTTATTACCCTAAAAAAGAGTTCAATCTTATAAAACTGGTTTCCACAAAATACTTTAAAAAAATCAGAAATGCATTAGGAAGATTTGTTTTTTCCTATTATTTAATCTACACTCCCAGTATTTTGCTCCTTAATTTTTCTTAGCACAGACTCACAATATGATTTAGGTAAAGGTTATTCAATTGAGAATCACTGGACCACATCACACTAGATTATACTCAGTCACTTAATTATTTGGAAGGCTTCTAAAAAAAAAAAAAAAAGCCAAACCAACAACCAAAGCCCAAAAAAGTCAACTGAAACCCAGAAAAAAACCCACAGTCAACCAACTCCATGCCCATCTGGAACTCCAAGTCAGTTCCAAGCTCTTATTGCACATTAAAATTATTGAGTTTTAATGCAGCTGCAGATAAAATTCCTACATAGTCTAGTCTATGTTAAATTTTCTATCCCAAGAAAGGGTTAGGAACACCTTGTATCATGAGCAGACATGAGAGGAACTATCAAGTATCGTAAATGTTTCTTCCACTCATGCTTTAAGCAATCTGCTGCTGAGCCATACAAGTAACAATCAGAGTTTCCCATCTCCTGACCAAAATACCATTAGTTAGCATTTTTTATAGAGAACAAGCAATTTCAGAGTGCCAGCACTAGCAGCCCAAACATTAGTTAGCCATTTTTCATTTTATCCCCACCTTTTGTGGGGGCAGAGGAAGGCACAGGTGGCCTTCATGATGTTTGGGACCTGTAGACTACATAGTAGAGAAGAAGTACATTAGTGTACACGTCTTTTGCTACCTAAAGAGGAAGAAATTCAGGGACCACCATGGCCAACCTATGAGTTAAAAAAATATGTTGTTAAATAAATGAGATAAAAGTCCAAAGGAGGGGAAAAAAAAGAGTAGGCCAAGAGTACTGCTGTTGCTATTTCTATGTAATCTCATTAGCATAGCTGAAAGTTGTTTGAGCTATAATAACAGTGGGCTCAGTTTCAGTAAGCCTCAGGTTCCACACTACTGAAGCAATTGTTGATGTGTAATTGAAGAGATGATTAATGAAATGTGTGGTTTACACCAGTCAATCAAGTCCTATCCATTCACAGCATGAAATTTAGATGGGCAAAATAAGTCTTTAAAATAATGGTATTGGTTCTGAGGAGAAAGTAATCTGTAATGACATGTATATTAAACATATCATTGTAGCTTGAAAGGAGAAATGCCATTAGGTGTTCTGAAGCAAAAGAAAGGCAGTACCACCCTCACATACTTGTACAGCTCCAAATGACAGCAGGGTACAACTTTATGACAACAGCTATTCAAGTGTAACTGACAGCCTAATTTCATTTGTATTATTCATATGCATTACAACACACAACATGGCACAAATTGCACATTCAGGGAGATGATGGCAGTTAGAAAAAACATCTTTTCACCTGGAAACTCGGGAAATTATGTCCTTTGAAAATCAGCAAACTATAATGAACTTTTTCACCCTATGTCACTGCTTAAAGCAGAACCACCCTTGGCTTCCCAGATAGATGCCGATTTGGTTTATTGATTTATTTGGTTTTATTCTTTGTTTGATTTGATTTATGCTGGTTAGCTAATACTAATGCATACTGCCCAGAGATCCTGCAGAAAAAGTGTTAAGTCTTAAACTCTATTAACATTGTTAAAGATCCAGAAAGCAACTCACTTAATTGCTTCACTGATACAGATATTTGTATACCACTGTCCACTAACAGCATTTCTTAATCCAGAACAAGTGAGGTAGCATGGAACATCAATATAGGAATCACTGAGTAATCAGAAATTATGTACCTTGGCCTATTAATACTTACAGTGACAGCATCACAGAAAACAACAGTCATGAACCAGCACTGACCCAAGTCAGCTGAGCAGAGTACCATACCAACAATTATAATGCTCCAGGACCCAAGCTGCCTCCACCTCCCCTCTTCTGCCTCCAAACTAACTGTGACTCCTCTGACTCATCTGTCACAGCATAGTGTGAACCACAGCAGATAATCAGAAGCCACCTACATGTATCTGAACAATTACAGTCAAGGTACAAGCCTGACAAAAATTAAGTCAATAATATTGTCCATTTCTTTATCATAATAAAGACTTACCATTTCTGTCATGCTGTAACACCTGTTACAAAACCCTTGACTAACAGAATTTGACATTGCAAAGGGTCTGTAACACTCTTTCAGATTATAGGCAAAAAGGACAAAGAAAAGCCAAGGATGTTTTTAAAGGGTACTTTCATTAGTGTTAGTTTTTTAATTAGCAACGAATGACAAATACTTCCTCTGAGCACCCATAACACTAGCCATGAAAGTTGACTTAAGCAATTTTTGATTATGACCCCAAGTGATAGGCCTTTCAAAAATTTCTTCCTTTCTAGTTCTATGATAGGTTAACATCCAGCTATGCTTTTTATAAACAGATAGCATAAAAAGATTTTCTCCTTACCTTAACATGATCAAAAACCCATATGTCAAGCTTGGCTGCATCTTGTGCTCCAAAATCTTCACTTTCTGCTGTATAACAAAATGTATAAACATGATCTCCAGTAGCACCTGCAAAAACAATATACACAACATATAAGATATGAGAAGAGGTTTTTTTCTCTTTTCATAGTCAAAAATGCTTTCATGCACAGGAGTAGAAACTTATCAAGAATGACAATCCTGAGAGAATGCAAAGAAATTTTCTCCTTATTTTAAACTTCTGCATAATTTATGTTTTTATGAAGCCTGGATACTGTTTTACCACATTAGTTTATCAGCACCTCAGAGAAATGAGGAACAATGTTATCCAGTATGCTCAGGTGAGGAAATAAAGTATGGAAAAGCAGATACAAGTAAAACAAATCCCAGTTCAAGCAAATTAAACAGAATTTGGTTTTGAAGCAAAGAATTTCACTGGGAAACTTCTAACCGATGAAGATACACATTCAGAGACTGATTTAAACACGTGTTTTGGGGGGGAGATTGTTTGAGAAAAATATACTCAGCTTTTGGTTGTTCAACTGGATCACACAAGACAATGCACTATCAATGAGGTCGTTTACACAGGAAAACATCATATATTACGTATAACAAAGGCATCAGGAGGGTTACTGTATATCAGTTCTAGCTATCAAAAGCCCAGTGGGCAACTTCAGGAAGACAATATTCAAAGTCTGCATCTTTAAAACACGCATCCAAAATCGAAAAGAGAGAACTACCGGACATGTTCAGTTACAAAGTACAATATGAGGGCCACTGATGTGCAAACACAGCATCTGGACAAAGTGATTTCATCCTCTACTCACTGCCATGGGAGCAAAGTAGAGAAAGGCGGGAGGGGGTGGTGGGGGGGGCGTGTGGAGAGGAAGACCTAGAAGAAAGTAAACTTTAGAAGTCCTAGAAAGATCTGAAGCTAGGTGAAGTTTAATTAAATAATTCAGTCCATGGCAGAGCTGTTACAGCTCAGGCATGCCATTTATGCTGTGACAATGTAAACCTCCAGAGGGTAAAATGTTCTTCAATCGGCTGATGACCAGCAAGAATATAACCCATTTGCTGGATGTCACAATTATATAATGCCATTGTGTAAGCTTCCAGCCTTGTGAATGAGCTAACATCCCAGTGTAAGGGAGCTGCTTAACCAAGATTATGTGCAAACCCACACAAAGGCATGCAGGTATTTCAGGCCAGGAAGATGAAAGCTGGCACAGATTTTCCAGCACAGCTCTCCCGTGCCCCAGGAGATGTTACTGCTACTTATAACACAGAACACTCGCTGCAGTTCCCAGTCAGAAAAAAAGGAAGAAAATACTGCCAGGCATTAAAAAGTGAATTCAGGAGTTCCAATTGGTGGATGAGTTCAAAAGAAGAAATAAGTCCTGTCTATCACTATCTAGGAGGACAGAATGCTGCACTGTTTTTCCACAGTGTCACAGCAAACCCGAGAAGACCTTCCTTGAGAAGTGCCACACCAGAGAAGCCAGTACACAGTTTGCAGACTGAGCAAAGGAACACATCCCCTACTTACCCATTTCTAATTTCTACCAGAGCAAAACAACTGACCCAACCTCTGCTCTGCTATAAAGAGTTGTAAAATGAAGTCATGCTAGGAAGGTTTTGGAGTGTCTGCATAGCTTATCAAATAACTGTTGTTTTTTTTTTTAAATAAGAAATTCTACTATGCAAAATATTAGAAAATATTATTTTATTTCTGTCATTTGAGAGGTGGCAGACAACAGTAGGCTGGCACTTAAGTCTGGGGATGAGGAAACAAAGATGTGATAAGAGAAGTAGAAGGAAAGGATGAAAACATCCTTTAGAAGAAAGCACATATCTCTGTCTGGTTTGATGAAGCGATTACACTACAGGAAATAACTGAAGGTGCCAGAAACTCCCAAACCAGATACCAACTATTCCTTCTGCTCTCTTGTTCAGGACATTATCTCACCCGCAGCATCAATATCCAAATATTAGGATCATGGATCAAATTATCATGCTCTTACAATAAGATTTACACTCCATGGAAAGCAAAGCTGTTGCTCTGCTAGTGTCTGTGTCTGACAAGCTGGTCATGTCCAGAGTCCGGACCAGCAGGAGACTTTACTAGCAAATTTTGCAGTCACAAAAGAAGGGAAAGAAGAATGAATGCACAAGGACAGTCAGACACCGAGCTGGACAGTGTGAGCATCAGAGTGCTGTCATCAAACACAGCCATGTGAGGGATGTGAGAAATTCTGCATTGTTTAGCAACAAGGAACTAAAAGAGGAGAGGTCTGTCTGTCCAGAATAACCCTAACAATGGTTTGTCCCAGTTCTCCCCACGGTCTTGATGATACCCTTCTCCATACCCAATGACCCTAGCCTTTCTGGAAACTTCCAAGAAAGAGAAAGGGAATGTGTGGAACAATGGCAATCTGGGTGCAACAGAGTAGTATCTACTGCCCTTAAGAGAGCCAACCGACTCAACTCCTTTTTCGGTGTGACATTTTAATAATACTCTGAATTATATTCCAACCCCGACCTATGACAAAAGACTGGACTTTTCAAGTCAGACCTCAAATTCTGGCAAGTCTAGAAGAGAAACTCAAAGTTTTAAGAACCATTCTGGGAACAAAATAGGCATTTTCAAAGTACATTACTTTCAGGTAATTTCAATGTTATAAACTAAAAGCATCATAGAAATTTAAGGGAAAATTAACACACTGAATTTACGTATATTAACTGAGTTTAACTATTAGAAACAAACACCTTTTAATCCTGCTCAAAATACAAACAGTGGGCACTTTCTCAGACTAAAATGCTAATCACAATCATTAAGACTTTGACAAATTTAGATTTCATGTATATCTATTTTGATATTGAAAGAAATCTGTGAGAATTTTATTTACCTTCTCTACAGAATCCTCAACCATTCTCTTGAAATATTTATTACAAGAAAAGTACCTGGAGAATATAGACAATTACAGGAAATGAAGGATTTTTCCATCCTTCCCAAAAAGCAGCAGGTGTTATACAGTCTTTATGCATAATTCAATGGAAGTGGTGAAATAAGTAATAAAATTCTGAACATTTTGGCACAATAAAATACACCCAAGAAGAGTCCTGTGACCTCACTAATTTGCAACATGAAAAGGAGAGAAATTAAGCTATGCTCCCCTATATCCCTCTTGGCTTTTTTGTAAAAGTGAAGTTAAAGAACACTTGATTTCATTCCCTTCTGTATTCTAAAACTTTTCCTCTTTGAAATAAGGAAAATACTTTTTCCTAACTAAAAGAAGTTTATCTATCTGTCTGTCATGAGAAACTATGATTCATTTTCCCACACAGACACTACTTTTCAGATATATTGCTGCACTAAACTTTTGCCAGCTTTGGAGGATTTCCCTCCTCTCTGCAAAAGGAAGTTCCATTGTTGATACCACTCAGAACAAGCCTTTTTGAGAGTATTATCCTTGCACATCTCTACAGATAACATCAAAGCTGCTCCCAAGTCCTCTGCTTATCTTCCTACTCAAACAAAACCAGTAGGATGACAGGGCTCTGGGAAATTCTTGAATTCTCCAAATATTTTCCCAAGAACATATCCCCAAAAATATAAATAATCTGTGCAAGGGCAACTACCCTTCCCTTCTCCCCAGCTACCATGACACGATTTCTAAATATAAATTGTAATGTGAGGTCATGGGAAATTACCAGGAGGTATTTTTACATCTAATCATAAATTTATGAGACTCAAGCAAAAAAAAAAACCAGAAAAGAGGTATGTGGGGGGCTTACAAGGATGAGGAAGGGAAGAGACACAAGTTCAGAAAAAGTTCAAGAATCATCACAAGAAATATGATGAACATTTTTTCTAAACTAATATTATATTCCACTCCTATTCTACCTGTCCCATTTTTCTCACTTGTCAATACCAATAATTAGAACAGAACATCAGCATATGCCCTTAGCTTGTCTCCTTTTCACTTCCATCTGTTTATTCTGAGATAATGTGAAAGCAGTGTATATGCCCTCATTCTTCCAAGAAAATAACAATATTAAACTTGGAGAACTATACGCTAACTATGTGTGAAAGATTCACAAAATTTAAGTCTTACCTTTTGCAAACATTGGCAAAATATCTGGGCTTCCCCAGCTCCAAGTATATTTACTTTCATTGAAAACAGAATCAAATTCCACTGGATTCTCCTTCCATCCTGTTAAACAAACACATCTGCATTTAAAAGTAGTTGCCAGAAGATATAATTGACAAGACTGATAGTCCATTCAAAATGGGGTTTTGTTTTTCTTTTTTAAATAAGTTTCCTTTATACTATTGCACAAGGAACTTCAATTTGTGAATCTTTGTTTTAATTCCCTTTCAACCTCTATTATAATTAGTCCCCCATTCATTAAGAAGTGAGCTGAAAACCTAAACCAATCTCATTATGCAGGGATTCAAAAAGGTAAAGCATGCAGCTGATTTACGTTCTAAACAGCTAAAATTCTCCTGAATTCTAAATTCCCTGTTGCCTGAACTCCACTTTTGGCATTTCAAGCAATAAATTACACGCTCATATCATATTTCTGGCATTCCACCTCATCATAATAAAATCTTCAAGATCTTCTGTCTCCACAAAAAGGCAGCTGGCAGAAATACAATAGATGCTCTTAACAATTCCTGCCAATCCTGCATTTGTAGAGGTTGTGAGAAGGAAGAACCTTTTAATTAGGAACATGGACAAGACCAAGTAACTCCTCTCACCAACCCTGTCCAAAACCAACACACAGCATGAATAATGTTCAGGCCTGGAAACCTGGGGGAAGGCAGAGTACCACACAAAAGGCCAAGTCAGTAACACAAAGGGTTGTTCCACATAATAAAGCCCCAAGCACACAGTGACAGCTCTGAACAAAATACATGCTTGGGGCTTTTGCTTTGTTTTGCTCCTGATTCTCCAACTCAAGATAGCAGTGGTGCAGCTAAGACATTGTAGTTCATTTCCTGTTTGCAACTGCTACTTAGACATCTCCTACTACATCCCAAATGATAATTAAAAACTCTGTTACATGAAGAGGTGAGGCCATAAGATATTACTGCTCTTAGGCTCAGGGTGCTAAATTTACCATGTTATGAAATATTAACATAGGTAAGCTATTTTCATAGCTACCAATATTAAGAGTGGAAAATCCATCCAAAAATTACTATTTTCCATATAATTTTGGTATACAAACCACTATGCAGGTATTTATTAAAAATCATGTAGAAGCCCAGCATATCACTGAAACACCTTGTTTAGGAGGACAGTGTTCAAAGCCTTAGGACGAGCATACCTTTAGCAACTGCACTGACATCTTCATAAAATCCAGCTATAAGTGCAACATGTCCCGGCCTGGATTCTGTTGGGACCCGGGTGTGAGAGATTCCCCAGCTGCCATTATTCTCTATAATACCCCTGAAAACAGAATACAAGGCAGTTAATGCTCATGACTTCTTGAAAGTACAACAAATTGCAAATCAAAAGAGTGACAGATAGATGTGAGGCAGGAAATGCAAAATAAACAAACAAAAACCCAACCAAACCCCAGACTAAAACAGATTTCCATTACCACCTGCTGTGCAGCAAAACAAACAGAACATTAACCTGCAAGTAGTTCTATATTATGACATCCCACAGAGAACATTACTATTGTTGCCCATCAGCACTGCAAACAGATGATTTTAGCTGGTGCTCTAACACACTTAGAATTAACATACTATTTTTTTCTGCTGTTTTCCACCTTAGTTTACTTTATTTCCCCTAACAGATTGTTTCTGCCTCGTGCTACTTTTCTTTGTTCTTTCCATGTAGCTTGAAACTGTCGAGTTAAATCTTATCTTACTCATTAAATATGCTCAATTATAATTAGTTTTTGCGACCATGTCTGCCTTTATCTGTACTGAATATTGGAACCCAGCATCAAGCGAATTCGAACCCCATGCAAATTAAGGTGCAAGTAATTTCGGCAACAAGAAGAAAATTTAAGTAAACCTTTTATCTTTTGCAATTACACCGAAGTGAGGGAGAACACCTTCTCACAACATATACAGAAATACATCAAATTCTCTAGGGTTTATGCATATACAGTAATTACAACAGACAAAAAGCAAAGAAAACAGGGATAAAACCCAAGCATAAGAAACAGCCTCATAAACTATTCCTGTCTGCTGAAGATATGAACAGCTGGAGTCTGTTGGAAAGCAAGCAGTGAGCATTACCATATACTGTTCTCTTGTCTCCATCTTCTGGAAGACAAGAAAGATTCCGTTCACTGTCAGAGCAAGGGGAGAAAGAAACTAGAACACACCAGGACACACCTTACACTGATTCCTAGGAAAAAATACCAGAATCTTCTAAACAAATTCAAAGTGGTTTTTAACAGTTAAATTACTGGAAAAGTGTATTTTTGTTTTTCATTATATAAGAGATAAAATTGGCTATATTTTTATCAGATGTGTTTTAGCCCAAGTAAATTCTAATTTCACGCTTTTAAACTTTGTTTTTAACAGAGACGTTATACAACTGTTAGTTACAAGATCTGTACACTCAGCTGTAAATATATTTCTCAGCAATGAAGCAAGAATAGAACTACAACCTAAAATTTCAGGCTCCACGCTAAGCTTGCAGCATTCACAGTTTGCTTACTGTACTTTTTTTTTTTAAACTTATCTTAGACCTCACATTCTCCTGCCTACTTGAAAGCTCACAGAACTACTTAGAATAGCCCAAGTATTAATGAGAAATATAAAAACACATAAAGACAGAGCACTCTGATATGTTATTCCTAACTCTCATCTCAGCTAGGTTTAAAGGCAAGTTGTGCTGAAAAAAGTAGGAATTTGAAAAAAGGATTCATTAAAGTGGTTTCTAATTTATTCTCACTAAAGACTGGTCAGGATGTATTGCACTAGTATTCATGGAAGATTTAAGACAAAAATAAAACATATGCAGCTATTCTCATATTTCATTGTCACAACAGGTAGGAAATTGTCTTAATTAGAACTTTATTTCTATTGAATTGGCAAGTAAACCTCTACCTTTGATTTTGTGGGACTGTTGTCATCAATAGGATGACTTCAGGATCTGAAGTCAACAATAACACATACCAGGCAGAAAAAATACAGCCAGGTATCATAATACACCTATTCAGAATTCATTTAGCTATTTTGAATGATTTCAAAGCCTTTTACTCAGAAGAATCACTGAAAAAAATTAATTCCCGTGACAGTATAAACATTAACTACCCATAATAACAATGATGAATACTACTATGATACAGTAATATGGTTGAAACATGACATGCAAGGAAGAAAACATCTTCCCTGAAATCACCACTGCAGCAATTCAGATCACTTACTATTCCTCACAGCTATCACAACTCTGCTGAAAAACAGATTCTTCAAGAATATTTATAAAAGACTAGGTACTTAGCATATATCTTCTATCAATCTGCTTCAAGCCTAATGGATATTTATTTTTAATTTCATGTAGCTAACAAAATTTTGCTTCTATTTACAGCACATTGCTATAAGAAGGGTTCTTGTTCATTTAAAGATAATCTTTCCACCTTAACAATGCAGTAGTTTCTCCAAGTGCTCCACCTGGATAAGACTAGTAATCTGGCTGTTACACTGCCCACTACTGTAAAGTGGATAAGGGACAGACACTTAGGAATGAACGTGCAAACAAGTAAACTTGGTATTAAATTGCATATACTTTAATATTATCTGAAAAGGAATGATCAGATAGCAATAATTTGGCAGACTAAAACAAGGAAATGTTTCCAGAAACCAACCTGTCAACTTGTTTTCAAAGTTAACTTGTGGAAGTTGTGTAGCTCAAAGGTTCAGTGACAACATATTGAGTTTCTTGCTTCAAAATTGTGGCGGCTCAGGTAATGGATCTGAAGATATGCTCAGGGCTGCTTGGCCCTCCACATTTTAAAAGGCACGACATGCCACGTTTTTTCTCTTCCTCATCTCTCACATACACACGTTGACACATATAGGTATTTCTATGCAGAATGAGAGATGAGAGAAATACACTTCAAACCTCTACTGGCATTTTCTGCCACTCAGTGATCTATCAAGCATATTTGCTTGTTACAAGACAGTTCTTCCCCACCATTCAGCCATGTACTTTTAGCAGAGGTGACAATGTTTTACTTATACAGATTTTGAAATAGAAAATCCATAAGCAGAGACTGCAAAAGTGCCAACTTCCCAGCAGTAGACAAGCTAATACATGGTTTAATTTCTTTCCTAGATAAGCATGATAATGCTGAATGGCTTAAAAACTCAAAGGACTTAATGGCAAAAACACCCACTATAACGCTTTCCTGGCCACTACCCACCACTGCTCGTTCCTAGTGATGGGGACATTACAGCATTCACACCTTGATGGTGTTGGTTGATGATGCAAAAGACCAACAGTTTTACTGCTAAAAAAAACCTGCTCCGAAATAAGTGTAAAGTCCACTGCTAAAAGACAACAACTCTCACTGATGTGGTAGACATCTGCCAGGGAGAGAGAGCACCTTATAAAAACAGTAACAGCAGCAGAAGCAGGTATAAGTAAGCCCATATAAGCTGGCAATCACTGTAGCAAGGACTCCTCAGATTTCTTTGCTATTTTTGCAGTGGTAGACTGCAAAAGCCCTAACAGCTTCAGATAATCGATTATTTGAGTTTGCTCTGATATTCAAACCAGACCAGCACTATTACACAAAGGTAGTCTTATATAATAGTGGTTTGCACTTTTTTTTAATATAAGAAATTGTCTTATGCTTAAATAATTATCTTGATATAAGGAAGCAGGGAAAGTTAATGAAAATTAGTTCTAAGCACACAAGGATATGACTTTTTGGCAGGATGAATTTTTCACAATCTTAAACCAAATCATTCCTTTAAGCAATCAAGACACACACTAGGGAGTATAAGGGAGGCAGCAGGGTCACACATACAGGAAGGGTGGAACAAAGGAGGTGGCAGCCTGCTGTTAGATCCATGCCGGACATCACTTAATTACTCTTTCAAAAGCTTCATCAGTAGCTTAGAGTTAGACGGGAAGCACCTTAATTAACTACTACTCTTAAACTGAACATCGAGGAAGCAGTTAAATGAACGCCTGTTAGGCTTTAGAGCTGATACCATGCTGATGTGAATGGAGAAAGTTTCCACTCCTCTCTCAGTTACCGGCTATCTATAGTGTTCAGGGGACAATATTGACTCCAGTTACACTGTTCCTGTTTTAGCAGCTTTCCTGACAAGGGACACCAACCCAAACTCTGGCATTTCTGCAGAGTGTAACTCTTTAAAGTTAGTCACTTCAAAGGCAGAGGGAAGGCAGTATTCAAGCCACCAGAGCTGTTGTCATTCTTCTTGTTCTCTTTTGCCCCCAAAATGAAATCCTGTGTATCAGTAGAGTTTTCAGACGGACTTACCGCAGGTATGGTGCCTGGGGCGTGCCGCTGCTATTCAATTCATACAGTGAATCTGCTCGCAGACCGTCAGCAACAAAGAGTACCAGACGTTTTGCTGGAGGTGGCAGTGGAGTCTGCTGAGGAGTCATTCCATGGACCAGAGGAGAGCTGAAGTAGATGTCAAAAATGGAGACCAAGAACACACAATGCACAAGGAGACCAGCAAGTATGAAGATTGGCATATCCATGGCAACAGCCGGCTGGCACAGGCGAAGTCCAACACTAAGAGGGAGTGAGAAAAATAAAGTCAGGCAGATGAGAGTTATCGGAATCGGTATTTATTTCATGTGTTACAGAATGGGAGTATGCCAATCACAGTCATCACCCAGGATCCATAACCAGTTTCTGCTTCCAACAAGCTTTTTCACCAAAAGTCACTACATGACTAATTCAGACTTTCAGATAGCCTTTCTGTCTCAGTAACTCATGTTTGGTGTTTACTGATTTGTTCGATGGCTTCACACAACCATTGAATCAAGCCAGTTTGTTTTGTGACCTAAATCAGTAACAGAAGACTCACCAAATAATGTTTCCATGAACATACTACCCTCTATCGGCTGGTGGCACGACAGACAGCTGAAGTCTGTTCAGGCAAATGCAAGCCAGACAGCAAGAGAAAGCCATCCTATAGCAAACATCCATCCAACACTGCTTATTTTTCCAAGTTTGCCATGAAATCTGGGCTCATTGTATTCTGCCTAGAAACAGAAACCTTCTTTTAAAAGAACAAAGTACTGAGTGCAGAACACTATCCCTCTTCTAAAACTGGTGACAAAAGCACAACAGATGCAGAATTATGTTTCAGGGATAATTATATTCCCTTTTTGAATTTTTTTTTTTTTTTGATCTGCCATCCTCTGATGTCAGGTTAGGGATACAAATATGCTTAATAACAGGTCCATTGGAAATGTAGGTGTTTGCCAAATGCACTGCAGGGACCATGCCAGCCTGATGCAAGTAAATATGTTTATTTGCTCAGGTAAGTGAGGGATCTGAGCTGGAATGAGGCTTAGTTCTGACAAAGTACTATTAGTGCTGTCCAAGCTGCTAACTTAGTTCTTTAAATATTAGCTAATTATCAACCTTAACAAAACAGCACCTCCACTCATCAATTTATAAACAGATGTTCGTAACAGCCTGGAAGGTTTAGATTACCTATGTACATACATACCTCTCTCTAAAAGACCCACTTTGTTAATAATCTGGTTAATGCTTCTAAATGACAATATGTATATTTAGTTTATTTTGTTACTTACAGAATTCCAGTAGCTGAACAGACAGAGGCAGCCACCATATAATAAGACTCTTACTCTTATCAAATAAGGATAAAAGGCTTCAATACCAAATAATCTTACCTCTGACCAAAACTCGGAAAGATGCCTTTTAAAATAAAAACTTTTAAAGGGCCAGGAAAACCAGAGGAAAAAAAAGTAACATACTAAGAGATTTGAAAGTTAATATATATTACTTAATAATCAAAAGAAAATTTAGATCTGTATATAACTTAACCATAACTTCCAATTCCACCCATTTTCCCTACTGAAACAGATGAAACAAGTCCAGCCCTAATGTGAAACATCACTATAGTGATTTCTCATTTCAGAGATTTGGAGAGAAAACCACAAAAAATTGAGATAACTAAATACAACTTTTCAAAGAGACATGTAGTAGTCACATTTAAGTGATCAAACAAAAACATTTTGTTAATCAGGAACTTGTATGCCTCTACGTCTACAAGTGAGATTCCAAGAAAGACTTGGAATATCTGTAAATAGTAGTTTATTTATATGTAATAGTATTCAGGCTTCCTGCATCAATTTAAATATATTAAATCACAATCACAGAAATACCACTAAGTTCAATGTCAGACCTCATTTTATTCAATCAGTTTTATTTTCCATAGAGCTTTTTCTTCTGATGTAGTTGTGCTTGATAAGAGAATCAGAACTATTCATGCCTTAAACTGATGAGACTAAACACCCTACTAAACAAAGCAGTTAATTCTATCAGATACTTGTTGCATACTCCCAATGCTACAATTCTATAGCTTAACATATTCTATGTTCTTCTAATTAAGTATTAGTAACCTAATCTGTTTTCTGCACTAGCTATTTCTCTCTGCTTTAACTCTCCCCAGGCCTCAGTCCTTTATTGCGGCAAGAAGAGCGCAGGCAAGACAATTCAAATTTAATGCTGTCTTGGACTGTAGTATCTATGGAATTAATGAAAAAAAAACCCAAAAAGCAAGAAACAAAAACCCACTTTCTTTTGCAACCAGTTTGACTACATTACACTAGACTATTCATCTGGGCCCAACATATCCAACAGCTCAACACCATCACATGGTTTCTACACAGGCAGTTCCCAGACCACTGCTTCTCCCACATCCCTCACAGCTGCTGCTTCTGCCTCTAGCTTAGCTTACATTGCTCCTTTAATGTATGACTTTGTGCATTATCACTGTGACATAACATTGTGAAAAGTATTTTATCCTCAGGCTTACAGATACTGTCCCACAGGTATAAAGGGTTTGAAAGTTTCTAATTGCATTCAGCTGAATGTCAGAATGTCACCTTGCACCCTTTTCCTGATAGATTACTGGTCAAGATGTAGCAAAGGAGCACTCATCTGTGGTTAGAGAAAACTCCAGCTCAAAGAACAAAGTTTAAATATAGTCAACAGCAATTCTTGAGAGGCACCAGTGACTTTCAACACTTTTATATCTTGACCAAGTTACAACTAAACTTGGTCCTTGCCAGCCCAAAGTGCCTGAAGTTTATTTAAGACAGTTGTTTTGTGAAACATATCCTCTTCAAACATCAACAGTACCGGAGAAGAACAAAGTATTTCCAGTAACTGGTTATCAGTGGAAAAGAAAGTTCTTTATCGCTACCCAGGTTCCCTCTGGGACTTCCAAACCAAAGCATCATTCTATCCCTGTAGGGCAAACACCCAAGACCATGCACCTTCTCTTCCCCCTTTGTGTTTTTGAATCACCATTTGACAGGCTAGTTCAAAACCCAGCCTGAACCTGCCAGTCCAACGTGGAATCCAGAAGCTGAACAGAATCTCATAGGTGTTCTAATAGGCCCATCAGCAGCCCGAGGAGCTGCACATGGAAGCATTGGTATCAAACTCCTTGGTGCCCAGTAGCCTTCTGCCATGTTTTTCTGGCTGGGAAGCAGCTAACCAGTAAAAACTGGGTGCTCAGACATTCCTCAAACCTATAGTGTCTTGACTTTCAGGCACAGAGAAAGCAGGGTTACCACTGTATATGTATCCATCCCAGCAGGAAACATCCTTAACTTCCTCCTCCTCTCTGTTACAGAGGTCACAGTGAACAAATTTCTCTGTATAGCCTGGTGCTTGTCTGTTCAAGGCAGAGAGCTCACATGGCATGGAAGTAACAAGGATAACAGTATCAGTACCTATTTCTTCCTTACAAGGAAAAAATAAGAAGGATAAAAGGAAAAATTGGATTAAGCACTAGCTTATAAGAAAAAGCAAAAGCCACAGCCTGATGAAAGAGAATGTAGAAAGAGATGTAATAAACACACACACTTTTGAAGATGAGGACCCAGATGTATTTATTAATAGTGCTGAACCATCTCTGCCCACAGGTTCCTGGCCATCCAAAAAGTGGATAAACAAACTGTCACTTGAAAATAGATCTTACATCTTTCTGTCAAGAAAACGCAAGCCGAGGATATCTCAATATTTTTGTGTCCTGTGATATTTTCTCAGGCAATCCCTTAGCAAGTGATTTAGTGCACTACCTTCCACAGTCTTTATTTTCACAAAGCAAAACACCAACTTTGCTCAAATTTTGACTGCATTATTATACTTAATTCTGTTAAGCTGTTGCCTATCACACCGAGAGACAGAAGCTTCTAGTCTTGTAGATAAGAAGAACATGTTGCAAACTATTTGCCACATGCCATTTGTTACAGTCTATCTAAATATATCACTTGTTATAACAGAATCCTAGAATTCTAATACAGTTCAGGCAGCCAAATCACTTCCTCTATAGACTCAGCCTAACCAGTAAGCTATATATCAGACTCAGATTTATTCTTTTCTTTCTGTATTTTTCCCCTCCTGTCACCATCTCCCAAATTAAATACAGAGCCAATAATGATCCTGTACAACCTCCAGTATATCAGAGCTTAAACTATCCCAAGAAAATACTTTTTGTTCAAACAATTTGGAGTCTACAACACAAAGGTGGCATGAATTCTTAAATGGAGACCGTTTTCAGATCCTTTAACAGGGAAGTACTGAAGATCCACTAAGCTACTCACTGCCTGTTAAATGTGAGTTGTTCACATGAACAGATCAAGCAGAAAATTAGCACTGCCCTGATGATGCTTGGGGCTTCAGCAGACTTCAGAACTTCTCACTTTATCAGATGTTCTACACGATCAGAGAAGAGATTGAGAAGATGCATGGGAGCAAACAATCTGAGACAGCAAAGCAGAACCAGAGGACACCTTTCTGAGTGTCCAGGATATTAAAGAAAGAAAAGCAGCAAAGACTTTCTGACTGCAATTAATTACTTTTTCAGAATAACGTGATACACACAGATTAGAGAAGCGTTTTTTCGTGCCTCCCTCCCCTCATCCTGGATTCTCAAAGTTCAGCTCCCAGTTGGTGGCAGATGGGATGGAGAAACCCTTTCTTTCTTTGTATTTTCACCTATCAAAACAATACTAAAAAATCCTACCCTTAGCTGTGAGTTCCTCACCAACAGCTGTGTCAGTGCAAGGACTAAAACACTCAGGCTGTGATGGTGGCAGGGGAGCAGGACAGCTGCCAGGAGCCACCCAAGCCCAACCACAGGACAAGAAGCAGGCAGGTTACTTCTTCCTCAAGAGGTTTTTCCCTCTTTTCAAGCTGCTCTGTAACTTGCTTACAAGACTTTTTAACCTTCTTTTTGACTCATGCCATAGAAACTACATCCACAGCCCCAGGCTGGATCAGGTCCCTCAGCGCTTAACAGGAAGGCTGACATAATTAAATGCAGCACACATTTTCCCTAAGTAATCCACATCTAAGCTGCATTGCCTCTGAAGTTATAATCTCTCAGCACTATTTATAAGGCAAAGAAAACCATATTTATACTGCAATGCAATGTAGTTCTTCATAAGAAAAGTAATGTTTCCCTTTTCTATTTTTCTTTCTCCAAATATGCAATAAAACAAACACAAAATACTGCTTGGAATATACTCCATTTGCAGGGATATTTTCTTAAGGAAAATAAAGTGTCAAGACAAGGAGCTCAAGATACATTAGTCATTTCTTTTAGAAGAACTATGCTTCACTAATACTGTCAAGTCTGTTGATTAAGATGAAGAAAATCCATTGGAAATGCATTTTCAATAAGCATCAATTGCCTTGGTAAGCATCTTTTACAGAAAAGAACAACAGACAAGAATGTCTGATATGTTTCTGTCTGACTAATATACTTTTCAACTAGACAGGGTTGTGTGTTTTGTAATTTAAACTGTCAAAGCAGTGACTGTACAATTTGTCCATACATAAAAAGTGATCCTTTTCTTAGGGCAAAGGAACAAAGTGGAAGGTGTGTGGTCTGACAGTATTGTGCATTATATGGCAGCTAAACAACATCTAAGATGGTGTTAGCAGTTCCTACCCTATTCTTTTACTAATTTAGGTTTTTAAAGGTTTATATTAGCCAGGAAATTAAAACAAGCCCTTCCTGCTGTAACAGCACATATACCTATTGACTGCACAAGGCTGTAATTTATACAAGAGATTTACCAGCCAGTCTCTAACTCTCACATCTTTACACACCTCCCAAACATAGGAAACCCAAAATTCTCATCTTGACTTCATTGTGTAATCATACTATGAAGCAGGAAAATTATAAAGTCCCTGTTCCTCTTTTCCAAGATTTCATTTTCTTTCTCTGTTGAATCACAACATGCTCCGCCAGACAATGAAACTGCAAGGACAGTATTTCCACTTTCCCTGGCACTACAGTGGCTTCTGTAATTCAAACCATCTGTTTAAAATTATTTTATGTTCAACATCTTCACCCAGCATTTTAGGGATTATAATAACAAATGACATCTGGTTTAAATTTTAAATGTGATTCAGTAAAGCACATCCAAACCTGAGGCAAAGACCTCAAAGAATACTGAATTTTCTTTTTAACACCACTTGATAATCAAAATTACTCTATCTGCCTAGAAAAGTCTCTTTTGCCAAAATTTTTCAAGGAGAAATTTGACTATGGCCTGCAAGGCACCAATAAAACTTCAAGTGTCCGAATACTTGAACACACCGCAAATCAGTCACCCCAATGTCATCCTGTGCAATTTTCTCTGAATTATCCTTAAACATGGAAAACTGTATCCACAAGTCTCACAGGCAAAAAACCACACCTAAGAACAACACTGACAACACCACAGTATTGATAAAGAGAACAAGGCCTCTCCTTTAAGAAATAATGACTGCTTTGAGGCATGAAAGAGAAAACAAAAGCATCACCCTCTGATACCACTTGTTAGCCAAGTAGAGATTAAAAAAAAAAAAAAAGAGTAGAAATACAGCATTACACCTGCTTAGTATGCAGGTATCTAGAAATTCAGAAGTCAGAAAAAGCAAAACCCAACAACAAGAAACCCTGAGTGGTCATGATGTGAATTAGTTATTTCACTGGGTAATGGCACTTGGAGGGCCTATGTCTGTTCTCAGGAGGTATCTGCAAATCCTTCTGCATATTGCTGGATTTCCAGCTCATTCAGCAATACTCTACCAGCAAGTCTTCTTCAAGCACCTCTGTTCTACAGCTTAACATCATATTTTCATCTCAATATGGACGTTTAATTCTTTTTTGTGCTACCAAAAGTATTAGATTCTCTCAAGATTTCTCTATTCTTGGGGAGAAAATATGTGGGTTTTTTTTCCTATCACTGTCTTTTTCTTACCCTGTCTGGAGATTTTGTATATGGTTCTTTCATATTAAAAGTTTTATGGGACACTTTTGGGGAAAGAACATCAGCCTCAGTGTGTCTAATAGAACCCATCCCCCCAGTTTTCACAGGTGCCAGGTCAAGGGACAGTGACACGTAAGAGAACACAAGCACATGGAAGATAGCCTGCCACAGCAGTCTTGCTGTCTCACTGAAGTCCTCCCTGACAAACCAAGGCTGAAGGCCCCCTGAGATATTTTTCAAGACATTTTCAATAAAACTATGCAATAACGCACAAGTACCAATACAAGCAGGACAGTTCTGCCCTTTAACAATAAAAGGGGCAAGGATCAAACTTTTTGAAGTCATACAACAAACATTAATGTAGAACCTACAAGGAAGAGGATGGAAAAAAACAACTTTCAGCTGCATGGTTTTGCAAATGTATTATGTATACACACAGAGCAAAAACTCACTCTTTAACAAAAAAACCCAAACAGTGCTTAAACCATGTTCCATAGAAGCTACTATGAATAAGACAAGTTTAAAAAAGGTGACAGTTGTTTTTCCTTTATTGAGTCACATTTGCTTATTGATATCGGCCATCAAAAATAAACAAGAATTATGTCAAATAGTAACAAGTCACATCTGTTGAATCTACCTTCAGTTTGAAGGAAGCAAAGCATACAGTAATACCTTCATAAAAGGTATACAGAAGTCATATAATCAATTTGTAGTTTCTTTTTTAAAAAAAAAAAACAACCTTGAAACTTTTAAGTTCAAAAGTACTACTTACTTATTCTAGCCAGTTGACTATAAAGTATAGCTGAATACTATTCAACTGGCTAGCATAATTTATATATCTATCTCTACCTCCAGACTTGAGCTCACAAGAAAGCTGACAGAGAGGGGCAAGTTAAGATTCCCACTGAGAACAAAAGCTCACTTCAGGTCTGAGGTGAAGACAGAGCAGGAAAGCAATGCCAACCGGAGATGCAAATCCCAACTTGGAAGCAGCCTGCCAGGAAGTACTGCTTTGCCATAAAGAAATATGCACATGGGGACCAGGGTGAGTGTGTGTGCGTGAGAAATTCCAATTCCTTTAATTACCAAGTGAAACAAACTATTAAAAAGCATTGCAATAGTCAAGTTGTAAAGTGCAGAAAAACACTAAAAAGGATGGATTACAGCCACTTAAAAAGAGCATTCAGAGTACTAATGTAAGTATACACAGCATTTGTCCAAGGGTATTTTGAAGTCTGGTAAAAAGTCTTTAGGCAAAGGAGTCACCTCCTTTTAACTCTTCCACCTACAGACATAGTTGCAAGTCATTCACATAGGAAGCATTTTCCTAAGCTCCCATGAGACATGAAACTCGCTCAACTTACCAGTTACTGCAGCCTGAAATACTGATATTCACTTTAGAATAAAGTTCTATTTGCTCCTACATCAACCTCTACTAACTGAGTAATTAACCTTTTTTAAGCATTTATGATATAGCAACTTGTCAACACCCTCTGCTGAAACCCTGTGAGTTTACATTTGTTTTTATGACAAAGCCAAGCCCTTTTCATTTGTATAAGACACCTTTCTTTTTCAGCTGCTGACTCGCTAGTAATTACTAGAGCCAGGAAATTGTTCCTGAAAACAATCAGTATTCTGCCTCTTTGCAATATGAGGCACTGCTGATTTAAAGCAGCACTCAAACTGTTTTGGCAAATGAATGGCAACAGATTCATTGTGGGAAAAAAACAGAGCTTAGAGAACAAGACAAAAACTGCTAGAGAGAGATCACAAAACCTAGAGAAGGATAGGCAACATCTTTCTGGTTCTCATATCACATCTTCCCCTCCAAAATGGAGAATCCTTTATAGTTTCTTGAGTTCTCTGTTGGCAAAGGAGGGGAGCAATACGGTACTGATTAGAGAGAAGATTCCAAAGAGATGACAATAACTATTGTGAGACAGGCATCAAAAACAGCTTCATGTCAAGAATGTGAAGTCTACCTATCCTAATATCTGTTCTCAGAGAGGACATAAGCAGCTCATTTTGAGCTGACAAAAAAAGTCTATTATCTGTGTATCAGTTATTGACTTGGACAGTACCATCTCTACAAATTTCTTTGTAACTAAAAGCATATTTTCCAAAATACTTAGGACCAGCAAGGCAAATACATATTGTATCAGGTATTTCAGACAAAAATGGCTGTCACTGGAGTAGCAGTTAGAAGAACAAGAGGTCTTCACAGTAACAAATACGGCAAGGAAAACCAAGCCAGTACAGCTGCAGAGTTGTCCTGTCCTCCGCTGCTCCTGCCCACTTATTCCCATGCCAAATCTCTTCCTTGAGTTGGCACAGCCATCTGTACAACTGTATATTCAAGCATTCTAGAGAATTAATTCAAGTGAAAATAACCTCAAGAAAAAAAAAGAGGAGGGGAAGGAAGAGTAAGGATGACTTTGCTGTAGTTTAGTTCCCCAAATTCCCAAAACAAACTTCTGTGCTGGCACCAGAACAGGACTGCATCTGTTCCCAACAGTGCTAACTCAGCATGTTCAAAGCATGTCCTCAGATCTCTTCATTCTCTGAAGCTTGCATCTCAAACTACTTGTAGTCATCAGGCCATACAAGGAAAATATATGGATTTTTTTTTTTTTCAAAACTATGCAAGTACTAAATTGAAGAGGAATAACATGAAGCAGGTAACCCACAAAAGCAGAGAGAAGCAGCATGGAGTTTGCACAGCAGCATCATTGCAGGTTGGCCCATGTTTCTACAGTGATAGGAAGGTCAATAAGACCTTCTTAATGTCAAGCTTTGATTGTTTTGACCTCCACGAAGTTTCAATAAAAGACACCTTAGCAAATTCAGGCAAAACAGCTTGTTGTTTGAACTTATTACCTTTAGATCTCAGAGCTCAAGAACAACTTTACGGTGGCTGCTTTCCTACTTCACTTCGCGCACTGTCTCACTTCCCCAGTTACACTGCCCTTTCCTACCATGAGGCAGGGTAAGGCACATCTCAGAGTGGTCTGTCACCCTCCACAACAGCTTTCTGGACAGCCTGCGTTTCAGACAACACACTTCATCTTTCAGGCCAAGGTGAACAAAGCTAAAACAATTCAATACTCAAGTGTATGTGGTATCATAAAAGGTCCCCTCTTTGATTTGCAATTTGTGTCTCCTCACTCAACTATAGCAGCATTTTTTCCATCTGTTCTTTCTCACAAAAGCATAAATACACACATAATGAAGCTTGAACAAGTTTTCTAAAATAGTTTCTTAGTCTCTGAGTGTGCTTGCTTGCTCTGTTTTTGATGGTAGGATTCCAGATATTCACTATTTACAGTAATGCTTCAAAACAGCAGTTTTGGAGGTAGAAAAACATGGCCAAACTTGAATTCAAAGGGATTTGGGGGGGTTGTTGTGTTTAATTCAGGTCCTCATCTGATTTCATGGGTCATTATTGCATTTTTGGGGAGGTTGAAAATATTTCTGAGAGCCCCTTCACATTGCTGTACTACTTTTACTTAAAATCCCAATTAAACAATTCAGTTTCTCCCCATAAAGCTACACCTGTATGGAACACACAAGTAACTATTAACTACTGATATAGGCTACTCTCAGTAATAAACATGCTCTTAAAACGGCAACAGACAGATACAGTTTCAGAGAAATGGCAGAGGTCTTTAAGCACAAGTTGTCAACATTATGAGTCTCAACATTTGCATTATTCAGCTCCTGCAGAATATCAATATATTTTTGAGTTCAGTGGGTTCACAAAGCACCAAAATTAATTTTTTAAGGTCTGAAAGCAAACACAAAAATCTTAATTTCCCTTAAGTTAGTTTTGAAAGGGGGTAAAGGTTTGTCTTAAATAGACAAAGATGCTTACAGGAAGCTCAGTTTTAGAAGAAAACTTAAGCAAGAGTTGGCAGAACTCACAGATCAGCATTATTTTAAAGTGGAAATCACATTTCCTTCAGAT
Organism: Acropternis orthonyx; assembly: GCA_035583155.1. Taxonomy (NCBI): domain Eukaryota; kingdom Metazoa; phylum Chordata; class Aves; order Passeriformes; family Rhinocryptidae; genus Acropternis; species Acropternis orthonyx. The sequence goes on along the minus strand of JAWWEU010000081.1, from coordinate 69,482,667 downwards.
TTTCCTCCATTATTTTGTTCTCTGTGCCTTGATTGGGATTCCAATAAGATGAAAAAAGCTACGCTACTTCACTGTATGATTCATTAGAACACATTACTTCATATACTTCAGGTATTCAGCACAGAAATAAACCGATATGTACCTAACAGAATTATTTACTTTAAATGAAATTAATCTTGGCTGTAGAAGCTGAAACAGAAAACCTCTTATAGTTTAATTTAAACTGTGTGTTCACTGGCAGTGAGAGTAGCTGACACTGCACCAGAGTAGCACAGAAAGAGAGCACACTTTGCACACCCATGACCCCACTGAACAACAGAGAGAACCTGAAACTGGCCATATATTAAAGTTCATCAAACTTGAACCATTAGCTCAAGATGTAACACTCCTAGCAAAATCAACACAGTAAAAGCAAAGGCTGATTTTTTTTTCTAATTATTTTCCATCTCAACAACCATAAATCCCAAAGTTCATGACAAAAACCATGCATAGACTGAGAAAATCGCTTATACACCAACCTCCTCCAAAAACCTCTTTAGATCTTTTTTCTACGAGCCCCTTGTATTTTTGATACTCAGCTTTCCATGATGTATTTAGCCATGCTTGTTCTCCAGGTGGAAACACCAATTCCAGGAAGAGACAAAACAGCTTGAATCTGTCACATGCGAGCAGCTCCCATCGCCAGCAGAGGCCGCTGCAGGACGCGGGCAGGGCTTTCCCTGCATCCCGGAGGGAGAGGCACAACATCCCACTAGGCTTTCAACAAGCTCGTACTCAACATACCTTAGCTCTTCAGAAAGAAAAGAGCAGAGGGTTTCTTTAAGGACTCCTAATCTCACCGGAGCAGCAACAGTAAAATGTTTTCGTTCTTATTTTTGTTGTGATCCCACTCGAATCTTGAAGAATTTTCAACACAGCACCATTTCACTTTATGCTACAACCAGTTCACGCTCCGCTGCTTAACACTCTTTTTGCATATCAAAAACATAAAATAATGAGGCAGCGATAAAACGCAAAGTTTATTACAGAAAAGAACGCAAAATTGATCATACTATTTACAAAAAATTATGCAAATCCTAAACAGAAGAGAAAAGCACCGTCTTTTATAGGCACACTAATGCATGAATGAGTTTGCAGTCAGCACTCAACAGTGCCTTTAAGTCTCCGTATCACTGCAAAATATTCCCACTATTCTATTACTAAGAGTCCAGCCTCTCTTGGGACTAGACTAACTAGATTAACTCCTAGCAAATCAGCTTTACACAGAGGTCCTATTAGTGGGAATGGAACATTATTTTAAAGACACAAAACAGAAACCAACATTGGCCCTGTTCTGCATCATTTTTAATGAGCTGAATTTCCTTCAATAGCAAACACTGCCTGTTGTGACACTCCAGCTTCAAGTTTCTTGCCAGGTAACACACAAAGCAACCACTTCACATCATCTTTTTAAGAATGGTAATTTCACACTTCCAGATGTACAACTTTATAGAATCATAGAGCTGTTGAGGTTGGAAAAGACCTCCAAAATCATCGAGTCCAACCATTAACCCAGCACTGCCAAGTCCACTGCTAAACCATATTCCTAAGTGCCACATCCACACATCTTTTTAATTATCTACTGCTGGGATATATACCTGGGAGAGGATGCTAACCCCCACCTTGCTATAATATCATTTCAGGCAATAAGGCCGCATCTGAATTTCCTTTTCTCCAGGCCAAACAACCCCAGCTCCCTCAGCTGCTCCTCATCAGACTCCTGCTCCAGACCCTTCACCAGCTCCATTGCCCTTCTCTGGCCTGGTCCAGCACTTCAATACCTTTCTTGTAGTGAGAGGCCCAGAACCGGACACAGTATTTGGGGTGCAGCCTCACAAGTGCCAAGTACAGAGAGAGGGTGAACACCACCCTGGTCCTGCTGGCCACACTATTTCTAATCCAGGCCAGGATGCCATTGGCCTTCCTGGCCACCTGGGCACACTGCTGGCTCATGTTCAACCAGCAATCTACCAGCATTACCAGGTTTTTTTCTCCTGGGCAGCTTTCCAGCCACTGGCCCCAGTACTGAGCCCTTGGGAACTCCACTTGTGACCAACCACCAAATGGATGTAGCTCCATTCACCAACACAATCTGGGCCTGGCCACACAGCTAGTTTTTTATACAGTGAATAATGCAACTGCCCAAGCCATGAGCAGCCAGTTTCTCAAAAAGCATGATGTGGGTGACAGGGTCAAAGGCTTTACTAAAGTCCAGGCAGACAACTTCCAATGCCTTTTCCTTATTTACCAGGCACAGTTGCCTGGTCACAGGAGGAGATCAGGCTGGTCAAGCAGGATCTGCCTTTCCTAAACCCATGCTGGCTGGGCCTGATCCCCTGCTTGTCCTGTGCATGCTGTGTGCTGTTGCTCAAGATGATCTATTCCAGGACCTTCCCTGGCACCAAGACCGACACACCTATAGTTCCTCAGATACTCCTTCCAGCCCTTCTTGTAGGGCCCTTTGCCAACCTCCAGTGACCTGGCACTTGTCCAGTTAGTCAGGGCTGTGATAAATGATTCAAACCGACTCAGTGAGCCCCTCTGCTGGATCCCTCGGCACCCTCGGGCGGATCCCATCTGGCTCTGCATACTTGTGAGTCTCTAAGCGGCACAGCAGGTCCTCCTGGATTATGCGAGTATCATTCTACTGCCTGTTCCTGTTTTCTGGCTCGAAGGGCTACATACCCTGAGAGCAACTCCTTTATTATTAAAGACTGAGGCAAAGGCGGCACTCTGTACCTCAGCCTTTTCCTCACCCTTTAGCAGTGTTTCCCCTGGCACCCCGTAAAGGCCGAAGATCTTCCTTGGCCCTTTTTTTGTTGCGGATGTGCTTGTAAACACAATTTGTTGTCTTTTACAGCAGTAGTAGCGAGGTCAAGTTCTAGTGGGGTTCTGGCAGAACATCACAGCATCCTTGCAGTCCTCCCGAGTTGCCTGAGTAAACCATAAACTTACTTCCCACCTGCGCCCGTACCCTCCCGAATTCCGAGCCCCGCAACCTTCCCGTCCCAGCAAGCGGCCGGGCGGCTGCCCAAGCTCTCCGTGGGCTGCGATGCACAGCCGGCCCGCACCCCCTGCCCAGGGGACACCGGCCCGGGACGATCCCGGGGGCCCGGCAGGACTCACTCCTCTCCCTCGCCGCCAACTACTGCCGCCTCCGCTTCCGCTTCCGCTTCCGCCGGGGACGGCCACGCCCACCCCGCAGGGGGCGGGCCCGGCCGCGATTGGCCGCTCGTGCTCTCGCGACAGCCGAGATCCGGAAGCGGCGGTGGGAGGCGGCTGAGGGCGGAGGCGGCAGCGTCGGTGTCGGTGTCATCGGTGTCACCATCCCCAGCGGCACCGTCGGCGCGGGGGACCCGCCCCGGCCCCGGCCGCGCCAGGAGCGGCGGCGGCGGCGGCGGCGCCGCTCAGGGTTGGCCGCGCTGTAAGATGGCGGCGGCGGGCGGGGGCGGCGGCGGCGGCAGCGGCAGCGTGAACCCCTTCCTGAGCGACTCCGAGGAGGACGAGCCCGAGGAGGCCCGGGCCGGCGGCGGCAGCAGCAGCAGCACCGAGCCGGGCACGGCGGCGGCGGCGGGCAGCCCCGAGGAGCTGCCGGGGCTGCGGGCGGCGGCGCCGGGCGATGGCGCGGCGGGGGCGGGGGAGCCGCCGCGGGTGCCGATGGACGCGATCGCGGCGCAGCTGCTGCGGGACCAGCTCCTCCTCACGGCGCTGGAGCTGCACACGGAGCTGCTGGAGAGCGGCCGGGAGCTGCCCCGGCTCCGCGACTTCTTCTCCAACCCGGGCAACTTCGAGCGGCAGAGCGGCACGCCGCCCGCCGGCGGGGCCCTGGGCAGCCTGGGCGGCGGCGGCGGGCTCGGGGCGGCCGGTGGCAGGGAGCCCGGGGCCGGGCAGCTCAGTAAGTGACCCCGGCTCGGGGGCGGCGGGCCCGGGGAGCGCTGGCAGCCGCCGGTGGGCGCGGGAGGCTGGGCGGGAGCGGCTCGCGGTGCGGGAGAGGCGTCTGGCATCGCTCCTGCCTCCAGGCATTCCTGGCTGGCTGGCTGTAAGCTGGAGCTTGGCGGAGGGCTCAAGAGGTGGGCTGCCAAAACAGCTGTTCGCCTGGTCCTCCAGGCGGAGTTTAGTCGAGTACCATATCTCCGTGAACGTCACGAGTGTTTGCTAAACGTGGAAGAAATGTAAGGGGATGGTAATTTCAGCGTTGATTTTTAGCGGTGTCTTTAAGTGCTTACTGCCAAGCGATAAGTGCTGGGAGAAAGAGGGGGCTGTTAAGCCGTGACTGCTACTTTTGAAGTCTGAAGTCTGAAAACTATAAAAAACGGGGTGTAAGATGTACAAATACGTGTCAGCATGCCAGCATTTCTGCTGATGCATCCAAAGACATGTCTGAGTTTCACAGATCTTGCACAACTAATACAATGTTTCCTACAACGAATGCTCTCTGCAGTCTTTGCCTCACCGTGTTGGGTTTTGGAGACGGGGAGCAGTAAATAAACTGGGTTAGTACAGCTTTAGGGAGCAAAAGTGATGCAGACATTGGGACTATCCTCACATAGCTGACCATAAAAGCTTTTGAGTTTTAATAGTATAGTACATGGCTTAGAATGAAATCGCTTGTATGTCTTGTCAATATTACTGCCAAAAAACGTGGAGTTCTAAAAAGAAGGCAGCCTGTGGGAACTACCTTTGAGAAAGAGAAGCTGCCCAGCCATCTCACTTTTGAGGACTTAATGAAATCGTGGGAAGGTGTTGAAATTAAAGGAGCTGTGGATAGCAGACAGGTTAAAGACTTACTTACATGTATTCTAAGATACCTAAAGGCATTTTGTAAGTAGTCTTGTATTTTTGTTTCCTTTAAAAGTTCCTAGTGTTGCAAAGACATGCAGTTGCACTTAAAATTTGGAAATAACTAGTAGCATCTAAATGGCTGGGGCGATCAGAGACATCTAAACTTTCAACTTGTTAGTGCATTTCAAGATCTTTTAAAAAATGAATAGCACTTCTTTAGAAATTCCTGCTTTGTTTTTTATGTTCTGGTTATTTTGTTTATGAATAATTAGAATTTCATACTTTTTTTATCCCCCCAACTGAGAGTTTCAGTGTGATCTTCTTCATTATATGATTAGTGAATGTTGGAAAAACGTGTGCTTCAGGGCTTTGAACTGATATAAATTTCTGTTTCATCCCCAAGCTCCCTCCTTGGGGATTCCAGTCGATTCACCCAATTGATTAAACATTCTCTTTTCTTTGTTAACATAATCTGTGGTGTCCAGTTATTGATACTGCTCATACTCCAGTAGAGTTAGAAAAACAGCAGCCTGTTTACCTGTGTTGTTACGCACGCCAAAGAATGATCTCTTGCAGTCTTAAACCAATATACGCTTATGTGAGAATGTCTTAATTATTGTTTTGCTGACCTGCTAATTGGTAGATGTGTGGGATGTCCCTGTTAAAAAAGGAGGGAGGAGGCAGGAGAGAGAGGGAGAGAGACAGAGACTAACACTTATTTTGGACAAATGTAATAATACTGGTGTGCTAAAGTTAAATATCATGCTAGACTTCATGCTAAAGGGAAAGTGTGAAATCTAATACCTGCAACAGGTTAGGTGTGCTTTTCAAAGGATTTTTTTGTCTCAACAGTGATTCAAAAGGCAGTTCACATTGAGTGACACTGAAAGGTGACAGATGCAGAACAAATGAAAAAATATTTTTGTATAGCTCAAGTAGGTTTTTCAACTTAGTGCCATCAGACTTCCTTGCAGTCTGGAGTCTGGCATTGAGCTAACAATTGTGACAGTGCTGCTCAGACTGATTCTGATTCAACAGGAGCTGATAGTCATGCCTCTGAAGTTATGCCATTTTCCAAATACTAAAAAGTGAACTGCAGAAGACACTGATAGGCTGAAAATCATGGTCTTTGGAAGAGTTCCCTCACTGCCTTCTTAGACATCTGGTATTACTTGATTTAGGTAGATGACTGAGCTACAGTTCAGATGCAAGAGTAAGTCTGAATAGGTTCCTAGATTAGTCAAAATGTGCAGTTTTGTTGAGAGACACAGTTAGTTGTACCTGCATTTGTGAATCCTCACAGGGAGACTTGCAGAGACTATCACAGAGTTGTGTGTGTACCTCGTCTTGCTTTAATATGCCAAAGGTATTTGAGAATAAACCAATAGCTTTCTTAATAGAAACTATTGATGTAGAAATACTGCAGGTTGGCATGATTGCCATTTCAAGGTCATGTGATTTTTATGCATCAGTGAAAAGAAATCATAGTACCATTACAAAAATTTATTTAGTTCTGTTGATTTCTAAAGTCATAATTTCTTCCCAGCACCAGCTTTGTACCTGCTCCTCCCAGCCCCCAAGTTAGATGAATTTCTGTGGCTTTGTACTGACTTTTCATAATTTGAGTGGATGAAAAAGAAGTGGGACTGGCAATTCTTACTGAATGTGAAGTATGTTTGGAATGCTGCCTGAGGATTGCCACTGAGTAGTGGAAAGCTTTTGTACTGTGTGTTGCTATACAGAATGGGAGAATTTCAGTACAAGTGTTCATTGGCACTTTTCAGGATCCTTTTAGGCAATCTGAACTGTGAGTGTATGCTGGAATTTATTTTGGTGGGGTTTTTTCTTCATCTTCATAGACTGCTATAGAGAGATTTTAATGAAGTGGCATCACGTTTAAACAACCAGCACCATGTGGTTAGCCAGTGTGACTTAGAAGCTGTTTTCTTTGAACCGTGCTTCAGGGTGCTTGGTTGCAACAGCGAATGACAATCAGATGACTAGGATTTCTTACTTCTTTTCAGAAACACACTTCCCTTTTCCAGCAGCAACAATGTCACAGCTGCAAATGGATTTAAAGATATATTGTAGCAAAAAATCTCCTGTGTCTAGCAACTTTGATCTTCTAGTTTGAAGCAAATTCATGCTGTGAGGGTGTTAACACGCTTCCTTTTCATGTACATCACTTACACAGTCATCCTTCATGTCCTGTGTCTCTGCTAGATCTTCCCAAATTTCTGAGAGCTTCTTCCACTGATTTCAACAGCAGGAGCTCCACATCTGCTGACCATTTTGATAACCATGTTTCTAGTGCTACTCGTGTGAATGGTATGGTTTGGAAGTCCCTCCTTTGTGCTGTAAAGCCTTTTATAAGGCCTTAGTTAGTACCTACACATTAAATGTAAATTTCTGTCCCTATCATTTTTACATAAGGTACAGTACAAATTGAGACAGTCGAAATTTAGAGATAAAACTGTGACTCAAATGTCTCATCTCGGTTCCCATAAATCAAATGTTTTTCCATATATACCCTTGACCATAATTCAAGCTTGAGCACAGTGGATGAAGAAAGCTTTTTATTTTTTTTCTTTAATGTGATTCATATGATGCACTTTGGTTGCTGTACTCGATGAATGCGCTTTCCAGAAAGGGTGCAGCTTACACTGCTAGAACTTGCTTTAGTCTTAACATTTGCCATTTATATTTTAAAGGCTGCAAAAGCTCAAGGTTCCCAAGATTTGAAATAGATTTAATGAAAATCATAAAGAAGGGTTTGAACACTTATGTTACATTTGTTGTTTTCAGGAGATGATTTGTTTCTAATTGTTGCCAAAATAAATTTGTGTATGACTTTCTGGGGATTTGAGTCCATTTATATTAAATTAATCTGTGAGCACAAAAATTTAAAGTACTGCTGCTTCTTCATAGTAAGCTCCTGGCTTTGTTTACAATTTGATATGCTTGGATTTTTTGATATTGTGAAGTATTGCTCTGGTTTTGCTTATAGCCTTTGAAATTCAGATTGTTCCTACTGGAAAAAGCCATGTGAGAAGAGTATATTGATTATACTTTTGTGAGAAGGTGCCTTGGTAACAGCTCTTAATCCTGAGTCACAAACATTGTAAATTTGTGAGGGACTTTGTCATCACTTTTCCACCAGATTTAGTTCTGAATGAAAATACAGCAGGACAGCTACATCAAAGTAGTTCATTATACCTCATATTAAATGGCAGCCTAAATAAGACAGGAAATTGGGAAGGTGGCAAATAACTTCTGTAGTTCTGACTAGTCATTCTGTGTTTTCTTGTTGTCAGCTAAAATCTTTTGTTTGTTACTTTATGAAAGCAAGCAAAAATATCTAGTCTTGATGTCTATCTCTGCAGATACTGAGAGGAAGGCTGGCAACTTGTGGGTAAGACAGTGTTTTTATTACCTGATTTGGGAAAGGTGCTCTACTAAGTAAGGACAGGATAAAAAGGGGCAGATATACAGGTACTCAAAACTGCTGGTGTTAATAGATGGGAAAGACTGAATGTTGTCTCTCCAAATGAAGTACAGAAAACTGTTGAAAGAGTAGAGGTTTCTGTGTAACACTGAAAGGGAAACAGAGTTCCCTGCAGACCTGCCAGAAGACAGTAATGCCTGAATGAAACGTCAGAGGTGCTCTGATGTTGGCTTTACTGATAGAGAAGCCAGGTGGACTTTCTCTGGTTATGACTGCTTTAAACTCCCTTCCGTTTTATAGACACTGGTATTTCTGACAAGTTTTCAGTGACATGCACTTCACAGCTTATGGGCTGCTTAGGTTAAGACTTTTGCAGCTGTTGGACTTGACAAATGAGTGAAAGGGTCTGCTGGAAGCTGTTCCTGATGGATGAATTTAAGCTTTGGCTGATTTCTGTTTTGGAGTGAGTTGGCATGTAATGGTAAATTGTTCAGGAAACAGGTTAGTCCCCATAAGTATATAACTGCCCAAAGAAGTAGCAATATAAGGTAGCATGAGATAAGGATGACATTGATGGGCAAAGGAAGGCAAACTAGAAGCCACTAGTACTAGGTGGGCAAGTATCAAGTTATCTGCGGAGTAGCACATGACTGTGACTACGTTGTATTTTACCCTGCAGTAACGCAATGCATGTGCTTGTTGTTTTAGGATCTTCACAACTATGCTATGGGGAATTTATTTGCTTTAGTCCTGACTTCCTGTTCTGTTTGTGTGCCAGAATTCCTGTTATGTTTCAATGCTGGAGAAGGCAAAGAAGAACCTCCATCTACACGCACTTTTAACTAGTTCAGTTTATGTGTGAGTTTAACCATCCTTTGGCTGAAAGCTTCAGCCTAATGAGCAGGATTTGTGCTGAAGCAGCACACCGTCCTTCTGATGGTTTTGCTGTTAGGGAAAGGAGATTTTTTTTGATTGGGGAAAAGGAAGAGAATTAAGATGAGCTAGAGCTTTGCATTTCAGAACCAACTATTGGAAACTTGGGTAAGTTCTCCCATCCATAATTTCAATTCTGTATAAGTTATATTGAGCTTCCTGTAGCTTTTTTTTCCTCTGAGAATTGCCTTTTTCTTGACTGAAGATGTGACTCAGAAACTCTGTTCAGCTGAGGGAATGCTTGCTGGAAATTCCGTATCAGTTTTATTACCTGATATATATACAAAGATTTGTCTAGGATTTGCAGGCAAGTCATTATCAAGTAGGTATTGAAATCAGCTGTGTTTGAAGCCGATCTGTGTGCAGCTCATCTCTGCTAATTTAAAACTTGTAAATACTGGACTTCTGTGTTCTATAAACACAGAATCAATGAAAATGTGGGAAAACAATCTTTTTCAGGAAGTTCTTACCTTTTCAACTAAACTTTTGTTACAAAATCTGAGTTAGGTACTTTGTATCTATGGAGCTTTTCAAAATAGAGCATCAGAAGTCTCTTTTCTATTAGTATATAAAGATAAGTCCTAAAACCTTATGCTGTTGGGTTCAAAGTTACAACTCTTTGTCTTCAATGTGTTACTTGTAGTTGGTTTTCTAGTGTATTGTAAAGATGCAGGTTTGAGAAACTGGGTTGAAATCTCCTCTAGCATAGACTAAAACATTGAGTGATTCAGTAATACACTAGGCCTTATATTTTTATTTACGATGTGCATGCCTGAGAGGTGGCACTAAGTATATTGATTTTGTTGGACAAATATTTAAAAAAATTATTTGTTTGATATTTTCTAAGACAGACCAAACTGAAAAAGCCTTTGAGAATTAGGGACCTCCTTCCCCTGGTGCACCACAGGGGAGAGGCAATTTTCTTCCTCCCTTCCTTCAATGTAACGCTGCATGGTGGTGATGCAACTGATTACTTTGTTGTTGAATTGAAGGAAATACTGTTACATAAAAAGTCAGAGAATAAGAATTTCTTATTTATATATGAAGTACTTTTTCATCTTGTTTTGATGTTAGAGAAGAGAGAAAGCTATCAGCTGTTTTGCCAGTTGAAAAAAAAAAAAAAAAAGGTTGGAGAAAGAGAAGTCATGGCCAAAAAAATTACAGAATCACAGCATAGCTGAGGTGGGAAGGGACTTCTGGTGGTCATCTGGTCCAACCTGCTCAAGCAGGGCCACTCTGACCTACAGCTGTTTTCCCAGGATCATGTCCAGATGGCTTTTAAGACTCCATCACCTGTCTGGATAATCTCTGCCAGTGCTTGGTCATCCTTACAGTAGAAGTATTTCCTGATGTTCCAGAGAATCCTCCCATGTTTCAGTTTGTGTCTACTGCCTGTGGTCTGTCACAGATCACCAGAGAGAAGAGCCTGGCTCCGTGTTCTTTGCATCCTGCCTTCAGTTATTTATACACATCATGAGCTTGCCTCCCAAGCCTGCTCTTCTTCAGGCTGAACAGCTCTCATCTCTTTCAGCCTTTTCTCTTAGGAGAGATGCTTTGCTCTCTAGTTGCTAGTTTCTCTATTTTTTTAAATTCTCTGTAGAATCCACGTGGACACATGTTAAAACTTAACTGGAAAATTTACTACTGTCCTGAGATAAATGTAGGAAAGAGGCAAAGGAGAACATACTAGAATTTAAATATGAAGAAAACTGAGAGAATGCAATGCTTGAGAATGAAGATAGATATTATCTATACACTTTACTAGTCCCTCAGCAAGGGCAACCATTTAAGGACTAGATTGATAAAATTTTGTTTGATGTCAGAGAGTATAACAGAAGGCTGGGTTACTGTGAAGAATGGAAAAATCCTTATAATGCAAGTTAATGGGTACATTTTGGAAAATGCAGTTCTGCAGCATCAAGCATATGGAGTTGATTTGATGCTGCTGCTGCTTTCTGATTTCTGCTGAACCTAGCTTGGGTCATGAGCTGGAAGAAGTACATCCTTGCCATGCTTCTCCCTTAGCTCTTCTGTTTTGGGAATCTCTGGTAGCTCAAGTGCACTGCACCACATGTGTAGGGAGTCAGGCTGAGTTTGATAATTTCCCCAAGGTCGTATCCCTCTGGATGTCAGTGTTCACTGCAGCAACATTCAAATGGCTTTGTGCAGGGCTGGCTTCATTCCTTCAGACTCTCTGAACTTGAATGCTGCCTGAGAATGTCTATGCAGTAAGCCTCCCAGAAGCAGCCTGATTTTGGTATGGATCTGCATAAGGTCAGCCCAAGTGCACCTGTATCTTAACCCAGTTCACTGAGTGTGTTATTTCTGCTAGGGTGCAAGATCTATCTATTTTCTACTTAGAATTTCATCTTTCTGTTGTGCTTCTGCAATGTGCGTGTCATGGGAGTGAGGGCTATTATCTCTTTGCTGCACTGTATCTGCAAAGTATTTGTTTTACGTATCTGGTGGTTGGGGGGTTTTGTTTGTTTGTGTTTTGTTGCTTTTTTTTCTTTTCTTGCTGTCCTTGGCCAAAGCAAGCATACATAAACAAGCATACATTAGTTTTCTCCAAGTTGCTTTAGGGTTTTACCCTCATATACATTCTCTGAATTTTTATATCTTGTTATTAATAAGAAGTAGGTAAGTGTATTGATCATCTGATTTCATTCTGGTTTGGATTGCCCATCGTGGACTAGTACTGAGTGTCTGTTCTAGGTAATTTGTGAGTGCATTGCTCTGACAGCTTGAAAGCTAATTCTATTCAGGTACCTTTAATTAACTAAGTTTCCCTTTCATTTGATGATGGTCTGAAGTCTTTTCAGAGCATACCAACTTTGGAAATTCTGCAGATCTCATTGAATAAGAACATCTGGGAGAGAGCAAAAGAGGCACTTTCAAGGGTGGTAGGGTGTGCAGTTTTAGTGCCTGATGTAATGAATTACTTTAAGGCTGTCCATTCCATCCCATAGTTACTATAGTGATGTAGAGTATCTTTGGTAAAATTTACTCTGCCAAGTCAAATTAGTTAAAAAAATTCTTGTGTAAGTCTGTTTCTACTGTAAAGGTTTTATGCTAGATCAGATATCAGCTGCCATGGATCAAGTTTGCTTTGCACTGGTAAACTGGGAACAAGTTGAAAAATAAAAGAAGTTTTAAATGCAGCAGTCATTTAAGACTTCTCAAAGTAATACTGCTCCAGAATTGTCTTGTGAAATTTGGTAAGGCTTAAAGAAATTTTAATTACCATTTATGGGGAATGAAATACTTTCATTCATTTATTCATATGTATTGCACAACATACCTATTTCAGTTGCTACATAATGGAGCCACAAATACAAACTGCGAAGTGATGGTCACTTGTTAAAGAGTTCATCATGTCTGATTCTTTGATTTAATGCAGAAAGGACTCTGTTAAACCTGGTTTAAGTTTTTGCATTATCCCACAGGTGTGAATGCTATCTCTCTTGCCATTTGGTTTATTCACATATGCATATCTGCAGTTCAGTACTAATATGGGGCTTAAGCATGTACCAATAAATACAAGAGGAAGTTAATTCTTTCTCCCAAGTAGCCTCTGTCTGCAGTTTCCTTGACTTCCACTGTTTTGTGCTGGTGATACTGTGCAGGGCAGTGGAAAATGCAAGTTACACAAGGACATGCTTTTCCAGATGAGTATCTCTAGAAGAAAGCAGGCCATCTGTTAGATGACTGTAGGGGCTAATTTACTCTAGGTATGGAATATTTAAGGTAGGTAAAATACCCAGTTTGCAGAACTTCTTTGCCACCAGCAGAAGCAGATCTAAAATACACATTTATACATCTGCATTTCCTTAGGAGTGAACTTCCACAGCTCTACCATTGTACTTGTAGCACAGAAAAAAAAAGGGGGGGGCAAAAGTGGCAGACCTGAGTAGTTTCCATAGAAACTTCCCAATTGGGATCTGTTAGTTAGCAAGAGTACTTGCCGATTTGCCTGTATCTCTTTGAATTTAAAAATCAGGCTGGGTGTTCTAAATGTAAAGGTAATCTGTACTCTGTAAAATATAGATACTGTTGTCCTTTCCAGATAAATATGAAGTTTCTGTCCAGCCTTTGATTTGCAGACACCTCAAAGTTTCAGCTTTGATCTCTTTATGACATAATTTTCTTTTGGATGGAGAATTTTCCACCGGAAGTTCTTCCACATAGGAAGGGTTTTATGTGTATATTGGGAGGAGGGAGGTCTTAATTCATAGCAATAACACAAGTCATCAGGAAAAGCTTCTGTATATTTTCTGATGTTATATGGAAACTACATGATTATCTTAAAACTTGTCTTACTAAGAGTTAGTTCGTGGGTTGTAGGTTAAAAAACATTGCAGTTGGGGGGTTTTATGTCTTCTCACTTTTCATGGCTCTGAAAGAATATCTCAGAATTACAAATATTTTTTTTTAAATTCTTTCACCTGCAGCTGTAGCTACATGGTTTTCTGGTATTTGTAATCCCCAATAGATTTCTTTGTATGGTGGTTCATAATATTTGGAGTCTAATTTACTGCCATATATTAAGGTGTAGCGTGCTTGTTAGTTGAATTATCCTGTTGGTTTTTTTTTTTAAATTAGTGATAAAATTAAACCTTAACAATTTCATATTTTAATAATTTTCTTCTACAAAACAAAATTTCAATGACCTGTTCAAGTATGAAGTGCAACTTATTTCTACTGCTGCAGAGAATTGCATTCCGGAGTCCTATTGGGTTTTTTCTCTTCTAGAAATAGCCATCAAGATGATGATGCTAAGGAATAATTTTTGATGGCCTCAGTCATTCAGTTATGTAACTCTTAATGTCTGGTTTTATTCAGGAGAAGCTAGAAAGCATTAACCTGAGGTGGCTTCTGAGTAGGGTTGCACCTGACACTGAACTGAGAGGCCCTGTTAATGTTTCTCTAGTGAAATCCTGTGTAGTGAATATTTAAGTTAGTGAAGAGGGTGTATTAATAAAAAATAAAATTATAAAATTACTACTGGTAGATTAAGCTGCTGTTTTGATACTTCTAGCACCAACGTTAAAACATTTCAACTTTCACTAAAGTAAAAAAAAAAAAAAGAGAGAGAGAAAAAAATATTAAATCAACTAAGAATTCCATGCTTCTGGAAGCAGAACTCTGCTTGGATGAATAGTCATAAATCTCTATACAAGTCCTTTGTGGTGTGCAGTATAATGTGCAATGTCCCATAACAGTTTTTTCCAAGCCCATGTGCTGCGTTCCTGTTTGGTAATGCTACAGTAACTGACAAATAGAACTGTATTAAATGATCAGGTATAATGTCTTCAAATAATGTTTTGGTTTGGTTTGGTTGGTTTTTTTTTTAAAACGCAAAGTAGTATTTGGGTTTTGTTCTCCCAATAGTGATGTACGAGGACAGATGATGGCTTCATAATAGCACGAGAGGTGTAAGATATTATTCAGACTAATGGACTTTTACAATCTCAAAAAAAAGGTTGCATCTCTGATGATGTATGAGCTGTCTGACTACAGCTGTTTCATCCCATGTGTAACCATGTGATTCATGTACAGCCTGGCTTAAACTGGAAAATATATTGTCCTATTATATGCAATATTCAGCAGCAAACTGCTGTAATCTTGACTGGCAAGGCTTCACTTTTAGTTCTGTATGTATATTAATCAAAACCCAACTTCCAGTTATTTCTCTGATCAGTTTAAAATGTGGTTAGCCAGATATTTTGTGCAGCAGTTTAAAATAAGGCAATAGTCTGATTTCAGGGTTACAGATACTTTTCAGTACTAGTGAACATTTCATTAGAGATGCAAAGTGAATCTGTCTTGTACAAGTGTAGTATCATTACTTCTCTTTGAATTTGAAGGAAAAAGATGGAGTTCTTGGTCTTCGTATGCTCCATTTGGTTGATTGTTAGTATACAATGATATGATTGCCAGTGATCTTAAAGGAAATATGACAACTTCTTGGCTGCCTTTCAACTAGTAATTTTTAAAATTGATTTGGATGTTTGCAAAATAAATTCAAATAGTTTCTAAAACATTAGTTTAGTTTTTTAAATATTTTTTCTTGAACCTTCCTATCAAGAAGTACTATTGCTTATTTGTCTGTGTTTTTAGCTGATTTACAATGTTATGCTCACATAAAGATTATTTAATGTGTTTTTGTAGAAGAATGCAACTTCTATTTAATTCATGTACTGTGAAAATATGGCTAAGATGATCCCTTTTTGTGTCTCTTTAGGTAAGCTGGTAAAAATAATCTCCTTTTACCATTAGAGTGAATGAAACTTAAACTCTTTCATATTGTGTATGTCAGTGGAAGGGCTTGTATTACTTTGAGATTTTCTTATATTTTCCTGTTTTTATTATTATGCTCGATTTTCAGTGAGAACTGGATATGCCTAGGGAACAGAAGCTGTCAGCAGAAATTTGCTTGTCATACTGGTGACAGTTCTGAGAATAAGAAAAGAATTGAAATTCCTTTCCTCTGGAGTGAAGCAATATTTTAAGGGGTTGTAGAAGTTAGTGAGCAAAGCATGGTGTTGAACCTGACTTTTAATTTCACAAAAGAAATTAAAAAAATTGCATTTTTTAGCAGATGGATTAAAAAAAAATTCTTAACTTTGAGTATCCAATATGAATCTTGACATTCTGACTTTGTTCATACTTTTCCACTCGTAAAGGTAAGAGATAAGAAGCTTATGCGCAGGCTGTCCTTTGCTATCCCAATCTGTCTCCTGGCATTTCACTAGTATGAGCTATGAAAAGCCTAAGCCTATTTCACTTTTTCTCTATGCACCATGGCACTTTCTTGTTCCATATTGGGGTGGTCTGTGTCCTACAGTTGTTTATACCTGCTTGTCAAAACTGTTCTTGTTACTTTGCCTGACTATTTCTGAAACATGAAGCTGGCACTAACTATTTTGTCACTATTCAGTAGGAAAGCTTTTAGCAAAAAGGAATTGCTGCTTTAAAAATGTTTTAATTCAGAGAAAGAAGTCTAAAATCCATGCACAGGATACTGTTGGTAAGAATGCAAAATGGTTTCCTGCTGCTGTGTCACACTGGATTTCCTTCTGGGAAGAAACAGAATTCAGCCAAAGTGTACTTCTCCTTTTCAGGAGAAAGATTCTGCTCTGATATTATTTACCAAGTAACTTAAATCTAAGATTTTAATTTTTTATTAAAAAATGAAGTGAATAAATAGGTGTTGTTTTCTTCTAAAAAACTGATTCCCCCCCCCTCCTTTTGAAGTTTCTCTTTTCAATTCAGAAAGTAGTTCTCTTTTCTGAATGCTGTGGTTGAAGTACTTCCACTCAGTGTCCTGGCATACAACTGTTTGTACTTCGGACAAATGGTGATGTTTCACATTGCTCAGGTGAGCTATGTGAGTGAGCACAGCACAGCCCTTCCCTGGGCAATCTCTCTCCTTCAAAAAGCCCTTCCCATTTTCCTGGCAAACAAGGCTGTTGAGTTGCCAGCAGGGTGGTACCTTTTCCACCCTCTGATCCTGAGCAGGTGCATCCTATATGGAAGTGTAAAATTTGAGGTTATAAGTTGTTACTCCATGATGTTCTGGATGATGGCATTAGTTTTAGGAGTTAAACCTCAGCTGATGTCTGCCTACAAAGACAGTGGTAAGGAGTAAGGCCAAAGATACAGTTACCCCATGGAGACATTTTGGGTAGGTGCAGCAGTAGGGCTGGCCTGCTGCTGTTCAGCTTTGGGCACTACTCAGCACCGCCCTGCGCGGCAGCACTTGTGTGCCATGACCCTGCTAATAACGATAGATCTGGCAGGCCTGGCAATATTTTCTCTTAACTGGCTCGTTTAGCTTCCTCTTGTCACCTTGTTCTCTCATGGCTGATAGCACAGTAGGCTCTATCAGAAATCCCTCTTTGCTGTGCAAACCCACTGGTGGGAGTTCCCATGTGGTGCTTGGCTCTTCCTTGAGAATGTGTCCTTATGTTGTGCAATTAGAGCTCCAAAATTCATCTTGCCTAGTCCCAGCAGGGCAAGGTTCAGGTCCCTGGTGCTGCAGTGGCATTGGAAAGAAAAGCAGCAGGTCCCTTTACTGCTGGATCTTTCCTGAGCCCTGGCTCCACCGCAGCTGTGCCTCGGGGCAGAGACTGCAGAGTAGCCGGGGCAGGCAAAGCCATGTGGCACTACAAGCTTTGCAGGAGGAGGGCCAGGAGGTGGAGCTGCCATTTGGACCTCACCTAGCCTGGCTGTGGTGGAAGCCCATCATCCCAGGTGGGCAGCAGAGATAAGTAGCTGTGCCAGCACTGAAGGCAGGAGGAGCTGCTCCTGGATCACTTCCTTACCTACTGCTTGAAGTGCTGCCTTAGTGGGGGCGATGGCTGTGACTGGGCTTTCCCCACACTGGGGCTTGGCAGGGTATAACCTTAGCACTGATGATTCATTTGTGCCTGTTGGAGCCCCTTTGGCCAGGAAATGTCTCAGCTGAAGTGCTGTAACAACTGGTGGCCTCTTGCCATTAAGAAACCTTTCTTTAGCCACACCACATCTTTTAAAGGCGGTATCCTATAGCAAAGTAGTAGTAAAAGTCTTGTTGCATTATAAGATAATGTTACATGTGCATTACAAACTGACCATTTAGTTGGAGTTACATTGTGGAAGCTGTAATTTCACAACTTGAAATTTGGCAATACGTATCATCTAGTGGGACACTCAATTGAGAAGATGCTGTTCAGCCTTTATGTGTATTTAAGTTGTTTCTGGTGTGTGTATAGGTTGTCTCTATTACTGTTTGATTTCCTTCAGCATTTATTCAGATAGCTGTGTAGGTAGTTCTCTGTGCAGATTCAGGTTCTGCCAGTGCAATACATGAAGACACTTCTCATTTTCAACCTTATCTTCAGGTTGAACACTGGACATAATGACTTCTAGCACCCAAATCGGCTTGTTTTAATAATGACAGCATGCTTGGAGGATGATGACAGCTGGGGTATATATTTTTGTAACAGGAAGGAGGATCAGCATTACTGGGAGAGTGAAATGATAGTAGCAGGAAACAGGCCGGGAGGCTGATGTTCCTCTAGCAGATCTTTGTTTTGTTTAATCTGACTCTGTATATTTGTGTATCTTTGTAATGCCAGCCTGTATGAAAAGTGTCAGATGTTTGCTGTTATTATGAGCTCTGTAGTGATAAGAGAAACCTAAATGGTGAACAACATATAAGTTTCAGCCCTACAAATTGCTGCTTACATGTAGATATGGTGCATGAGGCAGTTTTTGGGTGTTAAAATTGTAAAACCCTTTGCTACTTAGTTTCTGCAGAACCGTGAAGGCTGTGGAACGGGTTGATGCTGTGAATTGCTGATTTCACAGCTACCAGTATGATCTTAAACACCACCTGTTTTGTACATCCTGAAAAAGATTGTGATTACCCTGTGCATTTTTCTATGCAACTGTTTTAGGGGTGTTTTTTTTTTTCAAGAACTTTCTGACTGCTTTGGCAAGTAAGTTTGTGTTCTATAGCTGGATTTGTTTTATCTATTTTCAGGAGAGGGCCTTTGCCTCAAAAGTGGGCCACTAGTCATAGGAAAAAAAGGTGGTGTTGCAATGGCTTTGGATGTTTCAATGATTTTGAAGTGGTTGGTTGATGTTACCTGAAAATTTGAGCATTGTTTCTCTGATTGTCACCTTGCTTCTGTTCACAAATTAATTAGAAAATTGATCTGTGAACATGGTGACACTGCAGGAGGAAACAGTTGTATTTCTGGTTTTGCGATAGCGATGCCATGTAAAAGTGGTTCACTTTTTTTCTACATCAGCTTTTCATTGAGACCTCTGTTTCTTTAATTCAAGTCATGAATTTGATTTCAAAAAATTTTCTTGCAGCTCCCAATGAAATAAATTGGAGCAGTACATACTGATCAAGGTGTTGGGTATTTTGAAAAGTCAGCTCTCAAGACTTTGCACGACTCTCAAGACTTTTTGCATGCTGTGGATGCAAAATTCATGTTTACTTTTGAACTTAACCACTCTAAATGTGGTTTCCCACTGGTTTATTTTCAAAACAGTCCATTTTGTGAAGATGCTGTAAAAAGAAGAGTTTGTACTGTGCTCCTAAGTACTGTAGAACAGCCTAGAGAGAAATATTAAATCAGATTAATGTCTTGAAAAAAATGCAGTAGGTAAGACCAGAACATGCATATGAACAATGAGGTTTAAAACCAATTACTGAATAGAGACTCATTGAGAAGCAACAGTCTGTTTCATTATTTGGATGAGAAAGGAGAGTAATAGTAAAAAACCCTGTGGTTAGATATAAACTATGCACTGTCATATACTATTATGTCCATGGAACTAACAAGTTAGGGTTGCCAAGCACTTCAGTTTTGGTACTGTGTCACTCAACTAGAGTTGGTAAATTTAGTATTCTCTGTAGGTTTTCAGTGTAGATGCTTTAATCAGTCTTAATCCAGGTATTTCTAATTTCAGTGCAGTGCTGATCTGTATGTAGGATGTCACAAAACCTTACAGGACAACTTAGGCACAAGAAATTCAATAATTTAAAAAAAAATATTTCTTTTATGTAATGCAGAATGGAGGAGAGGTTAAATACTTAGTGATGTTAGTCATGACAAAATTTGACTGACAAGTGATGAAATTACTTCTATTTCCACTGATAGTTAGGAGGTTTTTCTGACAGCTCTATGGAGTTTGTTCTTTGTTACCATGACAACAGCTCTAATGTAATTAAAATTACTTCTGAAGTGCTACATAGAAATTAATTTCAAAAGGAGGGGAAAGATGCTAAGGTACTTAATATTATTTCTGTATGTTCTATTTATTTTGAGTTCTGTTACTGAGTATTTTGTACATTTTTGTAATAAAAGGTGAATGTGTTCTTCAGTAGACTTCCTCTGAAATGAAAATTGTCAATATCAGATCCAAACTTTGTGCTTGTTACTGAATTTCTTGAATGTTTTAATTTTTGCTTTTTTAAGTTAAAAATTTAATTCTAGAATGTGAATATTATACCTGCAATAGCATGAACTGTACTTTCTTTACTTCTGTTAGGTAGTATTTTCCTTCATAAAGTGTTGATTAAGTGGCTATGTACTGTAGGTGATGGCTAGATCAGGACATGTAGAAGAGTATTTGGTCGTGTTAACATGCCTTAAAAAATGGGAAAAAGAGGTAGCGTATTTGGACAGTTACAGGTTTCTGTAAAATGGGAACAGACCTTCTTGAAGCTTGTGGCTGGCACAACAGTTTGTACCTCTATGTTTTCTTGTGTGTGCTCACCTGCATGACTAAGCCAAAGAGCCTGGCCCTCGTGGAAGAAGGGAAGCCCTACACTGCAGTGCTCCCCGTCTGCTGTGGGCAGGCTAGAAATGCCACCTTTTAGGGGGAGCAGGAGTGAACTTCTTACTGCCTGTTCAGTGAACTTGCTGCAATGCTGTATTTTTTGTTCAAATTTTCTGAGGTACTCTCTACTTAGACACTTAAAAATTGCAGTAAAACTTCAGTCTTGCAGAACTTACTCAGCCTTTGATTTTTAATGGTGTTTTGACTTCCTCTGTCAAAGACAGGCAACTCTTCAGGATTTGTTCTGATACCTTTTTCTTTTTTTCTTTTCTCCCCTTTAAGATCGTGCTGGAAGCATCAGTACTCTTGATTCCTTAGATTTTGCAAGATACTCTGATGATGGCAATAGGGAAACAGATGAAAGAGTAGCAGGTAAGTTTTCTGTATGATTAAGGAATCATAGAATGTTAATTTTACTGTTCTATGTTGTTTCTAGCATAAATATATTTAAATGAACATTTATGAGGATGACAAGACTTCACTGGGCGGTTTAACTAGTCACTTGATGATACCATGTTTTAGACACTTCTACTATAATAAATCTAAATATTCAGTCAGGTGTACTTCTGTATGATTCTAGATTCACCAGGGTAGAAATGAGCAGTATACTTAAAAATTGTGCCCAGCTTTTGACAATAGAACTGTATCTTGATCTTGCCTACTGACTCCTATTGTTTAGCTGAAACATGCTAAAATATTGTATGTAGGTAGTCTGTGATCACTACATGGCTGATAGCTTTCTGATGAAAAATTTGTTTCAAGTCATCTCTTAAATATAGCTTTCATGTAGATCAATCAAATAAGCATTTCCAAACCCAGAGCGAATTTGGGATTTACTCAGTTGGTTAAATCTTTTTTCCTACAAATCTAGTTGTACTGCTTTTCTGTCCCATTTGGTTCTTTGACGGTATAAGATTGGTTTAAAGAAGTGGATTTTTTTACCTCTTGTTCTGAATTTAGGAGCCTCCAGCACTTTTAATTTCAGGTTCTTTTATCTCACCAAAGGCAGAACTTTCTCTTATAGTTGAGATTCTTTTAGTAGTCTGTTTTGCATGTGAACCACATTTCTCTAGTCCAGGGTTTTTTCTAAGTTAAGGTATTAAGTTATTCACAGTTTCTGTAGAGAAATCAAATAAAACTCTCTAGAAACTGCTGTAGAACTCTGTTTACTTCTTGTCAGTTAGTACTATTTAATAACATGAGCACAGGAAGGTTGTGGATGCTGTGACTTTTGCTCACATAGTCAAGCTCTATGAAACCTGAAATTATGTCAAGCTGTTATGTGTCTGTTCCATGCTTGTGTCTCCTCTGAACCACCATGCTTCTGAGCAGAAGCACTGTCATGTTCTTAAGAACAAAAAGGCAGGTCAAACAGTTCTGTAAAAGATCTTGAATCAGAAATTTTTCTCTCTCACTCAGTCTGAAATGGCAACCAGTATTGAACCAGGGAGAAGACACAAAAGTGGTGGGAAAATCTTGTTTTTCCTACTTGGCCAGTGTTACTGAGTTAAAGGACTGGATTAAGTACATGAACATGAAGCAAATTCAGGTATTTGGGGCTCTGGTCTAGAACTATAGGGAATTACTGTGCTTCATTTTATATGGAAACTTCCAGATTGCTATTACTATCTAGTTACTCTCTTTTTTCAATATACATAGCCTGTTTTAAGGAGGTGATAGCTGGAAAAAAGACAACTAATCTTCTAAACAAATTGCTTAAGGAACTCAAGTATTTGTGAACTGTGTTCTGGAATACAAGGAAGAAACAAGCAAATTTTCAGTATTTTGTTTATTTTTTTCATCTTAGTAGACTTTCTTGTTTCTAGTCAGTATTTCTGAGCAATAGTATTACTGGGAGAGCTAGTTTGATCTGTGCTTGGAGCTGTCTTTAGTAACTGAATTGGATTAGAGATGCTTATAGAAAGTATATAGCCAGTCAGAATTGGCATCCAGTAGAACCCTTAATCTTCTGACAGAATATTAATAACAAAATACTGATTGCTTCCAGTATTAAGTCAATATATCCTAAAATTACATATTAAATTTAATTAAGTAATCTTAAATTGATCAATGTTTTTGATGATTGACTTCTGTCATATGTAATTGACAAGGAAATTATATGTCAGAATATATACAGTACATTTCTGCGTCCCTTTAGAGATGTTTTTCAAAGAGTTATTAAAATTGACATAAGAACTTGAACAAAACAAGACTGGATATTATTTCTGGATATTTGTAAAGTCTCAAAGTTTTCCAAAATATCCTATTTCTACTCAGAATTCTGGTTCAGTAGTAATTGCTTAAAATATTTTTACTCAGTTCTGTTTAAAAGCCATCTTCTTGAGCAATAAACTTCAAAAAACTACTAAGTATTTAATTTGCACATGAAAAAATTATGATAGTAAAGGTTTCAAAAACTTTGCAAATCTAGTTCCCTCTTGAGATAAACTGGCTTATAACTTCTGCTTTTGAAGTAGTTCTTAGCTGAAAATGCACTTTGAAACTTAAATGGAAGTCTATTGTGCTTATTTCTTCTCAAATTTTTTCTTTTCAGTGAAGAGCTTTTATGCTTAAGAGATAAAATTGTAATGTGTTGTGAAAGCTTGAGACTGTCATCTAATGGCTGTATGTTCCTTTTGATAGTTCTCAGATTGGGGTTTGAATAGTTTCTTTTTGTAAACACCTTTCTCATTCTGTTATCTTTGATTTTTTACTGTTTGGACAGAATGCATGATTTTCATATCAATTTCATAGTCAAATGAAAGAAAGGACATAAATGCATATCAATCACTAAATGAAACTGGTAAACTGGTTCTGAGTCAGAAGGACTTTAAAACTGAAGTTATATCCAGTTTATAAATACTTTTATATCATGGCAGCATTAGAAAGACCCAAATTAAAAAAAAAAGCATATATACCATCCAAAGCTTCCATATTCCATTTTCCCATTATGGATAGTGTTAGACTTGGCTGCCATATTTTTTATATTACCAATCCAAAAATGTCTGCAAATTACTAGATTGTCTCTAGTTTGAAACTGATGTACTTCAAAACTGTTAGCCCAGTTCATTCCATCTGGCATTAGGATCAAAATTTGGCATAGAAGTAAACACATTTTGAGGAGTTGGTGTGAACTTTTCTTTTGGGAAGTCTGATGGAAGGAAGCTGAGTCTCTGCTATAATATTTATCAGCTTGACTGAAAAGATGCAAGTTGAGGACGTGAATAAGCATGAGAAAAATAACTTTAATTATAAAAATACCCATTTTCTTCATTATCTACGAGATCTTAATGCAAATAAGAGCTATATAAAAATTTGGATAATATATTTGTAATCCACTAAGAGTTTAAAAAAATACTTTCATCCTTATGGCTTTCAATTTACAACTTGTTCTGTAAGACTGATAAGTCTTGAATCTGAACTCGTATATTAAGTGCTTGAAACAGCAGGTGCTAAGATAAACTCAGTACTGAAAGATTTATCAGGGTTAATAAATCTCCTCCAAATACTCATTTTCATAAAACAACTAGGGAATTGGAAACCTGTTCCCTTCCTGTGGAATAAGAGTAGGCCTAATTTGAAGTCAAACCCCACAGCATTTGGTTTAAATAGGTCATCAGACATTCAATCTAAGGAACTGAATCTTCTGCCACATCTTAATTTGACTGGGTACACAAGTACGCTTGTGATCTAAAGCCTCTCCTTCCATAATTCAGAATCTTTATTACTGCCAATCTGTCTTTGACACCTACTGTTCTGAGAACCTGATAATTTTAAAAACACATGCTGTGTTTTTAATGGTAATAAAATTAATTCTCATAGTCAAGTTTCATTTCAGTCACTTGTGTTCTCAGATCTCCCTATATAGGCACTGATTTCTTGGTAGAATGTGTATTTGTGATTAGCAGAATGAAATACTGTCCTTGTCAGGATTTGAAGGGAAGAGATAAGTTGAAAAACCACTTGATTATTTTTGCAAATTTCAAATTGGGTTTGCAGTTTCTGCTTTTTATAGACCTTTTTGTTTGCATTTTCTAATACTGTTACCTGTGCACAATCAAAATCAGAGGAAAATCTTATAAAATTCAATCAAATAAAACCCAAAATAACGAGAACTCAAAAGGCATCTCTAATACAACAATCACTTGCTACCATTGTGTGTGCAATTTTTTTCATCCTGAAAGCGGGTCTAGTTTTGCCTTCCCATTTCCTGCCTCAAGTCCTGTGAAGCAGTTGAAAGCCTCTTGAGTTTCCTTCCAGGTTGGTGGTCTCCAAGGGTTGAACCTGAAGACAAGTCTGCCTGTCTCATTAACTTAAAAGCATTAATGAGGCTGCCAAGTCAAGTGTTGGCTTCCCACTATTAGTGACAACAACTTCTTTGTTGCCTTGCTCTTGTGCTGGTCTTAATCTTTGTAGTGTGGCAGTCATCTCTCATACTGTAATACAACTCTCTGATTCATGTCTATTTGTGTTATGTCCTCAAGTGTTTCCCAACAACTGTAAGTAAGGTCACTTTTCTGTTTAGTACTTGTATCAAGAAAGTGGGAATTGGGAAACCTCAGGTCCTTAAGTATGTTTGTGATAGTGGTTTCATTGCTAACTATTGTCAGAGAATTTAAATTTTTTCAAATTTTACTCAAAATGTATATACAAATCTATCAAATGTAACGGGGTGTCATACATGTTTTAGAGGACATGATTTAGGACATCGGGATTTCTGCATTTAGCTTGCCTAGAGGAAGATCTCAAAACGACACGTCAAGGAGCAAACAACAAAGCTTGTAACTGTGAATGTTTGAGGAAAACTAGGGGCCCTTGATACTTCAGAGGAGGACTGGTTTTAAAAGAAAATGTCTGAATGCCATATAACAAAACAACACAAAACTACCCTTCTCTTGTTTGCTGAAGTACTTCATAGTGAAGTGTACAAAAGTCTGAGAAGATACTCCATTTGTGGAATGTAAAATTCTGGTATAGAATGAAATGCTGCTTATACAAAAGCAAGTACTGAAAAATTTGAGTAATCCTGTTTACTTCTTCAACTTTTTGGCCTTGGCCCAACCAAGACTGCCGTTCATGGAGATTTCAACTTGTTCTATCCCAAATAGCAGATTGCTTTTTATAGGTATCTTCTCAGTCTATGAGCCAATAACTTCTGAAGTCATTAACAAGTATGAGTGAATAGAATAAGACCCTTGAGGAAACTGCACTTGTACATTTCAAAGCTCAGCAGACAAGCTACCCACTCCTGATATGCACTTCTCTTTTAAGATGTATTAGATTAGCTTAATGAAAACGGAAGCATTAAAAAAATGGGTAATCTGGAAATCTTGATCTAATTTTGGTTGGTTGCTTGAAAGATTAACCTCTTGAGTAAGTCTAAGTAATTTTTTTTTCAGAATGGTAGCTGCAGTGAGGAGAGTTCTTTTTGTAAATAAGAAGCAAGGAGAGACATTTAAGTTTGTTTCCCCTAAGGCAAACCAGATTGATTGTTCAGAAATGCTGTTTCCTTGTAGGACGATTAACCAATGTCAAGGCTGTAAATTTCTGTTCTCTGCTTTACTGATGTAGAGGAGCATCCATTTGGTGTCTGCAGCAAAACCTTTGTGCATCATTCTTAAGGAGTGTCAGCTCCTTCACCGAGTGCTAGAGTTCTACATGTTATCAATTCACTTGAGCATGAAGTTAAACTTTAGCTGGCTTTGTCAATGCTTTTGAAGGTGTAACTTCTCCAAGGTACTTCAGCTTTGTAAAAGAAGGAGAGGAGTAGAGAGATCAGGTCATTACACTGAAAATCAGTACTTGATAATGGTTACAAAGAAAGGGGTTAGAAGTTGCCTTTTGGTTTAAGGGATTTCCACTGTTGATTTCATTAGAACACACATTGAGTTAAAAATCATTATGGATTTTTGGCAGAAGATTACATTTCAGTAGTATAACTTTTAAAATAAAGAACTTTAAATCATAATTTAACATTTGATTGAAATGGTGTTGTAGCTATTTATGCTTGTTTAAAAAAAACTACAAACAAACTTCAAATAAAAGCTAAATTTGTAACTGACTCGAAATCATCAAGGTTTGTATGGTGACATTTAAAATGGTGGCATTACTAAGACTAGATGAGGTACAACTGTAACAATACTGTGTTGTAGTAGAATTCTGTGGCTACAAAGGGACAGCTTCTCAAATATACTATGTCCAGAATCTTCCAATGTGTGACAGAGAATCATGCAGCAGAGTAATCTACTTTTAAGGCTGAATGGGTAAAGTCATAATGGCTTCTAAGAATTTTCAGCATCATCACAGTTCACTAAAAATTAATTCTTGCCGTCTGACACGGGTTTGTCTACCATGAGTTTTTTGACTTTCTATGCCTTTAGACATGTCATTCCTATTTTCCTTAATGGGATTCCTGAGTTTTTACAGTTTGTGTTGTTTTTCTAACTTTTTTCATTATTTATATCATTCTAGTGCAGGGCACTCCTGATCTGCAACTGTTCTGGTCTTTGAAAATATTTTACAAGAGTAAAATGTTAACACATAGTCAATTCCATCAGAAGAATTACTTGAGTTCTTTGCAATTTTCAAAAACTAACAAATTAGTAGTTTACAACTTAGAATTGTAACTAAATAACTCAAATGCAAGGAAGTGGTAAAATTAGGTACTTTACTATGAGAGCATTTTATAACTTTGTTGCACAGAAGTATTTGCAGATCAGCATTGCTGAATACTAGAGAGATTTTACATATTTTATTCATTGTATCCTTAGTTGCGCTTTTGTATTGCTGCAGTAAAATTCTGTGCATCAAACAAGTTACTTTCATGTAGCAAATGTGGTGTACTGTAGTTACTCCTTCAGTTTTTATGGATAAATGCAAACTGAGTGAATCTTTTTTCCATGCGTGCTAATTATCAAGAATCTTAGTAACAGATGCTCAAAAGTGGAAAGAGTTTTATTTACAGCCTTCAGTAGCATTTCTTACAAGCAAGAGCCAATGCAATGTTTCTACTATGCATTGTCCTCTGTGTAAATATTTCAAACATCGATGTGAAATTGTTTCCAGGCAGTGATGTCTCATTGATATTTTCTGATTAAAAGCAGCTACAACATTTTTAGTTTTGCATGGGAATAAAGTAGACCTTAAACTATTCTGAATAGGTTATCTAACAGTTCAGTATGGTAGCTGTTCTGTGCTCCTAGTTGAGTCCTTCTTTCTGTATATTTTAAGTGCCATTAGATTAATCTGAGAAATAATGAAATGCATGTATTCATCTGGTAATTCCTTGCATTGGTTCCCTTAGATGCTCAAATTTTAAATGGCTGTGATAAGAACATTTGCTCTAAATTTTTTGGAAAAGTACAGGGTTTTAGAACTTGAAGCCACCGTATACTTACGTGACCTCAACATCAAAACACATGAAATCCCAGTGCAAACAAAGCACCACTGGCCCTTTTTTGAGGAAATGTTCAAAAATGAGAAATACGTAACAGTGAGCAGGGGAGTGCAGAGGAGAAATAGGTGGTAACAGGCATCTAGAATTAAATATTTTTGAATCTAAAGCTGATTCCAGATCTCTGACAGTGTTGAAGAGTCTAGAAACACTGTAAACTTGAAAAATGGAGCAAAGGCTTTTTGTGTTTCAAGGTTTTTTATAAGTACTCTAGGAGTATTAGTAGAATTTTTTTGGGGGGGGGGGGGGGGGGGGGGGGGGGGGGGGGGGGGGGGGGGGGGGGGGGGGGGGGGGGGGGGGGGGG